>CM062577.1:3445000-4070000 GCA_031468815.1 Morus bassanus | reverse complement strand
GACAAACACTTGGAGTATCAATTTTGCAAAAGAAACAAGAGAAGAAGTATTGAAAGGTTATAAACCCAGTCCTGGCCACTGTAGTTGATCATGCAACAAGGGTCAAGCCTGGAAATATTCGTAATGATCTTTACTCTGCCATCACCATATCACCTTCCCACAAGTTACATCTGAAAACAAATTAACCAAATGCCACCAACCTTTAATTTGCCAAAATAACAGCTGTGAAATCTTATTTACCTACCTATGAGCAATCTGAACAGATTTTCTCTGTGAAAACCATAACTAAACCCCCTGAACAAATGTTTTACTGGCAGATAGCATGTGTGATCACCTCTTTAAAATGTGCTATTTTAATGCAAGGTCTGACATTTCCTACATTGCTGACCTGAGACTGCTAGCACCAGCTATGGCCACTGCTGCTTCCTCCTGAAGGAATCTAACACATGGTCACTCTTTATTCCTGAATTATTTTTGTTAAAAGTCTCACTGTAGGCTGCAAAGAAGCAGATGAGAAAGGCAGTGCAAGATTATTTTGCAATTATCCAGTTTATGCGCCTCTGCAACTTTTGTGTCAGTCCTTTAACTCACATGGTTGCATATTATAGGAGTTGCCAGGAATCACAAAATGGTGCTTAAGAGAAAAAAAAATTCAAAAACCCAACAACAAACAAACAAAAAAAATCCCCTCCTTTATGCATACAGCAATATAAAGAGTTAACTGTTCCTAGACTTACAGAAATATTCCTGCCAGCCTGTAGTTTCTCCACTGGTGTGCAGTGGTCTTACATTTCTTGTAATCATTCAGCTACCTAATGATCCCCTTATATCAGGTGTAAATGAGTTTTCCCACTCCAACCTGGCTTTTGTCAAGGCTTTAATGTAAGCAGTTAATGAGTGCTATTGCTCTGAGTTTTCTCATGTGAAAGAAGGGTATGTCTAACTAGTGATACAATGACAAGCAGGAGCTAACCATTATCTGCTCAGCTGTAGTGCAGAACAGAGAGCTTAAGAGAGATGAATCTCCCAAGCGAAGGAGGACTGAGGACACGTTGGGCAGAACCATCCTGACAGCCTAACTCTGCTCCTGTTGTATGGGTAGGGATCTATTCGTGCTTCATCAAGGATCTCAGTGGAGCTAAGGGGAGAGAGGCTGGTTTTCTGTGAAACAGTCTAGTTAAAATCATCAACAGAACTGTTAGCCTGACCAACAGATTTATTCAGCAGCAGGAGACAGTACAAGGATGCTCAGATTTATCACTCCAAATACCATCATTATTTAGTGTGCAGAAAGCCGCCTTGTCTCACAGTTAGCAAAACAAAATTACAAATTAATAGCCATATATTTCCCCCCATGTCCTGGATCTATCATCCAATTTCCCCTGTGTTGTAATTTTATTTTGGTACTAAACATATGGGGCCTGGGAAACTGGCAAATTTAGAAATTACACATATTTTATCCACGTTCTCTCACATAAATTTTCATCATGCGTTAATTTACTGAAGGAGTATATTACTTTTCTTAAGAATCGGTGGCATAGAAGAAAAAGAACAGAAGACATTTTGTTTGTACCTTTGACTCTGGGTTACTTCCTTTTTATCCTTTCAGATATGCATTAGATTTGAAGAGGGAGGAACAACAACTGCACATAAATTTGTAAAAGGTAGCAATCCCAGCTGGGTTCATGCCACGGGTGAAAGCAGAGGATATATAAAAAACCTCCCATGTGTAGAAGCTTTCCTCTCAGGAACACACGGGTAAAAGGGAGCCCGGGTAAAACCGTCAAATGTCAAAGAAGATTTTTCAATCAAAGAAAATTGCAGTACTCCTTGCTCACAGAGATCAAAACAAAGTCTTTTTTTTGTGTGTGTCTTTTAGAATGCACTAAAATACTTCCTTGCATAGTGCAAAGGGAGTCCTCAGCATGGACAGGGAGGTATTTTTGTCCATAGATATTCAAGGGAAAGATAGCAGCCCATTGTCTCAGCACAGAAGCTCTTTGGCACTCAGGTGGTGAGGAGTGCATCAAGGTACGTCACAGATATGTAGACTAAAATAAACCAGGACGTTGTTATCTTCTGACTCTTTTCTCAAACTTATGAAGAACCTGGTCACCAGGCTGGGCTCACTTTCCTTTTTATTATTTAATAAATCTAAATGTATCTAATTTTTAAGTGAAATATAATATTTAATGACAATAGTTTAGTTAAATTAAGATTCAAAGTTTAAGCTTAGATCCAAACCCCTCAGACGATAGGAATGTAATGGAGAATGAGGTGTAAAATCTCTAGATCTATCCAGATTCATCTATTCATCTCAAAGCTATCTCCACTGAAAACACTGGGAACAGGTCTTGAGAATCTCTTCCAAAGGTTCAGCAAAACCAGGTTGTGTTGGAGATAGAAGAAATATTGCAATCAGACTTCTTACCAACACAAAGCGTAAGTCACTCCTCCAAAGTCAATGGAATTACACATTAGAAAACTCAGATCAGAATACTGCTCAAAAGGTGATTTACTTTCAGAAATATTCAAATTTTTAAAGGCATACGAGTCCCTTTAAAGGTCCACAAGATGTGTCAGTGATCTTAGTAAGTAGCTCCTTAAAAATAGAGCAGGCTGTCTATGGTGGCAGTGGAATGACAAGAGTTGAACTTAGGTGACATTTAGAAAACTTTGCCTTTAAATCCAAGTCTGATGCTTCAGATCACCATGAGGAGAAGACCACCTCTCTGCCTGTTATAAAAACTATCTAAGGAGAACTATTTGAAGTGCAAATACCTTTTTTTTATTTGTCAGAAATTAAGAGAAATGCCAGAAAACCTGGGTCCTACTAGAAAAAAGGGCAAGATGGCTTAGGGAAATTTCAAAAGATGCCTTCAGGAAGTTCTCTGTGCACAGTACAGGCAATGAAAGTCCTGCTGTTAGGCACTTTGACATTTCTAACCAGCTTCCTCCAGCCACATCAAAAGACAAAATATTAGCTATACAGAGTCTATAACACAGAAGTGCTGTAACACTGTAAATAATGTTCATTCCTACAGCTCAGCTTAAACATGAGACCAGCTGTACCAGGTTAGAATAAAGGTCTGCCTTGCCCAGTATCCTCATTCTCCCAGTTGCCAACACACAGCAAAACTGCAGATGGCTCATTACAGCAGTTATGGTTCCTTAAGTTGCTCCAACTTGGATAACCACGGTACTTCTAGAGCTAATACATGCTAATAAGCACTGACCTCCAGGGACGGATGCATTAATCATTAGCCAATAGCAGATGCCTAGGGAAGAGCATATGGACATCGGAAGCATAAACCATTACTTCCTTGCTGCACTCCTGCAGCAGAGTCTGTAGCTCAAGAATTTTCTGAGACAGAGCTGGTGTCTTTTGTCTCTCATAGTCCCAGGTGGATTATACTTCTAGAAATTTGTGCAAGACCTAGGTTAAAATGAACACGAAAAACACATGCAACTCAAAATCAACATTAGCCTTTTGCTGTAAACCTCTGCTCTAGTATCATTCTGAGATCAGCCCTGCAGCGGAGTGCACTCTTACAGACCTTCCACTGCTCCTGCAGCAACCAGCTGCAGGCAAACCGGCTGCCTACTCATCCTGCCAGCTGGGTTGGAGCCTTGTGCTGTCAATAGATGTCACACTTGTGCTTTTGTTAATGTCTTCTGGAGCAGATTATGCCAAGCGAGTGCAGGGTAGCAGCATGACACAAATTATTTGAATGCACTGCCTTTATGTAATAAAACCAAATCAGGGAGAGATTTGATCTTCTGTAGGTTTTACGATGTGCATCCCCAGAAAGCATTGAACACAGAAAGGGAAACAGGGAGGAATGACAGCAGGAATCTTATCTTACAAGGCAAAAGTTCATTTTGCCCTATAGGTTACTAGTTCATAACTGTATAGCTAAATGTACATCTGCTTTTCTGGAGAGCAAATGCATTTTGAATGATTTTTTGTGATCTCTGGCTACCTGCTTTTTGTAATAAATACAAGGCTGGGGGGAAGCCAAACTATCTGTGTTCAATGCACAAATAGCAGCAGATGAAGATATTTGCACTATTTTTTTCAGGCAGAGAAATACAGCAAAAAACCACTTAATGCCTCAGAATAGTGAAAACATGGGGTCTGACTACAGTTGTCCTCATTCTTAAATCCGCACGCAGATCTGAAAAGTGGGATGGCATGATCCATGGAGGAAAACCTAGGAAAGTCTTTTTCCTGAGACATAACCTCTGCTTAATGGTTGTGTTAGAAAACCAGAAAGAATATCTTTAGTCTTATTTTCTATTTGAAAAAAAGAGTTCCCTTTCTACCTACCTATCTATGCCAATGCGTAGAAATCAACCGTGCATGCAGGAGAACGTCAGCATTAGCAAGAGTTTGCAAGACAGAGAAAAACATTGGGTTTTAAATCACCTAGTCAGTATTTGTGGAATTTCAGTTGGAAGTGTTATTGCTGAATTTTGAAACAGGGCACTGAATGTTTAATAGCTGTTGTCACTATGAGGAGATGTAGTGCAAAGCTCTGGGCGCTCTTCGCGACAAGAACAGTCTGCTGTTCTGGCCAAATTTCATTTGGACTATTATTAATTCTATTGCTGCAACATCTCTTGCTCTTTCTGGAAATCCAAAACTTTGTGTCACTGCAGTGGATTGTACCAATATGCACAGACATTGGTTCTAGTGACTCTGCATAGTCAAAACAAATCACAGGACTCAAGCTTCAACTGGCTACAGAGGTCATCACTTTTTTAATGAGTCAAATGCTGTTACTGAATTACTTTTTTTCAGAGCAACTACATTGCATAAGTTGAATGAGGAATTCCTGATTTTTACAGCAAGAGAGATATCTATCTTACACTGTAAATGTTTTCAGAAACAGACCAGGCAAAAATGTCTCAGTCACTAGAAAATTTTGCTCAAAACCAGATTTCAGAAATAAGAAGTTCCCTCAACACAGTAGTTTTTGGCCAGTTCTCTTCCATATCAAACAATTCCTCAGGGCAGTAAAGCTCCTGCAAAGTTAACTAAACTCTCTTCTGATTTGCACTCATCAATACGCTCATTCATTTAGCTCCCACTGAATAATTCATCATTACTAGCAGCAACAGTATGCAAACAAGGAAAAATTCAGCTTGACTTTCACATCCCAGGATGAATGTAGAGTCAGGAAAACAAGAAACTGGAAACTTATTTCCTTATTTCAGCAAATGTCAGAAATGGACATGGCAACTATTTCAAGCAACGTGTCATGGTTCTTGATGAGTACAAAATCCTTTTCAGAAACTCTGAATTCCCCAGGAGCAAGACGAGATGCAGGTAACGGCTCAGGATGGTTAAACGGCTGCTTGGAAGAGCTGCGCCAGCCACACTCCTGGTGCATTCTGCTTCCCCTCTGCGTGGTTTGTGCAATGCTAGCTTTTTAATCAAATACAGAGGTAAAACTCCAGCTGTACCCTCCATATCTGCAAATGAGAAGAGGAATGGCTGTATGAAGACTACTTCCCTTTCTGTGACTATATGCAAAATACTAAGTGGGAATACTTCACCCATTACTTTTCTGTATGTATATGTGGAATACAGCAAAATCCCACTGTTAGGCTACAAGATTTCTTTGACCATAAACATGTTTTCTCTTGCTGATAACTCACAAAACTAAATCATCGTCTGGCCTGCAGTATTCCTGAATTGCCCCAAAGGTCAATTTATATTAAATGTTTGAAGAAATCAAACGCTGGTGTATCACAAAGTAGGAAATAAAGATGTCTCCGTAATATAACATTTCATAACTCAAGCTGAATCCAATTGATATCACCTGAAAAATAATAGAAAATTCCTTTGGGCAAGAAAGTGACATATCTGAGGGGAGACAGCTTTGCTTAATTATTCATTGCTACGGCAACACAGTTTTTCTGGATCTTATTGTGAGGGAAATTAGCACTTTTCTGGCTTTTTCTATTGCCTCTAATCCTTTCAGCACCAAGGCAGAACCTTCCTGAGTCCTCCCAGGCCTGCACGAGCTATACACTCTCTGGTCACAGGGACGTTCCTTCTCTTTCTCACACCGCGCCAAATACAATGTCAGAGCTTAGCAAACAACAAGGTCCACAACCCCCAAAGCTATACCGTAACTTACTGCAATTGTTTCAGTTGCCTGGAATATTTCTGGCACTTCATATTAGATGCTGGGGAGGGGATGGAGAAAGGTCTTTCCCGTTCAGGGGTGTCATGATTTAGCCCCAGTCAGCAACTGAGCACCGCACAGCTGGTTGCCCACTCTCCCCACCCCAGTGGATGGGGGAGAATCAAAAGAGCAAAAGCAAGAAAACTCATGGGTTGAGATAACAACAGTTTAATAATTAAAATAAAACAGTAATGGTAGTAATAGTAATGATAACAGTAATGATTATGATAATAATAATAATAATAATGGTAATATCAGAAAAAGGAAAATAATGAGAGAGAGGAATGAAACCCAGGGAAAAAAGGGAAAAGGAAAAAAAACCACAAGTGCTGCAACCGCTTACCACCCGCTGACCGACACCGCCAGTCCCGGAGCCGTGATCGCTGCTTCCCCCGGGCAACTCCCCCCAGTTCATATACTGGGCATGACGTCACATGATATGGAATACCCTTCGGCCAATTCGGATCAGCTCTCTTGGATGTGCCCCCTCCCCTCCCGGCTTCTTGTGCACCTGCCAGAGCATGGGAAGCTGGAAAAGTCCTTGACTAGTGTAAGCACTACCTAGCAACAACTACAACATCAGTGTGTTATCAACATTATTTTCATACTAAGGCCAAAACGCAGCACGGTAGCGGCTACAGTGAAGAAAATTAACTCTATCCCAGCTAAAACCATGACAAGGGGCTTCAGAGCTGGTTCACAGCTCTGCTGGCTGTGGCCGTGCCAGCTCAAGAGGTTAGAGCCCAGCCCAGCCTCTGCTACCTGTCCCAGCCGCCCATGGGAGAGCTGCTCTCTATAAACTGACATCTCAGCTGCTTCAGGGGCCTGGGCTAGCTGAAGAAGTTTAAATAAAATATGTGTGCCAGCAAGCTCACTTTGGTTTAGGGAGTACCTGTTGAGCCATGAGGACCCCTGAATAGTACAGGTGACCCACTGACCTGGGAGAGGTGGTCATCTCCTGCACTGGGGTTGTGATGGGTAGCTGGGGCGATAACCTTCTCAGGTAGAAAGGGACAGGGGGCCAGCCTTCAGTGAGGCAGTGGTGAAGATACTCAGCTCCGAAGGCATGAGGCACTCTGGTGCTCACTGAGCCTCTGCAGGCTGCTCAAAGAGGAGCAGACAAGTGGAGTCACCCAATAACTGGACCCAAACCCAACGGGAGCCTTGGCTCTGGTCTCTGACACTAGGTGAGAGAGCAAACTAGGCTCTGGAGGAGGTCACACCTAGGCGCAGGGTGCTCCCCAGTTGTTGGAGAACCACTGTTTGGATTACAGATTCAGTCTATGGAGAAACCAGCTAGGGCTAGTTCCATGGATATGGCTTCCCTCTGTAATATTTAGGGGTTATAGAAGACATTATCTCTACATTAGGCAAAGGTAAAACTTTGAATATAGCATCTTAAATTCAGTACCGTCCAGGTACTGACACCACTGTCGATGTGGGAGAGGAAATGATCAGAAGAAAAACAAAATAAGCATGAGGAACTTAATAAGGATTTTGCTGCCTACTGCTCTGGACTCACAGGCTGGTTTATACGCTGACCAGATAATCAATGCCGAAATATGAAAAGAAACTGAATTTTGCAGGTAGAAAGCTTTAATTCACTCTGTACTTGATGGGCAGCTTTCCATAGCTTTCTAGTTTTTTTTTTTCTTTCTTATTTACCCGTTTAGAATACTTCATTAGTTAACACTTTTTACAGCTGTCAGCCAGAGGCAAAACTGCAAAACAGAGTTCTGACTTCCCTCCAGGCATGTTCTTGGGGCTGCAGTGTCTCGCAGAGCTGATTTAACACAACTCACACTCTGGAAGGTCAAATAAAGTAAATGCTGAACTGTTTGATCCAGGGCTTGTACGTTATAACTCGCTTTTGCCTCTGCTTTGGAATAACTGTTAGAAATACTAGTGCAGTTAGGCCAACCTCTCAGAGCTGGAGCTCCTCTATACATTGAACAGAAGGGAATACAGCTTCTCAGGGTGAATAGAAAGGAACTGGGGACACTTTGCAAATCCAGCATAAGCCTGGCGGCCTTCTCTCTCTTTTGTCTAGGTGAAACATCCTGTGGATTACACAATTTTCTGGAATTTGGCAGGTGGGTGGAGGCTGATTTTTTTTGCCAGAAAATAGGTTAAAAAAAGAGGAAAAAGTCAGCAATGTTGAAATGCATCCATCAAGAACCTAAATACTGTAGAAATCAAATTTTCTTTAGGAAAGCAGAAAATTCTAGAGAAAAATTCTCTCCTTTCAAACCACAGGAAGGATATCAGTGATGAACTATCCCAAGTCAGCCAATAAAGCTCTCTGCTAGAGGCAGCACATCTATTGCTACCACCCTAGCAGTGTCAGGGAACGTAAAAGCTATGAGACAGAGACAATACAAAAAGCTCTGTGGTCTGCATAATCATTGACTCCATACTGTGTTTGAAAGACGAATAAGAGGAAAGGTTAGACACAAAGCCCTCCACACCCCACCAGATCTCTGCTTTCTCTGCTGCCAGCCTGCCCAGCTCAGGAGCACAAGCAGAACTGTCTGTTACAAAGACCAGTTTCCAGCATATTCTGCTCCAAGACAAATCACATGCATTGGACTGACAAGGAGCCATTTATGACTGCTACAAAATTAAATAAACTCTCTGGTTTTCTGGTGACACAGGAAAATCTGAATCATATGCACCAGAATGCTCCTATAGCGTGCTAGAGAGAGTGAATGATAAATCAGCACATCTGCCTGCCACGCGGCCTTAGAGCTGGAATAGCACAATCTACTTTTTCTATGCAAAATATCCTGCAAAGAAAATGGCATAGCCGTCTAATTTCACAGGAAGAGGGGACAGTAATTTATTCGAGGAGTGAGATGGAGTGAGGAAACAGCAGGTACTTTGAAATTCAGAGTGGGCTCAGTATTTTTGAACCTAAAGGATTTTACCGAGAAGAAACAAAGAGTCTGCTTTATGAAACTTTGGAATATGAGTACAGCCCTCACATGCCTCCAAATGGTAAACCTTTGTCCCTGAAATAGCATTTTTTAGGTTTAATTTATTTTCTTTAGCCCCACGAGGGCCTTCCGAATTTATATACTTCAAGCCCTAAAGGCTAATTATTTTCTTCAGCCTCGAGAAGGTCGTCTTCATTTATTTTCAACCTCCCTGGAAGTGAACTTTAAGAAGTGTACCACGTTGCAGCACTGTCTAGAAAATAGGGATAAATAGATAGAGACAGTGACCACCAGGGGAAAGAGGGTAACCCAGTATTTTTCTGAATATACCACTGCCTTATAACCTCATCACACATTTAACACAATCTGCAATTACACAAAACGTGTCAGGTTATTCATCCTTAAAGGGAATCTAGTTTCTGGCAGGTTTTTACAGGCAACTGAAGAGGGAAGAAGCTGGAAAATGGAAAGAACGAAGCACTCATTTCTTTACCAGTGCTTCCTCTGGCTCTCAGGCTATTGATGAAACTGCTGTTTGTGTCTTTTATTGCTTTCTTTCTTTCTCCCTTCTGTTACTTATAAGAGTTACCTGTGAGTTTCCGAACACCAAATCCCTAGCAAACTTGGGAACAGAGATTTACTTGCCTTTACTGCCATGCTTTAGATTTGGCTGTTTAGTTTGAACAAAATAGAGAGTTGTATGTTGGAAAAGTAAAATGAAATTAAACAAGAACTAAACAAAAGGACAAGGAGTAAAAGCACAGAAGTTATGAAGGCTGCCTACACATGATAAAGTTACCATTTTTAAATCTAGAGATATTTATGGGATCACAGTTCTTTTCAAAGACTAATAGAAAAGTCCATTAATTTATCAAATCTTCAAAGAGTATTCCTGCATTTCCAGAGATGCCATTAAAATACATTATTGAAAGAACATAAGGCACCAGGGCAGAATATTTTATAATCTAATAGGGTAAATCTTGACATGTCTTTCACATTGTCAACCCTCAAACATGATGGGAATTCTGCCTTTATTTAAAATTGAGTAAGGATTACATCATGTGGCTTAAGGACACTGCAAGCTATAACTATTAAAAATATGCACTTCTAATGAAAATGCATAATGGAGATACAAACTATTTTTTCTCCCTCTGCCAGTCAGCCAGCAAAATCGTATGAATGTTCCAGGCAACAGAAGTGGGGGAGAGAGGGGAGAAGGCATAGAAATGCCAGTAACTATTTTCTACCATACTCAACAACTGAAGTTGAAGCTACGCATTATACACGTATGTATCAAAAGAGTCTCTGCTTTGAATCCTCAACAGTTCAACCTACCCAAATGAAAAAACAATGTGAAGGATAAATGGGTGCGGAGAAGGCTTGAGGAGGTGCAGTGCCTTGCTCCAAGGTTTTGGAGCAGAGGAACACAGAGCTGGGAATGCAGCTGGAGTTTCCTGCTCTCCCAGCCCCGTGCCATGCCGTACCACCACCGTGCTGGCAGCTCCAGGAGGAAGCCCAACTCCACTCACTTGCATCAACGCCACTTGTGAATAATGTAGCCTTTTCAAAACAGACTAATAAAAACATTATTGCTGCCACTTCATCTCTGCTTATGGATTAGGAAGTCTTTATTTTAAAATATCTTTTCTTCCTACTCTATACTTTGTTCCAATTATAAATTATTTTAACAGCAGTTTTCTTTCTTCTTTTTCCCCCCTCAAAGCACAATTAGAGAATAATTGTTTTCAAATAATAACCACTACTTTTCCATTTAATTCTTTTTTAACACTAGTGGCGTCTCCCAGCTGACTCACTCAGCATTAGATGAGGGTTTAGAAGCACTATAGAACAGAGAAACAGCTGTTTCTTTGAGCATTATGAGTTTTATTAATCCCTTCTTGCCTATAAAATGTAATCATCCCCTTTATTTCTAGAGGTACTACATATAGTTTCCAAATAACTGACAATCAGAAACAAAAGGTTTCTAACCTCTTTATAACAAACCTTTTTATAACATAATATATATATGACCCTGCAGGGTGATATGCTTCCTCTGTTTTCTCTTTGGTTAGTTAAGAAAGCAGAATACACAACAAAAGTAAACCTTCAGAAAGCTCAGTTTTAGTAAAATCTCTTTTGATTAACATCTCAGTAAGAGATATTATCCACAGCAAACAGGAAGATGTTAGCAGAGTATACTGAAAAAAATTCTTTCACAGTAGGAAAACTGCTTTTCTTTTTATATCACTGAGGTTTTTCACTTCAGGCTGGAGTACCATCTCGCTGAACTGCTTCCCTGTACTGGCAATCGCAACTGAAGCCTGTTTCAAGTCCTCACCCCTCTCCTTTCCTGCTTCCTTTCTTCCCCCCTTACTGTTACAGATGCTTATGAGGCAACTGCAGCATCTCTAGGACAGTCACTGGTAAATGCCAAATGAGCTCTCTGTGTGCATACACAGATTCTTTCATTACTTACTCATTTTGTAGGCACCCGATGCAATATTCGTATTTTTACTTGCCATTGGAATAAGATACTGGGTGCTCTTGTGTTTGTGCTGGGAGAAAGTCAAAGGAGGGCAGTGGAAGAGGGAACGTTCATGTGCCTTGTGGAACAAAAAGCACTTATAAGGAAGCATAGGGAAGCTCCTAATAGAAAAGTAGCTTTGGCTTCACTAGAGGTGAAGTTGAAGTTTTGCTGTAAATATTTTATTTACAAAAACAAACAAAAAAAGAAGTTGCTAAGGGTCACTTTTGCTCTCCTGCAGTGGTGCCTCATATAGAACTACAGAAAGGAACTGTTTTCTCCTAAACAGGAATAAACTATCGCTTTCCTTCAAAATCCTGCCCCTAATGTTTGCTGTGCTCAGATGCTGCTCAGGAAGGTGAAGCTCTGTGGGGCTGGCCAGGAGCAAGAATGCTTTAAGGATCTCACCAGCTCACTGTCATGCTTTCTAACCATCCTGCTTCCACCATAATCACAGAAACAAAAAAGCTCACTGCAACAGATCATGAAAATAAAAACTTCCTAAGGGCAGCAGCCTTTTCTACCGGTAAACAACTACAGCCTGTGACTTTCAGGAATTTGGAACAAATTTCATTAAGGAAAGGTTTCATGAATTCAAAAGAGATATCTATTGTTATTCCAGCCAAATTTTCTCCATTGCTGATGGATGCTCTGAACTCGAACTAAAGCTTTCCTGAATAAAGAAACCAAAGAGACTTCTGTTTATTTACAGGACTTCCAGAGACAAAAGGATCTTTTAGGACTAAATTGATGCAAAGGTGATGAATACATTGGATGGGGAAGTTGTATTTGTCTGGCCAGGCTGCCTAAGCACACACGTAGACATGCTGCTAAGTGCATGTAGTTGGATGACTCAGGCGTGTAAGCACGCATGCACACGTGTGGGCAGTGCCACTAGGGATTTTTTTATCTTCCCTGATAGCAACAGTCATTTATTCATTCATCTTTGGTACTGAAATTACTTCAGTTTTATCCCTTTTGAACAGAAATCTAGCCTCTATTTCTGTTGCAGACTGATTGGCCCAAGCAGGAATAAATTCCTTATTATTTAACTTTTGATATTATATTTAATTAGCCCATTATTTAACAAGTAAGTAGGAAACAATTATTCTCATACTGTCAGCTATTTCTACCCGCTGCCAATTTTTAGACAAACTGACTTGAAGAACCAGACCTGCTAAAAAAGAAACAAAATTAATAAGCAAATTGGAAGTAGCTCATTCCTAAGAATAGGTGCTCCTATCTGTCTCATTTTTCTATTTGTTCATTTTGCACACATTGTTTATTGTATTAGAAAAATGCAGAAAATGTGCATATTGCTTTTTAGGGGAAAAAATCATATGAAAATCCAGATGATTTTACAGATAGTCAATTAAATATAAATTGAAAAGTTGCTACAAGAAAAATCTTTATTCCACAACACTGCAGTCTTCAACAAAGCAGAGAAAAAAACCCTACCAGAACTGAATTTAATATCTTTATACATATTCATGTCATATGGCATTAGTTTTAGTCTTAGCTTCGTGCTGCCAAGATTGTTAAAGCTCCTGTTATAGCTAGTCAGAAAGTCAGATAACACGTGAATATGTACATCATTTAATAACACGTTTTGACAAAAAGCAGATCAGAGGATTTGACGAACCAAGGAAACAAATACAGTGTTTGGCTTTGGTCCTGGAAGCATAAATGTATGGTAAATATCTATTTCCATGTATTTAAATGTAAATAGAGTTTGAAATCCTTTTCTTAGTTCTGGCATGAGATATACATGAGTTACTCTAAGTAATGACATCACCTAGTGCATCTACCACCGTTACGCTTATGGCTCCTTCTACCTCATCCCCACTTCGCCTACCTCCCACAGTAGCAGCAACAGGAAGGCCACCCCAGGAAAGCTGCCCATGCAACAGAACTCCCTACACACAAAACACCAGGGAAATTCGGTGCAGTAGCTGGGAAGGATCATGATAGTCAGCTCCTGCCTTGGGTTCCCACCTTAGGGGATCCTTGTGCCTTAGGTCCAATCTGATTTGAACTTCACTTTGGCAAGCTTAAGTTTCCCTTCTGACAGAGTATGAACCAAAGAGAAAAATTTTTAAAGGATCTTCAAACCTTACTCTAAAAGTCACTGAGTCCCAAGAGATCCCTCCAAAATCTTTATTTCTCAGGAGCCACTTACCCAGGTTACCCCATGTCGGCAGCCTCCCACGGGGAGTAGTACCTGTGCCAGATGACCTAGTCCCTGGCCAGGTTTGGAAGCTGGCTCCCTCAAAGCACCCTTCCCTCCACCAAGGCTTCACAGCACCTTCACAGCACTCAGTCATCAAGACAAAATGCAACATAAATTCGAGAGGGGGAAAACACCTCTATACCCTACAACTTTGTAGCAGTTCAGTAGGTTCTACTAATTTGGGAATTAATTTCAAAAGTCTTAGACTTTCAAATAAAACACCCCAGCAGCAGGTCCCCATTATTTTACACATTTAACTTGAAGCCCAAGAGTACATCACTAAAAAGAGAAGCCTGTGAGAAGCAGACGAATAATAAGTGTAGCTTGGATCAAATGTTCTTCTAATTTATACAAAAATTCAATACAGAAGGGTAAAGGAAGATAAAACCATGACTGGAATTGCTAATTTGTGGCTCACTGTCAGGCTTTAGTTTCATATCCAAATATTTAAATAATAACTAGACACCACAAAGTCCCCCAAAAAATTACATTCTCTTTAGATTCCAGAACCTGCCAACCACAGAGGCATTTTGATGGTGGCAACACAGCTCCTTCCTTGCTCATTCCCAGAAGGCTGCAGCCGTTCCTATGCTTTTATCTGAACCATGCAGAGCTAGGGCGGGCTCACTGGTAACAGACGCTGATCTTGCAATGATGTCATCAAAGACCTCCCTTATTTGTTAATTTTTGCACTGAATAATTTGGTTCATGGTCACTGAGGGCAGCCTATTATGAGTTGGAAAGCGACTTTTAAACATGTAAGCAACTTCTATACAAAAATCAACCACATAGTACAACCCAAATCTAAAGCATTTTAAAAGAGAACTGCATGCTGTTCATGGATGTAATCCTTTCTTTAGCCATTGCTTCAGGACGCAGAGAAGGAAAGTTATCCTCAAAAACTACTTTGAAACTAGACCATCTGTGCCTTGCATGAATGGTTTACCTGGCTGTTGTTCTAGAACTTAATTACAGCATCAGTTTAAGGTGAATGTCTGTAATATTCTTTTAGCCCATCCCACAGTGGATTTGGAAGAACACTGAATCAAGTCAGCAAATAATAGAAACAAGCCTTGACTGAGAAATAAAATTATACTAGTAACCACATCAACCAGTGGATTAACGTGCTGTCCAAGGGATCAGCCTTCAATATTGGGGAAATTCAAGGCTAAGCACTGTAGTGCAATTTTCTGCCTTGTTGGGATGGTATAGTAGCTTACTTCTGGGCTTGGTGAGGCTTTCTGTGAAATCAGTGGGTGTTGTGAGACAATGTCTATCTCTGCTATTAGGTTTTGAGCAGAGAAGGAAGGCAGAGTGTAAGAAAAGAAGAAATTATCAGAGCTGGGGGAAATGGGAGGTGACCCTCAGCTGGAGATGAACGCCACAGAAAGACTCAAGCCCCAGCCTCACAGACTCCTGTAACAAATACCAAATTTCAGTACAAATATTCACACTAACTTTAACAAATGTTAGGTAAGAGAAATAATCAGTTAATTAAAAGTAAGCATGCTTGTCAAAACTACAAACCAAACTATGCCTTAGAGACCTTTCAGCCTTTCCTATATGGCCTATCCATGGCCATGGCTAAAGCCGAGGGGATGGTTTTAGCTTTCTTATGATTGTCTGGGAAGAGCCACGCCATCCTCTCAGTACCAGTGTGCAGTCCTTCCGCCAGCTGCTGGAACTAGGTAGTCCCACCTGAGCATTGTACCCAGACCTTCTCCCTGAGCACTTGTGACGGTTCTGATTAAAATGACTGTAAAATACTACTCAAACCCAAGAATCCTGAATTATTTTGTCCAAAGGTAAACACCAAGCTGAACAAAGGTTCAATAAAAGACTATATATAGTAAATATAAAGTATAGAAAGTATTTTTTTACCTCCACTTTTTCTTCAGAATCTTTCAAGAATTTCCTTCAACTCCATCTCTGGTACAACTTGCATTTCTGAATCTTCTCCTATGCTGTCCCTCTGACAATGGTCCCCTCCTCTTACCCAGTAATCACATGCTTTAATAAGTGAGTGTCTTTCCATCTCTTTCTTCTCAGTTCTGGTAAAACTCATTGGCTTCATGACAGCTAGCAAGGTACCATAGTTTGTGGCTATTGTGTTTTTGCCTGCTGAATGCAGCTTTTCTAGATCACTGTTTCTGGCCAGATCCCCTAACAATGCGTTTTGAAGCTACCCTATGTTGTGGTTTAGCCCCGGTCAGCAACTAAGCACCACACAGCCGCTTGCTCACTCCCCCACCCTTGTGGGATGGGGGAGAGAATCGGAAGGGCCAAAGTAAGAAAACTCGTGGGTTGAGACAAGAACAGTTTAATAATTAGAATAAAACAGCAATAATACTAATATAATGAAAAGGAAAATAATGAGTGAGAGAGAGATGAAACACTGGAAGAAGAGAGAAAAAAAAAAAACAAAACCAAAACTAAACAACAAGTGCTGCAACCGCTCACCATCCGCCGACCAACGCTGCCGGTCCCCGAGCCGCGATCGCTGCCTCCCCCAGCCAATTCCCCCCAGTTAATATACTGGGCATGACGTCACATGATATGGAATACCCTCTGGCCAATTCGAATCAGCTCTCCTGGTTGTATCCCCTCCCCTCCCGGCTTCTTGTGCACCTGGCAGAGCATGGGAAGCTGTAAAGTCCTTGACTAGTGTAAACACTACCCAGCAACAACTAAAACACCAGGGTGTTATCAACATTATTTACATACCAAGTCTAAAACACAGCACTATGCTAGCTACAGTGAAGAAAATCAACTATCCCAGCTAAAACCATGACAGTATCCACCCCTTATTCCATACCATTTACGTCATGCTCAGGTCTCATACTATCCAATATGACCTCAATAACCACCACCCGCCTCCCCATCCTTTGATGACATACGTAGATATCATTTATCATTCCCGTAGTCTATGGACCATCCCTGTAGAACATCTGTAGAGGGTCCACACATGTCCATTGAGTTCATTCAGTCCATAACTTTGGGCTCCATCTATCGTAACAGTCTTTCAAGGCCGGAGAGATGGTCTGCGTGGTGTTGGATTGTTGCATGCTGAAGCCAGTCTTTGTTCCACCACCGCTACACGTTGTTTGGTTCAATCAAAGTTCATTCTTCATTAGTTTTGGAAATTCTTACTATGATACCATTGATACAGCATATAACAACCATAGGAGTGATGACATACAATATCATATAGCAATTAACAGCATACCGTTCAGTTCATTGGCTATTTTCACCCAAAATCAAATCCCCTTGAGGCACACATCGAACTCCTCCATCCTCCCGCATTACCCACCAAGTGCACCCAGGTCCTCGAGCAAAAGCAATCCCACGAATGGGTTTGCCTTTGCCTGAGACAGGAATAACCCAGACGGTTTTCCCCAGCATATTTTTTACATGCACTACAGGGACTTTACCCCCTTCCACAGTACGTAAGAGTTCTGATTGTGCAGGGCCAGCTCGATTGGCAGATCCCCTAGTGTTGACTAACCAGGTGGCTTTTGCTAAATGTGTATCCCAGTGTTTGAATGTCCCACCCCCCATTGCTCTCAGTGTAGTCTTTAACAGTCCATTGTATCGTTCAATTTTCCCAGAGGCTGGTGCATGATAGGGGATGTGATACACCCACTCAATGCCATGCTCTTTGGCCCAGGTGTCTATGAGGTTATTTCGGAAATGAGTCCCGTTGTCTGACTCAATTCTTTCTGGGGTGCCATGTCGCCATAAAACTTGTTTTTCAAGGCCCAGGATAGTGTTCCGGGTGGTGGCATGGGGAACGGGATATGTTTCCAGCCATCCGGTGGTTGCTTCCACCATTGTAAGCACATGGCGTTTGCCTTGGCGGGTTTGTGGCAGTGTGATATAATCAATCTGCCAGGCCTCCCCATATTTATACTTCAGCCATCGTCCTCCATACCACAGAGGTTTTATCCGCTTGGCTTGCTTGATTGCAGCGCATGTTTCACATTCATGGATGACCTGTGCAATAGTGTCCATGGTCAAGTCCACCCCTCGGTCACGAGCCCATCTATATGTTGCATCTCTTCCTTGATGGCCTGAGGTGTCATGGGCCCACCGAGCTATAAATAGTTCACCTTTATGTTGCCAGTCTAGATCTACTTGAGCCACTTCAATCTTAGCAGCCTGATCCACCTGTTGGTTGTTCTGATGTTCTTCAGTGGCCCGACTCTTGGGAACATGAGCATCCACGTGACGTACCCTCACAACCAGGTTCTCCACCCGGGCAGCAATATCTTGCCACAATGCAGCAGCCCAGATGGGTTTGCCTCTGCGCTGCCAGTTGTTCTGCTTCCACTGCTGTAACCACCCCCACAGGGCATTGCCACCATCCATGAGTCAGTATAAAGATAGAGCACTGGCCATTTTTCTCGTTCAGCAATGTCTAAAGCCAGCTGGATGGCCTTTACTTCTGCAAACTGACTTGATTCACCTTCTCCTTCAGCAGTTTCTGCGACTTGCCGTATAGGACTCCATACAGCAGCCTTCCATCTCCAATGCTTCCCCACCAGACGACAGGACCCATCAGTGAACAGGGCATATTGCTTCTCATTTTCTGGCAGTTTGTTATACAGTGGGGCCTCTTCAGCACGTGTCACCTCCTCCTCTGGTGACATTCCAAAATCTTTGCCTTCTGGCCAGTCCATGATCACTTCCAAGATTCCTGGGCGACTGGGGTTTCCTATTCGAGCCCGTTGGGTGATCAGTGCGACCCACTTACTCCACGTAGCATCAGTTGCATGATGTGTAGAGGAGACCCTCCCTTTGAACATCCAGCCCAGCACCGGCAGTCGAGGTGCCAGGAGGAGCTGTGCCTCAGTACCGATCACTTCTGAAGCAGCTCGAACCCCTTCATATGCTGCCAATATCTCTTTTTCAGTTGGAGTGTAGCGTGCTTCGGACCCTCTGTATCCCCGACTCCAGAACCCTAGGGGCTGACCTCGGGTCTCCCCTGGTGCTTTCTGCCAGAGGCTCCAGGTAGGGCCATTCTCCCCGGCTGCAGTGTAGAGCACGTTTTTTACATCTTGTCCTGCCCGGACTGGCCCAAGGGCTACTGCATGAACTATCTCCTGCTTTATCTGTTCAAAGGCCTGTCGTTGCTCAGGGCCCCATTTGAAATCATTCTTCTTCCGGGTCACTTGATAGAGAGGGCTTACAATCAGACTATAATTTGGAATATGCATTCTCCAAAAACCCACAACGCCTAAAAAAGCTTGTGTTTCCTTTTTGCTAGTTGGTGGAGACATGGCTGCTATTTTGTTGATCACATCCATTGGGATCTGCCGACGTCCATCTTGCCATTTTATTCCCAAAAACTGAATCTCCTGTGCAGGTCCCTTCACTTTACTTTCTTTTATGGCAAAACCAGCCTTCAGAAGGATTTGGACTATTCTCTTCCCTTTCTCGAAAACATCTTCTGCTGTGTTGCCCCACACGATGATGTCATCAATGTACTGAAGGTGTTCCGGAGCTCCACCCTGTTCCAGTGCAGTCTGGATCAGTCCATGGCAAATGGTAGGGCTGTGTTTCCACCCCTGGGGCAGTCGATTCCAGGTGTACTGGACACCCTCCAAGTGAAAGCAAACTGTGGCCTGCACTCTGCTGCCAACGGGATTGAGAAGAATGCATTAGCGATATCAATTGTGGCATACCACTTGGCTACCTTTGACTCCAGTTCGTATTGAAGTTCTAGCATGTCCGGCACGGCAGCACTCAGTGGCGGAGTGACTTCATTCAGGCCATGATAGTCTACTGTTAGTCTCCACTCCCCATTAGACTTCCGCACTGGCCATATGGGACTGTTAAAGGGTGAACGGGTCTTACTGATCACTCCTTGGCTCTCCAGTCGCCGAATGAGCTCATGGATGGGAATCAGGGAGTCTCGGTTGGTGCGGTATTGCCGCTGGTGCACTGTTGTGGTGGCAATTGGCACCTGTTGTTCTTTGACCTTCAGCAACCCCACAACAGAAGGGTCCTTCGAAAGACCGGGCAAAGTAGACAGCTGTTTAATTTCCTCCGTCTCCAAGGCAGCTATACCGAAAGCCCACCTGTACCCTTTTGGGTCCTTGAAATACCCTCTCCTGAGATAGTCTATGCCAAGGATGCACGGAGCCTCTGGGCCAGTCACAATGGGGTGCTTTTGCCACTCATTCCCAGTTAGGCTCACTTCAGCCTCCAATACAGTTAGCTCTTGGGATCCCCCTGTCACTCCAGCAATACAAATGGGTTCTGCCCCTACATAGTTTGATGGCATTAGGGTGCACTGTGCACCGGTGTCCACTAGAGCCTTATACTCCTGTGGATCAGATGTGCCAGGCCATCGAATCCACACAGTCCAGTAAACCCGGTTGTCCCTTTCCTCCACCTGGCTGGAGGCAGGGCCCCTCTAATTCCAATTGCAGAATTCGCAACCCACTTCTTGTGAATGGGAATCAGAAGTCTCCCTATTAAGATCACGGATAGAATCAGTGCTTCTACTCCTCTGTCTGGGGAACTGCCTACTGGAAACTGGAGCAGCAACTCTCCTGGGGGTCCCCCCTTGAGTGGTTGTTTTTCCTTGCAACTCACGTACCCGTGCCTCCAGGGTCGAGGTAGGTTTTCCATCCCACTTCTTCATGTCCTCTCCATGGTCACGCAGGTAAAACCATAGGGTGCCCCGTGGTGTGTATCTTCTCTCTTGAGCAGAAGGACGCTTACTCCTAATGGCCGAGATACTGGTCCGTACAGGTAGGGAGTAGGATATATCTTCTTTGATTTGCTGGACCTCCCGGGACAATTTCTCCACAGCTGAGACAAGGGAGGAAGAGACATGTGCTTCATAATCCTGGAGTTTATCAATCACATCCTCTACCGTTGGTGCCTCTTCATCTTTCCAGGACATTACTGCCAGGGAGTTTACATGGGATGATGGTGCGCTCCGTACAAACTTCCGCCACATGGGTCGTGTGCACTGTGCTTCATCTGGATCTTTGGATGACTGTTCACTACCCAGGTCACCATAAATCACCTCAAGCACAGCTAATTCTCTCAGGTACTGGATACCTTTCTCCATGGTGGTCCATTTTCCAGGGTGATATATAACATCTTCCTTGAAGGGGTACCTTTCTTTCACAGCAGACAGGAGTCGCCTCCAGAGGCTGAGGCCTTGTGTCCCTTTTCCAATTGCTTTGTCAATGCCCCCGTCCCTAGAAAGGGATCCCAGTTGTTTGGCTTCCTTACCCTCTAATTCCAGGCTACTGGCCCCGTTATCCCAGCATCGGAGCAGCCAGGTGACAACATGCTCACCTACACGACGGCCGAAATCTTTTCGTATATCTCGCAGCTCACTTAAGGATAGGGATCGGGTAGTTTCCGTCTCTTGTACAAGTTCTTCCTCTTCCTTCTCCTCTCTTAGTAACAGCACTGCTTCTCCATCATCCTTTTCTAAACGAGTTGACTTTCTCTTTGAAGATTTCTTCTTTTGTATAGGGGCAACTGATACTGGCACGGGTTGATTCTCTGATTCAGCTTCAGTGTCCGTCATGGGTGTTTGAGCAGTCACAGTGCCTGTCGTCGGGCTTGGAGCTGCTGCAGTGCCTGTTGTGGGGGTTTGAGGGGCCACAATGCTTGTCGTTGGGCTTGGAGCTGCTGCAGCGCCTGTTGTGGGGGTTTGAGGGGCCACAATGCTTGTCGTTGGGCTTGGAGCTGCTGCAGCGCCTGTTGTGGGGGTTTGAGGGGCCACAGTGCTTGTCGCTGGGCTTGGAGTAGCCGCAGGGCCTGTCATTTTCCCTTGGTGGTACTGAATACTGTTGAATAGGGCTCGGTAGGCATGGGCCAGGCCCCAACACATTGCAGTGATTTGTATCTCTCTGGAATTGCTAGGGTGACAGCATACTTCCTCCAAATATTCTACTAATTTTTCAGGATTCTGCACTTGTTCAGGGGTAAAGTCCCAAAACACTGGAGGTGCCCACCGTCTCAGGCATTTGCCCATACTCTCCCACATACCCTGCCACCCATAATTATCGAGCCTTGGGGCAGATCTCTGGATGATATTCTTGAATTGCTTATTAACCTTAGACAAAACCGAAACAATCTGCCATAGGAATATCAACAGATGTATCTTAACTACCCAAGGATGTTCAAGAGACTGAAAAGTTGTTGTAATGAAGGAGGAGACATTACAGAAGATGGTAGCTAAGGTGCCATTCTGTATTTCCTCCATAAAGAACCTCTCAGAAGAGGAGGTATAATTGCTAATTGTCTCCATGAGGTGGTAGCCGAAGTACAGTAACGGCTTCCATGCAAAACCCAAATAACCGATAAAACTCAAGTCCAGTGTTTTAATAACAAATCTCCTAGGCAAAACATCTCTAACCACTGCAGAGCACAGCAAACTACAAAACCCAATGCCAATCTTTAACATGTACTTCAAAATCAGCATGGTGGTAGGTCTGACTACTAATATCGAGAACAGATGAATCAATGCTGTGACCAGCAACTGTTATTATCTCAAACCCTTCGTGCCCCACGTTGGGCACCAAAAAGGACTGTTGTGGTTTAGCCCCGGTCAGCAACTAAGCACCACACAGCCGCTCGCTCACTCCCCCACCCTTGTGGGATGGGGGAGAGAATCGGAAGGGCCAAAGTAAGAAAACTCGTGGGTTGAGATAAGAACAGTTTAATAATTAGAATAAAACAGCAATAATACTAATATAATGAAAAGGAAAATAATGAGCGAGAGAGAGAGGAAACACTAGAAGGAGAGGGAAAGAAAAAAAAACAAAACCAAAACTGAACAACAAGTGCTGCAACCGCTCACCACCCGCCGACCAACGCTGCCGGTCCCTGAGCCGCAATCGCTGCCTCCCCCAGCCAATTCCCCCCAGTTAATATACTGGGCATGACGTCACATGATATGGAATACCCTCTGGCCAATTCGAATCAGCTCTCCTGGTTGTATCCCCTCCCCTCCCGGCTTCTTGTGCACCTGGCAGAGCATGGGAAGCTGTAAAGTCCTTGACTAGTGTAAACACTACCCAGCAACAACTAAAACACCAGGGTGTTATCGAGATTATTTACATACCAAGTCTAAAACACAGCACTATGCTAGCTACAGTGAAGAAAAATCAACTATCCCAGCTAAAACCATGACACCCTACAACAAACAGCTGCCTGTTAACACACAGGACCTGCATCATATTCATTAACAAAACCAACCAGCCAACCAAGAAACTATTTGCATAAACTTGTTATGGAGAATATGGGAATTAAATGCTTAGCTGGATTGAGGCCTCAAAGTGTGGTTCTGATTATGAATTTACACTCGTATGAATCAGAAATAACTCTGCCAGCATCAACTGAATGCCACTGCAGCAAAATCAACACAAGCAAACCAGAATTAATCTCAAGGCAGATTCTGATTTTTGTTTACTTATTTAATTTTTAATTAGAAGGAATCTGAAAATGAAAAATATATAACAATTGCACAACTTCTTCCATTTTAGAAAAGGAAAAAGGCAGATGTCCATGCAGATATGGTTTGCTGAAAGAGAAATGTGACATTTATGAGTTACTGTCATAAAAATGAAGACGAGAAAAAGAAAGTTCTTTCTGAATTAGCACAGAATCTTAACAAGGAACAGTATAATAATGATACAGTGCTGAAAGAAAATAGCAGATGACAGAGTTTTAGTAAAAAAACTGAAGATGCTTGTGCAGTAACACACTATAATGAAGGTATTAAAAAAGCTGCTGGCTGATGTTGTAGAGACCCATTAAGACAGACTTGAGTACAGCAGTAGTTTGACAATACAGAGAAAACATTTTTAGCTAATACATTATATTAAGGTCAGAACACTTTGGAGAAACAAGTTAACAAGATGAGAAAGGTCACAACACAACAGTGTTTTGAATTTGTAAAGGTATTAGAGTCATTCTAATGATGTATTGGATTTTTCATTTTTTTTAAGTCATTTGACAAAATTTCACGTCTATGTTTTGCCTCCGTGAAGCACAGCCTATACCAAAGAATAGCTGCAAACTGAGGCTTAATGGAAAAAAAGATACTTTATGGAGCCCAGCATGAGTCTTATTCAGAATCATCACCATTTTAAAATAATTTATATTCAGGGTAAAGTAAAATGACCAGCTTTACGTGAGATCATTAGAAGTAACACAAAGAAAGAAAAATAACTATAGAAAAACACAGCAGCAAAGTTGCCAGAAAGTAGGCTAAGAAGCTGTTTGAAGAACATGATGTGTATTATATTACATTAAAGATACATGCCAATCAATTACTTGTGTTTTGAGGGCATGTTACCAATTTTGAGGGTCTAAAATTAGAAGTCCTTTTGTCATGCTGGGTTTTCAAAGAGAGTGCTCTGTGGGATATAGAGGTGCTCTTACACCTCAGCAAATAGGAAGCCAAGTTCATAATAAACAATGTGGTTAAAAGCTGTCCACGCTATTGTTTAAAATAGTAGAGATATCATTAGCTCTGCAAAACTTCTAACTTCACAGAAGCTCATATAAGAGAAAATTCTTAGAAAATCCAAACAAATTAAAGGGAGAGAGGGTTCATCCCAATTTGAACTAGGTTTACCTTACATGGTTCTCAAGAGAAATCACTGACCAGCTCAACTGACCACTCTTCTGTGAGATTTATCAGACTCGTAGGACAACATCTGTTGCTTAATGCATCATCCACCTCACAACCTAAATGAGGTTTGTCTCATGAGGAGACAAACTCCCATGCAGCCAGACTGATATCCAGTGTCAACCCGTCAGAGCTTGGTGGTAACAAACTGTTACTAGAATAGTTTGCATTTATTTTCCCTATATATGATAATTAAACATCATTAGAGCCCTGGCCTGTAGGCAGAGTGTGTACACAAAATCAGAGTCTCATCACTCAACAGATCAAACTTGTCGGGGAAACAGTGTCTACAAAGTGTACAATTAAAGGCACCCATAAACCTTAAAACTTTGATTTCATTCAGTTATGAGTCTAGCTTTGAAAACTGAGACAAGAATAATTCATGCCAACATCTGGTGAGATCACTGGACAAAATAAGAAGAAATGTTCCCTTCTCTCTGGGGTGGGATTTAGATTGTGTTGCTATTTGTCTTTTGTGCCCTTATTAATCAAATGAGTGGTGGGACTTTAACACAGAAAAGAGCTTCATTTTTTCCCTGTGATTATGACATGATGAGCATGAGTGTGGGAATCTGGTTTTCCGGTCTTTCTTATCGCTTGTTCCTCTCATTGTCCTTTCTGTCATGTAACGCTTTTCCTAAGAAATGACCGCTGTGTGCGGATGCTTCACTCTCCTTCCTGTTCCCATTTCTGAGCCATTCTCAGAACTTCCATTAAACATGACTCCTTGCTCCCTAACAACATCACTGTAGCACAGAAGAGACAGTCTGCTAGCTTCCTCCTCAATACTCCAACAGAGAGTTCATATTTCTTTTCTTGGCACCTGCAAAAGTATTCCATGAGTTGGCTATAAAGGAGTGCTGATACGACGAACGCATCTGTTTGCCAGGCTAGTTCTTGCCAACGCAAGTACATAATCATTGCTCTAGAAAAATCTCAAGCCTGTGAGACTTGGCACCTCTTCCTCTAATTCATGGTATAGCAGTTTTTCCTGCAGCAGCAAAGCCATGCTAGACTGGTCGATGGTTACATGTGGCTGTACACCAGGGCTTTTGCTGTCTTGATTTTACAAGCACTGTGAACACAGGGCAGAGGAGTGCTGGCCTTGGTAGATAACATGCTTGTCCTGCATAAATTACCACATTTGCATGCCTAATAGTGGTAGAATTTTCTCTAGAATTGATGTCTTCTTAAAACTAAAAGCAAGCACACAGCCACAGAGAAACAAGGTTCCCTGCCAGTGCTAAACTGCAACGTCCAGTTGTAGAGATTAAAGAACAAGATTCATAAGCCAGAAAAGACTTTGTTCTGCTCTATTAGTACCAAATTCACTATGTTTTCTGTGATTCAATGTGACATAATTGCTAATGGCCATTATGAGGGACGTGACATGGCATTTGATGATACATAATTTTGAAATTGCTGCAGAAATTATGCCATGTACTACAGTTTAAGGTCATCTTTTTACAATACAGAGCTATTTCTTCAGAGCTTCACTCCCTCAAGCCAAAGCTGAAGATAACTGCAGTAGTATAGTCCTACAGAGCTCAAATCCACAGTCAGACAAACTTCAGAAAATCAGAGAAAGGAAAAGACATCTTAAGACACAGGTACAGAGAGTCACTGGAGATATTGCCGTGCCCTTTCTGGTTCATCAGTCATCCAAATATCTGATACACACAAAAACCTGAAGAATGTCATCCTTTTAATTTGGAGGCCACTGCATGCATGGGGATTTTCCAGATACAGCCTCATCGTTCCAACCATGCCACTTCTGCTGCAGGCCCAAGGTGAATACTAAAGGCAGTTCATTGACTTAACTATCACACGAGGGTTTCCCACACAGAAAGTTGCTCTCCATCCAGACGCACTTTTTTTACAGATGCTTCCATCCTCAAAGCAGCACTCATTCACCACTGAACTGTGTGCTGACTTTTCAGTGCAGTGGGTCACCTTTGGATAGCTGGGACACGGCTTCTCTCTCTTAAGAAACCTATGTTCCTGTGCATGTGAGGTCAACCATATTCTCTTTGCAAACTTAGAATGATGGGTGACTTGCTGTGTAATTGCTTTTCTGGGCAACTTATTTTCCTGAATCAATCTTTTATGCTGCTGAAAGTGCCAGAGTAGTTCCTTTGCAGTCATAACAAATGTTTTACCCATGTTAAACCATTAAACAAAGGAAGGATACAAGCTTTTTAAAAAATTCACCTGTGAATTTATTTATTTACATTCCTAGAGCTGAAGTTAAAACAGTCAACAATTTTTAGGTTTATATTAATATGACTATTATTTTGGTCTGAAAAAGTGATATTTAGATAAATATTAAGTAAAACTAAACAAAGCATGACAGGAGATAAAACTCTCCCCTGTATAAAACATGTAATTCAAGTACAGTCTCTACACATAGAAATTCAGTAGCTTCAGTTTGTCACGGTGATCCACAAAAATAGTGATTTAAACTTTACCCACCCCCCCTCCATCTACCTGATTCCAAATAAACCACAGGAGCATGACAACCCCACTGAACTTCAAGTTTAAGACCAGGTTACAATATAACTACTGATTTTTCTAAACTATTGCACAGGTCCCCCTTCAACTGATACTGCTTAAATCTTCCTGCTCCATCTTGCACTGTAGTATAGCTTTTACCTCTGTTTCAGGACATACTGATTTGATTTGTAACTCAAGGAAATGCAGAACGACAACTCTGATTTATATGTTCTTACTCCACTTGTACGTAGATATAGGCCGATCATTCTGGACTCATTAAGACTCATTCATTTTAACTTAGGGGCTCATGCCACATACTTCTGCAACACTTTTAACACAAAGCTGACGTCACTCGCGTGCCTGGGGCTCAGATGTTAGGATGGCAACAAATAATGCCATGAACAAGGTGTGACTGCATTAAAGTTGACTGTCTTTGAAGTCATAATGTAACTCTAATACATCTTTCATTCTGGCTTTTCAGTACACCCATTGTACCAACCTACAGTCTCTCAGAATCACTCCTACATGGGGAGTATGACAGGGTGAGTGATCTAAATGAGTCTGCAGTGGCATCAGGGAGTCTCAATTAAGGCAAAATATCTTCTACCACTTCACCTATCACCTCTGATGTGGGTACTCAATGCTTGTAAATCTCTTCTCAGTGGGCTCTCTCATTTGTCTTATATTTAATCCTCTTTGTGAAACTTTCCCCACCCTTTGAAGGTAACTAAGATTCATCTTGATCATCTGTTCTTTGCACCTCATTGCAGAAATTGATGCTTGAGATAAGATAGCTGGATAATGATCACAAATAACTTCCAAGAGCCTCTCTGGTGTTAAAATAACTTATTTTAAGGTACTTTCTCTTCTGTCTGCTGGATTTAAAAATTCCCCATGGCACACATAATGTGTAGGACTACAAATTCTTGTTGCATAGTTTCCAGAACAGCTTTTTAAGGCATCAGCGCCATTACAAATCTTTATCAAGGACATTAGAAATTTTTAAAATGATGCAGGAACAGACAGCTACATTACCTGCTGCAGGTATAAATATTCCCTGCATCACTAGTTAAACAATGACTAGGGGTAGGTTTGGCAGATACCAAGCAACTGTTACTTAATTAAAATCGTGACAAATGTTTTATGCTTCTTCAAATTATATCTTGTAGCAACTTGCTGCTTGTTTCCTTTTGGGGTATAAAGAGTCTTTGGGAATCTGACTGCTTGAAACGATATAGAACCACAGCTATGAGTGGACAATATTTGATTGTTATCAGTTTTTTTCACCGCACAGGAAGTTAGTTCATCATGTCTGGAAGGTTCTCTGGTACTCACAGTGTAGGCTGGCGGGATCCCAGTTCCCTCATATCCCCTGGGAAAGGGATACTTTCCTAGAGATTTTGGATATTACAGATGAGAGACTGAAGGGAGAAAAAGATTCAGAATGCGAGGTTCACCTTAGATTTGAAGAGCCAACCTGCTTATGACACAAAGACTTCATGGCTTTTTCTTCTTATGGTCACATTGTGATATTCAGCTTTGTATTTCCATAGATATTCTCCTGCTTATGAAACCTCAGCATCAGGGTCATTTTGCTTCTGCCTGCATGTCCCTCCTTTCTTCAGTCCTCTGCCCGTAAAACCAGTCTCTACCAAAATCATATCTCTAAGTGCATCTCTACAGAACAGAACATGTTCTGGCATCAAGATTTAAATATTTGGAGTTTCAATGAAATGGTCCAGTTGTTTCCAGGAAGGGGGTAATATCAAAATTTTGGCCATACTAAAAAAAAAAAAAAAAATTAAAAAAATAGTAGCCTTAATGTTTGAGAAAAGGGCTTTGCAACTGATATGAAGCGTCGCCCTCTTGGCGGGGATGTGCCTTTGCTGGTTTTTTTTTGTTGTTTGTTTGTTTTTTTGTTTGGTTGGTTGGTTTTTTTAATCCAAAACAAAACCCTTGTTTCCATTTGGCTGACCTAAGACTGTGAGAGTGCTTGGTTAGCCTAGCTAAGTCCAAAGCTGTTTGTTTGGCAAAGACATTTTCTGAGCGTGCTGAGATCAGCGATGCTTCCTCTGCAATTGCTTTTTCCAGTTCAGCAGGAGAGGACAAGGGAACCAGTGGAAAGAAACAGCTTGAGATGAAGAAACAGGCATGAGGGATGCTGAGCCAGGCTTAGCGAAAAAAATTGAAGCATAGAGTGTGGGAGGGATAGCAAAGAACATTAAAGGTGTCTGGAAAAAAATTTATTTTAATTTCAAGGCCTTACTTGCATTTTAAGTAAAAGAAGAGGTCATTTCAAAATGAGAAGGTGTAAGAAACACTATCCAAAGGTTTTGTGCTGAAATGAAATAAATTTTGCTGCTGCTGTGTTTTCCAGTAAGAAGATTTCATCAAAATTGATCCAATTTTGTGAGACACTTTGATGTCCCTGGATCCACAAAAAAAAGTGCTTCAGATAAAAGTTGGTGCCATGCACTAACTATGCTCTCATTATTTGAAGTGTTACACATACTGCCCTAAAGAACTAGGTGTTTTCTTCTTTTGTGATTCTTCCCATTTGGCTGTGGAAAGATTTCAACATCTGATATATAATGAATCTCCTGTTTCATATCAACAAGTGTTCATTACAGAGAGGCTCCAATGCTACATGCTTTATCTGAACCTACAGTAATTACTGTAGCAAGTTTTCTGGTCTTCACTTATCTTGTTTGCTAACGTATCTATTGAGGGTGAAACAAACAACAGTCAACCTTCCTAATGAACACAATCAATCACAGTACACACATGCCACAACCAAGGCCAAAATGTTAAGACATGCTGCAGCCCTGCAGAAAAGAAGCCTCCAACAGTGGCAGAGCAGAAATATTGGAGGAAAACACCAAAGCAAAACAAATATCAAATTGAAACCAACAACTGTGGACTGTTTTGCAAAATAAAAGGGCTGCTGTCTTTGTGACAGCTTACTGAGCCATGGGCTTTAGGCAGAAAGCCGGGATGAAAGGGGGAGCAGGGAAATTGAGCTCTCTAATGCTGCCTGCAGTAAGCATCCTTCTCTGAGCACAGGAAACACCTTTCATTTCTCCATGTCATTTTCATGTTCAATAGCTAAAAATATATTAGTGAAATATCTGAATTCTTCTGAACAGAACATTGTGCCATGGAAGAAAGCTGTGAGGGTATATACCATTGTCATGGTTTAAGCCCAGCCGGCAGCTAAACACCACCCAGCCAGCAGCTAACTCCTCTGCAGTGGGATGGGGGAGAGATTCGGAAGAGTAAAAGCAAGGAAACTCATGGGTTGAGATTTATCTGTCTTTAGACAGTTTAATAAGTAAAGCAGAAGCCACACACACAAGCAAAGCAAAACAAAGAATTCATTCACTGCTTCCCATGGGCAGGCAGGTGTTCAGCCATCTCCAGGAAAGCAGGGCTCCATCACACGTAACAGTGGCTTGGGAAGATAAAACACACTGCTCAGCAGTAACTAAAACATCCCTGTGTTATCAACACCATTTCCAGCACAAATCCAAAACACAGCCTCATACTAGTTACTATAAAGAAAATTCACTTTATCCCAGCCAAAACCAGCACCAGCAGTGCTCTCTCCCTGTTTACCCGAATCCTGTATTTCTTTCCAAAGTGTCTGCAATTGGTCTCTGTCAAAGGTTGAATACCCGAGTTACTGAAACCCCTGCTCTGACCCAACGATAGCTATCATATTCTTACATATCGTAGATCAGATAAATAGGGATTGAAGTTAAACACATTGGCTGAAAGTTCATCCTGATGAAAAGAACTAGCAGACACCCTATGCCCTGCTTGATTTCTCCAAACAGGCATTAACTGGAGGTTAAGCAGGGCACTGGCACTGCATTGGTCCTCTGCTTCAACATGCTTTTCCTTTCAAGCTGGGAAAGGGAAGAATCTGCTTCTCTCACCATTGCAACTTGCAGACTCCTCTGAGGCATCTGAGGAGAGGCAATGACTGGCTTGTCAGGCCACCCAGACATCTGTAGCAATTATATAGCATGTTGCAGAGCCCAATTCATTTCCAGCCCTGTTGATCCAAATTCTCAACTTCATTTTGCAAACTACTTGGCATTTCAAAGCTCAGAGTAATTCCTCCTCTCCTTAAGTGTCCTTAATTAAGCATTGTTAATTATGTTTATAAATGCAGCCACGTAGCCCGATGCATTTCACATCATGTTGATATCAGTAGCCCAGATAAGCAACTTCTTCCCTTTCAGTCATTCCACTACAAAAAGCACTGCTGGTGGCTGTTGGCATAGACCTTCATGACTGGCTGCAATATATCTGCCAGAGCACATGGGACCATGCATACCTGAGCACGCAGGTTGGTTTGTAGGTAGCCAGACATGCTTCCACAACTTCCCTGCAGAAAGTCACTCTGCGACAGAGCCCAATGTCTGGACACAATAAGGTTGTAGCTGCAAGATCTAACCTGAATCGTGTGCAGGAAGGAGCCTTTTGAGGCTTCAGAGATGAAAAGCATGCCAAGTACTGGGCTTTATGTCACTATGATCACAATATGAAATCGTCTATTGACTCTGTGTTGTTCTGCTCCATAAAATATTAATGTATTATAGAAGGAGGGGAATGAGACTGCTGTCTTTATGGACATGGATATTCAGAGTAAAGTAGGTAGGCTAAAGCTTAGGGCATTATTCCATCCCTGCATTTACTAAAATGAGATAGCATCAATGAATTTTAAAAGCTTACCATACCCATTTAATTTAGTCAGTCCTAAAACATTAAATATAATTAAACAGTGAAAAATATATTAATGGCTTGAGACTTGTCAGGAAGTTCTGAGCAAAAGCTGAAATTTTCAGCTGTCGCTCCAAATTTATGGCATTCAATAGCAAAATGAAAAATTGTGATAGTCTACATTTAGGCATAAGAGTCTAGTAATTTCTTTTTCGATTAAACTGCTTTTATTGGTTTTGCCCAAGGTCTTAACTTCATTTAAAAAAAAGCTTTTAACAATCACATTGCAGGAATTTCAGAAAAAGAAAAAAAAATATATGGCACGTACACACATGTATATATACTCACTTATTCATACATGCATAGAATAAAAACATAAAATACATACCTATAAACTATATGAATTTATATATAGAATGGATATGCATATTTGCACATATGTACAATCTGCATTTTCATTGTACAGTTTCCTTTGTAAAGGAAGACTACTAATGATGGGTAGATACAGTTAGCTTTTGCCTACTTTCACAGCACATATTTCTGAAGGTTGTAGGCAGTTTTAATAACATTAATATTATTGTAAGGCCTAGAAATCCCAGCCAAGGTCAGTAGCAATGGGCAAATATAACTCCACAGAAGGGATTTTATTCCTCAGAAAAGGTGTTTATTGCACCTAGGCCTGTACTGGTGTGATTCTTCCATCCCCAATCCAGCGCTATCATCCTCGTCTATGTGGGTCTCTGGAGGACAGTAACAACCCAGTGCATTTACTGGATAACCTAATGGTCTCATGTGCCTTAAAAATTGCCTATGACAGTAAAATAGAAGGCATTATTGTTGGTTGTGTCAGTGCCTAGAAGCCTGAGTCAGAGATAAGAGTCCCACTGTGCTAGGATTGACCTACGCAAAGGCATCATATCCAGACTCTGAAGAGTTTATAACCTACATACATGTTTTCAATATCAACTGTCCTATCAGGTCAAAGCAGCTTGATGGAAACCCAGCCCATTTAATGTGGTTTCCTCATGCCAGAGGAAATGCCTGTGGAGCAGCAGGGAAGCAGAAGCCAATTTTGCAAGGGGAACAAGTTGTGTTCTACATCCCAAATTAGCATCAGTTGCAAACACTTTCGACTATGCTTTTTCTTTCTTTTTCACAAGGTGGCTTTTAAAATCCATCTTTGCTTAATTTGTCCTACACCAGGAACATTCATGAACTCACTATGCAGATCTCACTGTTATCAAACACCTGAGCTTCACTTTGGTCCCCACCTACAAAAAACCCACTTATTCCCTAGTACACTGCTCCATAATAAATATTACTCAGTAATTACTGAGAGAGTCGTAAAAGGGAATTGGCATCCTAGCGACAGAATATTTGCACTCTTTACAGATTTGCAACTTTAATATTGAAGAGATACATCTTGCCTTATAAAATACTCCCCAGGCTGCTTGTTCCCTTCAGCTGAAGACTGAGCAAACGTATCATGGTTTGAAGAGCAATCACAAGACAGCACAAAGTAGCATCCCATTTACAAACAGCATCACTGGCCAAACAAACAACAGAGGAGGATTTAGAGGGACACATTCCTGAGAGCCTGCTGTTGAAATGTGTCAGCAAATCATCCACATGCTTAACTAGATTTGGCAGGAACACCTAGATTCAAACTATATTTTATTATACAGGTTCACAACTTAAACGTGTAGGCATGGCAATACACTAGAAGTGCTCACAACTACGAATTGCTAGGAAATCAGCCTACATTTATCAAGGGAACCAACACAGAGATTTTCATACCTTGATCAAGAAGGGAAATTTATGATTCTTTCTGTGATAAACCATCAGAAGAAGATCCCTGCCTATCCAAACCCACATGTCAGAGAGCTACTTTTTCTTAAGAGGTTTCTGTCAATCTCTAAGTACTCATATGTGCATGTCCACTGAAACACAGGATGAGTCAAAACATTACACCAGTATTAAGACCAGTTCACAATGTTCTGGATTCAAACTTAATAAAAACTGGAAATACACTCTGAATCAGCTAAGCTCCCTACCACTCTATAATAAACACTTCTCAGCCATCATCCTTTCTAAAATCCTGATTAAGTATAAATTTCCCTTGCAGTGTTTGACACATTCAAAAAGATCAGGCTATTTTGGCCCAGCTGGAGTGTGGACTCTCTATAGGGAGTTTCAATCCTGAGTATCACTCTGGAAAATGCCACTCATTCTCACGCCTCATCGCGGATCACCAGTCCAGCAGACTCACTTAGAGGGAGTCTCACATAGCTCCCAAACCTCTAAGAGCTTTATAGGCCAATAACCAACAACTTAAACTCTTTCTAAAAATTAATAGGCAGCCTGAGGACAGACAACAGTGCAACAGTGTAATGGGTTCAGGCTATGAAGCACGTCTCAAATTATCCACCAGAGGCTTACTCCAAAGCCTACTAGCTAGAAAAAAACCTCTTTCTGACTTTCCAGGGCCTTGGATCATGTCCCTAACTTACTTTGGATTCACAGGAAGGCACCTGGAGGACACGTGTGGGTTCAGCAATAAAGGCTAGGTACAAATGGAAAGATGGTGATATTATTGCCAAAGAGAGATTAAAAAGAAAACCAAGTCTCTACAGATCTCACATTAAAAAGTAAGAAAGCTTTTCCAAAAATAGATTGCCAAACCTCATCAAATCTACGGATCAATGATATTGAATAGAGCTTCTATTAATATACAAATGAAAGTCTCCACATCATATGTTATATCTAACTATATTACCTATTACCTTGAAAGGAAATGCACACGTCCATCCATACTCCTTTGAGTAAAGGAGATTCAGTACCTCTTTCTTCATACCCAGTTAATGATACCACCCTAAACAGAAGCATCTCCTGACTTATTGTTTTTCTGTAATTAGCTAAACAAGAGCCTTTTCTGTCTGAAATAGGTAGGGAGAAAAATGAACTCTATACCAAAGGCTGCTTAAGCTACTATGTAGATCTGTTCTGTTGTGGTCCATCAGGAAGGCACCAGCCATGCCCAGAAGCACTGTTTGGCACTGTGTGCCCCTTGCACAGGACACCAGGCAGCCTGCTCCCAGCAAACCCATACAAGACGTGCTGCTGCAGTGGTACGACCATTTTGGGAGCAACCTGACTGACTCACTCCACAGTGGGAAGGCCTATTTTGCTTCTTCCCCACAATGGAGCTATGCAGGGACTTCTGATGATCTCTTGAATGGTACTCAAAGATGTCTAGACACATCATTTTCTGAGAAGCAGATGGTGCTGCTCACTCTGCCAACAAGCACAGTACAGAAAAGCAGGTAATAATGGTAAAAGGAAAGCCCTGAGCTGTGGATTGAGACTGGGCAGATGCAGTCTGCATACAGGAGTCCTTAATGCCTCCAATCTTGGATGATTTAGTGAATTTTTAGTCTTTTCCTTTTAGGAGTCTCCTGAAGAAATTCAGCACCTCACAAAATAAGTACACATTGTGCTAGTACTGACAGACTGCTTTCACCTACTGCAATTATAATAAAATTTTAAAATTGTCCTAAACTGCCTTAAGCATCACATATATGCATTAGAAAAAAGTATTATAGATTGAAAAGAAGAATAAGGCCTTCATTTTTTTTTCCCTAACATAGCTGTAACAACCTGCTGATAGCTAATGGAAAGGACCAGGAGGCAATTGTGTTGGACTTTGTAAGAGGTTTGGAGCCTACTTGTGACTGTGCATGAATTGCAGACTTAATTTGTGTAAATGGCCATAAGACCTGCACATCGCACTATTTTGAATTATTATGCAAAACTATTTGGAGATCACCAGGCTTCTTCAAAGTTTATATTAACTTCATCTTCTCTTTATTTTACAAGCTTCAATCCTACTTTATTATAAAGCCAATACCATTAGAGAAAAAAAATTTTTAAAACTCAAATTGAATTAGAAGGGATTATCTACAATTATTTTGCTTCATTTAAAACGTAAATTTTGATGCCAGCTATCAAGAACCAGTATAAAAGAAAGACTCCTGTTTGATGATTCATACTGACTTGTAGGATACATTTAATAAGAAATGACAAGAACTCCCATTCTACACAGCCAGATAGGCTCCTCTCATGCTGCATTACTACATTTCTAACCCAAACTTTACAATTTCCTTTCCACTTCCCAAGTCTGCAGACCTCCTGGGTCAAGCTGGACTAAGCATCTTTAGTGCTAAGTGCATTAGTGTACCTCCTATGTGGTGTTACTGCATACTCTTTAGTCTCTTGTATGTGCGCAAGGGAATGGGCACAAGACGTGGCTTCCACACAAGCATGCATTTATCCACTATAGCTTATTATTAATTCAGTTGGGTTATCTTGCTGCAAATATAGCTTGAGAGTAGAATCACTGCCGAAACACCCATGAAAGTTATTTGCACTTGCATAGCTGTGAGGGCTGAAGCGTGTCCATTATTTTGGAAGTAAATGCATTTTGGTTGAACTTTTCACTGTTACCAGCGCTCTGCTTTCCCCGTCTCCCTCATCAAACTGAATTAACATTCAATTGACATCTCTCAAAGAACATGACAAAAACACATGAATGAGCTTGATTAAAATTCAGATAGAGCCTGAACTATGATATCAATATTATAGATTGATAAGATCCAGACAGAAGTGGATTACAGACAAATGAATATATACATATTATTCCCTCTTTTCCTTCATTTTCTACTTTACCTTTTCATATCTTTCTTCTAGGTTTTCTTCTGGCTGTGCCTGTGTCTTTAGAATGACATTTAAAAAGATCCACACTCCCATGTAAAACTCTATTTGGCATATATAGATAGTACTATTATTTGTATAACAGTGCAAAGCAAAATGCAGGACTAATGGTGTTAAAAGCCAGAAAAAAAGCATACATCGTGTCCTTCAGTCCAACGGAGAAGAACAAGCAGTGGAAGAAAAGCTGTCCTCTCACTCTCCTGTATGTGTGGGAAATGGATGGAAGAGCAACAAGAGTCAAAATAAAAGAAAAAGCTGTCTTAAGACAAGTAAATCAACTAAAAAAATAAATGATGAGCTCAAGTAGAGCTTGTGCTTGATCAGTCACTGGATAAAAAACAAAAGCCATCCTTGGAACTGGGCTATTCCTGCTAAGCAATGTTTCACTCTTTCCCTAAATAATTTGGGCAAAGTCACACAGGAAGACATTGGCAGAGTCACAATTTAAGTTTTGCCCTACTAGGTATCAGTTCAGTATGGAGGTAGGAAAGTCCTACTTAGGAACTTGAAGACTTAGGGAAGTCCTCCTTTGCAGAATTTACCAGCTGAAAGGAGCAGGGAAAACATAGCAAAGACACAGCATTAGGGCGATCACTAATCATGGCCAGTTTCGCTGTGTGAAGGAGTACCAATAAGATGTTTGCAGTGAAGTTTTCTTTCTCCTTCTCATAAAGCTCAGACATGTTCTGGCTTTTTATGGGCTCAGTACAACATCATCCAACACCACGCAGTAGTGACTGTGGAGTACAACCCGCCTTTCCTTTCTTATTTAATACATCATTTCAAACTCACTGCAATAAGCCCACAAAGCCAGCAGAGGCTTTAAAAAGTTCACGAGAAAGATGTAAAAAAAAAATGTATTACTGTTTGTTTCAGAGAGTCCTGCAATGTTGGTGGTTATATACTCTGAGACACTATGTCAGTTCCACACCATGGGGCTTTATTGCATTACTCTGGCAAGCAAACCAATGTATCACTAATGACCAAATCCTTGTGTCCTTAGTGCTGCTTTTAATAACGGTGCCTGAATAAAGGGTTCAGGCTTGGCTCTAGTTTCAATTTTCCAGCACAAACTAGGATGAATCCAAAACAAAGGCTATAATACAGTTTGGGTTTCAAATAACGCTTTGCATACTGCATAAATCCTGGTCTCATGGCATTTCTGTGTTTCTGGTTTCATCAAAATCAAGAACAGAGCCACAGATACATTAAGAATGATACAGAAATTATAATCAAAGATGTAATAGCCTTCCAAAAGAAACTGTCCCTATAGAACTGGGTGAAGGTGCAAAACGGGGAAACAATTTTTCAATTGTCTAAATCAATGTGCCTGTACTCAGAAACTACCTTTACCGCTGACACAAACCAGTCCTAATGAAAAAAGTCTTTATTTTCCACAGATTCAGTCAACTCAGATAAAAACTATTATTGAAATAGACAGTGGTAATAATGAGTTTTGGTCACCACCGATAAGCATTCTCTACCACACATATACTACACTTTCAGTTCTGTTACTGCTCAAAGCCCTCTGCTCCATTAGTCTGAAATCGAGAGGATTCAGTTTTAATATATCCTGTGATTTTCCTTAAATATTTCAATAGCATTTATACTGCACCTTATCCACAAATGAAAATTTTTCTTAGAGAAATATATGACATTCATGATATCTTTCAATATAGAAGCATTGGGATTTTTCAATATACATGTGGAAAGCCTGGTTAAGGTAAGCATGCAGGAACCAGGACAGCATACATCATACTTGCCAGAAGATTTATGTGCTTTATTTCAAAATATTAAAACACGCTTAGTTTCTTGTCTTTCAGACAGTGAACAGACTTGAGGGTAAAAATGAATCAACGTAGAATAAATAAATTTGCCTCTTGTAAATAGAGTATGATTACTCTGCAACCTATTTGATGACAATATGTAACTAAAGATGCAGAAATCTTTTGTTTGTAAGTAACACACCTATTAAATTAATATAAATAATATACTGCACCTAAAATAGCTAAGTCTGAAGTGAAGTGTATTACTTAACCAAAAATAGAACTTCTAGCACCACCAAATATTTTTTTCCTGACAATGGAAGGTGGCAATAAGATCCATGAATACCAGAAGAAAAGCCTGCTTTCAGACACTTCTGAGTATGCACTTGCTGTTTGGGGTGCAGGTTATTACTTTCTACTGCTTTGTTTTTTATTGTGGAGGGTTTATTCCTCTTCCCTTTCCATCAAAAAAGAATAACAGGCTGTTCCTGCTCCTACTGATTTCAGTGAAAAAAGTCTTTGTGCTTTGTGTCACACCTCATGATGCAGCTTTGATTCATACAGATAACAACAGACATATTTCAAACCAGTTTTCCAAATGCTGCAAAAAATTATTTCTCATTTGTGGAAGAATATATTTAAACATGAACTTCGAAACAATGGTCAAAAAGAATTACAAGATGAAGAGGAACAGCTGTTTAGTTTGCTGTAAAGTCTAGTGAAATCAATTCACAGATTCCCACTGGTTTAAAGAGGCTTTGGATCTGGACCTGGCTGTGATGAAGACCGTGATTTCATTGCCTCATGGTAACCAATGACTTCAAACCCCCCTATTGTTGACATTGAACAGATAACTGAGACCACTCACTTTTGTTTAAAAATACATATTTAGTTCAAATTGTTCCTACAGAAAGAGAGGCCCAAACACTACTTTAAAAATTAGAAACTGAATACAAATAAAGGAATGCTGAGATATATATATATATATATACATACACACATACAAAACACTGTGGGTTTTGGTTGGGTTGTTTTTTTTTTTAAATACTAATTTGAAAGAGCTCAGTTCATAGCTACTAGTAGCTAGAGCCCAATTTTTATACAGAGATCACAAGTATATAGCAAAGATGAATGGGCATGAGTCCTAGTACATATAGTGCCTGAACAGAGTCTCCCCATACTGCTTACTGGCTCTCTACGCCAGCAAGATTGTCACCCCAGATAACGACAACTGTAGGCATGGAAGATTTTCAATCAGGCTTCATGTGCTCTGTATCACGATCTGATGACACTTTTACTTGTAGGGCATGACCATACTAAATCATACACTATCTCTGCATATATATCTCATTGGATGAAGTGCAACACAAAGCAGTACTTTTTTCAGGTGACAGACATTTGATGAATAGACACATGAATGCCAAAGACCACTTCTAAATGCTACAGTGCTGCTATTGCAAAAGAACCTGTGGTTAAGATCATTGCGCATGAACACGAAATGTCACTGACGGCTCTTGCCTGAATAAGGTTTTGTACAGGGGCTCAGGGAGAGGCAGGGAGCTCTCTGCTGAAAAGGTTACGATGGCCAAACTGATATGAAGGAGATGTGCAGAAGTGTACCTGGCGTTAGAAGTGTCCAGGAGGGAGCTCTTACTCTAAGCGAGTTTGGGGACTTCTCTTCTTTCTCACAGCTCTTTAGCTGGGCCAGACTAACTGATTTTCCAACGACAGCTACACTGAAAGACTTCACAGAAGCAGAAGATACTTGTTTTGGAGCCATAGTCTTGTTTCCTCCAGATGGCAGAAGACAACCCTTCCCTGGCTGCCAGCTTATCCCTACTGCCCCAGCTATGGTCCTCCAAGAGACACAAATGCAGGCACCACCAGCCTTCCCCTTTGTCAAAGAGGGACAAGTACCTGTGCCCAGGACTCCTCTTTGCATGAGGATTCAGATGACATGATCTGGGCCAGGACTCCTCACAAACACAGAATGATTTTTTTTTTTTTTTTTTTTTGTGCTGTGCAACAAGCTGGCGCTGAGTTTCTTTAGGAGATGTGTTGTATCTCCATCATCCTCACAAGGTATGATGGTTGTTATGGCAACCCCTTTTCATTGAATGGCAAAGTATTGAACGCACATAATGCCTTGGACAGATGCACCAGCATCTTCCTTTTTCCTTACTGCAACCAGTTTTCTTTTTTTTCTTTCTTTTCTAATGTATGCTTATTCTAAGCAAGGTATAATACATGAGATTCGTCTTTTAAATCCAACATTGTTTCCCTTCAACCTTCCCCTCACGACCAGTGCAAGTTATTTTCCTCCGAACCAATGGGAGGTGCAGGATTGGATGATTTTTTTCATACAGATAAAGAATTTATGATCTTAAAACACATGCACAAATTCACTGAAAAAAAATCCCTTTCTTGATTTCACCAACAAAAAGGTACTAAAATCTCAATATATTTAACTTTTTTGTATGCTCTTTCTAGTGCTATGGAATTGCTCATGCGCATGAAACTAAGGCTGCATTTGCATATGACCATTTTGCAGAACTGTAGTCTGCTTTATGATGTGTATTCTTCCTTTTCTATGCTGTATCTTCCATTTTCATTATGCCTCAATTAATACACTGAAATAAGCCGAGCGGTTTCACATGAAATATGTTTCTCATTTTAATCAGTTTAGCATCAAAGGTTTTAGGCTGCTATTTTCTAGGTTAGTGCGTAGGGTGTTTATTAATTTGTCTGTGATGCCTTCTCTCATTAGTGTTTAATGGAATTTCAAGCAATCCCAGCAGCCTGGAGGTAATTTTTTTTTTAAACACATTCTTATCAGTGTATTAAACGATCAGAGTCTGTATTGTTTCTGAATAATCTGGAGTGCTTGTTTCATCTCCAGATTAGAAAGCTGGTACACTCCGAGTCCTGATTGCACAGGGCTGAAAAAGAACCATTTTCTATTTGAATTTAGTGTGATTGAAAAGTAGCAGCCTAACAACCCCTGAGATTTGTGTACTCCAATATTCCCTTTGCAAAGAACACGACCAAAACAAATGCCACCAAGCCCTGACCCAGCTAATCCATTTGCTGGCAAAAAAGGCCCCTGCCACAGCCTTTGCCAATGCATGGGACCTCTGTATGTTGGAAATCTGCTCCAGCAAGGCAGGCTTAAACCAACATCAGCGCTCACCTCCTCTGGTCCCTATGGGTCTTGCTGTTCTCATGATACCAAGGAAGTCTGTTTAAGAATACCTGTGTTATGCAAATACTCAGCAACTGAGAATGTAGCAATGTCTGCTACCTTTTGACCTTTGCTGCATTTGAACCTAAGATACTGAGTTCAGCGCCCCTAAAATAAGGTCAATAATTTAAAAAGAAATTGAGTATTCCCATCATTAAAGCAATATTTTAAAAATCAGCTTGTGTTTCAAAAAGATTTTTAAAGGATCCCCTAATAGCCCAAATATACTTTTCAATACTTCATGAGCGTTTAAATCATAGATTTGAAAAAAACTGACATATTTAGTACTAGAATGAATTGTGAGGGCATAATTTCTGTTCGTAGAGAAAGTTTTAAAATATAATAATAATCTCTACAGGGAAAACAAAACCAAACGTTTTCTATTTTTAGAAGAGTGAATAAAACCCAAGAACACGGAAGGGGTTTTCCATGGACACAGCCTGTCTGTAGTGATCAAGAGGCGTGTTTTGGTGTATGGAACAGCAGTCCAGATATTGGACGGAGGTGAAACATTACTATGCAAACAAATCTGAAGGTATTTTTGTTTTCATTCCTCTTACATGGTCTTCTCTCAAGTCTACATGAATAAAGAACTGTGTCTTCTTGGTCACAGTGCCATGAAATTCCATTTACATTCTCATTCCCAGCTCATGTTCTTGTTTCGCTTGGTTTAGCATGCCAGACAAGAGTCAGAAACTGACTGTAGCCGTATGAAAATGGCTTAGCCACATGTGTATGAAAGACACACTGAACAACCATTACACTAGGTCTCATGACTTTGTCAATGATCTATGTATTGCTAAAGTTCTGCTAAAGAAGAGAGCTCAGCATTTTACATGAAAGCTTGATTCATCCCTTCTGGTCCAGAAAGGCCACACTGCAAAACAGCGAGGCTACTGTTTTCTAGACCTGATATTTAACACGTCACTGATATTTACAGTACTCTTTAGCCTCTGTGTTCCTCTTTCTCACTGCTGTCCTTCTTTTCTGCAAAGGGATCCTCTTGCTGTCCCCTACTAGTACATAACCTTGCACAGTCCTCAGAGAGGCTTTCCCCCAGGGTTAGCATTTTTCCCTTCCTCGGGCTACCAGAAATAGGAAACAGAGCTGTAAAGACAGTTTCTAGGTGTACCAACCCCCCTGTTCCCTGTAGGTAACCTAGATGCAGTACTACTCAGGTAGATGGTTTTATATCTCTGAGTGGAAGAAAGTCTGAGAGATCCTTGCCACAGCGAAAGTCCTTCTGTCTTCGGAAACCTTGATGTCAGTACAGAAATTACACCAGCCCTCACAGAGCTGGTCCTTCTGTGCTATGGAGGGGCACCAGCTCCTATCAGGGGGATTCTCTTAAGAGCAGAAATGGCAAGGAACAAAGAGAGCCAACACACTGCTCTACTTCACAAAAAAAACAGCTGAACATTTACTGTAATTGTTACAGGATCAAACACCTCGGCAAGGTTGAGTGGAGACAAGAAATGACAGTAAAAGAAGAAGGAAATCTATCCCTGGACTGCCTGACTAGTTGTTTCTCAGAAAAGTTTTTCTTTTCTATAACAACAAGTCAGGAAATGTTTAAAATCTCTTTCAGAAAAATAACTGTAGCCAATTAACTAGTTCATTCATTATTTTCACTAGATTACACCTTGAAATAACCAAGGATCTCTCCTTGGTTATTTATCTCCTCATTACAGAGATGAGCAGCCATTTTGTACTGACTGCAATGGAAGTTGTTGCAGAAGAGATGTGCACATTACATTTATCTCACGTGGTGGTCAATTACTTCTTTTCAAAACAGATGCAAATCATAGTTTTCCACATCGAAGAGTAGTTTACAGGCATTTTACCCAAGTACAGACACTACTATCAAGTGCATGAGGATAAGAACCAGGCTCATCCCATGTTGTTTTGGGAAAAAAAAAATGTAGTTCTGCTCTCTGTCATTTTGTGATGCTCTTCACCCAAAATAAGAGCAATTCCGTAGGAATGTATCTTCTGGTGTATGGGAGAAATGTAACTATTATCAGTGCAGAAAATACATCCTTCAGCATGCAGTCCTTGAGATTTCCTTCAAGGAAAATGGCAGCAGGAAAAACAATGAGGCTTGACACTCAAGGAATGCTCTCAAAAGGCTAACAAATACCATCTTGCATAGTTAAAATTATCTTTCTGTCAAACATCAAGATAACATGAATATGAAATAACACCACATTTATATGCTCAATTATATAATTCAGTTTTCTTTAGAATGCAGGCTGTTAAAAAAGTGGCAATGAAAAATTCAGCATAAAGGAAATATATGTTAATTCTTGCTAATTGTATGAACTGTTGGGATCATACCCTATGTAAACCCCTTCCACACCTCCCAGATTTGCTTGCAAGCTACAGTACTAAAATTGAAAAGATTACCGTACATGTATTCACAGGGAGGTTACTAACTGCTATGCATTTTGTTCTGCTTTCTTCTATCTTATATACGAAAACACAGTAGGAGTGAGTGGTTTTACCTGATTACGCAGAACAACTCCCCCCACCCCGCCCCTGAAGGAGTGGTATTAGGAGCAGAAGTTACAAACTGATTTTCTTGTTATTATTTCAAAATGTACAGTACAATATTTCCAGTATGCATCCAACAACACACCAGCCTGATAAGGCTCCTGGCATGCCCAAATCTCAGATGGCAATTTAGAAAGCCCACACTTCAGTGCTACCTAATCCCAGCTGTGCACAATCTGTCAGTGCCTGCACAGCTCCCCAGGCAACTCCCCCACTGCAGCTGCACACAAGTTCACCAGCCCAAGGATTAAGTTCACTGAATAGGGGTATAAGATAAGGGGAAAGAGTAAAGATCTTGGAACAAATAAAGAAGGTGAAGAAGAGGAGATCTGAGGGATGTGACAGACATGAAAAAATAGCAAAGTTTGGTGGAAAAATAGAAAAAACGCTGAAGACTGTATTACATTCAAGACTAGAAATGCATGTGGATGACTTGAATACTTTTATAATAGATTTGTTACATTTGTTCACTACCTCAGAAGTTATAAGCCTACACAAAGTTACAAAAGTCCTCCCAGCTGTAACCATATATTTTGGAGGGAAATATGTACTTGGAAAAAAAATTTAAAAAAAGCTCTAATTTCTGACGCCTACTTGGAATACGCTCTAGATTTACTTCTTTAGGAACTACTCATGAAACAACAGTAAAAAGTAACCATTTTTCCCCATGGTTAATTCTCCTTGTGGTTTTACTTACCCCCTCTGTCAGCAGCTGGAGTGGGGTAAATTCTGGAAGAGGCTGGAGTTGAGAGCTACTGGGCTTTCCTCAGGCTCATCTAATTTCCTGCAATTTTGTACACAGGAGGTGAGCATGCCTGGGCCAATAATCACATTCAGTAGTCCTAAAGCAATCCTTGTTCAAGTGAATGACCCCAGGCAACTTCCGATCACATCCCCAGCCAAGAAATAAGTGCACATATGAAAAAAGCAGTGAAAAAAATTATTCAGCAGACTCACATAAGCCATTTGGTATTTGACAACAATAATAATAATTTTAAAATTCACATGGCTCTGTCTCTAGGGGGAAAAATGTTAAATAATTTAAAATTCTCTTTTAAAATGGGACCACTGAATTGAATTTAAAAATATATGCTTCAGAAACCTTACAACTGACAAAAAATATTAGTGCTATTTCCAGTCAGTGTAAGTAATGGTGTCTTATCAAGGAAATTTGACTCAGAGACCAACGGTATGGAAAAAAAGAGGTTAATTCACCTCAAATAGATTAATGTAATTTTTCAAGTTACCATTGTTGAGATTCAAAGCCAGTTTGGGAGAATAAATTATAAATGGTTGAATATAAAAAGATTCCAAATGAAAGGGAGAATGTGAATTATAGCAAGGTATGTATTCCCATTTGGATATGATGAAATTTATGTGTGCAAATTCCATTAGCATCAATAGGAGCTGCACACAAATACCTGAAATGCAAATTACTTCAAATTTAGCTGCATAAACATGTTCACAGATACCTCTTGCAACGTCTTTTGACTATGAAGTGGGGACACTGACAAAAATACGACAAAAAAAAAAAAAAGAAAAGAAAATTGGAAGCCACATATGCTCTTTTCTATAGCAAAACCACCGGTATGTGGCTTACATGTGCTCAGCAAATTTTGGAGACCTCAAGGGAAGACTCATATTCTTCCTTCGGCAGCACTAGAAAAATTATCTCATTTCCTCCAAGCTCAACTTTGATTTGAGGAGTCTGATATAAGGACTGCTGAGCTCAAAAAATAGGATCTTTTAAGGCATACGTGAAGCAAAAATTCCTCATAAGATTACTGCAGAAAATCTTTGCAACGTCTTAATGGGTTTACATTGGTTGGTGGATTTCTCAAAGCAGTTGCTATGCTGTAGATCAATCTTCCATGGGGATACGTTTGAACACACAGAAATTGAGAACAGATTTGAAAATCTAGACCACAACTGGAAATTAGAACTTCCATTCCAGGAGAAATAGAAGGAAACTTGTGTGTCAGATGAGAGCAAACCACAAAATTTCAAAATTTTCATGTGAGCAGAAATTGTCAGCGATACAGTCCTGAGACAGTGGAAACATTTCACTGAAAGGATAATAAAAAGGGACAATATATAAAAGTCCAAGTGGAATGAGGTGAAATGCAATGACAAAGTTGAACCTACTGACTTACACATTTTTCCACCTATAATTTAGAAGAAGTTTATGTATCCCTGAGAAACACTTAAATTTGATTGATCTGTATTTTCTGACAGGACACTGTTGTGTCAAGAATTTTAACCCATGCTAGTCATCACATTTTGAACATCTTGTGACAGTCATGGAAATGTTCCCTACAGACAGTGAGTCAATTCCCACAGAATGACAAAAAGGAGGCAGAAGATACTTTCACTAGAATTAAACAAGTTGAATGCATTGCAAACTTTCTGGATTTAAATTTATGAATTTAAATTTTAACCCTAGAGATCCTTTTAAAACCATTTGTATTTCTAGGGTTTTAAAATACACTACTTTAATGAGCAACAATAGAACTTTACAGACAGGAAATATGGGATTCTCAATCTACATGCTTCAATGTTTTATTTTTCATCAAAATGTATTTCAAATTATATGTGACCAAGAAAAAAAATTCAGTTGAGATTGATTTTTTTTTTTCCACAAGACAAGTATATTTAATTGCTTTTTTCCATGGTCAATGTTGACTCAATTCGATTTTGCCAATAATTGATGAGTTTCATGAATATGCATATACTTTTCTGTACAGGTTAGCATTATTACATGTGACTTTTCCCATAGAGCAGGGAAATTAGTTGAATGAAAGGGGAATTGAGAAGAAGAACGAGTGATAAAGAAATGGATATGAAGAGAATACTGTCACTTAAGCTCATTTGCACACATGTCCTGCTTGCCCCAAGATTCACTCACTGCCAGGTTCCAGGTAGTTGTTTACTCTGGTATCTTTTGGTTTTGTGAATGTCTTGATGGGAGCCTTTCCAGCCAACTCTAATGGGTGACAATTTATGATGGCAATATCATTCAATTCCACTGTGCCAAAATGCCCTGAAACCCATAATTTTAAAATAATTTCTTTTTCTTTCATCAGCTGAAGACCACCATAACTTTGTAGCTCACTGGAAAGTAAAACACTGACTACACACTTTGTTTCTTTCAGAAAGAAAGCGTATCTGTCATTCATGTCATAGAGTAGTTGTCTCCAAAAATAAAACATTCTGTTCATGCAGGAAAACTGCCTGGAACCACAAAAGACTGATTTTTCTCCTAGAGCAACTGTGACACATTTTTCTGCTAGCATCTGCTTTGGTTTATGTGTAGCATATGCGTTAAGGACCTGGTATGCCATGCCCAAATCACATTGAAGCATCTCGGAAGAAATGAATGGGGTCCTCATCCATTAAAAATTAGGACAAAAACCTGTGAACAGCCTCTGATTCACTTCAAGTGAGGCAGTCATCCTCTGCCATGTCCAGGATTTCAGTCTGGACATCTGCCCCCAGTGAAAATTTAAGGCTCCACATTCTACTCCCAAGCAGAGTACTGGGCTGTGAAAGCACCCAGCACCCTCAGCTTGGCTTTCCTGAAAGTCTCTTTCATCTGTGATTCTCAAACACTTGGAGGAATATTTTCAACAGGCAATGTCATTATCCAGGATTCAAGTCAAATAGACCAGTAAGAACATTCCCTCCCCAAACACCCAATCCTGAAATCTAAAAAAAGATAAATGAAATTACTTTACTTTCAGTTTTATGATACTGAAGAGAATTAGAGTTCATGTATTTCAGGCACATGGAAGGAGAGAGCTCTGAGCACTGACAGCTTTTCAGGAAAGTGAATTATATATTTCGTGAATAAAGTAGGAAACTAATACTCGAGAAACAACAACAAAACAACAACAACAAAATTAAGCTATCAAACAACAGTCAAGCTACCAAACAAACCAAGCAAACAAACAAAAGTACCCTACCCCTGCACCCCAACTCTAGAGCTGGTGTGAGACAAAGAGCAGACAAAGAGCAATATCTAACACAAAAGTGCTGTCTTCTACTCAGGGAAGGCAATAAACTTAACAGAAGGAAAGTGAGGAGGAAATACCACATTTAAAAAATCTAGCAGCTCACTTGGAAATATAACTCCCTAGTTTTCTTTTAAAATCTCCCCCATACATATGCAGTGCAATGAATTATATTGAAATGGATGAGCTCCTGTCATCTATTATTTGAAATGTGAGTTGAAGTTCACTTTAAATCATTCCTCTGCCAGAGAACAGATAAAAAAAAAAGGACCCAATAGTTTCTACTGGGAAAGCCATTTCACCATAAATATATGTCTCTTGTTGACAATATCTTGGATGAGCTTGTTTACAGATTCTTGTTCCTACAGTCTTAGATAGTCCCCAGCTTCTTGGCTTTATTCTCATCACAATATGTATTTTACGTATTCATGTATACAAAAAAAATTATTGGTTTAGAAATATTTGTACTCTTCCCCCCTGAATTAATAAAAACTAAGAGAAAAAAGTGGATAGCACATGCCAAGCTCGTAAGTGCACAACCGTATTTCACAAGTGTCTTTGCTAAATCATTCTGCTGTGACCTGGGCACTGCCTCTTTTTGCGGAAGGACAAAAGTCACATTTTATGTATTTTTTTCAGTAAACTTGCTAATAAAAATAAAAGCCATTCATGGAGGACTAGACACGATAAGGCACTCAGAATAACAGCAACCTAATTTCAATTAATTCTTCTTTCTTCCCTTGTACGGGACCGGTGATACCTCCCAAACTCATACCCAGTGTCAACATGACCTTATTACTTTCTCTGCCACTTCGAACCTCAGACCATGGTGATGGTCACCTGTATAACAACGTTGAGAAACTGGTGCTTCCCTTTCACAAAGTTATGAACAGTGGAAGACTTGATAACTCAGAAATGCATTCACCGGCCATCAATCCACATTTTCATAATAATGATAAATACGTGATGTGTCCAACTGATGGATGGCTCAGTCACTGGCTGCTTCCTGTTTTTAGCATCACTATGACAAATAAATATGGATGTGCTGTGGGTGGGCTTAGTATTTGTGCTGTTTGTTTGGTTTTTTGAAAAGAAATACTCAGTCTTCTCATAGATATTATGTGATAAAATTAACGTCAAGTGATATCCCTGAACAAAACAACCAAATAACCTAGCAACATTTTTTCTAGCAAAACTACAAAATTATCTCCCATGGCAGCAATCAGGATGAAGACAACCATCTACATTTCTTGCAAAGATGCTTGACATTTTGGTAAGAAACAACAGAAATTATTTGCCTGAATTTTCATATCCCAAGTATTATATTAAAATTAGAAGCTATATACTGTGTATCACAGATCAGTGGGTGAAGCAACTGTTGTATATGAAAATGTATTAGAACAAAGATTAGTATTTTGCATGCAAGAACATGAAAAATTACAGCACATTAATAGATTGTGTTTTCATTTACATTTGAAGGATTATTCTATATACACATATGTGCATATACACGTATATACATACACATTAATTTCTAAATTAAACACCCTTTGTCTACCATACTATGGGCTAAATTATTGTTTTTACTTTGAAAGCACAACATCTTATCAAAAGTCCATTATGCTTTGGAAGAACTTGGTCACTGGGAATTTTGATGCACACTGTTGTGCAGCACTTCAATTGTGAGGTTTGAAAAAAGGTTTAAAAGGAGCCCTAAATTCAGGAAAGAATTTAATATCTAAATAATTAGAATGAAGTCATGCCTCTAAATAGTGTATTTGTATGAAAATAGCTCCACAGAGTGCTAGCCACAGAGCAGGACCCTGCTTTCCAAGGTTGTGAAACACAGTGTCGTGGTTTAACCCCAGCTGGCAACTAAGTCCCACCCAGCCGCTCGCTCACTCCCCCGCAGTGGGATGGGGGAGAAAATCGGAAGGGTAAAAGTGAGAAAACTCATGGGTTGAGATAAAGTCAGTTTAATAGGTAAAGCAAAAGCCGCGCACACAAGCAAAGCAAAACAAGGAATTCATCCCCTCCTTCCCACGGGCAGGCAGGTGTTCAGCCATCCCCACGACAGCAGGGCTCCATCACGCATAACGGTGCCTTGGGGAGGCAAACGCCATCACTCCGAACATCCCCCCTCCCTCCTCCTTCCCCCAGCCCTATGTGCTGGGCATGACATCATACGGTGTGGGACATCCCTGGGGTCAGCTGGGACCAGGGCTGTGTCCCCTCCCAACCCCTTGTGCCCCCCCAGCCCCCTCGCTGGTGGGGTGGGGTGAGGGGCAGAAAAGGCCTTGGCTCTGTGTAAGCGCTGCCCAGCAGTGACTAAAACATCTCTGTGTTATCAGTGCTGTTTCCAGCACAAATCCAAAACACAGCCCCATACTGGCTACTGTGAAGAAAATGAACTATACCCCAGCCGAAATCAGCACACATAGATGAAAGACTACTGCTACGCCCAAAAACTTAGAAGGAAAAGATCATCCTCATCAATTTTCTGAGCATTTTTCCAGAGCTACTGCTTGAATCTGCAGTTCTTGTGCTGAATTTTGAGTTACTTGCAATTAGATTAGACATATTTCTGCCACACATTTGCTTTAAAACACTGAATGCCTGTTGGATTACAAATATGACTTGTTTCAACATATGTTAAACATTCCATATCTCTTTTGACATAAAACAAACAGCTACAGTTATAACAACATTTTTATTTTCTGTGCCAGGTTTTAATTACATAGAACTGGAACTCAGAGCATTGCTCAGTCCAGTAAACACTATTAATAACCATGCATCATGTATATCATTCCTACAATGCAGTTTGAAACACTGGTATGTATAATTTCAATATTATAATTATTCACTCTGGGCTGTTTAATAGACCTCTCTCAATATTGTTTTACTGATTCGAATCAACTCTAATTAATGTCTGTAAAGCACCTGATCACGCAAGACATTACCTGAATGCCAGGGATTTTTCCTGCAATATAATTTTAACAAATACTCATTCTATTCATTATTTATGAGTCATGAAAAGGTGTTTGATACTTCAGACACACAAAATGGCAGATTTTCTGCCCTTGTATGCTTCATATGTAGAAAAATATAAAAATAAGTGTACTGGCTTGCTTTTTGTCAGTTTATCTTGACATAATATCAACTCAGATTTGCATCATCAGAACAACTTCACGGATCTAAGGAGAATCTTAAAAATCTTTTGATTTGAAATCAGCTGTATTTTGATTCCAAGTACAGAGTCAGCCACTTGATACTTGAAAGGACATTTAAAGGCTTAGAATAAACAATTTAAAAAAAAAACCACAGCTAATTGCAGCAGAAAATACAAGATTTGCTACAGAGAATCATCTTTTGTTTTTCCTAAACCGGTAATTCTAGCATTTCCCAGAGGGAGTTTTTCTTCCTTTAGGTATGTAAATCAATTTTATACATATTACTAATTAGAATTATAATGAATGTGCCTTTGGAAGAGATGTTGGCCTATTTGCTCATTAACTGGAGGGTAAAGAAGCAGTCTTGTGATTTGCTCTCTTGATTCATCATGTTGCACTCTCAACCATGTGCCATCCACTCTGTACTGTACTTTCTTCAGGGTGCACAGACAGCAGCGGTGTGAGGTTGGGGAGCAAATGCTCTTCTAATGTTATTGGAGAGGGGCTGAACTCTACACTGCTGTGGTGGATGCTGCAGACAGCCACCATTGGGGTTTTAGAGTGTAGATACACCAAGTATGACTCAGAAAATCTCTTTTCACAGAACTCAAGTCATCTTTTGGGGTCCGAGATAAGGTTGCTTATATAACTTATCTTCTACTATTTTTCATAATTAGAGATTATAAAACCACCACTCTTGTTTTGTACCCTTGTCAAAAGACTTCCTTGTGCGGTATACTTTTCTACAAGATATTCCTATAAGCCAGGTTCTTTATAGGCACTTCAGGTAAGCAGTCCACTAAATAATAAAAACACTAGAAGACAAACACTAAAATAAAATATTAAAGGAAAAGAACATGCATGGGGACCATTGGCCAAGATCAAGAACAGAGCCATGGCTACAGCTTCAAGAAGATTCAGGAGTTTTCTCATAAGAAATTGTTAATTTAAAGCACTCCAGCATAACTCTACATGTGCCTTAACAAACCAGGATGGAAATGCTTTTGGATGACTAGCCATTTGGAAACAGGAAAAGATATAATCTTGGAGAATGCAGTTCCACAGAACATGTCCTGTACTTAAACGTATTAAAAGAAGAAAAAGATAATAATAAAAAGAGCTAGGAGCTATGGACCTGGTATATTAATAAATGACAGGATAGATGTAACTGACAATTGCAATCACAAAATAGTCTCATAACAGGTTGCACACAGGCTAATAATGTGTACCACATGACTTCAGCTAAAAGACTGGAAATGAACATCAAAAAACCCTTGCACAAGGACCTAGCTCTAGTGCACAGCTTCAATTTTAGCTCATTCAGAGTCCACATCTTGCAATTGGCATCTAGGCTGATTCCAGTTCAGAGCCAGTGAAATATCTACTTGCTCTTGGGGCTGCCTTCAACTCCAGCTCTAAATCCAACACAATCGTAAGCACTCTCCGGAATCCCCAGCTTGCCCCAACCCCAATTCTCTCCCAAAGTCAACTGCTACAAGATCTTTCACATATAGCCCCCTTTATACCATCTCTGAATAACCGAGGATCTGGTTTGCATTGTAAATACCTGCACCTGCAGTTTAAAAACAATCTCCTGATGAGCTGCAAACTGAGGAAAAAAAAAAAACTCATACAAAACTATTCAGGAAGACAGTAAATCTCGAACTCCATTACATCAGCTTTTATGGGCACTTGATGGGAAAGGTACGCCTAGCTATGAATATTTTAGCGAGAAGCTGCCACATCTTATCACCTCATCAAAATATATGCACATAATTCTCCTCTATTACTGTTTTATAAAACAAAACTATGTTTGTATGTTACCAGATAGGAGTATTAATACTCTACTCTTTCACAAGACTTCTCAAAGCACTTTAGCAAGGCAGGTATTGTTGCAGTCATACTTCCAATGCAGAGCACAAGGTCATTTGTACATGGCACAGCTAGGAGCAGAGTCGGATCCTCATTCCTTCTTTATCTAGCTACGACTGGCAATGCAAAGCATTCCTATAATGCATACTGTGACACTGGGAATATAGATAAAAAGATCTTATTGTAGCCGTATTCCTTAACATTTATAATACAGATGGAGTTGATTGTGAATAGGACGGAATTTTCTTTATCAATATTACTTTAGGAAACAACCTTTGCTGGTTAGTAACAGTACGTTATCATACCACTTCCCAGGCCATCTATTAAGGAAATGCAGAACTTTCTAGCCCCGAGGCTCACAACACGTACTGAGCTATTTGCTTGCCTTCAGGTGTTTGTTGAAGGGCTGTTTAGCATAATGAGAGCCAGCTACGTTTGCCATGAATTTCACAGCAACCTCCAAGAAAATCTATGGGGAAACTACTGGCTGAAGTTATCTGCAAAGCATAGTTTTGGCTGCACTTGTGTGCATCGTGACCAGCAGACATCAGCATATTTGGGACCCACTAATGCAACACCCAACTGGTCTCAGCAGCAGAAAGAGGCAGGAATAAACAGTTTGGTTGATTCAGTGTTGGACAAGTAGTACCGGTCACTTAGCAACCTTCACTTCTTGGAGAGATACAGATGGTTAAACACCTGCAACAGTCTTCAAATTCAGGGACTAGATTTTTCTCTCATGCCAGTTTGACACTTCAAGAGCTTCTTCCATTTTACACAGCTTCTTATGCTGCATCCTCGCAAGCGGGAGGAGAGTCATCAATCAATTACTGTAAGCAAGGCTGGAGTAACCCATTCAGTCACAAGTGAATGAGTTAAAATGAATGTGAATATAGTCTTGGGCACGGAATGCTTTCCTGGGGAAGGTTTTTTGTTTTAACGTCCTTTTATGTAAATACGTTGCCAGGAAATATCCATCTGCATGTGTTTTATGTAATTCAGTATAGCAATCACCTTTAGGCAGCTAGAAAGAACACGAATAAAAGAAGATACTCACTTGACTCTCCCTAGTTACATTCGTTTGGCATGTTACATTTTGATTATTAACAATCTATCAGCATCGACGTCTGCAGTATATTCACTGCTTTTACTCCTTGTCTGTTAATTTCATACACAATATAAAAATCAGGGATTAAAGAACCACAAAGTACAGTGCTCTACTGCATACTACTGGATAAATTATATACTATGTCATGTTTATCACTTAGTGGTGGCTGGCAGAGGCTTAGGTCTAATGGGCAGCTTATTAGCCTAGGTGAGCAGGGCTGTATTCCTAGCGCTGCCACTGACCTGGTGCATAAATTCAGGAATGAAACCTTGCTTCCCTCTGCCTCTGGGTGGATCCACAGCTTAGGAACCGATGTGGCTGATGTATCGAGGGCATGGATATTCTGACGATCACTATTATGGTAACCGTGCTACTACACCCATTTTGCAGAGTGGGAACAAAGCTAACGATCTCACATTCTTTCCAGCAGCACTAGATGTCATTCTCAAAACTGATGGCAAAAAATGAACAGTTAGGCTGTGGGATTTCTTGACTCAATATATCTGTGAGTCTGAAAGCTCACAAGGAGTTACAGAGAGATTAGACATTTGCAAAAATATCAATAATACCTAGGGTTGTAATTATAAATTCAAAACAAAAACCTCAGCCCTTCAATGCTTTAGAAGGTGTATAAACTCCTGTGCTTCAGGGAAAATTTCTAAAGCTTTTCCTATCTTTGAAGATGGGAGAAAATTTCCCCCTAGAGCTCCTTAGGCTACAACTGCCTTTTGTTTGGTCTGCCTCTGAAGCCTGTGGTTTAAACCCTATCTGTGACAGCTATGGACTGCATAGACACTGCATTGATCCAATACATTAACTCCCATGTTTCTGTTCTCAAAATACTATCAATTTTATATAAAACTTTCTGCTTTCCTCCCTCATTGTATTTACCGCATGAATGACCCACCATACAAATTTAATCTCTCTTTTTTTGAAAGACTAAAGGCAGCATTCCAGCCAGATACTGATCTACTCAGGCTCTTTTATCTCTCTAATGGTCAATGCTGACATGTACTTAAGGAGGCTGAGAAAACAATGACAAAACAAACACTGGCTAAAGAAAAATCATTTTCACTGTCGACTTAGATAGCTCAGGATTTCTGCACATTACCAAGTCCGCTATGACTAAAGTCTGTTATGATCTACCCAGATACGATGACTTTGGTTGGCTGTGTAGTTTATTGCAATTCTAAATGTCACTATTGATTCAGACACTCACTGACATTTTTCTGCATGGACAGACATTATTTTAAGCACTGCTTTGTTGTTATGGCTAATGTATTTGTGGGCAAGTTATTCACCAGATGACCATGTGCTTGATTTTCAACCATTATGTCAATTATATCCCAAAATATATCTTCCTCTAGAAGGACACCTCTTTCATTAGGAATATTGGTTATGTTTTACCAGCATTGTTATGACACCAAGGTTTCAATTTATGAGAGTTTTGGGTTTTTTTCCTTAATAATTTAATAATGATTTTTTGGCATTTTAAGGTGTTCCTCTGCATATGCACACAAGGATGTGATGCAACAACTGAAGATGCATCACTGACAGCCTTATGGAAGCCATGTTAGTAGAAAGAAAAAAAGTTGAAATGTGCTTTGTGATGTGGATTAAAAATCAACTCTGGTGAGGCTTTATTCTTCCTATATAGTAAGATTCAGGCAGAGAATTCCAGGGTCCTCTTAAACAAGTTATTACTCTCCTATTGTACCTTGTTTTACTGGTGCTCTATTTTTAAAAAGGAATTATGGGTGTTTCACATGGTAATGTTGTGATCAAACACCTTAGGAACCAAGCACTTCACACTTTAATCATCTAAACTAGATACGTGTTTACATGAGTAAGGAGGAGAAAAAAAAAAAAAAGAGTTGAAGCTGATTGAAGAAGCTCTAGGACTTTACTAGCTGTATAAAAAGATGTTTCTTTTTAAAGCACTTATAAAAATCCTAAACTTTCATAAAGAAGTTATGCTGAACCATTTGTGATGACATACTAAAAAGTGATTTATCATCCTGTATAGCTCTCTATACAGCCAGGACATGAAGGCACCTGTCAGGTTTGCTCTTAGGACAGAAATAGACTTCATGGTTTAGATGCCAAATTATATTTGACATTTAATTTACCATCTATGAAGCTGTAATATTTCGCCTAAGCAGAAAAGGAAGAAACCAGCAAGAAATTCCATTTGCCAAAGAGAAATGCCAACACACCTTGCTTTCATTACTCAGATATCTAAAGTAATAGATTATCGACCATAACAAAGTACATCTAAACATGATGAATGTAATGGACTAGAGAGAATATTTTGTATATAGAAGTGAAGGAATAATGCATATAACAAGAATGAGTGTCGTGATTCTTACCTCGTTTTCCTGATTTGGTGTGGATGACAAGCAGTAGTAACAGCATTACCAGACAAGCGCCAGTCTCAGGCAACATAAAGTTCAGAGCAAGACTTAATTCCAGCATCAGCAGACTTGGAACCAGTCCTGGACCAGGAGCAGGGGAGCATCTTGTATGGGATTTCTCATACAGTGGGGCAAGGAGCAAGTGTGGTCACAAGCTGTTCATACATCAATAATTTTCATGGTCGCTCTGCCTGAATCTCTTGTGAAACTTTGGAAGGCAAGGCTGGAGATGTTTCTGAGAACATCATGTACTGCAAAGAAAACAAAAAATATTCATTGTGAGTATTTAACAAAAGGATTCCATATTGCATTGCTTCCCATTCTTGATGGGTTGAGTTACTTTTTCTAAAAAAATTTTTATTCAATCTCCTCAAGGTGTAACTCTTTAGAAGAACAGGAGGTTGGACTAGATGACCTTTAAAGGACCCTTCCAACTCCAACTATTCTACGATTCTATGTTCCTAAGTGGAGGAGCCATCTTTTTAACTTTTCTCAGAAAATTATGTAGAAATTTTAGCAGTTACCAAACTTTTCCAAGCATGAACTTAACATACACCTTTTCCATTTTCCATTTTTGAGGAAACAGAAATTCAGAAACTACAGAACTATTTTTTGGTTACCACAAAATGCACATAAACACAAAGCTAGCTCTGCCAGTGATCTCAGACTCTTATTCATGATATCCCTTGTGACAGTGATGTGCAGCATTTGCATTTTTCTGTCTCCCAGATCTCTTCCCCTTCTAGACAGACATTGATGGCTCTGTCCACAGGACCATTTCTCCAGTTCCATTCAGAGTCAGACAGGTAAGGATTCTCTTAGGGAACCCTATAATTACATTCAACAAAACATCATAGAAACATATCAAGCAGAAAGGGAAGGGAGATGCTCTCATGTTGACAGATATTTCATTTCACTAATGTATACTATTCACTATTCCTCAGCAAAGAACAGCTGTCAACTTCTCTCAGGAAGACTCAGGAAATAAATGTGGACTATACTAATGCCTTGTTCCATATATATAGTTGCCAAAGTGATTTGGACATTCTGAGCTATCCAAGTGAAGATTTCATTAATGGAGAAGATAGAACTATTCTTACAGAGCATATTAAAATTAATTAGCCTTCAAGAATAGAAAACTATGAGCAACAAGATTCAGAGGCGAGTAAATTAACAATGGATCTCATTAAAAAGAAGCTATGTTTAGACCAGAATGCCACGTTACTTTGGAGTAAATCAACGCTTTCGAAGTGACCATTTTCTTTAGTTGCAGAAATTAAGGGGAAAGCATTGTCACCTGATCCTCCAGATGTGCACGTAGATTCTGGAGTTCTAGGGGAATGACCTTCAACTGACTTTCAAGCTTTACCTTATTTTCAGGCAGAGCACCTACAGAGGTAGTCATCGCAAAAGGAAAATGCAGTAATTTCAAAGGCTAGCCACAGCCTGCAGTGAGAGTGCCTTTCTGCCAGAGAAGTTGGGAAACAGCCATTTTCCAGATTAAAAGATGCACAGAGCCTGCATCAAGATGCTGCTGTACATGTAGACACCTTGTTGGCTTTAACACTCCTCTACAAGGGGACAACACCATCCAAGGATAGCTTGTTGGCATATTGTCAGTGGCCAGCAGATTTCTTTTGTTTATTTGCAGTTTAGGAGTTTAAGTTTCAGACTGTCTCATTAAACTGGGGCGGGGGTGGGGGGGAGTAGACTGTGGTAAGACTTTGAAAATCCCTTCTGTAGGTCACTGATAGTAGCTTATACCCAACTGCAAATATTGAAGCACTACTTCACATGCATGTGCATACCTTAAATATTTTGCCACTTTTTTTTAAGCTAGACAAGTGATAGAAAATGAAAATCAATCCAAGAAATGATAGCAAAAATCCAGTTTTATGAAGTAAGGCTCCGGTCCTGTAATACAAACGCAGGCTTAACTTCATTAGAACAAGTGGCCTCACTGCCTTCATCTCAGGAGAGGGAAGTTAAGAATTTGCCAATGAATCATTGTAGCATCATCACCATCCAGACTTGCAAAATCATTGATCTCATGGCATAAGGTATCATTTAACCAACTCTGTCCAGATACATTTTGGTGAACAAGCATCTTCCCTCCTAGCTATGAGTGGACTGAAAATAGATGGTCATAAATAAATAAAGCCCCAGACAAATAAATAAAGCCCCAGACAACATCAATTCTGTTAGTAGCTCCAGTTTGAGAGCAAAAAACCCTAGTCATTATATGCCTAATCTGATATCTTTTCAGAGGGATGCTTCACGTATGTGCCCTTCTCAAGAAACCTTTGCTGTGAATCCTAGATTTTATTGTTGCATAAGGATTAGACTCTGGTGTCAGTGAAAGTGGTGCTGCACGTGAGCACTGAAAGGACTTCAGAAACACTTTCTTAAAACAGTAAAATACTAGTTAGTTTCATTTCAGGCAAGCTATTAATCTTGCTTTATTTTTTTGTTATTAGCCAATTCAGTAATTGTCACCCATCTGTGAGAGAGTAATATAAATGTCTTATTGTACCCTTAATCAGTTTTGTTTTATCCGACCATCAATGGCGACCAAGTTAGTCTATTTGTCTTGACATTTTCATGTGCTGGCACCTGCAGAAGTGAAATTGGTTGACGTAGTTTAATTTCAGGATACGTAAGCTGAGGGCAATCATTACAAACATTCAGATAGCTTGATGTGTAAGGCTTTACCGTTGATGTTATTGAAGACCCTAGGCCTGATCCAGTAAAACATGCTTGATATGAAACATGCTGTTATTAAAAACAAAAACAGCTATCTATTATACAGCAGCAATTTCACAAAGAAGAAAACAACTTGACAAATAAAGATGCTGAGATGCAAATGATTTTGAAAAAGATAACCTACAATGTACCTATTAGTAGCAGGAACAAAACTCAGTTTCCTGATTCCCAGTCCAATCATTTATCCACACCACATGATCTATATATTACTTGCTACATTAGATGTTCCTTTCTCAGAGCTGAATGGGCCAGTGTATTTGTACCTCATCCAACATTAATATGCAATCACTTAAAATGGTGCCCATTTAATTAGACTGCACTGGATAAATCAATCTATAAATAATGTAAAGAAAGCAGGTTTTGATATTTATAGTTATCACGAAGAATTTAGTGATGACAGTACAGTATATCACCAACATTAATTTCATTAGATATAAATTGTACTAGTATGACATTGATATATTATAATTAAAACTAATGATCCATTGATTCTCATCCAGAAATCCAGTTAAGATGACAAATATTCTTCTATTACAGACCAATGAATAAATATTAAAAACATACAGAAGTCCAGGAGCTAAATTTTGCATTCAGTTATGCCAAGGTTCATATGCCAGTAAAATTATCTATGTTAGGGCTACCGTTTGAATAAAAGGAGAGTCTGTGAAGTTTTGGAAGCACACTATGTCAGAAGCAGCATACCGCCAATTCCCATGAGAAATCAGCTGGAGGATAGCTCCAGTTTCTCTGTACAAGCTAGCAGAGGAATTTCAAGATATAAACAGGAACCTCTGCTGTCCCCCACCCAAATTCACAAATATCTGTGTAGAGTCACTATAGATTAGAACTATTCAGACATAAGGAGGAGGAAATGTGGTTATTTGAATAGCTTTTCAAATGCAATTTCAAAATCAGCCATATCTAGACTCCTACATGATCACTTCATCTCTTTCTGAGAAAAAAGCTGCTGATGGCTACCCAAGATCCAGTGCTAATAATCCCCAAATGCTTAACCACACTTTATCAGAAGAAAATGAAAGGAAATAACAGGAATTCCTCTGAAGAAATGGATCTAATGAACCTAAAATGCATCTTCATTCATTGTTTACCTTACATATCATTCAGGACAAAATACAATACAGATTCTTCTTTCCTCCCAGATAAAAAACCACTAGTCTTATGGGTGCTGTAGACACAATTACTCATATCTCTTGCTTTCACGCATCCTTTGCTTTTGTTACATTATTTTCCTACAAATAGACCTTAAAAGAATTGACTCTCCTTTCACCATAAAAAGGAGAGACAATTTCTTCTGAATGTTTAATAAAAGGTAGTAAAAGCAGACTAGACATAACCTTTTAACCTTACAGTTGGGGAATCATCTACATTTCAGCAGCTGTGACTGGTTCTACTGTTGACTTGCCAATTGCCAATGAAACAATTAAATTTGCCAACTCTTTAAAAGTTTAGAAAGACGTGTATTGATTTGCATAGGCATAGCCATATTTGCTGTAGACCTGACACATCCCGAACAACCCTTCATTTGTAACATTTGTTTGACTGAGGTGGTCACAAAGTGGGGAAAACTTATCTGTTTGCACACCTGAGAAAAATATTAAATCTGTCATTCATTTAGACACCACCCGGCTGAACAAGCCCCTAATACTTTCTATACAGTCAGTGGTAAAAAATTAACCACCTTCACAGAGGGATTCAGGGCAGCTAATTTAGGAGCATACCTCTCCCATTAGTTACATAAGCTAAGTTACACATCAAATTTACGCATCTTTACACAGCAAATGACCCTCTTTTCCCATCTGCTTGAATTCAGACACGTGGTGTGTCTCCTCTATGTAACTCGAGGAAAGGACATTTCTCCATTTCACCCTCTCTTTGGCTGGCCCAGTGACAACTACCCATGCGTTTCACAGTGCGTTCACCATTGCTTTGGCAATGCAAATATTGAGTATGTGATAAGATATGCTGGGGACAGAAGTAAGACATAAAGCCTGTATTTGAACACAGACAAATGCAATTAGAGATGCGTAGGGCATTTCCCGAGGGGCAGGATACATATGTAACTTAATTAAGCCTTTTTCTGCAAGCCTAACTGATTCATTAGGCCAATAGATACTGTTTTTAGGAGAGCACATGTTTAATTTACAAATTAGTGGATTACAGTAATATGCGTAACAACATATTAAACGAAGTATTAATGTAATACAACCCAAACGACACATGATAAACTATATAAGCATATATACAAATTTGATTTAATATGTTAGCTTCCTTTGCCCTCTGTCAGTCTGATTGCCTTTGCATAATCCATGTTTCTAATTATCCCCTGGTACGCCTTGCATATAAATAGCTAATTAGATAGTGTCCCTGTCAGCTATGAAGTATGTAATATCTGAAAAAAAATACTCCTTTGGAAATTTAATTTAGGATAACAGATTGTGCTATCCAACTGAAGAATTAAAGCTTTCAGTTTACTAAGATGTTTGTGCATTTAATATCAATCTCATACTATTATATTAGTGCCCCCAAATGCGTCCAGTAGTTTTCTTCTTTTTTAAAAATAATTCTGTCAAAATCTTGTACAGTAATTACAGTAAGATGCTTAAGATCTAAAAAGCATATAGCAGATGATGATTTTACATGGGAGTCGACTGCCTGCTGAAAATATGCTAAGTGGAAAATTCTCAGATGCAGCTCTAGAAACTGCTAAACCAAATCATACAAAAGGGCCACGTAGTGTTGTGTGCTCTTCCTAGTCATAGCCAGACGTTCCAGGGAACGGCGTTGGCGTTCTGAGCCTGCCAGATGTGGGATAATATTGAACATCACTTTACCTTGCATCAAACGCCTTTTTCACATTTAGTCTTGTCACAGCTATTGGCCAGTTCAAATGCCACCCTGATCACCTCCAGTGCACAGAGAATGCTTCCAAGACTGTCTTACATATTAAAAAAAAAAAAAAAAAAAAAAAAAATCTTGTTGATCATCCTCTTCCTCACTTGACCTGCATTCTTCTACAACTTTAATTTCCCTCCCTCCCCACCCAAGCCTTTACTGGGCTTCAATCCTTTTCGTTTAATCATTGTAAAGCAACAATAATTTTCTGCAGTAAAAAATCCAAATACGCAGCTATAAGTAAAATGCTGGCTGCAACAATTACTTTCTCTTCCTTGGCTCCACAGAGCAGATATTAAGAAGGTGAAGGCTGGAAGGAGTGCAGGGAGCTGAAAGGAGCATAGACAGGCAGATGGCCCTAAGGCTGGAGGAGGTGTGGCAGGGCAGATGCAATAGATTCACAAACGTCTTGCTGTCCTCTCACTGTACAGCTAAGATTTCCAAAGCCATATGTGAAATATAAATAATATTTCTTACTCATTTTGTGGGTGAGAAATGTTCTTCAGCTTTAAAAATCTCTTTCTCATATACAAGTATTTTCATCTGAAGGGAGCATAAGTGCTTCTTAAGGGTATAGAACATAACATACTCTGAAAAATAAAAATAATTAAGCCACAGACATGTGTTCCTCTCCCAAAATTAAAAAGGAAGATTGCACATTTTTCTTTAAATGACTCATTAATACTATATGGCAATTTAAAAAACACCACTGGATTTCTTATTCATCATGTTGTGTCTGGTAGGCAATATTAATGGGTATATTTCAAATCTAGGCCATCATGCTGGGAATGAGACCAAGGGGAACACAAAGCCGTTGGAACATTGTGCTCTCTGGTTTGCATACAGCACACCAGCTTCGTCCCTGGTGCAACTTCACTGCAGAAGCAGCTCAGTATGTTCTGTTGTGTGTATTATATAGCCCACGTAAAGGGCAATGATGCACTTTTCAGAGTAATTATGGTTAATAAAGTACTGGGATTGCAAAACAAGTTCTTATAAATAGCACAGGAACAAACATTAAAAAGATGGAAATGAAAAACTTTTCCATCGAGGGTGGATTTTTAAAAGCAATTGCTTCATGACTTCACACTCCTTTCTAAAAAAGCGACCCATGTGCACAAGGGGCCATAGACACATGCTAGCTACTCTGCAATACCGCTGCAAACTACTCCTATCCCCATCGGCACAGCTGAACGGGTGAGAGCAGCTTCCCTCCAGGAGGGATAAGACAAACCACAGGAAAGATCCCGCACAGGAAGATTTGTTGCAGAACAGCTAGTGTGCTGCAAATTTGCACCCCCTGCTGACTTGAGAGGAATGCCTCCATGTGCCCATAGCCAGGTAGCAAAGGTAGCACTGCACTAAAAGTCAGGGTGATTTGTCATCTTAAATAATTTCTGAAAGCAAGATATATGTTCTCTGTGGTATCCAATCAGCTCTCTATTTTCCCCCTTTCCTATATAGGTGCATTCACTGGTACGGAAACTTTATTGATGTTATCTTTAGGTTGCTGGGGTAGAATTTATAGATAAGCTGGCAGGACATGAAGGAATTAGTATAATTTCTATGGAATTCCTCAATTATTTAGAGTGCAGTATGAATGTACTTGGCATTTTGTTATAACAGACATTCCTTGTAACTGATAAAACATGTACTAGTTATAAGAAGTTAACACTAATAATGTTTTGGAGGTAGAACAATACCTTTAGGTCTCCTGGGTGTTATACACTAATTTATGCTCTTATGTGCCAACATTTAAAACACTTTCTATCTTGTCAGAATAAACACAGAATCTTTGGATCCCATGCAACTTGTCTTAAGGAAGCCTTCTCAAACAATTTGCTTCCTCACACTTGAAAAGATGAAAAAATGTTTATACTTCTTAGCTGTTCCCCCAGCTGAGTTCTTGCTGTGCTTGGCACAAAGCTGTTTTCTGCTCTGCCACATTAAGGAGCACAGTCATGGCAGCAAAGCCTTGACTTTATACTTTACAGAAAGTCTCTTCAGCATCAAATACATTCACACATTTTTAGAGAGCAATTGTGTATACCTGAGATATTGGGAATATCGGAATCTTCTGTAGTAGTATGGACTGGTATATTAGTAACAAGCCAGCAATGCATGTAAGCTCTTTCAAGTGTTATTGATAAGACAGAAAAATAATTCATAAGATGAAGACTTTGACTAATATTTGGAAAATGGCAATGAATGGCCACAAACACAAACCCTCTAGGGCTCAGTTCTAGAGATGACATTGCGCCTGGAGTTCCCTCTGTATGTGAAATCAAGCATCTGAATACAACACCTTTTCAGTGAAGCATTTTCACTGGCAAACATAGTGACAGCTTTTCCCACTTGTCTGAAGTTTTTGCATATTACAGTCCTTTCCCCACATGAGGGAATTTATGCTTTTAATATTATAATACACCATAGCAACCTGCATTACTTTCAGCAAATATATTCCTGTGATTATTTTGTATATCATCAGCAAGCTTAAATGAAAATGACAATGTCTAGAGATACTCTTAGCTGATAGCTGTATTTATTCTGTATGTTTATGTGCTGGCTGTCAAAACAGCTGTAAAATATGCATATGAGAATGTAGATTTTCTAGAAACTCAGGAAAATGAGAGTCCAGTCTACCGCATTTTAGATACACAAGGACAGCAAAATGTATCTCCATTGATGTTTTTATTATAGTCTGAAGGAGGGAGGGTTTTTAAAGCTTTGTAGGATGTCAGTAAGAGGATCTCTATCTATCCAATTCACTTACCAATGTGTCTGTGTTATCAAGTGTTTATCAGGCTGTGATGACTGCAATAAAGAGGAGGGAACTCCAGAGGAGCCATGTGCCACCTCTGTATTAATACTTTTTTTTTTTCTTTTAAAGCAGTTCTAACAGTTTTCCCCCACTGAGGCAAAGTTACAAAAACATGATTCACTGTTGTCTTTTGAATGTTGTTGCATGGAAATTGTCAAACGCAGGAAATCATGCAAGTTTTTCCCAGAATATTGTTCTTTGCCTGTGAGAACTGTGAACTGATATGCAACTATAAAGCCACCATTTATGCTTTGCTTAACTTCTGCCTAAACCCTGGCTTAAGCATCACTCTGTTTAATGTCAGTATCGGGTTTGAAGTGCAGAGTCCTGACTGCAGGACTGTGGTTTGGTGTATGACTCACAACCGTCCACATGCAGAGATGATTTTTACCCACACTGCCCAGTACCAATGACTGTATACATACTAAAGAAAGCCTGTTTACCCACATGGGCCTACAGTTACCCCAAATTAGCCACAGAATATGAGAGTCAAGCGACACTCTCGCCCACCTAACAAAGTATCCCTCACAAGTCTTCAGACTTTCTCCACCGGGTAGATTCACTGGATTGCATCAAAGATCTTCAGCAGTTAAGGGCAGGGTTTGATTTTTTCTGCAAAGATGTTTTGAGACAGACGCTAGCTTGAACAGCCTACACAATCAAATCCGCTCCTGTTAATTACAAATCTTGCCTCATATGAATGAATAAGCATCTCTGCATCTGGTACAAGTCATGTTGCTAACATTTTTGTCAGGTGCTTGTCTTCATTTAGCAATTAAACTAGCACAGCTCTGAGAAGAGGCTTTTTAATTTGCATTGTGGCTAACTGCAAGATGTCTAGAAGCAATAGCACAGTATATGATTTCAGGATGGAAAAAGGAAAAAAAAAAGAATAAGGTTTTGGTATATAGGCCTTCAAAGAAGGCTCAGAGCCCAAGGAGGTTCCTGTTCCCAAGGAATTGTAATGGGAGCCGGACAGCTGCTTGCTATTCTGTATGTATGCCAGTACTGCTGGCTGAGCAACCAGCCAGTGTCATGGTTCAGGCGTAGGCTGAGTAAACTCCTTTTCGCAGAAGCAACTTAGATTCTAAACACATTTCTGCCATATTTCTAGATGGTCTTCCATGTCCTTTCTTTTGGATAAATATATCTTCAAAGCACTTTCTTATAAAGAATCTCATTTTGTTTAACCTGATACACTCAAATGAAATAGTATCTCCTTGATTCTGCACTTAGACACCATGATGCAGCTCCAACACACTCATATTCTCAAACTATGGTAATGTATCACTTGCTTTTGGTCAAGGCACATGGTTTATATGGTGCGACCATGACAAACATTTGGTTATTATGCAGCATCTTAAACAAAAATGTACCAGCATTTTGCTTGGCTGGTTGCAGTAGTCTAACAGCTGCACACCGTAACATCCATTTTTTTGTGTGTAAAGGTATATTATATTTTAAGCCGATAACAGAAGCAGAACACAGGAAGTTCTGAGTGGCAGGTTCCCTGTTCTAATCACTTGTCTCAAGCTCCTTCACAGGATACTCTGGGCAATGCTTTTTTTGGTGATTAAAGTCACTTGAGATTGATAGATAAAGGTGTAAGACCTGGGAGAATCTAAATGTGAACCTGCTGTCAAGACACTTTACAGAATCACCTGAGGCATGCTATACTTATCCAGATATGCACCGCCTGTCATCTCATGTTGCTTAAGTACTTTAATTCTTTATTGGTATCACAGTTCATGGTAACTTTTCCCATCATTCCTACATTTAAATCTTTGCTCCAGGATAATTATCCGCTGCTCTAGTTCTCTCTGAGCTGCTTCACTGAGTTTCAGTCTGTCTTGATGACAGATAAATTATTTTTCTCCTCTGTACTATCTTTGATCTGCCCTCAGATGCAGCTGGTAAGAGATCTTGAGTCCTACTAATTTTGAAATAGACTCCCATTTTAGCTTGAAGAGTATTCCATGGTTTCTGCTCTTTCCAAATTTTTTCTGGAGCCATCTAAAGGGAAGCAATCCTGGTGCTTGCAGGTTTTCACCCCCAGGGTGGAAGGGAAGTTTCTCTTCTCTGCACGCACCACAACACTGTAGCCAACTTCACAGGGCAGAAGCAGCCTGATTCTTATTTTAGCTACAACTGCAAATGCTTCTTTTTTTTAACCTCTCTGTAAGAGACTGTTTAGCTGGGCTCAGGCCCTGCTGATTCCATTCCCCTCAGGAATCATCTGGTGGCAGCAACAGGTGTCTGTTTCGGACAGTAACCTTCCTTTAGCTCCACAATCTCACCACTTAGTCTTACGTAGAATAAAACTTGGACAGCTTCACTGCCTCCAAATACTGGGGACAGCTATGAGAGAAAGGAGGAAGAGAAGAAGGGTCTCACAAATTTGCCTTCTAAGTTAAAACAAAATTAAAGACTAGCACAGTATATGAATTTAGGCCAGATGTTCAAAAGAGCTAATTTCTTGTGTAAGCACCTTAATGAAGTGGCCAGATGTTTCTCTGCAGGTACTGAGACCTCCTGTTACGAATACTGAGCCCACCTAAACATGCTTTCCTGAAAGCCATTCCCCTTCGGTTCCCTCAAGTTTGTCAAACGTAATTAAACTGACACTTTAGAAAAAAAATAAATCTAGCTGTGAGATTTGCGAGCACTGTGACAATTTTATGAGAAAAAGGAAGAAAAGCAGCAGCACCTTTTTGGAAATACACCATCCATTGCCAAACACTGTATGGAGAATAAAAACACCAGTGGTACCGCTGGTGCTTTCAGGCTGCAGTGACAGCACAGCAGCAGTGACCAGAGATAATCTGGAAAAAATGTCCACCTTGCCCTTTAAAAGCTGGAGCCACTATTTCAAGTCTGGTTGCTGCAGAGGGAGTTGAGTTTTAATGAGTTTGAAGTCTTTTCATATGTTTCTTTTCTCCTCTTTTCAAATGAATTAAAGCTGCATAAGGCTGCAGCACCAAAAGCTAATCTGCCCAGTTCCCTGTCATGCTTTTCAAGTAGATCAGAATAATATATTAAATGAGAGCAGTGACCTGGGAGATTACAAGGAAGATTAATATCTGTGCTTCAACACTTAAATGCATACATATATATTTATATATGAAGGATGCATACAATATATATATATTTCAAGTATCTCAGGAAAAGTAGTGGCAAGTGGCCTGCCATTATAAACAGAATGTTTGTGTTTAAAAAATAGTAATAATATAAAATAAATACACTACAGATTCCATTCTTCAAAGATTTCTGGATTGAATCCATCCAAGTGATAAAAATTTACAGAAAGTATCACATCACATACCAAGGAGGAATAATGTTCCACAAAAGCCGCGTGTTTGTTGGACAAACACGCATCCCATTTGTGCCCAGTCACAAGTACTAGTAAGGCTCCAGTTAGTGAGAGCTGCTGCTTTATTGCTACCTAAAAATATTTAAAAATCCTTTTACGTATCTTAATGCAAGGCTTGAAAGAACACGTTGCCACGTGGCTAAGTCAGCATTTTGGTTTAACTGAGTCTGGATTTCTCACCCTGAAGGGAATTCAGTCCTCGGTGCAATGACAGGACAAGGCCTTTGCAATACTTAAGCTTTCAACACTGAGCTTAAATGAGGTTTGTGCTTTGCACCAGCCTCCCACTGACCTTCCCAGCGCTACATTTCACCTGTTCTGAAGGCCTTCAGGGAGGACCAAGCCCAGGAAGTAGCAGTAAAGCAATAAATATGAATCCTTCAGGTACAAATTTAAAGACAACTGGGCTCCTCTCTGCTTGGCTTATATAAGTTCAGGCAGAAGTCTTCCATCACACTTTGGACAAAGTGATTTTAATTAACATCCATGCATGAAAACTTTGTGCATCATAATCAGAGACTGAACTGGAGGGCCGGAGGGGAATGCTCCAAAAAACTGAAGTTCTGTATACTGAAGCTGAAAAGCCATGTGCTGTGGCTGGGGACTATAAGAGACTCAATCTCTGTAAATTTAATTAAATTAAAATCTATACTGCAGATTTTCAAGGAGGTTTTTTTGTCCCCGAAATATACGTGTTGCCTCATGTGAAGCAAAGCTAAACAAAAAAGTTGATATCATCGTAGCAAGAAGAAGAACAGGGCCTGGAATGACTAAGTAATTAATGCAGGCCTTTTGATTAAAGTCAATTTGCCCTCAACATCATGACTTACAATGTGCCCTAGGCCTGCATTAATAACCCACTGGCACACAGCTTCCCTGGTTGTTTCATTATTTATAACTTTTATAGCTTGTTAAAACAAAGCAACCTTAATGAGATTAATAAAATTATTTTCTTACTTAACTTTTAGTTATTAAAAGTAAAGCATAGAGTTTCACTCCTCTCCCTGAAAAATGGGAAGCAAACCTTCAGCTCTCCCCTGGCCTGCCTGGCTGGAATTTTTCACTTTATAGTAGAAAGTGCTGCAGGGATTTTTTCAGGGGAAGGTGGGTGTAGCTAACCCCTCACTGCCTGGGGGATTGGGGTTGACTGCTGTCACTACCACTACTCAACTGCAAATGCTCAACTAAGAATTCAAACAACAGATCCAGATAATAATATCACCAATCCCACATCCAGCCCAGGAGCAGGCACAGAGAGCAGGACAGTCCCCACCAGGAAGGGGGTCCAGCACAAGCACTACACACTGGAGGCTTGGTTTGTGTTCACTGGGACACAACAGGAAAGTCCTCTGCACGCTCCTCCCCTCCCCTAAGCATCCTGCAGCCACGCTCCCATCCGCACACTTTGTGCGCAGCTAAAAGGGCAAAGCCGAGGATGGATTTTTCAACTGCAACTGTGTTTTCGGGTGACAGCTCTGGTGAAACCTGGCCAGAGCAGAGCACTGGCTAAAGCAGCTGGGATGCAAAGAATAATCTGAATAATGTTACATGGTATCACTTTATTTTAGGAAGTTGACCATCAAAAGCAGAAGGACCCTTTGCAATTGGGAAAAACTTTCCCATGCACCTCGCAACTTATTAGTGGTATGAAATTCTGTCTTCTAAACTCTGCACTGAACAAAACAGGTGCAGCTTTTCTGCTACAAAATTATCCGCACCACCACAGCAAACGTACCTCTAATAAAAAGTGACTTTTATTTAGATTCCCCCTTTACAATCCTTAAAATGTCATACTTCTCAGATGTCAGCAAGGGAACAATTGCACATATTCTTATCTAGGAAATGTAATTTTTTTTTTCCTCAGAAGTCATTGAATAAACTGTTTATTTTGAAATATACTTCGACATACTTCTGCGATTTAAAGACATATTGTAAAACAGCATTTTCAAGACCTGAGAAAAGCATATGGTGCATTTATATAGTTACTGGGTTGAAATTCAGGAATACCTAAATTAAAGATACACAAAAAAAAATTACTTAGTACAATTTTGAACATCAGTCTGGTTTTTTTTTTTCTTCCATGGCTTCCTAATGTGTTAAATCTTCTTTGTGAAATGACTTTGGTATTTTTGTGAAGGATGTGGCTTCCTGCAAAAAGCATCTACTAAGAGCTTATTAATTGCAAGAAGACTGCATTTACAAAAAATAAAAATCTACTTGGGCAGTAAATATCTCATGTAATATATGTACATCAGCTCAAGTGAATTTGGATAGCCAGAAACAGCTGTTCAGAATACCGATAAACTCAAAGAATTTAGTATTCTCCGATCACCTTTCTCTGAAATATTTGATTAACCTAGGAAGACACAAATAAATTCAGTCAGACAAAGCCTGCAGAACCTATTCAGCATAAGGCTAGCATTTGTGCCATTAATAAGACTAATTGCTATTGATCAATTTATTTCACTAGCAGTGAAGATGAAAAACCTGCAGCAAAGTAACGGCTTGGCTTTCAGAGCAGTTCATTGGTACATGCTGATACTGTAAATCACCTAGCGGTTTCAACACAACTATTCACTTTAACAAAAAAATATGTAAAAAAATTGTTGCGGCTCTTTGTCCTTAAACATCCACAATTGGGAAAAGTGCCTTTGTGTGCAAAAGCAGAATTTGAAGCCTAATTTGAAAAGGCATTTTGATTTCATTGTTCCAGGTGAAGATATTAAATACAGTCCCCCAGCTGCTTCTGAGGATCTGCAGTTGTAGTCCACGCTCAAATGGCAAAGGCTGCTTGAAGCACTGAGACCTGGAACCACAAGGGATTTCTGTCTGTCTTCCTACACCATTCTCTGCCACATCACCCACAACCAATGGCCTGGCTCAAACCGTCCCTGCCCCTGCTGCCACCCGGAGCACGTTACATCCTGCAAGACCTCCCAAGACTCACAGGGCTGTACCTCATCCCTTCTTTTAAACTTAGTCATCATGGATACTTTTTTTTCAAACAAATATTATCCTGCTTAATCTTTCCTGATTTCATTATGGCTGACATTGTAACAACAGTATCCAGTGGCAAACGAACTCACATACGCATGGGATAGATGTGGCACCTAAAACAGATTTATATCTTCCCTTGATATTATAACACTAACAAGTTTAGTACTCAAGAGTTGCAGGCTTCCTAGTGGCATCTTTATGAGGCCCAGCTGACTCTCCACCAAAATTTATACCTGCTCAAGCATGTTCCCTGAACCACAATCACAGACACAATAAATTTAAAGGCTCCTTTATATGACAGTAGACACTTTTCAATGCTTCCTTTACATGGCACAAGGGGGAAAGCACTCCTCTTATTTGGCAAAACTCTGCAGGGCATTCTGTTTGTTCATTCTTGGTACTCGCACATATTTTGCAGTTTGGGAAATACAAATATTAAGGAGAAGAAAAACAAGCTAAATTTATTGACTTAATTATCTCTTAGCCAGAAGCACAGCCATGTATTTTGATCACTTCAGCAGTGGCCTGGCCTCCGTCCACACTGTCAGCAGTCCTAAGCTGATGGCTTTGACGCATCAGTGTGAACACCGCAACAACAGTGGCAATGGGGAGCTATGCAAAAAGGCTTTGAAAGCTGGCAAATTCACAGGACATCGATATGACCTCGATTTCTTCTATTCATTCAAAACCAGCAGCGAAGCTTATATGCAATGCTGTCGATACTGAATGGTAAAGTCCGAATGGCTCCAACAAATTTGGAAGCAAGGATGAATGTAGTGTACTGCATACATTTTCACCTTGATCTTTAAAGTACTGACCTCCATTTGAGCAAATCATCTGAGAGATCTGAAGAACTTCATAAAATCCGACCTGCTAATATATTTTCACCTGAGACAACTTCAGAAGAGGAATATATCACATTATTGCTAAAGTTTAACTTGGAGGAAGGTTTTAGCTGTAAACATAGCTGTTCAAAAGATAAATATTTAAACACAGACTTCATGTCAGAGTCTATAAAATATAATATTCACCACTTGGTTGTAAACCAATGGGAAATTTTAACAGAAGATAGACTACTTCTTTTCATGGTTATTTAAGGCAAATTAACAATGACAGTAATGTAATTTCCTTGGCATGACTCTTTTTCATTTCTTTTCAGCTGCCTCCTGCTAGAATCTTTAGAGAAGTTTAAACTGATTTAAAAAAAAAAAAAATCCTTTGAAAAAATGCACTTTGCTATTATATATCTTTCAGGTGTTCACAGAAGTGCAGAAGAAAGAACATTTGCATTTCCACTTAAATGCTCTGTTTATACAGAGCTGTAGATGGGAAATGACAACATACATTTTCCAGGACCATAAATATTTACTTTCACTACACCAAAAAGTTAAAGTTTTGGATTGTGACCTGTTTTGGGTAACTTGTGCAGGAAGACTCCTACATAAGATTTTTGTAATGAGGTAAGTTGCTGAAGAACCAGTCTGATACAAAGCCTAATTAAAGGGTGCTGCAAGTTCACAGCTAGTGAACTTTGTAGTTTGAAACAGACTACTTAAACCAGTTTTTAGGCAATTATTTCCCGTTGCTGTATTGTTATAATAGTCACCATATTAAAAATCAGCCTTCACTATAAGAAGGAACTACTGATTGCAGCAGAAGCCTTTCCAGAGGTCCACTCATTTAGTCCAACAGTGATTCTATGCTGTAATTTATTCTGAACATACACTACCTAAAATCATTGTATCATATGTTCAAAACTATAAAAAAAAAAACTCAAGAATTGAGGATTCTTATACACTGAAGCCAACCAAATTACTTTCTTTAGATTCAGTTGGGTTGAGAGGCCCTCTCTTGTCTTTCAAAGCCTGCTAAAAATACCTCCGAATTCAATTCTTATCTTTGTCTTCACTTTAGTAGTCCTTGGAAGATATACCTAGGGAATACTGGATTCAGAGCTATAAATCATATATGTCATAGCTGAAGTTGAGCTACAGTTTTCAGAGTCCACTGTACTTTAATCAAGATTTATGCTGTTAGGAAAAGACCTCAAAAGAATTCAGACTTTGGGCTCTCTCTCTTCCAGCTCCTGGTTTCTGCCACTGCAGATCCCAGTCAACAGCCAGTCCATTCCCGCAATCCCACCCAACATCACTCGCCTCCTCCATTGAACAATCTTTTCCAGCAGCATCACCTGAGTTACTTACTGCAGAGGACTGGCTGTTCAAGAATGAGAGGTTCTGGCAGACCTGATCTGATATTTTGACTTGCTTCCGTCAAGACATTCCTGCTACAAACCTCTAGTTCTTTGGGGAGCCTTATGGTCCCATGATGCCTGACTGCATACTTAATTCCCCAACCTCTGTTCACAGCATTCCTAATTAACACAGGTCACATCATGTGTGTTAAGGTAAGATGCAATGAAGTTAAATCTCTTGACAGCAAGCTGACTTTTAGGGCTGTCTGCCAAGAAACCTAATTACCATAACCAATCATCTGCAGAAATTACAGAAAACCAGCTTGCTGGTAGTAACTGTGCTAGTCCATTGGGGGAGGTGGAGGGAAATCAAAGCAAAAGAGTGGAGGTGAAGCCATTAAATAGACAGAATGAAAACAATATGGGTAAGTTTTGTAATATTTTTGCCTTAAATAATCAAATCTATTATTACATTCTCAGCGGGCTTCTCTTTTACTAGCGTATCTTCATTTTTCGTGCCAGGGTTATACTTGACATAGCAACAAGAAAGATGACATTTTTTGATCTCTTATTTCTGGGAAGAGTTTTGGGAAAACTATCTTGTGAAAATATAGCAAACTGCATAGGTATTTGCATGAAGGCAGTCTCAGAGTTGCACTGCAAAAATCAAATGAGTGGAGTGGAGCTACTTCTTAATTTCTTGCACTATTAGGTTGCCTAGTATTGGACAAAATTTGCTTCAAGTGTACTCCATTCCAGTAATTCAGTTTATTTCGTTCAGGGTTTTTTTGGTTTGTTTTGAAATTTCTCCTTCAGGTAACCTCTGGAAGTGGTAATAAGCAGCCAATGTTGCTTTTCAGAAATTACATCCAGGGCTAGTTCCCTTTCTTGGGAGGTCCTGCCAATGCTTGGACTTAGCAGCCAACAACTCTCCCTTTGCTAGTTTTCTGTTCTGGTTAAAAATGTTTGTAACTCACTGAAACAACACAGAGCAGGGATAGCAGTTCATGGTATTTCTGGATACTAAAGGTAAGCTGCTCTCACAGGTATTTTTATCCCATATTTTGTTATTGAGGTATGGTACCACGATGATACAAATGCAGTTATTTTAAAACTTTTCTCTCCCCTCCCTGTTGTATAAATAAATAATTTTCCCTAAAACCCCTCCTAAAATAACTCAATTAATGTAGTAATTACCACAAAGTACATTGAGCATTCAATAATTAATAGTTCCAAATGCCCGTATTTTCCTTTATGCAAATAAGCACCTATGTCAACAAAGTGTTAGCAGAGGGTACTCTAGTAAAGAAAGACATTAAGGGAGTTTCAGCTTTGCTTTTCCCTTTCTCTCAGTAGTCTTCATTAATATAATAAAACTCTCATTATAAAATCATTAGTGTAAGTGCAAATAAAGTTTTACATTGTTAATGTCCCCACCGGGTCCTTAATCACTTGAAAAGTCATGCTCATTAAGTATAACATTGATTACACATGATAAAAGGGAATGACGTAGATGATGTTACATTACCTTACACTGAACTATTAAGGGAACAGGGTAGTCTTTGTGTTCAAAACTATTTTTCTGTATTGTTCATATGTTGGAATCTAAAAAGCCCTAACTGAAAAATTAAGCAAAACTCTGGACTTCAGTTATCTAAGGAGCCCTACACCTCCTGGACCTCTCTACTGCCCTTTGCATGTTGTCCCTGATCCAGCTCAGTCCTCCTCCCTTACTGTACCCCTACACTGATTAACCAGTGGGAAATGATGAAACCTCCGTTCAGGAATTTAGATTAAACAATGCAGCATAAAGCTACTGAATGCATTTTCATCATAGTATTTTTCCTGCAACCACTCTGCATTTTCACATTTATCTAGGAATCATTGGTGTGATATTAACAGTAGTCACCATGAGACATCAAGACAGGGCTGCACTAACCAACCACCAAATTATAGGGAACAGGATCTACACAATACAGACAAATACCTCTGATTTAAAGCAAAAGAGAGACAATGTTGCAGATATATTTTCAGCTTTGAGTCATATATATTGCTACAGAGAAAACATGGGTGCTTACACATTGAACTATTATGCCATATTACTGTAGAAAGAATTGCTATATACATTGTAAATGCGTGAACGTGGTATGACTGGAGCATAGAAGAACGTCTTGACCTGGAATCTCTTTTTCCTTGGTTTCTACCTAACCAAAGTTATTTTTGTGCTTCCAGAAAAAAGTCATTAGGACTATTCTAATTAATTATTCCAAGAAGGAAGGGGGATGATTGCACTAATAATCATAAACAGATCAGACAGAGATTTAAAGTGTGAAGCCAGACACAAGGCGATAGATTAAACTAGGTCTTCCAGATTTGAGAGGAGTGTATTGTAATGAAAGAAGCTGGTAACTCCTGGTCTTAAAATGCTCTTAGAATAGTGTACTCTTCTGTAATCCAAAAATCAAAGGAACAAAAAAAAAATGTGACATAGAGCTTAGTAGACCAGCACCAAAAATGGAAACCAAGGTTCCTGACTTCTGATATTCACCATCTGTTAAACCCAGTGGCCTACATCAAATTAGCACAGGTCCAGTCACGGGATGGCAACCTACAGCCACTCTTTGTTAGCAATCCAAGTGACAAGCGGGTCCAAGCCTGCTGATGTTTTACGTGACCAAGAATTACATGTTATTTGATGGTGGCTCAAAGTTAAACAAGAAAATCAATTCCCCTAGGAAATTGCTTGTAAATAATTTCAAAAAAGGAAACACTATTAAAGTTGCAAGTCAAGTATTTGAATGCAAGGAAATGCCAAGATTAGGGCTGTCTGTACAACTTTAATTCAGCCTCCCAGAGACCTTCTTTCAACCATGCCCTGTATGCATGATGATACGCTCTTTAATTACAGAAAGCAACATCCAAATGAGTTCTGCCAAGAGACATGCCAGTCTTCTGAAGTGAGATCAAGGAAATGATCTCCTTTTCATCTCAACGTATTGTATGATGCAGTCATTGTTAGCATATTGTAGCTACTATTTCCAAAGGGGCTTCCCAGATTTACAGCTTAGAGAAGCACTGAATACCTGAGGCTTTCAAGTTAGTTAAGGAACAACAATGAATGCTCTCAACATCTGGTAAGTGTACTGCGGGGGGCAGGAGGAGGGGAAGAGAAAAGGAAAAAAAAAAAAAACAAACCTCCAACTAAAATGATCAGATATTGCAGTGAGATAAATTTCTCCTTTCACCTTCAGAATTTCCTACCTGAGACCTTTCCCTTCAGCTCAGATCAGAAACCTCCAAAAGCTTTGGCAAGACAGTAGGTAGTACAATGGCTGCACATAGCAATATACCTAGCTTATATACGAAATACCATATTAGAAGTTAACAGGCTTAGCCTGGTGATCAGAGGGATAACTCAGGAATGGAGATTCATCTGTGTCTTACTGGACTCCGTGCTTGCCTTGCACAGGTTATTTAGGGTTTATCTGTATCATGCAAAACAGCACTTAAGAGACAACTGAGCTGGCTGGAAATGAGCTAACACCAGAAGGGAAGGCAATATAGCAGCATCAGCTTTTCCCAAACTCATTAGTTTGGGTGTATTGCCATGCTAATGGAGCTATGCTGCATCTGGGACTTAAGAAATGAGGAAGGCAGCTCATTCAGAGCCACATCATGTATCTTTACACCACAGTGGATCATGTAGTTAAACATATGTTAGAAGTGTAGCTACACTCTCAGTGTAAGCTGATAGAGTTACTAAGCTTCTGCTTCATGGGGCAGCCCTCTCCTCTTCCCCTCCTCTTCCCGCGTACTCCTCACCCCTTCCCCTGTCTCAGGCCTGGCAGCTGCGTAGCTGCACAGTGAGTCGGGCCAGGCTGCTGACCGGCAGAAAACCCGCCTTCCCACTGGAGGCCAGGACTAGTTCTTGCAGCAGCAGCGCTCTCAGAGGAGCTGGGACTGGCTGTTGATTCCAATTGGGATTTTGCAAAAAGGGGACAAAGGCATTTCACTATCCCCAAGAGAAGTAGCAGGCAGTGGGGACAGGGAGTCAGAAGTAATCTACTGGGGGGGGCAGTGGGGGAACAAAACAAAAGGAAGAAACACACATCAAGGAAAAGGAGGAACAGCATTCAATGGTTTAAACAGTCTTCCCGTACCTCCACCTTGAGCAGCAAAGGGGAGTGTTCAGTGTATTGTCTTTTCAATCTACTGTACATATAGCTTTAGTAGCTTTAGGGATAAACTAGATTTGTTACTGTGGGGGTGGCTGGGAAAGCTCAAAGACAGAAGTGAGAGATGATTAAGCAGAGGCATTGCCTACTGGGTAGAGTGATTGCAGGAGGCTTACCTGTATGTCCTGAGAACAAGTGCCACATAATTGTTGAAAGATTAGTACTTAAGCTCAAACCCAGGTGGTATTTCCTAGGGCCATAGTTAATACTTATGCATTTTTTTCTTCCCTTCCTATGAGGAGTGACAGATTCAATTCAAGGTTGAACTAGGGCTCAAAAGATCTCAGAGCAGCCAGGGCAGCTGGTACATCACAACTGTGGAAATCAGAGACAAAGGAAAAGGATGGAGAGACGGATTTTGTTATTTGTCTGCCTTTCAGTTCTAAATTCTTCTTAGACTTAAAGAGAACTTGGCATTACCCTGTACTTCACCAATCACTTATGGAAATTTTTCACCTTCAGCTTCAGACTTCTCCAAAACCTCTTAAAAACTACATTCTGCACAGTGCAACATTCCTACTTCCTGGAGTTAGATCCTATATAATCAAGCTTGTCCAAGCAGTCTCGCTTGCACCAATTACACCGCCAAGTCACATGCCTTGTTGCAAAATAAAAAGCTCACTGCTTTTTCAATAAAACCATTAGAAGTAAAGTGGAATTAGCAGTTATGATACTGCCTTCCTATTAATGCTCACTGCCTTGTACTTTTTCTTTCGAGGCTGTTTGCATGGGAATAAAGGATATATTTACATTGCCAACCTTGTTGAACAACTTAATACTCAGCTAATATTCAAGGAAGGATCTGGAAAGAGAATAAGATAGAGCAGCAGGGCCCACATTGGCAATTTCTGAGACTTATTTTCAAGTTTCAGCAAAAACCTGCTAGCAACCAAGAAAAATTGTAACCTGTAATGAAAGGGAGTATTCCTCTTAACACAGTTATATGGGTGTTTTTGCAGCACATATATTGGCAAATGCACATACTTGAGGCTTGATTACTTGAGTGAGAACAGCTAAAGGACAAGATCCAATTCAATTCAACAGCCTGCCCAGCACCTTTGTGCTGTAATATTGCTCAAAGTAATAAGAAGGGTTACACGCAGAACTGGGTTTGTACAATTCAGTCTTACTGACCAGCACCACTCCCCCAGAAAGTTCCCAAATCAAAGGGGAAGGATAGGTGCTTGCATGTGATCTGGGGTGTGTCTAAATGATTTTTTTGAGCAAAGAGAAGCTACTAGACACAAGCTTTCAACAGCAAATGTATACCTAAGTTCAAGCAGGGTTTTTTTTTTAGATTGTGATAGTTTTGGCTGGGATATAGTTAATTTTCTTCACAGTAGCCAGTATGGGGCTGTGTTTTGGATTTGTGCTGGAAACAGCACTGATAACACAGGGATGTTTTAGTCACTGCTGGGCAGCGCTTACACAGAGCCAAGGCCTTTTCTGCCCCTCACCCCACCCCACCAGCGAGGGGGCTGGGGGGGCACAAGGGGTTGGGAGGGGACACAGCCCTGGTCCCAGCTGACCCCAGGGATGTCCCACACCGTATGATGTCATGCCCAGCACATAGGGCTGGGGGAAGGAGGAGGGAGGGGGGATGTTCGGAGTGATGGCGTTTGTCTTCCCAAGGCACCGTTATGTGTGATGGAGCCCTGCTGTCCTGGGGATGGCTGAACACCTGCCTGCCCGTGGGAAGGAGGGGATGAATTCCTTGTTTTGCTTTGCTTGTGCACACGGCATTTGCTTTACCTATTAAAGTGTCTTTATCTCAACCCATGGCTTTCCTCGCTTTTAACACTTCTAATTCCCTCCCCCTTCCCACTGCGGGGGGAGTGAGCGAGTGGCTGTGTGGGGCTTAGCTGCCACTGGGGTTAAACCACAACATAGATGTCCTACCACTGCTTTGGTCAGTTTGGCAAATGGGCAGAGCAAGTCCGTAATAAATAAAGCAGAAGTTGTCTACCCCTAGAGAACTCACCAGTTCGGTCTTCTCAGCAAGAAATCAACTGCAGATAAAATCATCAACAGGAATATACACTTTTCCTGCTCATACTGTGTCCTTTCTGTTTGAACGGCATAAGTAAGGCTGCAAGGATGCTTCACTCTACCCTCCATGCTGGCTGACAGCCACTGTACCCTGTGGGGAAATGTGCACCCAGCACCCTTTTGTACCACTCTGGAAATGATTATTATCTCTGGGGGCACAATCTTCTTTTTGCATGATATAGCTCTACACTACCAATCTCTTCTAGCCCAAGCCTGTAAATCCCTCACCATATATTTAACAAACCGAGCAGAGTGTGATACTGCTTGCGGGGAGAGTGCTTCCCAGGCAGAATTACCAAACAGCTGCTTGAGGAGGTCCCATCAGCCTCATCCTTAATGCTCAGAATTACCATTGGAGGAACGTGCATGAGATGCCAGGCTCACAATTTAACATGATGGAAATGACAACTGAGGCGATTCTGACCCATATTCCTCATTACATCGATTGTACCTGAATGTTTAATTGTGATCTGCTGTTCTCATTAGCACTGTTGTGCTAGGAACAGGACACTGCAATGGAAACTGTGACAGATCCTGTGCATCCGAGTAGAAAACACTCTTTCCTTGTCGCACTGCACCTAGGCAGCAGAAAAGCAGAAGCTATTTCAGGGCCACACCTGAGTTGCCAGGAGGAAAACAAGGAACACCATCTCCTCAAACACTTATGGGGGATTTGGTGGTTATTGCACTCTGTGCCTAAACCCCAGAGAAAAGAGGCTGTCCCACGGGTCACACAGAGCACCCATTTGTGGCCTCAGCCCTATCCAATGTTCAGCAACTAATGGAGCCATGTTAGGGCAGCACCTGGACCTATGCAATAATTAGTAACAGGAATCACCACTAAATCTATTGCCTTTTTACAGCACACTCACATCCTCCCCGCTTTCTCAGTATAGTTCCCCCTTTAAATTAGGGAAGCACTGAAGCAAGCCACACATTGGCTACATCCTCATGCCCAACATGTTACTAGACCTAAGCACCTAACAAACATAGGCTGGTTTTGGAACGAGTCTCAGATGGTGTCAGCTCATTTTTTCAGGGAAAACCTGCTTCAGAGAGGAAGGCAGGCTGATCATTTTAACATCCTAAGTTACTTTTAGAAATGACTCACAGAAGTTGTATGCATTATTAACCTGATCGCAACACAGATTAGTGTCTAGCATGAGCTCTAGTGGAGCCATGCATCAAATGAGAGTTATATCACATAATCCAGGTAAACCATATACGCAAAAGATCAAATATTAGGACATATATGCACTGCTTTCAAATATACAACAGAAACATTGACCTGATTAATCAGTGCTGTCTTAGTCTCCTACATGAAGAGGCTCTAAAGCCTTAAAAAGATACCCCTTCAACAGAGACAAGGCGTTTGTAATAAGGAATAGAGGTATCACATGGAGGGTGTCCGTGGACTGCATTTATTTGACATACCTAATGAAGATTTATTAAAATAGAAAAATACTTAAGTATGTATAAAAATATAGAAATATGTAGGAGTGTGGCAAAACTACTCCCTACTACTTCCTACTTTTAAAAAGACTTTTTAAATTACATAAAAACAAATGTGGTCCTCCCAACCCCACTTTTTTATTCCCTTCCCACTTATTGCTATCGAGTCCATTGGCTGCAAGGCTTCAGGAAACAACAAAGAAAATATTGGTATAAAAGAAGAAATGGGAACATGGAATTTGGGTCATAAGAATCCTAGCAGAGTGTCACTGTGACCCTCCTACCTTTTAAATTCCTGCATTTTTGCTTAGTTTTATGTATATTTCTTCCTAGAGTACCTTGAAAAAAAACAGAACAAAACCATCCTGAAAAGTAGCAGAGTCCCACTGCAATTTTTTTATTAAAGTTACAGTTTAAAAAACTTATCTATTTGGGGATAGAAAGGGAGACCAGCCTCATTCTTCAATGATTTAGGTTGGCAATATCCTACCTGCTCAAAGCACACACACCCCCCACCTCAGAGCTGATCAAACCCTGCTATACCGGGTCCTGATCTCTCTCTGAATGGCTGCCTGGAGCTGCCGACAGGCAACTGATAGAAATGCAAAGGGCACATTAAACATTTAAGTTACCTACTGCTGTATCTAATATTGAGGCTTCTACTTGTATTCTGTGCTTGACAGGGAAGTCATACCCTTATGAAAGAATAATGTGCCGAAGTTTGTATGGCAAAACTTCCAACTGACATGGCTGAGTGCATCCCAATGAATTTTAGTTTAGCAGCCCCAAACTAGCGGCACCAAGACTTCTATAAGCCTGATTCATTTATATTCACCCATATCTGAAGACAAATCACAGTATTCTGTGATTATCTCCTAGTCCAGTGCATTTTTCTAATGCAGAAGAGGATTCATTTTCATTGATGAAACCCTAAAAGATGGCCTGCTGATACCAAAGTTTGTAAACTACAGGGTATGTGCTATTAAAATTACTCTGTTACTGTGAATGAGCTTAAGTCCTCTGTTTAGGGCTTACACCCCAAAGCAATTTTCTTCTTAGAAAATTATTGAGAAAGTTGTACTTCGCCAAGAGCAAGGAAAAAAAAAAAAACAAAAACAAAACAACAACAACAACAAAAAACAAACAAACACCCCCCCCCAAAAAAAAAAAAAAACCCAAAAAACAAAACACAAAGATTGGGCTGGTCAGTGGGGAACCACAAGTCTCTGGCTCAGTTTTTGCTGGCTGGCATTGAAACAGCAGAAAAAATAGTATTACCATTTTCGTGGAGTATTATATGCCCCCGCTATTTAAATGTGATTTAGCTTTTAAAGTTAAACTCTGCAGCCTTCAAAGCTTAATGTGTGCAAAGGCCAAAAAACCCACCATCTGTGGTTCTTAAGTCCCAATCAAATGTAAAAGTTCTCAGTTTCGAAGTCTGAAAAACGGTTTGAAAATGCAATGATATTTTCCTTTTTCTGTGGTTGCCAGGGTCTGCTACCTTTGAAAAATGAGACAAAGTGTCCATTATTCACTGGAAACTTGCCCAGTCTTAAACAAGACCTTAGGTGCCATGCATTTTAAGATGCACAACCTCAATAAAGGTTTTATTCCTCAGGCTTGGTCTGATTCCATCCTCTGCTTGTTTTACCTGCTGGAAAGCTGCTCATTTACCTGCAAACCACTAATCTCAACCTCTGGCCACAACCATATACAGAGAAAACCAAAACCCTTCCCAGTTTATTTTGACTCAAGGCAAGACTCAGAATTCATGCCAGTTCCTGGTACACAGCCACATTTGTGGCATTAGCAATCTGATCATTTGACATGCACGAAAATGATTTCTTGTCAAGATTCAAAATTGTGACCCAGATGGATACAGAAGACAATAATAATAAATAATAAAGTTAACAATAAAACTTGATGTTTCGCAATATTTTTCAGGTTATTTCAGGGATACAAGGACTCAGCATTGCACCAAAGCAGCCCAACCAGCTCAGAGCCAAAGCCAGCAGCTTTAGGAGAACATGTAAGACAAACCATGGTGTGCAGACTTGGGGATGAGCTGTGAGGAGAGGTGTTTTCCCCTTAAACTGAGGCAATCTGCAGCTGCCTTCTGCACTACAGCAACAAGATTGTGATCTTTTCATATATATAAAATATATACAATATATAATATATATATATATAAAACCTTTCTGGTTTCTCAACAAAATGTTCCTCTTCTAACCTATTTTTCCAGAAATGCACTCCCCCCAGCAGGTCAGTGTTTCAAGGAACTTCACTTCAGGACACAGATAAGAGCATTTGGGTAAGATTAAAACATTTCTATTAGTTCTCTTCTTAGCAAGTCATTTCTCTTCGGTTTTAGATAGCTCTGTTCAGACATTTCTTCTATGGTACAGCTATACTGTTGATGTTTAATATTGCAATAGATCTAAAATAATTTCATTTTATAAGTGATTGGAGATTCTTTGCCTTCATTCCCATTTGGAATGCGTTTTTTTAAACACAATATCCCAGGAAATGGAGACGCTGGGCCCCTTCTAACATTACCATTACTGTCTTTGGGGAGGAGAAGAGGACCAGCAGCACTCCATGCAGCTGCAAGTTCCCTGCTGAACTACTGCTGTTACTTTAAATCATTCCTTACTGAATATCTCTCTTTCTCTCAGAAGGGTACTTTGTGTTTGCTCTGACCTCCTATAACATAAGGATAACCAGAGAAAAAAAATACAGAGGACAAAAATAGTGTGTGGGGGGGGGGAAGTCAAATGTGAGCCCTAACCTCACAAAAGTCCCTAGTCTGAATTCAGTATTAGAGCACGCAGCCTGCTTTAAATATTCCACTTGCAGGCAGCACAGAGACAGGCATAAAAGTGTTTTGAATTATTTCTTCAGAGATGATGTATCAGAACAAGACAAACAATGACTTTAAAAGGAACAGTTTATCTCTACAAAGTATTAAACTTCTAAAACATTTTTCCCTCTACAGAAAAGCCTTTTAAATAACAATGCACTGAGTCACTGGATTAAACTCTGGGACCCCATTCTGCCACCGCAGCTTATAAGCAGCTTCTATTCTAGGGGAGTTATTCACACGCTATAACAGGGGAAAGGGCAATCCACAGCAGCAAGACTCTTATACCTTCAATAGAAGTTATTTCCTGAGCAAAAATTGTGTGATATAGGGTCACTAAAATTTGAAGAAATGGGATGAGGCTAAGAAGAAAGGAGAAAGAACCTGAGCATGAACAGAGAAGAGAGGAGATGATGTTACTGTCTCAGAAAATGTCCCTGTCCTGTCTTCTACAATAGCATGTCCATTACACAGCTGCAAAAGTGCTTTTGATGGGCACTCGTGCAAATAAAACCTGATTGCTTGAACATACAGAGAAAGTAAACAAGAATGACAAGTTGCCAGGGTCACCAAAGCAGCTCCAGTGGAGATTCAAGCAAATAGTTAAGATTAATATGTTGGATTTTGTTGTTGATTTGTTTTGTTTGTGTTTGGTTTGGGGTTCCCCCCCCTTCATCTGAGATTTGGTCACCTCTATCAAAAAACCCCAAAGGCCAAATTAAGGCTGCGACCAAATCACTACGCCAAGAGGGAGGGAAGGGTTGCACAGATGAGGAGGGAAGCCAAGCCTCGGTGCGTGAGCTGGAAGCACCCTAGCCTTCCACAGGGAAGGGTGTGCTGCATTTCTGAGAGGGCAACAAGCCCTGTCTGTTTGCATTCTCCTCTCCCCCACACTCCAAAAGGTGCATTTGCTTTCAGCTAACCCACCTGGGAGCGTCAGCTCAGTCCTCCGCATCACGAAGTCCAGATGTAAAGAAAAAAGAAACAGCCCTGACCACTTATTAGTTCAACTATTGTCTAGTGCTTTTACGTACTTGCTGCAGGGTACTGAATCTTTCAGTTTTTTTTTAAAAATAGTTTAAAAATAATAATAAAAAAGGCAGCCTTGAGGACTTAATTTAAGAGCTAGTCTTTTCTAATATCCTTGTGGATAAAAAAGAAGTCAAGTAATACCATGTATACTGTGCTGCTCATAGTCAGGATATCTAAATCTTTCTGAAGGTGAGATGCATCATTCCCAACCCAACATATAGATAAGAAAACCAAGGAAGAAATGGGATTTTTCGGGCTAAATTTCTTCCAAAACAGTATGTGAAATATCCCAGGAAATGAAACTCCTTCCTCTCTTTTTACCACGCCTATGAATTCCTTATGAATAGTTGTTGAAGTTAAATGTCCTATTTCAATACACCAAGTGAAACTAAACCAACTCTGTTATAAGAAGAATTAATAATTTCAATCTCACTTCTCCCTCACCCAACCCTAACCCAGTATGGAACATGGCATATCTCATCAAAAATTTTTATTTTCAGAAACATTTCCAGTGGAACAAGCACAGTAAATAGCTAGCAGAGCCAGGTCTAAAATCTTTAGTTTTAAGATTTTTTGCTCCCTGGCAAAAACAATCCAAGCCAGTGGTAGAAAAAGCTTCAGTGATCAAAACCCATTCAGAGCTCTGCTTTGAGTTAAAGGAACCGACATCTGTTTCACCTAGCATTACAGGCTCCAATATATAAAACTGTTTCAGGTCTTATCCATGAAGGCCATATGAATGGGATTACATATAGTTCTTTCAGTTATAACAATCTACAATGGAAAGATTTGCACAGAATCAGTACTGAACCTAATTTCATTTTACTCCTTCTCGATTTGGAGGACAAAATGAAATTAGCAGGATTCCATCTTCCAAACACAGAATTGTGTTGATATCTGAAAAGCAGCCTGATTTGTAAATATCTATTATGCACCACTTGTGCATAAGCAAGGATGCAATTATTCAAATCCAGTCTGTGTTTGTGCTCTTTGATTGCCAGAAATCTTTACTGAAGTAGCAGAAGCTGCCCTTGCTCACTGGGAGCATGGGCTAAGGACTGAGCCCAGCTGTTTCAACCCCGCCAACCCCTTCACTCCTGCACTGCTAGAGGATTTTGCCTCAACAGACTCCTGATATGACCAGGTCCAAAGAAATTGCTGTAATTGCTCCTCTCTGAAATAGGCACTAAATGCTGTTTTTGAAAACCAGAATGAAAGCATTAAAAGGTAGATTGCTTTTCGAGGTAATTCAAAGCACAAAGCACTGAGCTTGGTTAATGGTTTCACTAAAATATTATGGGAAATATGGTTTTCTGTTTAAAGATGGATGGACCAATCTGTCTGACAGCTTAGCTTAAGTACTTGCCTGCTGCTGAATGTACTTCAAGCTACTTTTCAAACCTCATGATGACAGGACAGCCCTTACTATCAACGGGACAATTTCCATGAAAAAAAAAAAAAAAAAAAATCAATAGAAATGTCTTGCAACAGGCAGGCTGTGCTCTCAGGTAGCTGCTTGTAAATGGAACAGGACAGACCCAAGTTTGACTTTCAGCTTCGTTTATGCTCAGCAGTTATGCAAGTTTTAAGTCAGCTAGAAATCTAATTCATTTCACTGCAACCTGCTCTTTGGCTAGTTGTATGCCAGTTTAAATTGAGTTTATACTAGTTTAGGCTGCCCCTGTCAATTACCTCCGAAAACCACATGGACAGCCAGGAACAGATTTACAGAGGAGCACAAATTTGTAAGGGGAAGGTGGAAAGGAGGGTTTAATATGTGGGTAACACTTAGATGAACACAGCTAGAGCATGTTTTGGGTCATATGTGGGGAAGCAGCAGCATCTCTTGTCAGTCTGGAAGCTCCTGTGGGCGGCTCAGGAGTTGAGAACTATAAAGTCAGTATACATCTACCTTTGCATGTCTCCTCAGCTGCAGAGTTGAGGCTATCATAGGACCCTAAGGTCAGAACTTTGGATTTAGCACTTAGTGTAGTAGGACATTTCTTCTTCCAAATGAGAAATATTATCTGTTTGGTATATGAATCACTAACAAAACCTGATCTTATGCAGTTATTAACAGCCAAGTATTGCAACTGGAAGGCTGAAATAAAGGCATTACCTTCACTACATTATTCATGCCAGTCTTTACAATGGCAGTTATGTCACTAATTATACCAGCCATGTACCAAAAGTGACCGTTAAAATAGAAAAAGTAACTCTTGTATTTAATTGAAAATTTGGTATGATGCTTAAATTTTCTGAGTTACTCTCCACCAGAAAACAAAACAGACTTATTGGCTTCACTTTTGTGTATAACCAATCCTGAATCTTTCCATAGTTCATATGCACCTGCTGTAGGTTGCAGTGTTTGTTTTTTGTATAACATAGCTCCTTCTCCTTTGGGAGAGGAAGAGCAACAAGAGCTCTAGTGCAAATAATGATTCTAGAAATACTGAGTCATTGCTATTTGATTTTGTAAATGCTAACTTTTAAAACTTAGGGGGTTTAGCCAAAATTGACCTAATAGCTCACCCTTAGAGAGCAAGAGAATGCAGATTAATTAAATATTGTAAGCTACTAGACATATTAATAAAGTTTTTTGCTGCAGGCAGGCTAGGAGAGATTAAGAAAGCAGGGATGCCACAAGGCTTATTCAAAGAAAGTTTATTTGAAGTATGTACATCTCATTTAACAAATAACATTTCCATCAGCAAAATTCTTGTGTGTGATAATTTGAGGGAAGCTCAGATTTACTTTATTTTAGCACCACATCTTTAAAAACAAGTCACAATGCTGGCAGATATTCCAGACATTCTAGGTCAGCATTTTTTAAGTTTTTCACTATGCAAAGAGAGACAATATCTTTTATTAGAAGAGACATTAAAATACGGCAATTAACAACAAACCGCTTGATTTGCAAGTTTGATGCTTTCATTTGAAAATGGACCTAGTTAACTAAAACGCTGTTCTATTGCAATGACATATTTTTAACATAAATACATGGTCATCACACATCAACAGTTCACAGTGTGAACCACAAATTAATTCTAGCAGCAACACCGATGCTTGAATTCTCATTTTTCATTGTCATATGTGTGGCTTCAGTGTCAGAAGCGATACATCTAAGCCTTTCCCTCCCCCCTGCTTTCCATTTGAATAGTGTGCTATCTTACTGTGACATAATCAACAACCTTGACAAATACTGAAGCATGGATTTGAATATAAGTTTATGTATCAAAGGTATATACCTTCTGATCCAATTTAAAGCTCAGATCAAGCAGTACTATGATATGCTCCACACAGCTTTAGTTGGCGAGGAACTGCATTAAAAAACAAAAAGTTACTTTATGCAGTAAAGTTTTTATAGTGCTGCTGGGGTATTAGCACCCACAGCTAAATCCCACAGTTACAGAAGTCTGTGCAATACTTCAGTCTCAGCCACTTTGAGAACTGACGTGATGTATCACCCTGCTCCGGGCTTTCTGAAGAGTGGCGAGTTTTACCTCGGCCAGGTCCTGCTTAGGGTCCTGTTTTGCACGTAAGTGAAAAAGCTGCTCTGGCAACCATACAGGTTGACTGAAGAGAACCTATGAGCAGTATTCACTCACTCTGATGAACAGGGTTTGTCCAAGCTAAGTGATATTTTGAGTAGGGGAAGAGTTTCCAAAGCACACTGTCTATGGAAGTGTAGATAAGAGAAATGGAACATTTCCCTAAGCAATATAATCAAATACCACTAGACTTAATTCAGTTCCCTAAAAGATGTCCCAGTTAAGTAGATTTTCTAATTAAGGATATCTTGATTACCTACTGAGGTGTCTATAGCATTCAAGTGATATTAAAAATAAAATAGAAGAGAGACAAGAAGTGTGCTTACTAGGCCTTGTCCTCTTTAGAAACATGGTATGGCTCAGCTGGTAATGAAAATTAAAGCAGGTACATGTTTTTTTCCAGACTGATCTGTGCTGGTAATTGCAAAGCAAAGAGGAATGATAGCCATGAGGTCAAATCTGCCCTTCACTTCCAAGTGTAATTCCATAGGAACTAATGAGAACTGGACCTGGCATAACACAGCAAAATTGCATCTTCAAGAACAAAAAGGCTTGAAAAGACAGGCTGTTTAATTTCAAGAGAGTTGACATTTTCAGTCCATTTTTATCACAGATGCTCCTGTCAAGATTTGCTTGCTTTAAAAATGTGGAGCAATTAAAACCCAACTGATGCTGGGCAAGCTGCCTTGCAACACTAAGCTAAAATCTGGCTTTACCAAATATAAGTTAACTCACATGGCTTCACTTCCTTGGCTTCCAGCCTATGTGCTGATGCCCTGGTTAGGCACAGAAAGCTTCTGCTCACACAGTTCTGGATCTATTTAATAGGACTTGGTGTGACCTTTTTCTATAGAAGATGTGGGTTGAAGCTGACATCAAAACACTCATTTTGAAGAATTTTTTTAGAGCTTACTATGTAGCTGTGCTGTCACGTTTCTAAAGGCAAGTATAGTTTAGCTCTACATCCAAGAAGCATACTAGTCCTCAGTTTGGTCTGCAATTAGGCTTGCACATCTAAGATACAATGCTTTGACACGTGCTCCGTAGGACTTAATTTTTGTCCTTTTTTTTTTCCTGTCTAAAATGTCAACCTTTCAGTAGTCATATGGCAACTGAAACCTGCAAAGAATTTAAAAAAAAAATGTTCCTATGCATTCAATCTTTGTAAAATGCAGGAATACAACCTCTAAGTTTCTCCTGACACAACCCATTGATCTTCACTTCTTCCAAAGTACATTCTGATTTTTGTGTTTCTACTCCCCAAGCACAAAAACCAAGGCCAAGGTATTATCCTTTAGGTCGTCTTTGGTAGTGACAGGTAGATATGTACTGCAAATCCTAACTGTGAAGACATATTTCACACAAAGACCACATAAAGCAAAAAGCGTCCTAGGGCGTATTGTGCATGGGCCTGTAAAAACTGCTACCAAAGGCTCTTTAATATCATGGATGAGTGCCTTTCTAAAAATCCAGCATGACTTTAATGGCTCCTTAGTCTAGGGGAGCTCACCAGTAATCAGGAACATCATAAGACAAAAGGAAAAAGGCTTACTCATATTTTTAAGAAAAGTTGCCAAGAAGTCTCCCATGGTTGTAATGTAGATTTGTACAGGGTGGGCACAGATCAAACAGCCGTATTAAGAAGGATCTTGATATGCTATGAAGCTTTTGCACAGCAGGCAGTCCACACATATCAGCTAATACCATCATGGCTAGACAGACATGAAAGTTAGCATTTTGATACTTTCAGTACAATGCCCCAAAAGGGCACACAACCATTAAGACAGCTAAAGCATCACTGACTTCCAAAAACCACTGGCTTAAATTCAGTGCAAGATCCAGCTATAATAACTACGAAATGCACAGCATCTGTCAACTCTGTCCTCAAGGAACAGGCAGCAGAGAGTTAAAGAAATAGGAAGAAACCACAGAAAGTTATGAAGTGTTTTATTCTTTAACAAATTTTCTCTTGACTGACACCAAGCAAACAGTAAGGACAAATGTAAAAACTCCGATTACGTTAGGAAGAAATCGAATCAGACAACATGGAAAACGCTCACAGATGTCTGAAAGGCAAAAGACTCCAGCAGTACAGATTGGTTAGCCGCACCATGAAGTGATCTCATGTCACTTCAGAGCTGCGTATGACTGATCCCATCCCATTACCTGACCTTACGCTTAGCATTAGTGTACAACAGGCAACACAAACCAGGAGACAGGAGCATTTCAGGTTTGTATCTCATAGATAACAGACTTGTACAGCAGGCCACACAACTAGAAGACTATTTAAAAAAAATTATCATTGCAAACAATAATGCTATGGAACAGAAATCATATACTTAAGTAACTTAGTACCCACTAAAAAAAAGAATCAATGATGGGCACTATGCCCTACCACCTACTCACTTAACAATACACACCAAAGCACCAAGAATGCTAAAGCAGTTTCTGAGAGACTATGCTGTATCACACACTAGTCATGGTGCAGCCAGTCCCTTTGACAGTCATACATACAGAGGGACCATGATAATTTTCACTGTTTGTTCTGCTGTGGTTTATATTTCTGCCTAAGCAGTAATGAGCTCTAATCCCTTGTTTCCAGCTTGTAGAGGGAAAGAGAAAAAAAATAACCAAAAAACCCAATAGTTCTTGCCAGCCTTAAAATGTCGCTCATTTCAGTTATTGATTTGAAGGGGCAGAATTTACCCCTCTTCTGAGGAGCGTGTGGCCTGCAGACTTTGTGTTTGCCTTTTAGCACACTTTCCAACCAGCACCAAGGGCTGTTTTTATTTAGACTAGCTGATTTGCTTCTTTCCTGTGTTTTGGTTTTTGTTTTGGAGTTTGGTTGTTTTTGTTTTTTGTTTTTTTTTTTAATATATCTATCAAAGGTAAAAAATAGTTAGGCAGAACGACATACTGCGGAAATCCTCTCCCTATAGTTTATCTTTCAAGTGCAGACAGAGATGTACAAAACAATTTAACAACCATGGAAAACCACCTACTGTGGATTGATTTAATTTTTTGAATTAATGACTACTGAATGCCATTTTCCAGTAAGCACAAAAACAAAATCCCAAAGCCTACATATTTTCCCTCTGTGTACACGTGAGCGTCTCTCTATGACTTAAGGACAAAAAAGAGCTAAGAAGTTGAAGTACTTCTACAGAAGACAGCGAGAAAGGACATTTGTTCTTGCACGTATAGACTCAAACACTGAAAATATCTTAAAAATGGCAGTGAAGAATATGTCTTTACCTGTCTAAAGAAAATATTGCTAGAGAACCACTTGCTTTGTGGCTAGCCTGACCACAGAACAAAAATAGATAATTAAATTCCAGAAATTGGCAGGAACATAACAGCTTATTTTACGTGGAAGGGACAATAGTAAATTCATGCATTGCAACTTCTATCTTTGCATAGATTTCAATAAAGAGAAGATGTGGAACAGAAGGGCAGAGAATCTCTGAAGAAAGGAACTGAGCAGAGCTGCGGGCTGGTTTGGTTTTTTTTTTTTCCCCCCTGCAGAAAGCACCGAGAAAGAGGCAGATGGCAGGTCTATTTTCCAAGTTAGTCCTTCTGTAGTAAACAGAGGATCTTCTCATCCACAGTCTTAGTCCCAGATACATAAATAAGTCTTTGGACATGTCTTTCTCCTGTACTCAGGTTGAGTTTCTTATCCCTAAAGATTTTCCTGGTGCTTTGGAAAGAAGGTTTTCCTGTAGAAAAGGCAGCGAGCTTTTCAAGTAGACAACTCATCTCTCCCATCCTCTGTTCCAACCAAGCACTGTGTCCCCTCAAAACCCCACAAAACTCAGCCTTTGTAATCAGCTCTAATCATAAATTTAATTAGCATAGGGTGACACAGAGCTTTTAATGCTTACACTTTTTCTTTTTAAAATGAGCAAGACTATTTTGAAACACAGGCAAAAGAAAAGCAAACCTTCAGCCCAAACCCCCTTATAAATAAGTTTGTTTAAATGGGACAGGTTTTCCTAGCTGGGGAGAATAAAGGCCGCTGCTCTGGAGCACTGAGAGATGGTTTATTGCTGGGGCAGAGATATTTATGAATAACAACTGCAGGCATTCGGGGGAGGCAGGCACTCCCACCCCTTGCCGGTCCAGGCCACTTGGCACTCAGAGCAGAGGCATGCAGTTTAAGAACACATTACTCTGCTTGTGTTTCATTTTATTCCTTCAGCAGCTTAACGATTTGCAAAATCACGATTCATTTGCTTCTTGTTTGTTTCTGGGTGAAGTAGTATATATTAATCATTGGCAGACTACACGCAAAGATTTCCTTCCCTGTCTGCGGCTGCTTACTCAGGATTGAGGTGACTGGTGCTAGAGCAGGGAGATCTCAGGCAGCGACTTCTCACACAGGTGAAGGGCACATAACTAAATTGGTGCATCAAAGACCTTGGGAGACCATGACAAACACCACCTCGAGGGAACAAAACCAAATGAAGTAAAATAGCAAACAGTGATCAGAGTATGGAGCCAGATGACCTTTAAGCTCAAGCTTGTGGCTCTGATGGAGTTTGATATGTGACTAGTGCATTAGCCTGGGTGCAACATGTATAAAACAGCTATAAAAGAAACCTACTCACCCTAATCTTAAATGTGTTATGAGGCTTCACATCACCATTATGTAAAACTTGCTGAGGTCTTTATCTAGAGTATGCTGTGTACAGTGAGTTCCAATTACTAATAGTATCATTAAAAAATAATTAGCTGGAATAAAAATGCTTTTTGTTGGCAGGCTGCTTGAGTTGTCGGCGGCATCTTCCGGTGACTTAATCTGAATGTTACGAAACTATCTTTCCAGTAAATCTGTGTGTGTTAATTAGCGAGACTGAAAGAAGTTTCATTCTGGGGGCAGAATAGCAAAGTATGACCCTTAGTGAATGCTCTGAACTACTTCATCCTGAAGGACCTTGCCTGTGGTTTTTGACACTTGAGGTAAAACTACAAAAAATAAAATGTGTGAACACTAATGGCTAATTAAGGTGCCTTCATTGCATCTCTGCCAACCCTGATACATAATTGCAGACCTACAATGATGAATAAAAGAACAGTATATAACGGAGGAAAAAAAGTGTGCTAACCGAATTTGGAGAAATCCATGCTAATGACTGCATGAACCCATCAGAAGGCAGATGGGAAAGAAGGAGAATCGTCTGCAGCTGCAGTTCTGTTTTGCACATCATCCAGGAGCAGGTCACAGACTTCCCAGCGTGGCTTCTTACTGGAATTGTTCTCCAATTAATTCCTGGCTTTGGTTCTGGTCTTTAGCCAGACATTAAAAGGGGCACTGTTTTGACTAGACTGACAAGTTACCTAGCATCCCTGACTACATGCTTCCAAGTCCTAAAAATCAGAGTTGGAAAAACTTAAGTTTGTTACTTTGTAGAAAAGCCATATGACCATATTTAAGTGTTTAAATATTTAGGTATATGAGGATGCATTGTTAATTCCAGTCTAGCAGAACTGCAGCAACCAGTGGAGTTGCTTGAATATGAATTAAAAGAATAAATCCACAAACTTTCCCATTTTTATTTTAAACACGCACTTAACACTTAGGGTTTCAGACAGTTGTTTTTCAAATTATGCTATGACCTATAGCTTTAGTGTGAAAATAAGTTAGTCTGGGGGAAAAAAAGAAGAAAAAGAAAAAATTAAAGGATGGGTGCTTGAGAAAGGTGTCACTTGGAACAAATTCTGAGCTTCTGTAAGAAATTATTAGGAGTTCGGATACACTACAAAGGGCAAGAACAATTGTGGTTGACCAACTGATTCATTTGCTAAAATATTAGACAGGGAAGATACAAAACAGAGCACAGAGAAACAAAGAAGGATATTTCGGTTTAAAATTCAATTAAAAATAAAGAGAAGAGATCAGTATTCAGCCAGCTCTGGAAAAGACTCGCATGGAAACCACTACTTTTTGTGGTAAGGGAAAAAACTTCACCTATTGCTGCGAACTGGACATCATTTTACAGGTCTGCTTATTTAGTTGCTTTCTTAGCCATTAACAGGGGCAGGGCAGATAGGTAGTGAAGAAAAAAAAACCAGGTCATGAAACTCATTCAAAAGAGAATTCATGGCATTAAAATAATTGTCAGTTCAAAGAGTTACCAAGTCTCTACACAACACAACTAAGCAGCATCCAAATTTGGATTGTACTAGATACAAAAGTTGGTAAATTCAGAGCACAGTTAGGAGAAGACATAGAGGAGAAGATACTGAGCAGTGAGAAAATTGACTAACACCACCTCTTTCCCCAGACTATGTCTTTTGTAAATGCTGGGTTCCCACAACAAACCTCAGTGGGGAGAAGACAGAAGGGGGCACCAAGGGACAGAAGGTGTTCCCTGTGTGACAAGAATCACAGCTGCTCTTTGCTCAACTGAGAGCTCTAAAAAACTTCCATGGCTCAGCTAGCTGTTTCTATATCGTGTAAAGTTGATTTGATTTACATGAAAGTGCAAATGGATTCATTCAGCTCAAACCCCCAAATTCTAAATCTGCATTAATAACATATGCTGCACAAAACCCATGAGCTGCCAAGAAATGTGAAAAGTGTTTACTTCAGTCAGGTTGGTGGATAATCTACCTGCTGGAGCAACAGAAGGAATACAGCTTCTGACCTTCCAGTTGTTACAAGTCCTTCCACATAAAGGGGGAGAAACAACCCAAACCCAGGGATTTAGCTGGCCTTTCTGATGCGGTATTTAGCTGTTGGTTTGAGTGCACAGTAGTGCATTATTATCCCTCTGTATGTGAATGTTATTTATCATTCACGTTGCTCTAACAATATGCCTGGTGCTTTATAAGCACCTCTAACAAAGGATGTTCATTGATTACAAAGGGGAATACACAAATAATGATTTGTAGGTATACAAGCTATCATAGTATTTATATGCTAAACTGGCACAATAGTCACAGCTCACATCTGTTGCTGAATGGTTAAAAAAAAGTAGTGATTACTTACTAATGCTTTGCATATTTTGATGCTATATATCAAACACAGGAAACTGGTTGTTTACAATTTGTGGAACAAATCTTTGCAGGCGTCACTATGCCAGGCTGGTTGATTATTTTTCCTTTCAAAACAAACCAGCCAGCACGATGCATCAGTGACAAAAGAATGCAGAAATGTTAATTCATAGAAGCAACAGTCTAAAACCTCTTTGCTGGAAAGGAGTAAGAGGAGCTTTTCAATAGCGCCCATCATCATCAGGCTCAGACCCTGCTAGAGCAAAGCACACAAACAAGCAATTGTAGCTTCTGAATAATGGTGGTCATGCTTCAAATTAAGTACTCTGTTGAAGCAGACTGTTAGTAGGGCACCCACGATCCTGTCCTTTTGTTTTCATAATCAACGCAGTACAAACCCTTGGAGTTTACCGAAGTCAAATACATATTTCCCTTATGAAGAACAGCCTACGTGTGTCTGTTTCTTAAAAGATTTTCCATTATGGCAACAAGGACTCTCTAAAAAGTCATTTTGCCTGGAACATAATTCAGAGCAGCTGCTGATCTAGCAATAAGTTTGCTTTTTAGTTAAAAGAAAATCTCAAGGAAAACCCTTTCTGCTCAAGTGCATTTTGTCAACCACTTCTGTTTTTTCCACTGTTTATTACTGAACTGCCTGAACAAGGGGCTTCAGTATTAGCCCTCTGACAATAAGCTGACATTAAGTGGAAAGGCTGACTAGTACAAAAATCCTTAAATGGGTACCGAAGGGGAGAAAATATGAAGAAATATATATGATGTAAATACTCAGTATTTTACATCAAGTGAATCTAATGCCAAGTATTCAGCATGGACCTTGGAAAAGCATTTGGAAAAGGCCCCTGGAAAGCATATTTTATTGACATTGAGATACAAAAAGCCAGTGGGAAACATGGTCAGAGTTAACACAAAGGAAGCTGAAAAATCATTCAAAAAAAGACATTCTTATCAACCACAAAGACTTTTTAATGCACAAAGTTGCAAGCTTTTGTCAAAGGGGAACCTCATGCCTTATTTTTCCACAAAATTACACTCCATCCTTCCCTTCAAAAAAGAAAAAAAAAATCTCTACAAACACTACTGAATGTAATTACTATTCTTATGTCTGCAGATACCAGATCCAAATCAGTAACATTGATTAGGCAAAACTGTAAAGATTTTAGCAACCACTTCTGAGGCAGAGAGATGGAACAGGGGAGATTCGAATTTTGCAATGTTTTCTAGCAGTTTAATGAGAGTCAGAGACGGGGGGGGGGTCTCGCAGGAGGGACAGGAGACAGCACCCTCACAGTGCTGCCAGCTGGCCTTTCTCAGGGAGCAGCTTTAACTGCAAAGCCATTGCATTTCAAGGTGGCATCATTTGCATTCCTAAAAGCTTTCCTTGAATGGGAATGAACTAGAACACAAGCTTAAGTGTTCCATTATATTCAGGCCCACAGGTGTAGACAGCACATCTCCCTTTTCCACAGCACCCCTCTTTCCACTTCCAACGTGCCCTCTCCAGCTGCAGCTACACTGTCTCCTCTCCTGGTGCCCCTAGCAAAAATATTTGATTTATATGAGCAAACAGGAAATTAAACCATGCTTGCCTGTGCCCCCCTCCGTCCCCAACACCGTACACGACATATGCCCTCATAACTATTATACCTTGAGCAGACTTCAAGTGTTGCCCTGCAATCAGCTCACTGAGGAGAGAGCACACTGCAGCAGCTTTTAACATTAAGCCAGCTTGTGTCAAGGTCATAATCTAAGTAACATTTAAAAGTGATTACAACAGTCTTTTTGATTTAGACATGTGCTTCTACATAGTTAAATAATGAACAACAACAACAAATAGTGGCTAGTTTAACCACAACCAAATACCAGGATATTAAGCAGTGTCCTTTGAATACTTTAGGGCTTTTTCATTTTAATAATTTCCCTGCAGTAAGAGGATTTCTGCAACTGTTTATCTTGAAGTCTAAAACTACCTCAAGTTTTGCTCCATAGAGGCTCTTCTATTTCTGTTCAGTTACCACACTGTGCAAAATAAAAGATCTTTTTCTCATGTCATACTTATTGAATGTCTCTGGGAGAAACTATGTAGGAATGAAAAAACCCAAATGTTTTATAACTTGAAATGACCTTGTGGGAGATTTCTACATGAAATGCATAATAATCTTCTTTTACACACCTGGCTTATACATCAGCTGGTTGGCTTTAAGCTTTAATTCCTAAAGCCCTCAAGATAACAGCTCTCTCTATTTATGGCTAGGTCTACACATTTATCTTTCAATATTCATCCCTATCCCAAACCCTCAAACTCCAAAAATAGAATTGATTTGGGCATCAACCAGTGACCACTTGCCTTGAAAATGTTGGCTAGTTCTGCTTTTTTAAATTGTCTTTACGAAACATGCTAGAGAAACTGGCCGGGAAACCTCTTTTCCTAATCTTGATTACTGTATCTATTCGTTTCCTGATTTAACCACTGAATTTTCACAGTACAGGCAGGAAGTGAGTTTAGACTCCTCCTGATCAGGAAGCCTCTGAGCAGACCAGGATAAAACTTAAGGAACAGGAAAGTTGTGGGGAAATTAGGGTGGAGGAATTTAAAAGAAAACCCATTTCTCCACTGAAATTTCATGGAAATTCAACATTGAAGCTGTGATTTGTGCAGAGGGAAACAAGAGGAGGAAAAATAACCACTCTTATAATTTCTGGGTAACATCTGCCGCATTTGGAGATTCCTTTAGAATCTGAGCAATAACATCAGCTATAGCAGTTGCCTCTTCCCTGATGCAGACAGATCCTCACTCATCACAGACTGACTGGAGGCTTCACATAGACCACCAAGCAGCCCTGACATGATTTGAGACTTCAGATGCTCCCAGAGGAGGTATCTGCACCAATGCTTGTACACATGAAAGGCTCCACAACCCACTTGCAATCCTCGGCAGAGGCTCTGCGCTCTTCCACACTGCTAAATGTAATTAGAATTTAGCAAAGAGTTTATAATTGATTTAATTGCTGCTGCTTTTCTCTTCAGGAAAACATCTAAAACCAGATCATTAACCCCTCAGCTTTCTTCGCTGTCTGGGATTATTCAGTGACATTTCCCAGAAGTTTTATTTTATTTTGCTATTTAAATACTGAAATCTGAAGTACTACTTCTCAATGTACTGTGTGCATATCTGCATTATCAGGGTTCTGTTCTGCAGTGATAGTACCTAAAGTTCTTGAACTGGCTGTTGAAAGACAAAAAAAAAAAACCACACAAAACACAAAAACCAACACCTTCACAGAAGCCCTGTCCTGGGCAGCTGCTGTCTCCCCATTGGAGTAACCGGTTGAACCTACCTTTTCAACCTCTTTTCTTCTCCAGAAATTCCTGCTTTTGGCTCTATGTTGCCTGGGTTTCAACTCTAAACTCATTCTTACAGTGGCCAGATGCACATTTCTTGTCCAACACTACTTCCCCAACAAGATATTTCTGCAGAAATGCAAGTACCAATAGGAAATAACAAGTTAGACAACACTAGAAGGGCAACCCCTGAGCTGAAACTTAATTTCCCCCCTCATTACTCAAGCATCAGAGATTGAATCTTGGAAAAATTTCACTAAGAGGACAATGAATGGGTGCAAACATAATTGAAGGGAATTCATTTGAGACTCTGGATGAATATTCATGGAAAATATTTTTGCATTGTTTGCTCAGCTCTAATTGTGTTCATTAAAGAAAAACTTCATTAGCAAAGGCAAGAGCATATTGTTTTGCACAGCAGTCAACAAAATACAATCCTAGAAATAGCACTTACTGTTTTTTGAACCGTGTGCGCAGGTTTGTCAGTTACTGGTAACAAAGGAAACATTTCAGAGTTATAATGAGCTCAAATGTTCACATTAACAATTCAAATTCATAAAAGGTATAGGCACAGTTTGAGCTTCTTGCAAAACAAACAGTAACAACAAAATTATTGGCATTGAATACTGAAGGAAAGGGTTAGATTCTTGGAGGAGCTAATGGATAAATAATAGAACTACTGCCATGCATTAGGGTATACGTGCATCATTGCCTGATGATGGATGACTTCTCAGTGTTTGTGAATAGGTTTCCATCTCATTGCTGATGCACAAAGAAGGTATAATCTCTTGTATTAGTGCCAGCTAACAGAAGAGGGCTCTGTTTTTCAGCAAAAACATCCTCTGTTCTGCAAACAGCTAGCACACATCAACAACCTTGCTTCACATTGTAGTAGGTTTGAAACTGGGTATCTACCCAGGTATTGGGCAAAATCAAGGTTCCCTTCCTCTCAGAAGCACTCTACCTTTCTCTGTCATTAGCACTATATTAGTAGTCACATTTTGGACACATTGCTCAGCAGTTCCACACCAAGATGCTGAGTTCTTCCCAGGTACTGTAAATCACCCCAGGGGACCTCCCTCCATCATGCTGAGTGGAACCAGGTGTCAAAAAGTCTGGAGCTGTGCTTGCCATTAGGTATTGCACTGCTTAGCATTGCAATAATAAGGTTCATTGGTGGATTGAGCATTTTAGGGAAGCTCAAGGGACACTGCAGACCCTTCATCAATTGCAAAAAAAAAAAAAAAAAGAGAGCTGGTAACACATCTCTTCTTCAAAGGCTTGGAAAGATTAAACACAACGGGAACCACTTCTACAGTGTTAGGGACCACACAAGTACCATAGTGACAGATCATCTTTGATAAACATTTAATGTGATGTCCGGAAATTCACCCAGGGATTTTATGTAAAGCACAGTAAGTTTTGACTGCAAGTGTCTGCCTGAGAAATGCCCTCAGCCTTGCTATCAAAGGTTTAAGTGACGAGCAGCTCACTGTATCTTGCACACATCAGAGAGAAGGATATGGGTTGTGAATCCAAAGCTGCAAGTCACTTACACAAAATAATTTTGGCACTTCCTTTGCTTTACCAACAGCATCTCAGGGTAAGCCATCCACTATCATTAGCAGGTTTCAAATCGGATAAATGCATTGCATTTTTTCCTTCTCTCACATGTTTCCCCTAGATTTATGTTCCAGTTTTCATCAACATTCAGCTCACTGTGAAAGAGGACATTCAAATAACAGATTAACTTTTTTTGGAGTGGATATTTGCTCACCGTCTACGTGTATCAGTTATATTAATGTGTATTTTTGTACTTTTATACTGTTCCTGTGTGTAACAGGCCTCTCTGAAGAATGATTCTATGTTTTTCCCCCTAAACGGCTTATTATCTAGGATAAACACTACCTTCCCCTCCCTTCTTTCTCAATTTTCCCTGCTGAGATTCTAGATTTTCCTCTTTATAGTACATTTGCCATATCCTTCAGGATTTGGACACATTACCTGTACTTGCTTGCAATATTTCAGCTTCTGCAGGTTATACAGTAATTTGATAGTCCTAATACCATTTTTGTTTCTCCTCCTTCGAGTCACCATTGCAAACAGAACACCTATATAGCCTCTCAGTGATAAAGTTTATACATAACTGCCCCAAAGATTCCCCCTCCCAATTATTTATTTACTTTCAGGAAGGCCATGTAATGTTCTTATTCAAATTCCTTTCAAAGTAGCTCTATCACTGCTTCCTTAATTTCTTTAATTATTTTTGTTCACATACACTGAAGGTTCAGTCTGGAGGAATCAGTATTTCTAAGACACCAGGATTCATTGGGCAGTATCCTGACCAAAGCACACTCTCGGAGCGGCTCCGCTGAGCAACCTGATGTGGTGTGGGTGCACATCAGTCAGACGCACGCCGCGCTGGCTGTGGTCCCTCTGCGTGTATCCGACTCCACTGCTGAGACGCCAGCTTTTGTTCCGGCCTGCTTCAGAAGCGACAGCAAGAAGGATGAAGCTTCAACATTTTTTAATAATACTTTCTTTTATGTACTCTAGCAGATGAGAGCTTTCTTTTTCCTTTTTTTTTCTTAAACTGTATATGAGAATGACTCCGTGTTCAATAGTTTCTGTTACTGACAAATGGCAAAGTTCCCATTTCATTTTATTTTGATGTGTGTGTTAAGTCATGACAGGTATCCATCCTTGCCAACTAGCTCTAGCATGAAAATAAGGAGGCCCAGGAGACTTAACACTATTTCAAGTAGTAAATAATACCAACAGAATTTGAAAGAAAGAGATAAGCCTATATTTTCTGTTAAAGAATATCCAGATGGAAGAAAGCATTCGATCAGTTACAACACGGACTGAATTAGAGCTTGTTTAATTGTTAAAGCCAATCAGCTACCCTATACTAATAATGAGAAAAAAAAAGTGTTGTAGGTAGACTGGAATTTATGAACTTGATATTACCATTATATTGGCGTCCAGAAATCAACTCCGCCTGCTTTTACCCAACACCAAGTCTGAGAATATCCTGACCCACGCTACCACATTGCCCCACAGGCACTCAATGCTGTTGTTCCCTGCATCCCTGCCATCGCTGACTGGGTTCACAAGGAAAAGATAAAACCGCAACATGCTCTTGTCCACTGGTGTCATTTGCTCTACACCCACTAGGCTTAAACAACATGTGATGGAGGAATAAAACCAACAGTGTTACAGGAGAACAAAATGTAGAAGAAAACCCTGCTGTTACCTGCCAACCCCAACAAGTTGGAGCCCGTATTAGAAAGTTAAAGAAAGCCTGAGGAGGACTCTCTTGAAAGCTTATGACACACTCTGGGGAGTTCACCTACTCCTGGGCAGCCTCTGGGCACTTTCGTAGTGGCTAGACCTCAGCTCTCCACCAAACAGGAGGAAATCAATGTGATTGTCTATAAAATAAGCCTATGAGAGGAATTTGGCCTTCTGATGTCAGTTCTGGGATGTCCCACTCACCTGGGAATTAGTGTTTTGTGGGGGTTAATGTACATGGCTTCCATTAATCACTGCAGGTGCCAGGTATATGGAAAGAGCAAATAAACATAACAATAACATTTACTCAGCCTCTGGGGAACAGGGCGGTATTTCAGCACTCCAATGTAATGAAGAGAACAGGACCCAAACTGCATAGCATAGTACATAAATATACTTATTGCAGATAAGGAATTTCTGATTATTTTTGCTAGAGCTATATGTAACACCACTTTAAGTTGGATTAGATGACTCTTCCCGACAGAAATATCACCAGACAAAAATCAATAAAGCTGTTAAAGAGCCCAACCAATTTATCACCTACATATTACACCTGATATTTTCACATGTCCCACTCTAAAGTGCAAGCTTTATCTATTGGCATTTTCCAAATATGAGAAGTTAAAAAGATTCAAAAGACAGCATTTCAGGAAAAGGGAGGCTTAATGGTTAAATCAAATTAGACTTACATTACCTGATATAACAGGAACACGTTCCAACAATTACTTTTTGACATACTAATCTATGAATTGAGCATTCAATTACAAAAATTTTAAATGGCTGGTTTAGTTGTCTGCATGTGTTGAAAAAATAATCAGCTAAGGTTGGGTGGGTTTCTGGATGGATAGTCTGAATTTCCACCTTCAGGACAACTTTTAAAATCAGATCAGAGAAAACACAGAGTCAAAAATAACCTTACCTGCAAGGATAGTAGATACAGTAAAAAGAAAAGCAGCAACCCCCACATGGGCTAACTGGTACCAACAGCAAACAGGCATTGCAGTAAATACTGCATTTGTGCATTAACTCAATTGCTCACACAAATCTTGAACTTGAATGACCAATAGATCACCACTGGTTTACGAATAGATGGATCTAAAGGCAAATTTCTCTTCTAGTCCCCAGGGTAAGAAAACGGCCATCATATGACAAGACTCACCAAAGCTCAGGATGATTATTGCTTGCTATGGAGAAGCTTGCTATGGGAAGAAGCACTGAGGGGGAAAGAAAACAAGAGTGTAGCCTCCAAACATTTGTCTCAGCAGTACAGAGATGCAATGAGGATAAACCAAGTGCATAAGGTCCTTTTTGCACTGAGTTTTAACAGACCAGTTCTTTCAGACAGCAAATTTTTCCAGCAAGAGCCAGACCAAGGGAGAACACAGGGAGAGCAATTATTACCTACTACCCTGTCCTCCTTCCTTGGGCTCTGTACTCCCTGGGGCTGAAAGGTCTGAAGATGGTGAAAGACTACAGTTGTTCTTTCACAATTGTCCCCCTCTCAGCTATGCTGGTTTATGTTAAATTGCCCATGCATTTGTGTTATAAGTCTGCTCTATGACCCAATGCCTAAGCTATTTGCAAACACAGATGTACTCCAGCATGCTGCTAGAGGCAATCCAGCATTTGGTCTTGTGCTGATGGTGATGCAGTAGTACTGCCCATCCTCCATTCAAGTAATAACTGACAATAAACAAACTCCTAGCTTTGGTGGGGCTTGGGGGGTATTCCTTAGTACATCATAGGATCAACCTGTGGAAAAGGCCTGGGCAGCTATCTGATGCATTCCTGCATCTATCAAAAGCAGCAACCAAACCCTATGGAGGCAGTATGGCTCAATGGATATAGTGTCATCTCTGCTACTCACCTGCTACAGCACCTTCCCCACTGTTTTTAATCTTTGTCCACCCTCCCCATGATATTTCCTTTCTTTTATTAAAAAAAAAATTCCAAAGTCCAGAACTGCTTGGTAAGGTGTACTCGTGCAGTTTAATACAATGGGGGCCATTCTCTTGGCTAAGGCCTTTAAGAAGCATCATAATAAACTTAGAACAAAGCTAGATGAAAAGTCCCTAGCCAACAGGTTTTATAATTCCCCTCTCTATGGCTACCCGTGCCGATTTCTTCCTGGACTTCTCTGACAGGAACTGCATGTCCGTGTGATCTCTCACCACTCAGCACTGCAGTGATTTATGGATGTTTAATCTATAACACATTCAAGTCAAACTCGTGGCACCTACATTCAAACCTCCACCTTTTTCTTAGTGTCTCCTTCTCTTAGTGGATTTTTTGTTTGTTTTGGTAAAGAACTAGAAGAAAATAAAAAGCTTACTCAAAGCACCTATTACACTTAACTGGTCACTGGGAAATAAGGCATCTCCTGTCAATTCATCATGCTTTTAAGGCATCTTCTTCTAGGGCTCAAGACACTTCGCAAATACCCAAGTCTCACATCACATGAGAACTATTATTCTGCACCCACCTGCTGAGAAACTGAGGCACATCACTAGGGAACCAGCCTGCCAGGTCACAGCGCACGGCACAGACAAGGACAGAATCCAGGCCACCATCCTCCTATTTATAGTTTTTTCCCACTGGATCTAGCCTATGGTGACTATGGGACAGATCATCCCAGACGAGACTAGGTACATGTAGTCCCAGCCTTATCCAAACATAATGCTTAGGTGAAAAAAATCCGTTAATGTTACCATAACAAGTAGTAATACTAGATGGTGTCACAATAATACAAACACTAGAATTAACACCTAGACTCCAAATGCAATCAGAATGCTAATTAAGTGCACTGCACTGTGAAAACCAGTCCCCACTTAAAAGTGATTAAAGACTTAGAAAGAGAAGGCATACATAGGAATTGGGGGAGAGGAAAGAAGGCTTTTCTGCTTTTACAGGTGGAGAACAAAGACATGACAGGGTCAGGAACTGAATGCAGGTCCTCTGAGTCCCAGATGTTACCGTAATCTATAGGAATATTTTTTCTGAAAGAATTTGTTTTCAGGTGAGCTTCTAGCAATCTGTTCAGCCTCAGCACTGTCCATCTTCCTTCATTTTCAGTCCTATGTTGTATACAGTATATTGATTTTTGAATGTCTATTCCAGGGGCTTTCTTTGATTAAAGAATTCTTTTAAGCTCAGTATGCAGGATGATGGTGTCGTAAGCATTAGCCAGAACATGAGAAAGAAAAAAAAAGGTTAAAAGTAATAAAGCATAAAGTAAAATAAACAACAAAGGGGGGGAGGGGAATCAGGCTAAAATGAAGTTAAAATATACAGTCCTGTAATATGTAGAATTTAATTTCATTTATACTGCTAATGATCACATATTCCTTCCTTATTGCATTTCCTCTATTTAATTGATATTGATGTTGTCCCAAATGTAATTGCCCTACATTGGCGCCAACATGATGAAGCTCAGCTTCAGTAGTTTTCCAAAAACAGCTTCCTATTATCATCTTTCCAGTTTCAATAATGCAGTCCTCCCCATAATACAATATGGATGACTTCTCATTTGTATGCACAGCTTCTATATTGCAGAAGCAGTCCAGGATCACATCCAAATGTCTTATGGGCTTTTTATAGCTACAGTACATTTGATTTACAGCTACTCCAGCAAACTGTTGTACTCATTACCATTGTAAGTCGAGGCACTTATATCCTTTTTGCTTTTCGTGTCCCTTGTATTATTGCAACTTTAAGAGGCTCTAGTGATAGATCATTGACAAAAATCAGAACTCAACTTATATTTTTCAGCTTATAATTATCTCATTTTGAGGACAGAGAGTATTTCCTGGCCACAATGTGGCCAAAGCACTATTTTTAGTTTTGAGAGTAAAATTTATGCAAAACACTCCTTTTACTACTAAAAAAAAAAACCCAAAACCCTCAATCACTCAAATGATTCATGCAACAGTTCCTTAAACACTTAATACTATGGCATTTTGGTATTCCAAAGTAAATTTCAGAAACCTGAACTCCACTTTAATTGCACTGATGTTTATCTTAGATTTATAGGAACATCTGTATCCACAAGGGAAATTATTTTGTTAATTAGAAGACAGGCATGCTTTTGTTTGATTAGCTGACAGGGTCAAGGATTAGAAAGTAACATATCCTGACACAAAGAGATTTGAATAATAAAAACCCAAGCAAATCTATGAAACACCTTTACACACCTATACTGACTCCATTTTTAATTAGCACACCTTAACTTCATTCTTACATCAAGGAATTGCATCTACTTTAATTTATAATTACGCTTGTCAAGAAGCCAAGAAAGAAAACTGTAGAACAGATAACCCAATAGTATCATTAGCCCAGCTATTTGAATGCAAAAAGGCTTGTTCTAGTAGAAGTTTTCTAGGCAGTAAAACCAAAGAGATGCTTAAAATAAAAAGTTTTCAGTGAAAACTTTTTTTTTTCTCTCTCTCTTGACTCAGTCTTCAAGAGAGTCATAGATCTAGTCAATAGTCAGGGAGATCATGAACATCAATTCGCTGGAAACAGCACGCATGCAGGATTTTAAAATGATTTTGGAGGATCATCTTCACTCCATTGTGATTACAAGACAATGGCTCCAAATTGAGGCCTGATGTATGCTTAAGACGGTTTGCCATATATTGTTCCTTTTTACCTTCAAGCGTAAGTAATGCTATTCTTACATACAAACTGATTACATATTCAAAGCTGCTACAATGGTTAGCAGTTAACCAATCCCCCTTTGCAGATTTTCATTTGGCTTCAATTCATAGGCAGAATCCATGGCTAGGAACAAGATACACACTTCAAGGTTATTTGCAGAGTCTTCATAATTTCACCTCAGATTTTGATCAAAAATTGCCTCCTTTTTTTCAGAAGAAAAAAATCACTCACCTTTGAAATCACTGGTACCCTTGAAGAAATTTTTACTTTAAAAAAGATTATAGCAAGGTCTACACCTCAGACTTTAAGAATAATTAGGATCTGCAGGGATTTTGAAATTATATTCAGATGCATATTTATCATAGCCAAGTTAATTAGCACTCTTCACTAAGGACAAAATAATTAAACTAATCATGTTTAATGAAATTTCTATGATAGTTGATGTCTCCAAGTAAGAAATCTAAAATACATTAGTTGGACTGATTTGCTACTAGTTGGATTTTTACTAATTAAATATCCTTTCTCAATTTATGTTGAACTCCTTTTTCCATTTCTACTGCTATAAAAGAAAGGCATCAGAAGATCCCAGCCACTTCTTCTGGTGTTTGCAGAAGTACTTTAAATCTCACACTTAAGTGTAACTTTTAGCCAAGCATTTATTTTTGCATGCATATTTCTTGCATTTATTTTAATTATTCCTAGACATTCAACAGCTTCTTCAGGCTATACCAAAATCCTGGGCATGGGGTAAACCATCTTTCTTCCTCTGTTCCCACTTCGGCTGGTATTGCCTCGCCTCTCTTTGCTGTGGAAGCATCCCAGCTGTTGGATGCTTCCATGCATATCTTTGCCGTAGAGCGTTGTGCAAGTGGGGATAATGCAATTACCGAGAAAAACTGCCTCTGTCCCATCTGGTATTTATTTAAATTAGGTATCAGTGTTAAAAACAGACTCAAAGTCAACACTGTTTTGATTCCTATCAACTCTGCAACTTTTCAAGCTATGCCATTGCATGGACAAATCACCATGGGTTACAGCACATGCATTTTCTAATGAACTCAAGCAATCAGCAACTGCATGTGCTAATCTGTCCTCCACCTCCTTGGATACTGTTGAAGGATGGAAAGACGAGATCCAAATTGGAGAATGTAAAAATGAAGCCAGAGTTAAAGGATTGCACCCTCGCCTCTGTTTTCTCTTGTCTAAAGCCAGAACTAAAAAGTAATTCTTAGTCATCAGCTGACACCTTTTCTCCACAGCACTTCTCCACCATATGGTGCAGCTCTCCTTCAGCACAGCTGAAACCAGGGGAGACTAGGGGCACTGGAAGCACAGTATGGATCCAAGGTCATTCGAGATGTGTAATTTCTCCATTCAGACAGCCTGGCCTCCTATGAATAAGCACTGGACTCAGATCAAGTTCCCTGCTAATTAGGAAATACAACCAGACCAGATCTTTCTTCTTCCTTGGCCATAAAAACAGTGGCCTGGCAACTGGTTATGACACAACTCTGCTTTACTGGAAAATCATCCCTTCGAAAAACACTGACTGGTGCAAAAAATAAAGTTCACTACTGCAAACCAACTGTTTCAGGCAGGCTTATCGATCTGTTGATTATCTTTTTGTAATATACAGATAGTTTGGGTTGTCACACTATGTTCATGAATCTGTTGCATTTTAAAATCATGTTTATCTCTGTATCAGTACAAGATATAGAAATTACTAAATAGAGGAGCACAACATTGATTTAATGGCTTTTACTTCTGTAGGACAGATTTGTTTTCAAGAACTTTATATATTTCAACAAAATTTTTCTTAGTGGTTTAAAAATATGTTTGTTCTGCCTTCCTGCTGCATGGCACTCACAAGTGGGGTGTGAGTACATGACATGAAGCAAATGGTTTCACAATACTTCTTGTTCATGCTCTTCATGGAGAAGAGGAGCACTAGCATGGTTAAAGCTCAGATACTGACCCAAAAAAATTAAAAACAAAAAAATCATTGTGCTCATTCCTCCACCCCAGGTTCTGCCAAATCATTTTCGTGTCTCACCTTCACATGTGCATCATGAAGATGGTTCCCTTGGTATTGAGACGCATTACCATTAATTTGGTGGCTTCCTTTAAAGGTTTTAATCTTAAAGTATCCTGCAACATGATATGGCCCCTTTATATAAATTAGAATACCTGAAGGGTGGTCTATGCCAAACAAGTTCCCCAAGCAAGAAAGCATGGCAGCTAAGAGCACCTGCAGTCAGCCTAAGACTGAAAGCATACAAAGGACACCATCAGTTTCTGTTCTCCCCAATTTATTTTGTGCTGTGCTCTCCTTGGCCAGAGTAGATTACCTGGCATCATCAAGTTAATTAGACATTGACATCCAAATGGAACAAACAGAAGCAGCAAAAATACTGGGCAGCAGCCTGACTGAAAAAAGCTCTCACGTGGAACTTGAATGCAAGAGGAAGGGAAATTTGTTCTCTGTTAGCGACCCATGGGGTATGCCCTGCATCTCTTGCCACGTCATTCGTCTTATTTCCGTAAAATTTCATTGCAGGTGTTTGGGGTTTTTTTTTCCTATTTCATCTCTGACACATCCTACCCCCCTTAACACTGAGATTGTCTCATTCATTCAAACTTCAGGTGACTTCAGATGATATCACCACCATATATAGAATCTACTTTTCCACTGAGGTACTTCTATAATGTCCATTATCATCAAAGCTAGATGCTGCAATTACTCACCTCTTGGAAACAATTCAGATTAAGATGCTACAAAGTTCAAGCATACATACAAAACCTCAAACTCCAAGGTACAGAAATTGTACTGGTGTGTGCTGCGAGTATACCACTTCTGGAAATTGCTACATCAACTGAGTTATTCTCACTGAACATCAGTTTCCTTCCTGTGAGTTAGAGATCACAGTCCCTTTGCTTTTTTTTATTGCCTTTTGCTGTGAGGTCCTGGGTTCATGAATTATCTACCAAGTGCATATGTGTGTACACACACATGTAAAATAAGGACCCAATAATGGTAGGAGGTACCAGATAATATTACAAGAAAAAAAGGAGCATCTAAAAAGAGAAATAAGCAAGTCAGTAAATTACCTGCTATAATTTTCTCTGCTATCAAATCTCATCTCATAAATGTACTTAGAGAATGCAAAACGAAACCATTCACATTTCTTAGTCTTTTTAATATGAATATCACAGCACTAACATGGTTATCATTAACCTTTAACAATTGTGGAAGTGAATTGACATTTCTAATTCATTACTCTTCCAATTCTATACAAACATCATCTGAACGTGTTTACATGCAAGTCAACATGGGACAGAAAAAAAATCCCACAATGTCATCTCAAGGTAGCCGACTACAAGCAAAGAACTTGCAGTTCATGGCAGAGTCAGTACTGTTCATATCTGCAGTGTCCACAAACACTTACTGCCCGTTTACTCTTTTGTAGCAAAGAGATAAAAATCTTTTGTCTATAGTTTCAACCTCCACCTAGTTGCCTTAAACACTTTAAAAATATGCTCAAGTCAATAAAGATGAAATCAGCAACTGAAAGTTCAGGAGAATTCTGTTAACACCATTATCCTAATAAAGCTAAGAGGCAAGGAAATTTGGAAGACAACTTTATATGTATTTCTAGCTCTTCATCAATATTACTTCTCCTTAGAAAGTGGAAGATATCAAGATGGTCCACACTACAGACCAGCATAGATACACCCATGTTAAGACTAAATCCACACCATGTACCACACACAGCCAACTTACAGGAACAAAGCTTTACATAGACCTTGTTTCTCAGAAAAGAAAAAAAACAAACAACAACAACAAAAAAAACAAAACAAACCCCCAAACAAACAAACAACCTCCCCCCCAATAACCCACATCCCAAACCAACAAAAACCCCACATCTTGCAAGACTAGCATTCCACCCGCCACATAAAATTTCAGGTCCTGTGCAAAGCTCCTTAATGGACCTATCCTATCCATTCAAGGGGGACTACCACTGTGCCAGCCCTTACCTGAAAACCTATATATGAAATTATCTCCCATATTTAAAAAGGATGAATGCAAACTGGAGCAGAAGTAGAGGACAGACACTGGGACAATGGGAACTAATGATGAACAACTTTAAGAAATGCAGCTAAAAGGCAGAGAAGCCTCAACCACAAAGAGAATTCTCCGTACACTAAAGAGGCAAAACTCCAAGAAACTTGAGGAATTTTAATATTAGAAAGCAAGGTCCCTACTAAACACAGTTTCATGAGGGAAAAAGTGGGAAACCTTGGTCCCTAACACCCTTCAGCCAAAATCCATAAAGGGACATCACTGCCCAAGCAATTTAAAGTTGCAAGCAGGACCTGCAACAGGACATGGGAAGCAAGCTCAGACAAAACCAGGCAAGCAACTCATCATTCCTCTCAAGCACCAGTTTCCTTGCTTTTCTAGCAAGGATAAACGAGATAAAGAAGTCAGGGGCCTGACTGCCAGAGAAACAGAGGACTAGGAGCTCAGACTGATTACTCTCACCCTTGGCAGAGCTAGCAATAGCACATAGGCCTCTCTGATCCCCCACAGCTGTGCAGGGACTCAGCTGGTAAACAGATAACAGTATGTGCACATATTAGCTGATGGGGACACTTCCATCTCCCCTTTATTTATTGAGCTATGTCTTTGACCCTCCCATTAGGCTGATCATTGCCTGCTTCCTCATTACATTGCTGTCACACAGTTTATTTTCTTCGATTTATTCTCTCACATATATATAACCCAACAACCCAGCAGGTTTGCAGTATTTTTAGTGACATGTAAACCAGAGGGAGACATTAATACGTGGAGGTCACATATGCCAGTATTTAGCTCGAGGACTCATGAGTTTCACTGAAGCATTATATGAAATGAATAAGTGTTGTTATGTAGGTGACCAGGAAGGGAGAGGCTAATCAAGCTAGTGCTTTGGAAAGCTGACAGAGCTCTGACTCCTGCTATACCTGAAAACTTCTTCCTTTTTCATTAGTCTTTCTCTGTTGACAGAGCATTTCCACTGGGTATTAGAGGCATTCTCTGAGCACAGGCTTGGAAGAGACAAGAAACTTCTCCTCCCCTCCACCCACACTTAAATCTGAAGGCTGTGGAAACCTGCTTCTGGGGTTGACTTTATTTCATTCACAGCAAAAACAGTTATATTGTGAAGTCTTACCAGGTAAGTGACATATTAATTATTGGGATAATAACAACAGAGCCGAGGTCACAAAGTCTTTTAACAACACAACATACACCTCCATGCTAGCAGGATCCATCTCTGCCAGGGAGACAGGTGTCATATTAAAAGAGCGCTGTCAAAGAGGGTTTGAAATAGCTGCTGCAGCTGTGAAGAATTTTTCTTTTTCTCCCTGTTAAGCACAGAGCTGCACTCTGAGCCTCATCACTCAGGTTCAAGAAATATTAATTGGCTACTGGGAACTCGGGTGGAGGAGGGACAGTCTCACTGCTTTGTTTCAGTTACCACCCTCAGCTACTTTGGTTAGCACCTATGCCTCTGAGGCACTCACCAGAGCTGCTGGAGGGGCTACCTGTCTGCTTTGACTGCAATACATAAAGCTAAATAGCAGAAACAGCCCCTCTCCTGGTGACATTCATGAAAAGGGAAATATTAGGTAGAGATTTATAACATAAACAGAATTTGGGCAAAGCAGTAGAATGTGATTTCTGTTTTTATTTCCCTGTGTTGCAGCAGTGACTGAAAATCCCTTTACCTAGGATCTGAATGTCCGTGCGCTGCACAAAGATGCATCTCTTACACAGGAAAAAAACCCAACCAAACAAAAAAAAAAAGCATGATCATCGATGAACTTCGGTACTGGGAAATCTGAAGGTGACACACAATCTACCCAGGAAAACGGTCTTGGGACAGCCAGTTCACGGAAGCAGATACCTTTAGGAAAGCATAACTGAAGAAGGAGCCTGACACCAAAAGCAGGATTAAATGATGGTCTCTCTCTCTCTCTCTTAACACGCTCTGGTAAGCTTTAGTCTCCACAAGAACAAGAGAAGCGCTGCCATGCTCAGAAATCCCAAAAAACTTCACAGCAGAAACAGGCATCACCAGCTGCACCAAGCAACAGCACCAGCCAACCCTGAGGAAAGCTTCCGTGGCAGGACAGTCTTGCAAAACTAAACTAAAAATACAACATGGAAAGGCAATGATGTACCTTTGAGGAACATATGTCTTATTAAGAAACATTGATTTCAGGCTTCACCTTTGTCCTCTAGGTCTAGCTTACAACGATGGAGAGAGTTTTACTCACCCAGGCATTGCTGCCCATGCAACTAATACTCTGCTTTACACTTATATTTGGAGTTCAAAGGTTATTTCCTTCATCTCTTCTCCCTCAGGTCACGTATCTCAGGCTCCAGCTTCTTATTGCTGTAGCTCTTTGCAATTTCCTCCTGCTCAGCAGGGCCTGGTCTGGGGGTAATTGGTGTCACCTGTGTGGCACAGCTATTTCTTCTTAAGGAGACAATCCTGCATTTCCACAGCACCCTGAGCAGGAATCACAAGCTCAATTCCTTTCACATGTGGCTATTTTTTATGATATTTGAAAGCCAGGAGCTGAGTAAATATGTTTGGGCTTTAAATGGCATTTGCATGTTGAAATAAAATGGCTGTTAAGGGTCAGTCTCCTGAAAATCTAATCTTGCAGCCTGCCACTACAGCATTCATGGTACCTTTTAGTTTGTGTCTTCGCTAGTTGCGGGGGTGTTGAGGCCAGAGGAACATCCCTCAGTTTCTCCCAGTGCCAGACCTGCCTGGGACTCGGGGCAGCGGGGGCTCTGCCGGCCCAAGATGGCGCCCACGGCAGTGGCACAGTGAGCAGGCCTTCACTTCAGTTGCTTCCCAACCCTTCCAATGGCGGATGTTTTTTATAGCGAGCTTCAACCCCTCTGGTAACCAGCAGCAGGGTTTCCTTTTATCTTCCTATGCTCTGGAGAAGTAGCTTATAGACCCTGTGGACAGGCCCCAGGTGAGGGGCAGCCATGGGGCACCCCAGCCTACCTGGGGGTGAAGGGAGCCAAGCTCTGCTAAATCCGCAACAATCTCACATTAACTGTCTAAAAACTGCCAGGAGCTGCTCTGAGTGACCCCAGAAGCAGGAGTGAGCTTTCTTTGTGAAAGCACCAGTCCCTGTGTGAACTTTGCAGTGGGGCTGAGGGCCAGAGGAGCTCGGCCTCTGCATTAAGAGAGTCACATCACCTTTTTTTAGTATTTCCTTACCTAAGGGCCTTCTCTTTGGCTGTTTCATCTTAAAAGCTAGCAAATCTAGTAAAACCCAAAGATACATGCAAGTTTGGCAGTTTCCCTGATACCATTTCTAGACATAGGAGCAAACTAATTCTTCTCTAGACAGATTTTTTTTTTCCTCCTGTGCAGTGTTTTAATTTTTGTAGCTTAAGTGTTGTATGTCCTTCCCGAATCCCACCACGTGCTACTGCAGCAGCCGCTGTCACTACGTAAGTCGACAATCTTTCTGGTAAGCCAGTCAGTCCAAAGCACAAATTCATATGCAAAAATTACATTATTCCTGTAAGCAACTTATGCTATGAATAAAGCCCTAAAACAGAACTCAATTCTCCATGCAAAGCCAATGTGCAAACTCCTAAATTAAAAAGAAATCTCAGGCAGGTGGAAGTGCTGTTTTGGGACCTTTCTGGGGTTGCAGTTGCCAAGGAAACTGTTTCCTTTGTGCCCAGTCAAAGGCACTGGCTGTTTGGAGCCTCATCCCAGCTAGCCTGAATACGCTATAGCATCATAATGGAAGGGAAGCTGCTAGAAATACTCCGATTAAAGAAAAGAAAAATTCAAAATAAGGACTTTCTCACAAAAACATCTCTCCCTAAAAAAAGGGGGAAGCAGGAGCTGTTCTTGTGAAGCTTGGGATCTGTGGCTGCAGAGTCCCAGAGCAGATGACTGACTGCCTCTTACCTTCAAAGACGCAGGCAGAGACACACAGGGACAGCTCTCTGTATGTGATGCACTCTAATAGTTAAAAGCAATGCATAATGAACTGCAAAAATTTAAGGGATATTTCTGACTTAAAAGTCACACTCCTCCCTGTAGTTGTGACCTGTTGTTCTAGAAAGCACCAATAGTTAAAAGAACGTCAGGAAAGAAAAAAGAATCCTGTTTTATTACTACTTTTTTCAGTGTTTGCTTCTTGTGCATAATTACCTAGTTCTGTGTTTTTCTACGAGTTCTATGTAGACATTAGGGGATTCTCAAAAGGAGGTTTTTTTTGGTCTAGGGCTGAATTATTTCCAGTGTTACTGATTAATTTTGTATGAAGAATAAGAAAAAACAATTGCAAACCCACAAGAATGAGGAGGACAACTCTCAAGCCTTGGCTTGATCTTGGTGAAACTGCTTAGTTGCTCCTAATATCTTTACTTTTCTGACAATTTACATTAAAATCATAGCAAAACAATTCTAATTTAATGGATTAGCTTTCATTCCTTGATGCATTCTTAATTTAAAATTAATAGCACCCTCAGGTTACTTTGTTTTTCTACAAGTGGTTTGTATTAGCTTCAACATATTGATGTAGCTTCAATGCATTTAGCTAGCCCTCACTTTTATACAAGCCAGTTTAATGGTCACTCTACATCTATCTAAAGTCAAAGCCAGGACAGGAGATTAACAGAGTCAAGGAGCAGGAACATAAGCAAAGTAGGAATGAAAAGTGATACCTAAGAATCTGAGACTTCTCTTCAAAATAAGAAGGAAGTACAAATAAACAGTGCAAAGTAGGCCATCCCAAACTCTTTGGACTATAATGACCACTAACATCTCTTAAACATAAAGATGTGCTACAAGGACATGTCTAACATGTTTAGTGGAAGAGTACTCAAGAGTCCATGGTGTTGCTGTGGGATAAACTATGCCACAGAACATGATGATCCCATGGATCTCAATAGTTAGTTGATCTTACGACAAACTATTGATCCCAGCTTCCCAGTCTACAGGATCGAGTACCATCAGAGAAAAAGAAAATCATCTGATCTCTAATCTGCTACATATCCCAAGAAGGGCCATTTAAAATGAACACAAAACTATCAGGAAAAATGCATTTTTGGTCATCTCAGAAATCTCTAGTAGATATTATTGCCATGTATTTTAGGGAAGGAAAGAGGAAGCAAAATATTCATCATTCTAAATGCCATTTGGCCTTTGAGAGTAAAAGCACTAGGACAACAAGGAAAAACCCATCCAGAACAGTGCAATTATTTCAACTTTTATTGGGGAAAATTTTTAACTTCACTGGCAAGATACAGCTGCAGACAGAAATGGCTGGTTTCTTGCCTCTTCCAAAGGGCAAGTGCTACACCTTTATTACAGCCGTTTCATAATGTCTGAGAAAATATAAGTGATTATTTGTAATGGGAAACAGAAGGTCAGACAACTAGTGCTAGATTAATAAAATGGAGAAATAGAAATATTTTTCAGAGTGAGATCTTCAGTTTTGTTTATTCATTAAGAGAAAAGCCCTATAAAAGAAAAAATGGGGGCAATTGTTAATATCAATTGCATGAATGAAGGTGAAGGCCAAGCAGGCAAGCATGCTAGCTTATATAAAATTGCAGGGAACATGACTGGAGAAGCTGCTTCCCATCAGGCTCAGAAGCATCACTGGACAGGAATACCCTGCGTTCTCCCTCCCAGGACCTGCCAGTTGCTGATAATGCACCTTCCCTTTGCACCAGCTGTGGCTGCACCTGTTTCCCTTGAAATCTTCTGAAACTCCCCACTCATCCAAATGGCTTTTTACATTCCTGTACCATTTGACAGAGCTAGGCATTTCTGAAACCACTCTAACATGGTTACCAAAACAGATCTGACTCCCCCTCCCCTCCCTTCTTTAGCACCTTCATGAACACAGCTAGGCGGATGCACAACAGACACAAACCCTCATGATCCTGCGGGATTATTCTCCTATAAACTGGTATAAATCACACAGAGCTCAGAGACCATTAGTCCGGCTTGGGGCACGTTAAAACTGTTCAAACTATTTAGATAGAAACCATGCTCCAAATTATAGGACTTCTGGCAGATCTCGTTAGTACAGATGCAAAAGTCCTCCACAGACAGCTGTTTTGACATTCTGGTTAGGAAACGGATGCCACAAGCACAGAGCTTGGTGCACATGCTAGCTCCTTGGCAGAAGCATGCTCAAGTCCATCTGGTGTATGCAGCAACTTGCCAATTCACATTGCAGATTATAGCCTTCAGCTTGATAGAGGAACACAACAAAATCATAGTTTAGAAAAGAGTCTGAGAAAAAAAAGCTGTTGTGAGAGACATGGGGAATACTGGAAATTAAAACCCTAAGAAATACTCTTAGTTTGTTTAATTTTTCAAGTTTTTTTTTTAAGGAATTAAATAATTCTGTATAAACACTGCAATGACCAGCCGTAAATATAACACTTGCACCCTGTGCAACTATAAGCGTGCTTGTATGTTACTGAAGCTTCATTGCATGTCTCTCTGCTGAAAGCTGCAGTTCTGGCAATGCACGCTATGTTCTGGAGGAATGCCACCCGAGGATAACTTTTCCATTATCAGAATACAGCTTTTTAAGAGCTGTTGGAGTTGATCCTGCCTTACTTCTCCAGGTATGTGTCAGAAGTCCATAAACAAAGAAGCTGTGATGAGAATCCAACAGTACCTGGACGCATTGAACTTTGAAGACATTCTAGGGAACAGGCTTCTTTCCCTGATAAACAATTGATGCATTTTATATACATTATATGTTTATTACCAACATACTGTAAAATGAAGAGATGCAACTTTAAGAATTGAAAGAAATGACACCTCATGACTATTGCAGGTGGGTGATATTTGGTACTTGTTTCTCAAACTCCTTGACCTGAGGACATGAAAACATGAGAATATTGGCTTACCTTAGGGAAAAATAGTCAAAAATAGCCACTTCTCTTCTAGTCCTTTTTCTTGAGATAAACTGGACAAATGTTTTAAATCTTTGAACCAAAAGATGCCAAAAGCATGAGATGAGAAGTTATAGGAAATAATTTGTCATGGCTTTCAAGCCCATTTCATGGTAGGGAGGGAGAACCTAAGTGAGGAGTAGTCAAAGCACCAAATTTTTTTTTTTACTGTCTGCAACAGGGAAAGTACACTGTTATAGGGGACCCATCAGCTTTTAAGAAAAAAATAATTAAAAAACTCTGCATACCATATTCATGTGCTCTGTTTTAATTCCCAGGGAAATGCTAGTCCTTTCAAGGAGGCAGTTTTGTTTCCAGGGAATCTGAGATTTCAGTGAAACATTTTCACTTAATTATATAAGCATGAGAGGAAAGTGGATTCAGTTTCTTCCAGGTCCCTAAACTCTGCCATCATATCTCTTATTTCCTTTCTGTTCATTTCCTGGAATGATGATGTGTCACAGAGCAACCTGGTCTTGGTGCCAGCAGCGATGGTTAGGGTATTTGTTGGATTAATAGAGGAATGCTACCATTTTTCTAAGTTGTTGTAAGACATTTACAGTGAATGCCTGTTGCTCTTCAAATGACTGTCCTTGATGGAGATCCTTTGCATGTATGTTTCCTTTCAACTACCTCCCATTTAGCCTGTGTTTGGGAAACAGTGATATGGCTCAGGAAGACTGAAATTCTGATTTTTAAAAGAAAGATTGACGCTGATTTCATTTTATTTTTCATATGTAAACATCTTGTGAATTGCCCAATTTAGGTAAATTAAAGGAGGAACTTCAAAGCAGGAAAGCAAGCTGGCACTTAGGACACTTAAAAATGTTACTGAGATTCTACATGTGACAAGACTGAGGCAGAGATCCTCTGAAAAGACAATCATAAATTGCCATTTGATTTTGCTACAATTTTGTCATCATCCCCCAGGAGTGACAGGGGAAGACGTGGAGGATCAATGTGACTAGTGGATCTCTTTCTCCAGTATATTGCTATCATTTAGCTAAAGCTGATAAATACTGCAATCGAAGTGCCAAGAAGGAAAAATGAGAAGCAGTAAGACTTACTGAAAATTAAAATGAAGAACCACCAAAAAAAAGGTTTAGGACATGTTTTGACATGTGATCAGATCTCATCCGACGTGCTCAGATATCACCAGGCATCCCACTATGGATGCATAGTCAGCAAAGATACTAACGTGCATACATATCAGCTATGTGTCATCAGTGAAGAGGGGACAGGAAAGAAAATGAGGGGAATGGTATTATTACACACACACCCCTTTTTTTTTTTGGCATGAAACACACTGAGCTGAACACAGAACTGATTATCTGTCACTCTGTCTTTGGACCCGGATTCCTTCCTTAACAAAGAAATAGCAATAGATCAAGAAATAATTGCTTAGACGCACCAGGAGAACTCCTTGGAAGCAGCACCACAAGCAGCCACGCTACACAGCTGCAGCAGACCAGCCATGAGGTGCTGTTGCTATTTCTGCTAAGGAGAAGTTTCCTCTAAGAAATCACTGCAGGGATTGAATAGTGACAGGATAGCCAAGTGGCAGAAATCAGACATCTATATATGGCAATACCATAGCAGGGGCTTAATCATCTCTCTACTTATTTCAGCTGCCACACAGAGGCAACAGTGCACAGGAGAAACATCACTAACTAAGTGTCAAGATTTCAAATGAGTTACGATTTCTTTCTTTGCTTATACAGGCAAGTTATATTCTCTTCTCCTGAGCCAGGCAAACACTTCACAGGGATTTTGCTCAAGTAAGAGTCTAGTCCCAGGGTGTCTGACCTGTGGGGCCCTCCACTCTAACTCATGGTCACAGAAAATCAAAGAAAGAAGAAAGCTGGGAATGACATTTCTCTAACTACATAATTTGCTTCCCCTTGATGTCCACATATTAATAAAAAATTACCTTGGCATGTGCTGTAGAAACTAAAATTTCCCCATACCTTTTCATATTCTTCAAATGTAAATGATTGATTAAAGTTGGATGGTGAGTCCTGAAATAGTCCCCAACCCCATCTAGTCAAAGAAAAGACAAAAGCATTTCTAAGTCAAGATTCATCTCATCCTTAGGTAAACGCTGAAAATAAATCAGATTAATCTCTCCTTCAAAGCATCAAATATAAAAGGAGCATAAGGCAGCAACTAACTGAGCAGCACACATCTGTCTAGTGGATGGTTCATTTTAGGGGAACCTACTCCCCCTATTCCTGAAGCAGTCATTCCAAGCCCTAGTCTTATCAAGGAGACTTTTCAGCAGGTCACTTTTTCTGCTAGCACCTCCTACATGCCAGTGCAAACATCCACCATCTATAAAACCACCTTGCAGAAAGGCTAACTTGGAGTCCTTTTAATTGCTATCAGTTCACTGAACTTGACTCAAACCTAATCTGAGAGGGACATACAAGACCACTCCTACTCTTTGCAGAATATGTCATCTTGCCATTTCATGGTGTCTCTAATTATCCAACTGCTTTAGTTCTAACCATTCAATTTGGTAAATCGTTCCATGGAATTACAGCAGGAGTTACCTGGTATTTGACCTGCGATGGTATTGACATCTTTGCTGAGTTAGCAAGGGGTTCATTGTCAGCAAGAGCTTTTGTAGCAGCCATGGAAGGATATTGTCAAAATGCTCCATGCCAGCTGCTGTGTTCTCCAGCCAGTAGCAGCTAGTGCAAATTAATGTTTAAAACATGTTTTGATTTAATCAAATGGATGACCCTCCTGCAATGTATTGCTTTCTGAAAATAGCTGAGTGACCATTATGTTTATGTCAACTATTAAAACATTATAGCTGCATTATATAGTTAGAGTCCAGGAAATAAGAATTTCCACACATATTTATCTGATTGAGCTCATCACCACTCTTGACAGTTGAAAGGTGGAAATTCTTTCAGTTTGACAAACAGGAAATGAAGAAGCATAAGTGCATTGAGCCTGGCACTTTAAAAAGACCAGAATAAGTCTAATGCCCAAGCCTTGGAACCAGGCACTAACATTTTTATGACTTGTTGAAAATCCCAAGCCTATCAATCCTTTTCCTCTCAAATCACTGGGGAGCAGCGATCCCCACTTTCCAGCTCACTTCCAGTAACAAAGTGAGGTTGTACCACTAGGGTAAAATGAACACTATAACAAGAAGGAGCTTTATAGGAATGGGCATCCATCCCCATCGGTAGTCTGCTTTTAGGGAACTGACTAATGAAGATGGCACAGACACTACATTCGGTGGCTTACAGCATTAGGTTTTTGGATATGGACATATGATGTGTGATTTGCCTTGAGATGTGCTTCCAATAAATTTTGGACAAAATCCTCTATTTTGCCTCCATCTTTTGTGAGGCCAGGTTCATGCTGATGTAATATAGAATGATTTTGACCCAAACAGTCACTTTTTCTGTGGTCTGCTTCTTTGTATTCAAGCTAACTATGCTTCCAAGGTCTGACTCTATAAACATTTCAGGGAACAGAAACACATGTAGCTCCTGTGAAAGACTACATGAATTGTACAGGGCTGCAAAACTCTTTAATATGTGGATTGTGATCAGAATCAATCACTGGGCTATTCATCCAATGCTATTCAAAGGCCCCATAAAGTATGCGAGCAACCTTAATTTCAGAATTTCAATCAAGGTATTTATTGAGAACTGTGCTGTATCTTCTGGTTTAAGAAAGTTTTTTGAGGGACAGAGTGGGGCTATAAACCAAACTAACCCCAAAACAGAAAAAGGTACACTAGTAATGAAAGTGTGGGGTTTTGGTTTTTGGGGTTTTGTTTTGTTTTTTAAAGTATATTCTAAAAATCCCACAAATTCACAGATCAGAAATTCAATTTATTTACGTGCTTCAAATATCAGATTTCACCTTACACCCAGCAAATAGCCAATGAAACACGTGACTTTAGGTACTTAAAGCTAGGCTATAACATAGAGACTAAGACTTTTCAAATGAACCCCAAGGGAAATCAGTGCCAAATTTCCAATGCTTATCCATGAGAGACAAATTCCTTCTGATTTTTTCATTTTAATCTGACCCAGCCAAAATATGTCTGACAGTTGGTTAAAAGCTAAAAGCACCAGTTGGATTCTCAGAAGCACTGGGGACCCATGACTGAGTGAAGCCCAGAAGGGCTTCACTGATGAAGAGCTTCTAAAAACCAGATTATAAGGGTCTTAATTGGCTTTTTTTTTTTAAAGAATCTGCTCTCATTTTTTCATTTTAATTTTCATTCCTGACAGTAAACTTGATTCTCATTTGAAAAAAAAAGACTATTAAATTATCTTTAGTGGAAAAATCCTTCATTCCCTATCATTCCCATTGAAAGAATAATCAGGCTTGTACTACTTTCTATTTGAGATTGGTCATGAATGAAGAATCTGGAATACAGTTCAAAAGTGGTTAAAGATTCTGGTTTGCCTTAAAAATCGGAAAATACTGCAGAAAATCATGCCTGTTTTCAGAACGGAAACTCATCTCTGGTTTTCTAGAAGGCAGCAGCTGAGAGGTAAAAGAGAACAGAGTAAGTCTAATTCTATGTAGCAGTATTATTATTTGAGCTTTTCATGGTAGGCAAAGGGAAAGCTACTAAAAATTGCCTAGAACTAGAAATAAGAGTGAATTTGTGTCAAAATACAACCCAAAGCCCCACTCATCCTGACCGGCCTTTGTGAGACTAGATTGATATTTCTATAAGGCTTTGAAAAAAAAATAGTATAACTGCTTGCACAATTACCTCAGGAGAACAGGCTGTATTCTACTTTCTTTTCAGCTGCTAATCAGACTGTCTGTAATGAAAATATACACTCCCTCTAAAATCAGTGAGAGGTCCATGCCTTCACATAGGATTCACACCACACTTACACTACTAGTAAGGACTGACTTCCTAACTTAGATTCTTAAATATAGATGCCTAAAATAAAATACCTCATCTGAGACTGAATCTGGGCCCAAGTAAAAGTGCTAGCTTAAAGGTGCAGAACAGACAAGAAATCCAGCCATGTCCGTCTTACCCAATACAATTCCAAGATCTGAAATGGCAAAAGTCTGGTAGTCTCCTTACATTACCCACTATTCTCTTAAAATCCCAGTACTTCCAGGAATTATTTTCTCCCAAGCAGTAATCAGAACAGCACTGCAGTCCAGAGTTTGGGTAAGATACAGATGTTACAGTTAAACCACCTGATGTCAGAGAAGTAGAAACGTCAAGGGAGGAAACAACACGAAGGGCTTCGCATCATTCCATCCAATTTTCATTGTAAAAATGTAAACTTAAGTCTCAAGTGTCTTGTTAGGCAAGTTCAGCAAATGGGAAGCTTGAACAAATGAGTTTCAGTTTTGCTAGCTGAGATTGTTTTGGCATCTGGAAATATGCTTCGGATCATAGGAACATGGTTAGGAATTTGAATACTTCCCCCCCCGCCCAAGACTTGTAATGGCCTCCTTGAGAAATGGCTTCAGCCTATTGCATTTATATTACTGGTCTCAGATCATTTACATCTAATCTTCCAGTGCTGTTAACAAAATCTGGGCTAGCATGTGCAAATGTAAATAGTATTTTTTTGATGCAAAATCTCAGTTTAACTACATAACAGACTTAAAAGCAGGTTTAGCATTAGCAATGCCTGCCACACTGGTTATTAAACTGCTGTCTGTAAGAGTTAGTGCTTTAATTTATTCATCTATTTTGACCGCAGCAAGCCCCATTTCCCCCTTCATTTACTAAGATAGTTTTTAAAAGAAAATATTTCAAAGAGGACAAATGAGGTATAAACCAGCAGATACAGGAGTGGATACAATAATGTTAACCTAAATGTTGAGATGGATGTTTTATGCATAGCCTGGTTACTATGATCTCAGAGAGGTCTTGGTTAAGGTATCCTGTTCCACCTCTGACAAGGAAATTTCTTGCATGCTATTAAGCTCAGCATCATAGCCTGTGAGAAAGTCCTGTGGCAAAGCACAGCTGGCTGACCGTTTCTCAGGAAAAGTCATCTGGGTGCAGGAGGGGATGGAATCCCAGCATGGGAGTCCATTAAACAGCTCAGAGAAGAGTCTGTCAAGCTACAGAATATCCACAGGACATCAGAACATAAGACCCGCTAGGGTATCTTCCAAAAGACTGGTGCTCTCAGAAGGTTACAGCCAAAAAATGAGAAGAGGCGGAGGGGAACAAGGGAAAGTAAAAGAAAAAAGTGCTACTATTGTTTCAATTGATGTTCTTTTGAACCCCTCCCCCCCCTTCCCCATAGTTTACTTTTCCGTTACATGAAGTGGAAGGGGAAGAAAGAGAATGATGCGATTGGTGGGGTTTTATGTTCTAACAAATTTCTGCAAAACATAAGATGTCCAAGCCCGTAGCTGCTAAGGCATTTTTGACATATTTTGCTGTTGGAGTTTGTATTCCAACATATGTGCAGTGCCTGCTTCAAGCCGGAAAGGTACAGAAAAACTCATGCCTGTAACCAGTGGTTTCAGTCATATAAAACTCAAAGCCACATAACGCTCGATCTCATTCCTCCTTGCTCAGAAGCTCAGCTAAAGCAGCAGCAGCGTCCAACACTACTGCACAACAGTCTTAGTTTTAGAGGAAACCCTTCGGTGGGAGAATAAGTGCTGCAACTTTGTCAAACAGATGCAGTGAACCCTATGTTTCTTTTTCAGGATGAGGCTGCTGGAATTCATACACCACACCTGACCTCAAGAAGAGAAACAATTCTCCCGTTAGTGGTGAGTGGCTTTTGGATACAATAGTAAGCAGAACTTCTCTAAAGAGAGAATCACATTGTACCACAATGTTCAGGTCCGTCAAAAATAAAAGCCCAGTTTGTAAAAATTACTTGAAATTCACTAGAATTGGTTGGTTTTTTTTTTTAATAAGAGGGAGCAAAGAGAACATAAGGGCAAAGCCGAAATATCTCATGTTGATATTTTTCAAATAGAACATTTTGATTGTTTTGTATTTTCTAATATTGAGTTATACGTCATCTAATGGAAAATCAAAATAAAAAGCAAAAAAAAAAACCTTTCTGCCAATAAGAAACAGATCCACTTCCTCCAAAATATTTTTCAGGCTTTTCCTTCATGGAAAAGTCTAGAATTTGGAGGCAAAAGAGGATTCATAAGAAGCTAATGTTTTGTAGACAGGGGTTCCCATCGTCCGCATACTGAGTTGTTAGAGTAATCCTCATCAAATCAACCTGAAATATGAAGAAATCGTACTTAGAACAGATCATTTCAGAAAAAAAGCACTAGATGGTGCATTCATGGTTTTCACTGCAAAGCTCTCCTGCACTTCAGAATGAGATAGTATATTGTAACATGTAGGTTTCCATGGCAAACATCTAATTTCAATATAAACAAAGTATGCTAAAGACTTATCTCACTGGTAGCGGCTAATGCCCAAGGGCTGTAGAGATCACCTTACTCTTTTCAAACTACATTCACAGTTATTTATTATAAACAGACATTAAAATGGATGCAGAATTGTAAACTTCTTAAATGAATCTCTCATCTACATTCAGTGCTGCACAAGAGCCGAGAAATTCACTGCATTATGTAAATAGACACTTTTTTCCCAAATGTATTCCACCTTCTTCTGAATAATTCCCAAGAGCGTTTACTTAATGTGGTAAACCGCATGAGCAGAACCAACTTATTTGTATTATTTTGTACTAATCTTCAACTTTTTAGCTCCTGCATCTGCCTTGCTACCATAATATCAGTATCAGTGTAACTGAGCAACATCAAAAAATGTAGAGTGCTCAACAGGAGGTGAGCAGTCTAGATGGAGCAAGAACATTATCCTATTTAACACAGATTACTTGATGAAAAGGGGGTGGAGGATCACAAGTAAGATGCACACAGTGCCTTGTCTTTCACTTATTTTAGAAAATACATACAGAGAAAAAGGATTATATTATTAATTCAGCTCCGTATAAAACCAAGAAAATTACAGTTCTCTTTCCCTATTCTTGTGTATGGGGAAATGACAGTTTGCACAAACTAACACAGCAGGTTGGTTGCAGAGTGGCATTTTCAGGTCAGCAAACCTATTGAATCATGTCACATCCCACAGGTAACAAAATTGAATTTTTTGTTTGTACAATATAGAGGAATTAGGATCTGCTCAATTTAAGGCAATGAACTGAATTTAGGTTTCAAATAGTTTTTCACTTAGAGCTCCAGAAATCCCAGAAAATACTTTTAATTTGCACTTTTACACAAAAAAATACCAGCTGACAGAGTGATTATATGCAGATTTGAAAAAAAAAATAGGAGCTTCCATGACGCTCTTAGACATAAGCAGCAGCTAAGTCTATTTAGCTTCATGGATGAATGACTAAATTGGTTTGGGAAGTCAGCAGTTCAAACAAGTTTAGGACAGTTTCCAGGCTACTCTTCAAAACTTGTCTCCATTTTTATTCATCATGACCCTCACAGACTTATTTTTCCTCGCCATTTTCTTCACCAACCTGGACAGTTTTGCCTGTTGATGAAGAGCCACATGCTGCTTCTCTCCAGCTAAATGCTGGCATTTCTGAACAGAACAGCATCATCCCGGGAGGCTGAAAAAGAGACAGACAAGGCAGCGCAGACTAAAGAGATGATTTTTGCTCCACTTCCAGTCCTAAGGCATCATTCTGCTCACTGCTGGAAAGAATGCACACAAGTGGAGAAAAAAAGGATTAAGAAATCAAGCAGAATATTTAATACAATTTTCAAGCAACTAATTTATTCCAGCATTCAAGACTGCAGAATGGAAATAAGATAGCGAAGGAAGAAAATACTTGAAGAGATGAGACAGCAAGACTAGTCTGAGAACAGGTGCCTAACCAATGAGATGTGCTATTATGTTAGTGTATCTCATCCTCAAAGACAAAAAAAGTTGAATTAGGCTCATTATCATTGTTGGCCTTTACACATAGTAAGATTTAACAAGTATGTAAATGTACCACTGATTACTTTTTTTTTTTTAATCTGCTGTTACTACTGTCAACATTTCAGCTCATTTGTGCTCCTGTTTGACAGCAGTACCTAGAGCTGGTCAAATACTGCAAAACGGTGTTTACAAAACGGTTGTATGAATTCAGAGCAGCTGCTTGGTTCAACCACGTTTGTGCCCTTTGTTGTTCATGAATATTCAAGGGAACATGTTTTTGTTTGCACAAATGGTTGGGGAGTGGCTGTTCCTGTATGAATATATTCTCATGCAAACAAAGATATTCCTGTGGGATCAAGAGTGTTTGCTAATTCACTACTAACTCCTTGTTATTCCCTTGTTAAAAAAGTTTTGGGCATTTAGTCAGAAATCGGAAACAGTATCACCTGATTCAGTTAACCAGTTGGATGCTACCACACACAGGTAGTCAGCAGCTAACAGCAAAACACGCACAAAACTCGGGTATGGCAAGTATGGATTTGAGCAAAAAGGAAAAAATTCAAAGCTTTTTGTAAACAGAGTAAGAGAGTTAAACAGTGACTACTAGTCAAAATGAATAACCAGCCTGGTGCTCGTAATGCATCTCAATTTGAAATCACGTAACTACTGTTAGCATATTCAGGAAGGATGGATAAACCCACCCCCCACCTCCCCCAAGCTAGGCCAGCAGATGTTCTTAAGATTGCCTGCACTGCATTCACTAGGTCTTAAACTAATCTTTTTCTGGGTTACATACAACACAAGAATCTTTTTTTCTTTAATGTTTCTTCCAGCAGGAAAAGCAGATAAATGATGTATCAATGAATCTTGCTTAAAGATGCATCAGCTGCAACAAATTTGGGCATGACTGCCAGATGTAGAGCAGACAGTAAGTGGTGCGGGCTACTGCATCTTTGCAACAGTTCCGATGGTCTGCCTTGCCTGTTCTGTATTCAACAAGTTATGAACAGCTTTCGACTGTTCTGAGAGTTAACCCACTCACCCACTCAGCAAAGATGAACATACTGGGAGTTTAGTTTGGGGACGTTCCTGCTGATCTTCAGACAAGATCCTTAGAAGTTTGAAAACAGAGGTTATAAAGTGCCTAAATTTGCATGATTCATCACAAGTTATTACTGTGCGGGAAGCTGAACTTGAGAAAGAGGGAGACAAAACACACACTGAGTCTATTAATTCTGTAGATGCATTTCTCATTTGCAAATGAGAAATAGCATATTTCTATAAATACAAAGAAACTGGCACAGCATTATAACGCCATGTCAAACATCAGTCAGCAGTAACATATTTATAGCTGATCCTGGCTTGGGGAAAGGGACAGCATAGACTGCCTCCTGTAGATACCTTCCATTTTATTTCCTACGAATTCAGGAAGCCCTCAAAAAAAACCCAACATGTTAATCTGTTGCTAAGCAGCAAATGAGTGGACATAGTCATGTCCACATTTCACCTTGCTTTTCCCACAGTACGCAGTTTCTGGAGATTTAGGGTAATTACAAAGAAAGAAGCAAAACTCCACATTACAGCATTTTTAGAACAGTACCGGTTAAATCACGACATGAAGGTTATTCTGTTGGTGTTGCTCAACTTGTAATCATTTTGAAAAATATTGTTTTTAAGATACCAATCAAGTTGTTAGGGAGATAGCATTAACTATATAAAACATATCTGCAACGGTACAATAATATGAAGCTTTTTTTTGGCCACACAAAGCCTTTTTCTGTATTTCTTCCTTCACGCTAGCAGTTGTACATTGTGAGATTCTCCTGGCTAAAGGGAAACGTGAAAGAGCTTTTCACGGCTCTGCAGAAAACCCTCCTGCTAGCACACATCTGAATCTTAGTACCCCCTCTAAAGATTATCTGAAAGAAATTAATGAATATTCTAGTTTCTGCAATCAGATATTGTTATTGACACCTACAGACTCCAAAGTGCAACCATATTGAGCAGAAATTAATATTTATGGTTATAAGCATAATTATTCTGAAATATGGCGGGGGGAAAGATATGAAGACATTATTTGATTATTGACCTAATAAGACCCAACGCAAAACCTAACTACTCCACAGATTTCAGGGCATGGACTTAATTTGTGATGAAGTTGGAATCCACCATCTCATATTATAAACCAGACAATTTAGCTTAAGTGTTGTTCAAAATGTCCCAGCCTTTAAAGTGTGGATAGTATTTCAGCCTCAAAACTTATATTAGTTTATTCCTTCCCAGGCACTTATCTCTTGAGAATTCTACCTGTTTACAAGAGACTTATTTCTTTTTGGCTCAAGGAATAACTGGACAATATTTCTGAACATTTTTCCACCTCTGGCTGGAGTGACTCAGCCCCTGCAACTTCCATACCCTTGAGCAGAGGGGAGTGGTGTTCAGGGCTTGCTAATCTTGTGCTACTGCAGCAGGTAGCACAGCAGCGAAGCCACAACCCTTTGCGTTTCTCCTTTCTCCCTCCCTAATGCCAGGACTACCGAGAACAGTCATGCCCACCAGGAAGCCCTGAGCAACCCCAAATTCAACCCTGGTTGACCCAAAGCTCTAGGAGCTTTAGGTCAGCTGGCATACAACAAGGGTCCTGGGGCTCCATGATCCCCCTCCCAGCTCAGAAGTACTCCTAATGTGTTTTCTGTTGTAGGAAACACTAGCAAAGGCTGACAAGACCATTTTGAGGAGTTGGGGAAGTCACCTGTGAGTCAGGAATCAATCCCTCAGCCCCAGTGCGGTCTCTCCTCTTTCAGGCAGCCAAACCATCCTCCCTCTATCTCACTGTCACAGACGGATGCTTCATCTGTGTCAACATCCTCTTTTCAAATCCTGCTTTGAATGTTTGTTAGCAACCTGCACAAAACAAGGCTGACAGAAAGGGACAGCAAGAACCCTTACTGCAAAACTGTGAAAACACAAAGTACTCACACATCTATAGTTACAGAACAAACAGGCTGCTCTGCAAGCAGCAGAATTAAAGAGGGCTGGAGTGCTCTGGACCTGTACCTTGTGGATGGCTGTCCCGAGGTCTGATAAGGTGCCAACTCCAATTGCAGGTTCTCCCTGCATTTGAAGCCTTCCCAACACCTCTGTCTGTGCTGATTATTTTTATATTAGGAAGGGGTCTGAGCTCTCCATATAGGTTCTTCCTCAAAAGAGTGCTTGCAGCAACTTCTACCCAGCCACCTACTCCTGCAAAATCCACAATACTTAATTGCCTCTGAGACAGCCCTACCCTTCTGCCAGTTGGGCTGAACTCAATCAATAGACTCAAATCATCGAGGAGAGGAGTGAGGAATAAAGGAAGAGATGAGTAGATCTTCAGTACTGGTTCTTTAGGAAATAAGGCTAAAAATAGAAGTCTTGCCATAATAAGAAAAAAATAGATTCTCTACTCTTGTAGCAAATAAAGTCTCACAGGATGAAGAACAGCAGTATCAATTCCTATTTTAACAAATTCAGCTGCAGAAGATTTAATTTTTACCCAAAGACACATTAGAGAAAATTAAAAGTCATTGATCTTGTTCATCTACCTCCCTTTCTTCTCTCCCTCCCTCCCAGTTTCAGATTTCAAGCACTTACCAAGAAAATTAAACACAGTCATTAAGGAAGCACTAGAAATCACTTGCCTTTCAGCATCTTCTTATTTCCTAAAAGGAAGCCCATCAAAGAAGCCTTTGAACAAAACATCCACCCCACCCCAGGCCAGCCCCCAAAGCTTTCATTGGTTTGGGAAGGTTGTGGCCTGCTATATTCCTCTGTGCCCTCTTTAAATCAATTATTCACAAGTGTGCTGACCTTAATTTATTCCCCAGGGCCTCCCATGTGACATTGTTTAATTTGATCTTGTTATTCATTTATGGCAGAGAAGAGGTTTGAAGATTTCTTTTTAATCCTTCTCACTCCAGTGACTCAATCCTAAGAAAAATAATACCTTGTTTCTGACCTATTTTTTATGAGTTGATCAAAAGAGGGAAGTTTTTTATTTTTAAAGTTAAAAAGTAACAGAGAATAGAAAGGATGTCCCCCTTCTCCAAGCAAAAATCAAAGACTGATTTAAGCACCAATGTAAATTTAGAGAAGTCAAACCTATAACAGAACTATTTTCAGCTCTATCTCTTGAATGGCACAAGAATGTAGTTTTAATAGTTTCTTTCTAAAATTACTTTTTCAAAAAGAAATATTGTTGTCATGGAATATCTGCTCATTTAGATAACTGCTGTATGTACATTTCATTTCTTTTCTGTCCCCAACAAAAAACTCAATTATAGCACTGAACATTTGGGCAAGATCTCAAATTAACTGGAACACATATCCTTAGAGAAATCAGTTGTGCATTATGAAGTTCATGACAATAATAAGAAAACACTGTCCAGCTGAGTATGCTTTTGCATTTTTGAGGATTCCCCCCCCCCAACACTTGTTCCTACGAACATGTCAAGAACAGTACCTTTATCAAATAAGGGGGAAAATGGCCCAGGTTGCTGAGAAACACCTTACACAGCAAGTTGATAATAAAAATGGAACAAGAGAAGTCTGAGGATCAGATTTTCTCTTGGAAATTGAGCTGGATCATATTAGACCCAGATGATTGCATATGAACCTGAGAAACTTTTTTTCTGTATGCCATCAAATCAAGTTATTCCAGCTTCTGGCAACAACAACCAAAAAAAAAAAAAAAAAAAAAAATCCTTATGTACAATTAAAGTGAAGAAGGGAAATACGTGCAGCTTCTGTTCTGCCTTTTACAGATGGATGTTTCTTTGAGGGCAGTGCACTGGGAGATCTTGTCATACAAAGCAGCAGAATGTTTTTAAACTCTAAGCTAAAAGGAAAGAATTCCAATTGCACATTTGCCTTATCTCCACTTTAGGGATTTTTACAAGTAGCCTAAAATTACTTTACTCTTAATTACTCTAAATATATTATTCTGAGTATTTTCAACTGCAAAGGTAAAATGTTCCGTTAATGCATGTCCATTTTGCAGCTAGATAGTATGAAAAGTATCATTTTAATTCATTGTGAAAAATGAACATAAAATTGTATTTGAGATTAAAAAAGACCTTTTTTTCCCCAACTAATTACATTGCCAGAATATGGCTGGAAACCCTTTGCATATTCAGTAGAAGACTATGTAAAGTCAGCTACTCACTGAAACAACAAAAATACCAGATGAAAATCCACAGAATATGTTAAAAACTAGTACCAGTAGTGTGGCAATCCCTAGTTTTTAACTGAACACATGATTGAGGAAAACTAACGTTACTCTTTTGCCTCAGCAGCAATGCTGAGAAGTGTTTAAAGGCTGTGGAAAGCATTAGATAGAAATCCGTAACGCTGAGCAAATAATATGAGCTGTTCCAATCAAAAAAAAAAGAGGGGAAATTTTAGTAATTTTTTGTCCAAATTACAAACACCTGCAGCTTATCTGCAAAGGGAAATTAAGGCTCAACATTTATTACAGCTAAAAATATAAAAGAAGCCTATAGCATAGCATCACATAAATCCAGGAAAAATGGCCAGGTACAATTAAAGGTGAGACATCATCAGTCTACCCTCGTGGAGACGCAGTGAGAATGAGGGACATTAGCCAGGAAAACTCTCTGCATCGTTACAGGGTCACCAAATTTAGAATTAATTAATCACAATATTAAAAAAATAACTGTGCTTCCTAATTAACCATGTTACAAGGCAGCATCTTCAGTCTTTTATCTCAGGGACATACTCTGATGCAGATGCAGTCTCCCAAAGATCTTTTTGATGCTGAGATTACATTGACTTCAGTGGAGTTTGGTTCTTAAATTCAGCCGTTTCCAGGTCTGAGTCACTAAGGACTTCGCACCCTTTAGGCAGATGCATGTTCTGGCTTGTTTGACAGAGCAGCCCAGAGTATATAATCAAGTGAAGTTAAAAATGTTGTTTTGCATGCAGGAATCATACGGAAGAACCTGGAGAGAAATTCTGTAAAAAATTTATCAAAAGTGTTGAAATATCACTATCTCAAGTGAGGCTGGGCTGCTCGCCCTTCTTCTTTCTGAGGGCGAATTGGTAGAGAAATGAACAAATGTTATCCGTTTTATCTTCAGGTTGGTTTTCCCCCTCCCCTTGAAGTGCAGAGTCTTACTGATACTCCCCCCTCCAAAAAGAAAGAAAAAAAAATCAAAGGGAAATGAGTCATCCACAGAGCACTAACTTGAAGCTAGGTTTGATGGCCCTCAGAGGACTAACAGTCCATATTTTTCCACCAAAGAACCCAAGGACAGGTATTCTAAAATTTTTGTGGCCCAGTCTTTCATTGGGAGGCACGTCCCCCGCATCTGTTCATCCTTGGCCCCCATCCCTTGGCCCAGACACATGCTGACCATGGGGCACAGGCAGGACCCTGAACATGAAGCTTCCTCAGAGAAACCTCCTGAGGCCTGATAGTCCTGCAAGCCCCACTGTCAGCCCTAATTCAAGCCCTTGCTTAGGCTAAGATTGATGGCTAGAGGTGTTTCAGAGACAGAATACTTTTCAGGTCCACGCAGTTCCTTCAGGGTTATCTGACTAAGGCACCACTCTGAAGGAGCATTTGACCCACAAGTTCCTCTGTTTGCCTTGGCCAAGGACCAGCCCGCACAAGCCTCCCCAAACCTTTGGCACTGGAAAGAAATGAGAACAGCCTGTGTGATGTCTGGTGAGAGCTCCTGTGTGAGATCTCACGCCAGCTCCCCCCATTTATGCCCACAGTGCTCTCAGCCACGGCTTTAGGAGTACGGGCAGCTCAGGCCACATGTGGCACTGAGAAGATGCAGCCACCCCAGCATCTTTCATACAGTTTGTGGATGTGCTGCTCAGCACAGCTGTGAACACACAGTCCTCACTGCAAGACCCACCCAAGAAACAGCAAAAATAGTGCAGGAACAAACCCACGTCCCAACCCTTGCTCCTTTACGTACGGCTCTGTACATGCAATGCAGTGCAGAAAACAACCAGCAAAGCATGATGTCCTATAATGTAACTGTAAAATTGCACTGCTGTTAAATGGTGGTTTGCATTCACTTCTTAAAATCTTAGCACCAATTCCCTTCACTGGATAACAGAGAGTGATCATGGGAGCAGTACAGTTTTGTTATAACACCTGGATTTTAATAGTACATGTATTCAGGATTATTCCTTTGGAGTAAAAGGGACTCAAAACATGTAACTGTTCAGCTTTATCAAATAACAGATAATTATGTATTAAAATGCACTGAAATTGCATTGTAATTTTAACATAAATTACAATGTAATTACAGTCTTTGTAGTGTAAAGTATGACTATAACACAGTAATGAATTGAAGATGAGAAATAAGCATATAGACTCGTTTGTATTTAGAGTAGACATCTCTGTAGTGTTCCCCTTGTGGATCCGCTTGCAGGAATATGGCCTAACTTTCCTTCACACTTACTGGGCTCAGAGTGCCAGATCTGGGAACCACCAATCTGTAAATAAGTAACAGACCAAGACTGGTGTTTTGTGGAGCCAAACACAGCATGTCTGCCCCATTGCCGGGTTTTCTGAGCTGACCTAACAGCTGAAATTCCTCCCTGCCTTGCATTTCCCCTTTGGAAACAGCTCCCTGGACAATTTGAGGCTGGCAGTTTTCCCCACCACAGTGCAAGCATGAATGGAAACTGCTGGTGTAATAGCACTGCTTGTTAGGCAAAAGCGTCAAATTTTATTTTTTAAGTGAAAGATTATTAAAAAGTTGGGGTTTTTTTTTCCCCTGTTCGGTACAAATATTCCAGTGTATCTCAACTAATTCTTCAGCTACAAATTCAAAAAATTTGCTTTGCCAAGTATTTTAACTGGTTAGGCAAATTTTTGCCATCTGTTGCACTGTTTAACTGCAGAGACAAAAACCAGCATAATTTGCCGTTGTAGCATAATAACGTCAAATCGATGTTTTACAGGGCCTTGTTCTTTACTCAGAGCTGTGTGCTTTTGTTGGCCTTTGCACCTATTCCAAATACAAACTCAAACACGAAGCTGCTCCCTCCCTCCACTGCAGTCTCTTCATGTCAAACACAAATCCTCTATTATCAGATACCGTATCACCGTGCATGTGACCCCCAGCTTACAGTGTGACAAGTCCAGGGAAAGGATGCTATTAAACTCTGCTATCTTGGAACACATATAAATAATTCACACCTTTCCTATAAATATTTATCCCTGAAACCTCAATTGTCATTCAAATAAATGTTACAGTCTTCATCCATGTCCATTTTCCATATATCAACCAAATCATATGAATTTGTCAACTGCCTTCTCTACTTAATTTATAGTTTTCTTCAGATTCAGATGTACAACATGTTTTCTCACAGCAGTTAAACAAAAAGACTCCTGATTTTCCTTTGTCTTTTTCCTTTTAACCAGTGCTTATCCATTGGCTTCAATGGAACTACTGTGGGATTACACGAAAATGAGAGCCAAGTCTGGGATTACATCTTTCTATTAGCGTCTCATGGTTTCAGACAAAAACATTATGATATTATAATCATATCTGTATCATACAAACACATCTGCACTGTAACCCAGGGGATGCAAAATATCCATGAACTTTCTACACTTTCCCTAAATGCTGCTAAACTGACACAAACTTCTTTTTTTTCCACATGCAGTCTCCTCCATTCTCTCTTGAAAAAGAGAACACCCACAACCAAATGATCCTGAAATTTGGCCACTTTATAAGCCAAAATTAGACATTTATCTCCTATCATCACCTCAGGAAGAAGAAAGGGGAAACAGGGAAGAGAAGCAATGGAAGTTATGAATGCTCATAAGCAAGAAGAGAGCAGTCAATCAGCTACAAAATTACTCCCTCCAGGCTGCAGCAGTTTGGTTTTGCCAAAAAGTAATCACCAAAAAAGCATCCTGGGATAAGAAAATTCCTCTAAGTGGCCAGCTTTTTGCTGAGGAGAGATATTATGAACCATAAAAATTATGTGCTGCTTCTGTTTCATGAACATTACATAATTGCTAGACTAAATAGCCAGAATAAACAGAGAACAGGCATTTTTACTAGGCTTCAAAAGAGTAAAGCCATAAAGAAAATAACTCCATGAAATTTACAGGAGAGACCCATTTCAGACCATATGTTGGGAAGGATCTTCATCCAAATGTATGAGTCAACGTGGTAGCTAAGTGTTGCACGCAGAGTTCGGGAGTTTGGGACGCTGAGGTTTGGGTTTCTCAAAGCTTTCCTGCTGGCCTGCTTTTATGCTCCAAAACATGACACATCTACTTGACTTTCTGCATCACAAATTTTTCCCTGCTCTGCACTGTGAACCTGAGGAGAAAAGAAAAAATAAAATTACTTGACTTGCTCATGGTATGGACACTTCAGCACATGCGTAACTCTTTTTAAGCTCCAGAGCCTTAATTGCTTGGTGTTTGCAATCATGTAAAGACATAGCCCAATCATAGCCAGGACTGACTAAAATTTGAGCCTGTCAAAGCATTCTGTAATCCAGATCCCTAGCTTTATTCCTCTGTTGTCTTCTGACTAGATGCTTGCCTATTTATTTTTATGGTGTGATTTATACACCTTATAAAATTATTATTTCAAACCTGCCTGTAGGCAACAGCTGTATGTCTGCATAATTACCACTAAAAGATGGCAATGCTAGAAGAAGATCCTCTCATACAAAAACCCCTCATCTGGCATAATCACTCATTTATTTGTTTAATAGATGAAATTAGTGAGAGAACAGAACACGGACAATAATGAGAGTGTTACAGACGAGCTTTGCCACAGCACACTGCCAAGTGCTACCCCCCCAGCTCAGCATCCCCCGATTTGAACAGGAACTGCCAAGCACAGCTGGCCCAAAAATGACTGGTCTGTTTTACAAAAACTTTCCAAAGCTTTAAAATTTGTTTTTCTTCCATACTGACTAGTGGAACTTTTCAAATATTTTTGTAAAACAAACTATGCAAGAACGTTCATTAGCTATGGAAAAAGAAAAACCATCAGGGGGTTGATTTGGGAAATATTTCTTTGAGCAATCACAAGATCTAGCAGAGACCTTAAAACCTCATCATTAAACCGGGAGCCGGAGCGTAAAGGATGAGCTCACTTGGGTTATTTGGGGGCCATATGTAGCAGCCACTGCCTTGTCACACAACTGGATGCGCATCTCTCCTGCCACCAAAACGCTGGTGTCCTCGTGGCAGCTGCGAGTCAAACTGCTGGTGCTTAGATGGCCACAGAAGGCTGAGAGCCAAATGTACCGTCTGGCCAAAGCCGATCAGAAGGCAGCAAGGTCTGTACCTTCTTTAAATGCAACAAACGTTTTTAAAGGGAGGACTACATTACCCTGAAAATAGTCTCACAGCCCTGCTGCCAGCTCTGCAGGGACTGAGGGACATTGCAGCCAGGGCCCGTCCCACCGCCCCAACCAGGAATATAAATTTGCTTCCCTTCCCTTTCTCTAGCTCCCCCAGCATCTGAGAGGATGTTTCAGACAATGTCATTTCCAGCTGCCCTCCACTCTTTGAGACTGGCTGACGTTACTGGAGAAGTAGGCTCTAGTTTTTCTACTCACACAAAAAGGCAAGTTTTAATAAATAATAAAACAAAAAATACCATGTGCATGTGTTCTATAGCTTGTACGAATAAATGCTAAGGGTGACAAACATAAGCAGAGTACTTGACTTGTCTAATTTGGGCATTAAGGCTTTTGTCTCAAAACTGAGTATCAAGAGCATGAAAAACCATTCAGTCTGGTTTTCTAATGGGAAGTAATTTCACTGACAAGCAATTCCAGCTTTGTCTACATCTCTGTTTCAAATCCTTGACATGCTAACATTAAATCTGGATTAAGGGAATTTTATTTGCAAAAATACAAATGCTACTTGAAACAGCCTGAAATGTTTTTCATCCATATTTCAATGCAGAAAGTATAGTAAAACCTTCCTTACGCTTGACCAAAAGCTTCCCAAAGCCTTTCCATATTAGGTGACCTTGATACCTAACCAGTATGGGCTCTTCCAAATTATTTTGAATGTTGCAAATATTCATAGCATCAATGACAAAAACAACTCAAAGTGTTACTTAGAAGCCAAGCTTTTACTGACAAGGTAGAGCCCAGGATCTGGCAAATATACTTCAGGAAAAAAGACAGCAAAAGCATTTTTTCCCTCCTGCCTGTGTGGTTCCAAGGCCTGGCACCCTGCTCGCTCCGTGGGTGAGCATCAGCCGGCGTTGTCCTCCAGCCTGTTAATTACTTCTCTGATTAACAAGCCAGGCAGTGAGCTGGAAGAGACAGTATCAACTCCCAACACCTGAATTTAAAAAAAAAAAAAAAGTTTACCTGTCTGGAACTTTTTCAGATGGAAATGAAAAAATTATTCAGACTGGCTTTCAATTGAAGTTAGGAGGTGGTTGGGATATCACAGGTAAAGGGGATGACAGCAAGAGCAGAGCCTTTCAAACCTTTGGCAAACTGTCCCCGACTGCGGCCCTGTGACTTAAATGATAAGTCACTCACTGCTGGCTGATATGCGGATGTTTGAAACTCTGCAACAACAAGCAGGAAAAAGAATGAGTTGCTGAGAAACAATCTGAACCCAGGAATGAACAGTGCACTGCAATGCAAGGGAGCAGAAAAAGGGCTATAGCAGGTAGCGCAGGCGGGAGAGAACGGTGGTGAGTGCCAAGAGAGACACAGCAAATCACGCTCCATCTGAACGACAGACAGAGGAAAGAAACACCTGTAACACCACGTTCAATGTGGAGGCTCCCCCTGTGCCCACAGCCCCGCGCGGCCTTTCTGCTGCCTTGCTCTGCCAGCGCGCCTTTGCCAGGCGTTGGCGTGTGGGCTGAGCCCGGCAGCAGCGGCGGCCTCCTGCTGCCGCTGCCCGGCCTGTGCCGTGGCGAGGGGAGGCCGGAGCCGCGGGGCGAGGGGGCTGCGGGCGCGGGAGGAGGGGGCGGGAGCGCGGGCCGGGCAAGGCGGGCGCGCAGGGCCGGCCGAGGTGCGGGCCGGGAGAGCGAGCGAGTGTGCGGGGCTGCCCCGGGCCGGGCCGGGCCGCGGGGGGCAAAAGGGGATCGAACCCGGGCCCCGCGGGCCGCGGGCACAGGACAGGTGCGACATGGCAGCGCGGATCCCCGGCGCGGGGGGCGCCCGGCGCCCCTACAGCCCTCACGGCCCCCGCCACGCCTCACACAGCCCTGCGCCCCACAACAGCACACACCACACACACCCCCACCCTGCGCCCCACAACAGCACGCGCACACACACACAGCCCCCTGCGCCCCACAACAGCACGCACCACACACACACACACACACACACCCTGCACCGCACAACAGCACACCCACACACCCACACACCCACCCTGCGCCCCACAACAGCACGCACCACACACACACAGCCCCCTGCGCCCCACAACAGCACACAGACACACACACACCCCTGCGCCCCACAACAGCACACACACACACCCACCCTGCGCCCCACAACAGCACGCACCACACACACACAGCCCCCTGCGCCCCACAACAGCACACACACACACACCCACACACACACCCTGCGCCCCACAACAGCACACACACACACACCCACCCCCACCCTGCGCCCCACAACAGCACGCACCACACACACACACCCCTGCGCCCCACAACAGCACGCGCACACACACACAGCCCCCTGCGCCCCACAACAGCACGCACCACACACACACACACACACACCCTGCACCCCACAACAGCACACCCACACACCCACACACCCACCCTGCGCCCCACAACAGCACGCACCACACACACACAGCCCCCTGCGCCCCACAACAGCACACACACACACACACACCCCTGCGCCCCACAACAGCACGCGCACACACACACAGCCCCCTGCGCCCCACAACAGCACGCACCACACACACACACACACACACCCTGCACCCCACAACAGCACACCCACACACCCACACACCCACCCTGCGCCCCACAACAGCACGCACCACACACACACAGCCCCCTGCGCCCCACAACAGCACACACACACACACACACCCCTGCGCCCCACAACAGCACACACACACACACACCCTGCGCCCCACAACAGCACGCACCACACACACACAGCCCCCTGTGCCCCACAACAGCACGCACACACACACAGCCCGCTGCGCCCCACAACAGCACACACACACACACACACACCCCCTGCGCCCCACAACAGCACACACACACATCCACCCTGCGCCCCACAACAGCACGCACACACACACAGCCCCCTGCGCCCCACAACAGCACACACCACACACACACACACACCCTGCACCACACAACAGCACGCACACACACACACACCCCACCGCGCCCCACAACAGCACACACACACGCACACACACACACACAGCCCCCTGCGCCCCACAACAGCACACACACACACACACACAGCCCTAGCCCCCTGCGCCCCACAACAGCACACACCACACACACACACACACCGCTGCACCCCACAACAGCACGCACCACACACACACACACACCCCCCCGCACACGACCACTCGCACACCACGACACCAACACCCTACCCAACCTCAACAGCCTGCACACCCTCCTCCTCCTCCACCCCTCTGCACACCCCCGCAAGACGCACACCTCCGCCACCCCCCGCCGGCACCTCCACCCACGCACACCCAACGCCCCCAGCACCTCTCTCCTTCCTCCACGCCTCCCTGCCCGCTGCTGCGCCTCCTCACCGCTTCTCCTCTGCTCCCACAGGCAAAGGCCTCCCGCTGCCCACAGGGACCCGCTCCCCCCTCGCAGGGGCACCACCCCTGCCCAGCTGGCCCCCGCCACCCACCGCAGGGGCCGCGACGCCACCGACAGCACGGCACGAGCGATTCTCCAGGCGTGCGCGTGACGTGGCACCTTCAACTCGCGCCGCCCCGAATGACGTTGCACGCCGGGCTCTTGCACCCTTCCAGCGTTCAGCTCCAACGTGACTTGACCGACGGCTGCTTGACACGCACGCAGCCACGCGCGCACCCATCCTGCTCGGTGTTTTTGGCAAAGCGGCTCTCATTCCCTGGCGTCGTCAGCCACCCGCCGCTTCCTGGCTCTCGGGCTCCCCGGAGTCGGTCTTGCCGCAGTCCCTCCTGGGCGATGCCGGATACCGGCAGGGTTTCCCAGAGGTGTCGGAGGGGCTGGGGTGCTGGCCTTCCCTGGGGAGCCCGGGGGTGTCCTCTCCTCCTCGGCGCGGGGGCTCTCCTCCCGCTCCTCGCGATGAGCTGCAGTCCTTGAGCCGTGCTCCCGTAAGCGGGGCTAGGCAGTGGACGACGTCCACTCTCTCCCTCGCTCTGTCTCTCTCTCTCTCTAAGGAAAGGTCGCACCGTGTCCGAGGCCAAAGCCTACCTGGGACGACCGTTAGGGAAGGAGCTTTTCCCTCAGAGCAGGCGGAGGAGGTGGGGGCGTGCCGAGCCTCACAGCCCCCCGCCTCTGGAAGGCAGCCTCCGGAGGGGAGCTGCTGCAGGCTCCCCCCGCGCCCACAGCCCCGCGCGGCCTTGCTGCTGCGTCCTGGTTTCAGCTGGGACAAAGGTAGATTTTTTTTATAGTAGCTGGTGTGGGGCTACGTTGCGGATTTAGGCTGACAACAGCGTTGATAACGCGGAGGTGTTTTGGTTGTTCCAAGCAGTGCTTCCGCTAGTCAAGGGCTCTTCAGCTCCCCGTGCTCTGCCGGGAGCACAAGAAGCTGGGAGGGGACAGGGCCGGGACAGGTGACCCCAAGCGACCCCAGGGATGTCCCACACCGTATGGCGTCACGCCCAGCACATAGAGCTGGGGGAAAAAGGAGGAAAAGGGGGCCGTTCGTAGCGACGGCGTTTGCCTCCCCAAGGCACCGTTACGCGTGATGGAGCCCTGCTGTCGTGGGGATGGCTGAACACGTGCCTGCCCGTGGGCAGGAGGGGATGAATTCCGGGTTTTGCTGCGCTTGCGCCGGCGGCATTTGCTTTACCCGATAACCTGTGTTTACGTCAAGCGAGGAGCGTCGTGGCTTTTGCTCTTGTGCTATTGCCGGCCATCGCAACGCGGGCCGGGAGCGAGCGCGTGCGTGGTGCTGGGCTGGTGGCTGGGGCTAAAGAGGACCCGCTGCCTTGCTCTGCCAGCGCGCCTTTGCCAGGCGTTGGCGTGTGGGCTGAGCCCGGCAGCAGCGGCGGCCTCCTGCTGCCGCTGCCCGGCCTGTGCCGTGGCGAGGGGAGGCCGGAGCCGCGGGGCGAGGGGGCTGCGGGCGCGGGAGGAGGGGGCGGGAGCGCGGGCCGGGCAAGGCGGGCGCGCAGGGCCGGCCGAGGTGCGGGCCGGGAGAGCGAGCGAGTGTGCGGGGCTGCCCCGGGCCGGGCCGGGCCGCGGGGGGCAAGAGGGGATCGAACCCGGGCCCCGCGGGCCGCGGGCACAGGACAGGTGCGACATGGCAGCGCGGATCCCCGGCGCGGGGGGCGCCCGGCGCCCCTACAGCCCTCACGGCCCCCGCCACGCCTCACACAGCCCTGCGCCCCACAACAGCACACACCACACACACACACACCCTGCGCCCCACAACAGCACGCGCACACACACACAGCCCCCTGCGCCCCACAACAGCGCGCACCACACACACACACACACACACCCTGCACCCCACAACAGCACACACACACACCCACACACCCACCCTGCGCCCCACAACAGCACGCACCACACACACACAGCCCCCTGCGCCCCACAACAGCACACACACACACACACACACAGTCCCCTGCGCCCCACAACAGCACACACCCACCCTGCGCCCCACAACAGCACACACACCCACCCACCCTGCGCCCCACAACAGCACGCACCACACACACACACCCCTGCGCCCCACACCACACACACACACACACACCCCCGCACACGACCACTCGCACACCACGACACCAACACCCTACCCAACCTCAACAGCCTGCACACCCTCCTCCTCCTCCACCCCTCTGCACACCCCCGCAAGACGCACACCTCCGCCACCCCCCGCCGGCACCTCCACCCACGCACACCCAACGCCCCCAGCACCTCTCTCCTTCCTCCACGCCTCCCTGCCCGCTGCTGCGCCTCCTCACCGCTTCTCCTCTGCTCCCACAGGCAAAGGCCTCCCGCTGCCCACAGGGACCCGCTCCCCCCTCGCAGGGGCACCACCCCTGCCCAGCTGGCCCCCGCCACCCACCGCAGGGGCCGCGACGCCACCGACAGCACGGCACGAGCGATTCTCCAGGCGTGCGCGTGACGTGGCACCTTCAACTCGCGCCGCCCCGAATGACGTTGCACGCCGGGCTCTTGCACCCTTCCAGCGTTCAGCTCCAACGTGACTTGACCGACGGCTGCTTGACACGCACGCAGCCACGCGCGCACCCATCCTGCTCGGTGTTTTTGGCAAAGCGGCTCTCATTCCCTGGCGTCGTCAGCCACCCGCCGCTTCCTGGCTCTCGGGCTCCCCGGAGTCGGTCTTGCCGCAGTCCCTCCTGGGCGATGCCGGATACCGGCAGGGTTTCCCAGAGGTGTCGGAGGGGCTGGGGTGCTGGCCTTCCCTGGGGAGCCCGGGGGTGTCCTCTCCTCCTCGGCGCGGGGGCTCTCCTCCCGCTCCTCGCGATGAGCTGCGGTCCTTGAGCCGTGCTCCCGTAAGCGGGACTAGGCAGTGGACGACGTCCACTCTCTCCCTCGCTCTGTCTCTCTCTCTCTCTAAGGAAAGGTCGCACCGTGTCCGAGGCCAAAGCCTACCTGGGACGACCGTTAGGGAAGGAGCTTTTCCCTCAGAGCAGGCGGAGGAGGTGGGGGCGTGCCGAGCCTCACAGCCCCCCGCCTCTGGAAGGCAGCCTCCGGAGGGGAGCTGCTGCAGGCTCCCCCCGCGCCCACAGCCCCGCGCGGCCTTGCTGCTGCGTCCTGGTTTCAGCTGGGACAAAGGTAGATTTTTTTTATAGTAGCTGGTGTGGGGCTACGTTGCGGATTTAGGCTGACAACAGCGTTGATAACGCGGAGGTGTTTTGGTTGTTCCAAGCAGTGCTTCCGCTAGTCAAGGGCTCTTCAGCTCCCCGTGCTCTGCCGGGAGCACAAGAAGCTGGGAGGGGACAGGGCCGGGACAGGTGACCCCAAGCGACCCCAGGGATGTCCCACACCGTATGGCGTCACGCCCAGCACATAGAGCTGGGGGAAAAAGGAGGAAAAGGGGGCCGTTCGTAGCGACGGCGTTTGCCTCCCCAAGGCACCGTTACGCGTGATGGAGCCCTGCTGTCGTGGGGATGGCTGAACACGTGCCTGCCCGTGGGAAGGAGGGGATGAATTCCGGGTTTTGCTGCGCTTGCGCCGGCGGCATTTGCTTTACCCGATAACCTGTGTTTACGTCAAGCGAGGAGCGTCGTGGCTTTTGCTCTTGTGCTATTGCCGGCCATCGCAACGCGGGCCGGGAGCGAGCGCGTGCGTGGTGCTGGGCTGGTGGCTGGGGCTAAAGAGGACCCGCTGCCTTGCTCTGCCAGCGCGCCTTTGCCAGGCGTTGGCGTGTGGGCTGAGCCCGGCAGCAGCGGCGGCCTCCTGCTGCCGCTGCCCGGCCTGTGCCGTGGCGAGGGGAGGCCGGAGCCGCGGGGCGAGGGGGCTGCGGGCGCGGGAGGAGGGGGCGGGAGCGCGGGCCGGGCAAGGCGGGCGCGCAGGGCCGGCCGAGGTGCGGGCCGGGAGAGCGAGCGAGTGTGCGGGGCTGCCCCGGGCCGGGCCGGGCCGGGCCGGGCCGCGGGGGGCAAGAGGGGATCGAACCCGGGCCCCGCGGGCCGCGGGCACAGGACAGGTGCGACATGGCAGCGCGGATCCCCGGCGCGGGGGGCGCCCGGCGCCCCTACAGCCCTCACGGCCCCCGCCACGCCTCACACAGCCCTGCGCCCCACAACAGCACGCACCACACACACCCCCACCCTGCGCCCCACAACAGCACGCGCACACACACACAGCCCCCTGCGCCCCACAACAGCACGCACCACACACACACACACACACACCCTGCACCGCACAACAGCACACCCACACACCCACACACCCACCCTGCGCCCCACAACAGCACGCACCACACACACACAGCCCCCTGCGCCCCACAACAGCACACAGACACACACACACCCCTGCGCCCCACAACAGCACACACACACACCCACCCTGCGCCCCACAACAGCACGCACCACACACACACAACCACCCTGCGCCCCACAAGAGCACACACACACACACACACACAGTCCCCTGCGCCCCACAACCGCACACACACACACCCACACAACCACCCTGCGCCCCACAACAGCACACACACACACACACACCCCCACCCTGCGCCCCACAACAGCACGCACCACACACACACAGCCCCCTGCGCCCCACAACAGCACACACCCACCCTGCGCCCCACAAGAGCACACACACACACACACACACAGTCCCCTGCGCCCCACAACCGCACACAAACCCACCCACCCTGCGCCCCACAACAGCACGCACCACACACACACCCCTGCGCCCCACACCACACACACACACACACACCCCCGCACACGACCACTCACACACCACGACACCAACACCCTACCCAACCTCAACAGCCTGCACACCCTCCTCCTCCTCCACCCCTCTGCACACCCCCGCAAGACGCACACCTCCGCCACCCCCCGCCGGCACCTCCACCCACGCACACCCAACGCCCCCAGCACCTCTCTCCTTCCTCCACGCCTCCCTGCCCGCTGCTGCGCCTCCTCACCGCTTCTCCTCTGCTCCCACAGGCAAAGGCCTCCCGCTGCCCACAGGGACCGGCTCCCCCCTCGCAGGGGCACCACCCCTGCCCAGCTGGCCCCCGCCACCCACCGCAGGGGCCGCGACGCCACCGACAGCACGGCACGAGCGATTCTCCAGGCGTGCGCGTGACGTGGCACCTTCAACTCGCGCCGCCCCGAATGACGTTGCACGCCGGGCTCTTGCACCCTTCCAGCGTTCAGCTCCAACGTGACTTGACCGACGGCTGCTTGACACGCACGCAGCCACGCGCGCACCCATCCTGCTCGGTGTTTTTGGCAAAGCGGCTCTCATTCCCTGGCGTCGTCAGCCACCCGCCGCTTCCTGGCTCTCGGGCTCCCCGGAGTCGGTCTTGCCGCAGTCCCTCCTGGGCGATGCCGGATACCGGCAGGGTTTCCCAGAGGTGTCGGAGGGGCTGGGGTGCTGGCCTTCCCTGGGGAGCCCGGGGGTGTCCTCTCCTCCTCGGCGCGGGGGCTCTCCTCCCGCTCCTCGCGATGAGCTGCGGTCCTTGAGCCGTGCTCCCGTAAGCGGGACTAGGCAGTGGACGACGTCCACTCTCTCCCTCGCTCTGTCTCTCTCTCTCTCTAAGGAAAGGTCGCACCGTGTCCGAGGCCAAAGCCTACCTGGGACGACCGTTAGGGAAGGAGCTTTTCCCTCAGAGCAGGCGGAGGAGGTGGGGGCGTGCCGAGCCTCACAGCCCCCCGCCTCTGGAAGGCAGCCTCCGGAGGGGAGCTGCTGCAGGCTCCCCCCGCGCCCACAGCCCCGCGCGGCCTTGCTGCTGCGTCCTGGTTTCAGCTGGAACAAAGGTAGATTTTTTTTATAGTAGCTGGTGTGGGGCTACGTTGCGGATTTAGGCTGACAACAGCGTTGATAACGCGGAGGTGTTTTGGTTGTTCCAAGCAGTGCTTCCGCTAGTCAAGGGCTCTTCAGCTCCCCGTGCTCTGCCGGGAGCACAAGAAGCTGGGAGGGGACAGGGCCGGGACAGGTGACCCCAAGCGACCCCAGGGATGTCCCACACCGTATGGCGTCACGCCCAGCACATAGAGCTGGGGGAAAAAGGAGGAAAAGGGGGCCGTTCGTAGCGACGGCGTTTGCCTCCCCAAGGCACCGTTACGCGTGATGGAGCCCTGCTGTCGTGGGGATGGCTGAACACGTGCCTGCCCATGGGAAGGAGGGGATGAATTCCGGGTTTTGCTGTGCTTGCGCCGGCGGCATTTGCTTTACCCGATAACCTGTGTTTACGTCAAGCGAGGAGCGTCGTGGCTTTTGCTCTTGTGCTATTGCCGGCCATCGCAACGCGGGCCGGGAGCGAGCGCGTGCGTGGTGCTGGGCTGGTGGCTGGGGCTAAAGAGGACCCGCTGCCTTGCTCTGCCAGCGCGCCTTTGCCAGGCGTTGGCGTGTGGGCTGAGCCCGGCAGCAGCGGCGGCCTCCTGCTGCCGCTGCCCGGCCTGTGCCGTGGCGAGGGGAGGCCGGAGCCGCGGGGCGAGGGGGCTGCGGGCGCGGGAGGAGGGGGCGGGAGCGCGGGCCGGGCAAGGCGGGCGCGCAGGGCCGGCCGAGGTGCGGGCCGGGAGAGCGAGCGAGTGTGCGGGGCTGCCCCGGGCCGGGCCGGGCCGCGGGGGGCAAGAGGGGATCGAACCCGGGCCCCGCGGGCCGCGGGCACAGGACAGGTGCGACATGGCAGCGCGGATCCCCGGCGCGGGGGGCGCCCGGCGCCCCTACAGCCCTCACGGCCCCCGCCACGCCTCACACAGCCCTGCGCCCCACAACAGCACACACCACACACACCCCCACCCTGCGCCCCACAACAGCACGCGCACACACACACAGCCCCCTGCGCCCCACAACAGCACGCACCACACACACACACACACCCCCTGCACCCCACAACAGCACACACACACCCCCACACACCCACCCTGCGCCCCACAACAGCACGCGCACACACACACAGCCCCCTGCGCCCCACAACAGCGCGCACCACACACACACACACACACACCCTGCACCCCACAACAGCACACACACACACCCACACACCCACCCTGCGCCCCACAACAGCACGCACCACACACACACAGCCCCCTGCGCCCCACAACAGCACACACACACACACACACACAGTCCCCTGCGCCCCACAACAGCACACACCCACCCTGCGCCCCACAACAGCACACACACCCACCCACCCTGCGCCCCACAACAGCACGCACCACACACACACACCCCTGCGCCCCACACCACACACACACACACACACCCCCGCACACGACCACTCGCACACCACGACACCAACACCCTACCCAACCTCAACAGCCTGCACACCCTCCTCCTCCTCCACCCCTCTGCACACCCCCGCAAGACGCACACCTCCGCCACCCCCCGCCGGCACCTCCACCCACGCACACCCAACGCCCCCAGCACCTCTCTCCTTCCTCCACGCCTCCCTGCCCGCTGCTGCGCCTCCTCACCGCTTCTCCTCTGCTCCCACAGGCAAAGGCCTCCCGCTGCCCACAGGGACCCGCTCCCCCCTCGCAGGGGCACCACCCCTGCCCAGCTGGCCCCCGCCACCCACCGCAGGGGCCGCGACGCCACCGACAGCACGGCACGAGCGATTCTCCAGGCGTGCGCGTGACGTGGCACCTTCAACTCGCGCCGCCCCGAATGACGTTGCACGCCGGGCTCTTGCACCCTTCCAGCGTTCAGCTCCAACGTGACTTGACCGACGGCTGCTTGACACGCACGCAGCCACGCGCGCACCCATCCTGCTCGGTGTTTTTGGCAAAGCGGCTCTCATTCCCTGGCGTCGTCAGCCACCCGCCGCTTCCTGGCTCTCGGGCTCCCCGGAGTCGGTCTTGCCGCAGTCCCTCCTGGGCGATGCCGGATACCGGCAGGGTTTCCCAGAGGTGTCGGAGGGGCTGGGGTGCTGGCCTTCCCTGGGGAGCCCGGGGGTGTCCTCTCCTCCTCGGCGCGGGGGCTCTCCTCCCGCTCCTCGCGATGAGCTGCGGTCCTTGAGCCGTGCTCCCGTAAGCGGGACTAGGCAGTGGACGACGTCCACTCTCTCCCTCGCTCTGTCTCTCTCTCTCTCTAAGGAAAGGTCGCACCGTGTCCGAGGCCAAAGCCTACCTGGGACGACCGTTAGGGAAGGAGCTTTTCCCTCAGAGCAGGCGGAGGAGGTGGGGGCGTGCCGAGCCTCACAGCCCCCCGCCTCTGGAAGGCAGCCTCCGGAGGGGAGCTGCTGCAGGCTCCCCCCGCGCCCACAGCCCCGCGCGGCCTTGCTGCTGCGTCCTGGTTTCAGCTGGGACAAAGGTAGATTTTTTTTATAGTAGCTGGTGTGGGGCTACGTTGCGGATTTAGGCTGACAACAGCGTTGATAACGCGGAGGTGTTTTGGTTGTTCCAAGCAGTGCTTCCGCTAGTCAAGGGCTCTTCAGCTCCCCGTGCTCTGCCGGGAGCACAAGAAGCTGGGAGGGGACAGGGCCGGGACAGGTGACCCCAAGCGACCCCAGGGATGTCCCACACCGTATGGCGTCACGCCCAGCACATAGAGCTGGGGGAAAAAGGAGGAAAAGGGGGCCGTTCGTAGCGACGGCGTTTGCCTCCCCAAGGCACCGTTACGCGTGATGGAGCCCTGCTGTCGTGGGGATGGCTGAACACGTGCCTGCCCGTGGGAAGGAGGGGATGAATTCCGGGTTTTGCTGCGCTTGCGCCGGCGGCATTTGCTTTACCCGATAACCTGTGTTTACGTCAAGCGAGGAGCGTCGTGGCTTTTGCTCTTGTGCTATTGCCGGCCATCGCAACGCGGGCCGGGAGCGAGCGCGTGCGTGGTGCTGGGCTGGTGGCTGGGGCTAAAGAGGACCCGCTGCCTTGCTCTGCCAGCGCGCCTTTGCCAGGCGTTGGCGTGTGGGCTGAGCCCGGCAGCAGCGGCGGCCTCCTGCTGCCGCTGCCCGGCCTGTGCCGTGGCGAGGGGAGGCCGGAGCCGCGGGGCGAGGGGGCTGCGGGCGCGGGAGGAGGGGGCGGGAGCGCGGGCCGGGCAAGGCGGGCGCGCAGGGCCGGCCGAGGTGCGGGCCGGGAGAGCGAGCGAGTGTGCGGGGCTGCCCCGGGCCGGGCCGGGCCGGGCCGGGCCGCGGGGGGCAAGAGGGGATCGAACCCGGGCCCCGCGGGCCGCGGGCACAGGACAGGTGCGACATGGCAGCGCGGATCCCCGGCGCGGGGGGCGCCCGGCGCCCCTACAGCCCTCACGGCCCCCGCCACGCCTCACACAGCCCTGCGCCCCACAACAGCACGCACCACACACACCCCCACCCTGCGCCCCACAACAGCACGCGCACACACACACAGCCCCCTGCGCCCCACAACAGCACGCACCACACACACACACACACACACCCTGCACCGCACAACAGCACACCCACACACCCACACACCCACCCTGCGCCCCACAACAGCACGCACCACACACACACAGCCCCCTGCGCCCCACAACAGCACACAGACACACACACACCCCTGCGCCCCACAACAGCACACACACACACCCACCCTGCGCCCCACAACAGCACGCACCACACACACACAACCACCCTGCGCCCCACAAGAGCACACACACACACACACACACAGTCCCCTGCGCCCCACAACCGCACACACACACACCCACACAACCACCCTGCGCCCCACAACAGCACACACACACACACACACCCCCACCCTGCGCCCCACAACAGCACGCACCACACACACACAGCCCCCTGCGCCCCACAACAGCACACACCCACCCTGCGCCCCACAAGAGCACACACACACACACACACACAGTCCCCTGCGCCCCACAACCGCACACAAACCCACCCACCCTGCGCCCCACAACAGCACGCACCACACACACACCCCTGCGCCCCACACCACACACACACACACACACCCCCGCACACGACCACTCACACACCACGACACCAACACCCTACCCAACCTCAACAGCCTGCACACCCTCCTCCTCCTCCACCCCTCTGCACACCCCCGCAAGACGCACACCTCCGCCACCCCCCGCCGGCACCTCCACCCACGCACACCCAACGCCCCCAGCACCTCTCTCCTTCCTCCACGCCTCCCTGCCCGCTGCTGCGCCTCCTCACCGCTTCTCCTCTGCTCCCACAGGCAAAGGCCTCCCGCTGCCCACAGGGACCGGCTCCCCCCTCGCAGGGGCACCACCCCTGCCCAGCTGGCCCCCGCCACCCACCGCAGGGGCCGCGACGCCACCGACAGCACGGCACGAGCGATTCTCCAGGCGTGCGCGTGACGTGGCACCTTCAACTCGCGCCGCCCCGAATGACGTTGCACGCCGGGCTCTTGCACCCTTCCAGCGTTCAGCTCCAACGTGACTTGACCGACGGCTGCTTGACACGCACGCAGCCACGCGCGCACCCATCCTGCTCGGTGTTTTTGGCAAAGCGGCTCTCATTCCCTGGCGTCGTCAGCCACCCGCCGCTTCCTGGCTCTCGGGCTCCCCGGAGTCGGTCTTGCCGCAGTCCCTCCTGGGCGATGCCGGATACCGGCAGGGTTTCCCAGAGGTGTCGGAGGGGCTGGGGTGCTGGCCTTCCCTGGGGAGCCCGGGGGTGTCCTCTCCTCCTCGGCGCGGGGGCTCTCCTCCCGCTCCTCGCGATGAGCTGCGGTCCTTGAGCCGTGCTCCCGTAAGCGGGACTAGGCAGTGGACGACGTCCACTCTCTCCCTCGCTCTGTCTCTCTCTCTCTCTAAGGAAAGGTCGCACCGTGTCCGAGGCCAAAGCCTACCTGGGACGACCGTTAGGGAAGGAGCTTTTCCCTCAGAGCAGGCGGAGGAGGTGGGGGCGTGCCGAGCCTCACAGCCCCCCGCCTCTGGAAGGCAGCCTCCGGAGGGGAGCTGCTGCAGGCTCCCCCCGCGCCCACAGCCCCGCGCGGCCTTGCTGCTGCGTCCTGGTTTCAGCTGGAACAAAGGTAGATTTTTTTTATAGTAGCTGGTGTGGGGCTACGTTGCGGATTTAGGCTGACAACAGCGTTGATAACGCGGAGGTGTTTTGGTTGTTCCAAGCAGTGCTTCCGCTAGTCAAGGGCTCTTCAGCTCCCCGTGCTCTGCCGGGAGCACAAGAAGCTGGGAGGGGACAGGGCCGGGACAGGTGACCCCAAGCGACCCCAGGGATGTCCCACACCGTATGGCGTCACGCCCAGCACATAGAGCTGGGGGAAAAAGGAGGAAAAGGGGGCCGTTCGTAGCGACGGCGTTTGCCTCCCCAAGGCACCGTTACGCGTGATGGAGCCCTGCTGTCGTGGGGATGGCTGAACACGTGCCTGCCCATGGGAAGGAGGGGATGAATTCCGGGTTTTGCTGTGCTTGCGCCGGCGGCATTTGCTTTACCCGATAACCTGTGTTTACGTCAAGCGAGGAGCGTCGTGGCTTTTGCTCTTGTGCTATTGCCGGCCATCGCAACGCGGGCCGGGAGCGAGCGCGTGCGTGGTGCTGGGCTGGTGGCTGGGGCTAAAGAGGACCCGCTGCCTTGCTCTGCCAGCGCGCCTTTGCCAGGCGTTGGCGTGTGGGCTGAGCCCGGCAGCAGCGGCGGCCTCCTGCTGCCGCTGCCCGGCCTGTGCCGTGGCGAGGGGAGGCCGGAGCCGCGGGGCGAGGGGGCTGCGGGCGCGGGAGGAGGGGGCGGGAGCGCGGGCCGGGCAAGGCGGGCGCGCAGGGCCGGCCGAGGTGCGGGCCGGGAGAGCGAGCGAGTGTGCGGGGCTGCCCCGGGCCGGGCCGGGCCGCGGGGGGCAAGAGGGGATCGAACCCGGGCCCCGCGGGCCGCGGGCACAGGACAGGTGCGACATGGCAGCGCGGATCCCCGGCGCGGGGGGCGCCCGGCGCCCCTACAGCCCTCACGGCCCCCGCCACGCCTCACACAGCCCTGCGCCCCACAACAGCACACACCACACACACCCCCACCCTGCGCCCCACAACAGCACGCGCACACACACACAGCCCCCTGCGCCCCACAACAGCACGCACCACACACACACACACACCCCCTGCACCCCACAACAGCACACACACACCCCCACACACCCACCCTGCGCCCCACAACAGCACGCGCACACACACACAGCCCCCTGCGCCCCACAACAGCGCGCACCACACACACACACACACACACCCTGCACCCCACAACAGCACACACACACACCCACACACCCACCCTGCGCCCCACAACAGCACGCACCACACACACACAGCCCCCTGCGCCCCACAACAGCACACACACACACACACACAGTCCCCTGCGCCCCACAACAGCACACACCCACCCTGCGCCCCACAACAGCACACACACCCACCCACCCTGCGCCCCACAACAGCACGCACCACACACACACACCCCTGCGCCCCACACCACACACACACACACACACACCCCCGCACACGACCACTCGCACACCACGACACCAACACCCTACCCAACCTCAACAGCCTGCACACCCTCCTCCTCCTCCACCCCTCTGCACACCCCCGCAAGACGCACACCTCCGCCACCCCCCGCCGGCACCTCCACCCACGCACACCCAACGCCCCCAGCACCTCTCTCCTTCCTCCACGCCTCCCTGCCCGCTGCTGCGCCTCCTCACCGCTTCTCCTCTGCTCCCACAGGCAAAGGCCTCCCGCTGCCCACAGGGACCCGCTCCCCCCTCGCAGGGGCACCACCCCTGCCCAGCTGGCCCCCGCCACCCACCGCAGGGGCCGCGACGCCACCGACAGCACGGCACGAGCGATTCTCCAGGCGTGCGCGTGACGTGGCACCTTCAACTCGCGCCGCCCCGAATGACGTTGCACGCCGGGCTCTTGCACCCTTCCAGCGTTCAGCTCCAACGTGACTTGACCGACGGCTGCTTGACACGCACGCAGCCACGCGCGCACCCATCCTGCTCGGTGTTTTTGGCAAAGCGGCTCTCATTCCCTGGCGTCGTCAGCCACCCGCCGCTTCCTGGCTCTCGGGCTCCCCGGAGTCGGTCTTGCCGCAGTCCCTCCTGGGCGATGCCGGATACCGGCAGGGTTTCCCAGAGGTGTCGGAGGGGCTGGGGTGCTGGCCTTCCCTGGGGAGCCCGGGGGTGTCCTCTCCTCCTCGGCGCGGGGGCTCTCCTCCCGCTCCTCGCGATGAGCTGCGGTCCTTGAGCCGTGCTCCCGTAAGCGGGGCTAGGCAGTGGACGACGTCCACTCTCTCCCTCGCTCTGTCTCTCTCTCTCTCTAAGGAAAGGTCGCACCGTGTCCGAGGCCAAAGCCTACCTGGGACGACCGTTAGGGAAGGAGCTTTTCCCTCAGAGCAGGCGGAGGAGGTGGGGGCGTGCCGAGCCTCACAGCCCCCCGCCTCTGGAAGGCAGCCTCCGGAGGGGAGCTGCTGCAGGCTCCCCCCGCGCCCACAGCCCCGCGCGGCCTTGCTGCTGCGTCCTGGTTTCAGCTGGGACAAAGGTAGATTTTTTTTTATAGTAGCTGGTGTGGGGCTACGTTGCGGATTTAGGCTGACAACAGCGTTGATAACGCGGAGGTGTTTTGGTTGTTCCAAGCAGTGCTTCCGCTAGTCAAGGGCTCTTCAGCTCCCCGTGCTCTGCCGGGAGCACAAGAAGCTGGGAGGGGACAGGGCCGGGACAGGTGACCCCAAGCGACCCCAGGGATGTCCCACACCGTATGGCGTCACGCCCAGCACATAGAGCTGGGGGAAAAAGGAGGAAAAGGGGGCCGTTCGTAGCGACGGCGTTTGCCTCCCCAAGGCACCGTTACGCGTGATGGAGCCCTGCTGTCGTGGGGATGGCTGAACACGTGCCTGCCCGTGGGCAGGAGGGGATGAATTCCGGGTTTTGCTGCGCTTGCGCCGGCGGCATTTGCTTTACCCGATAACCTGTGTTTACGTCAAGCGAGGAGCGTCGTGGCTTTTGCTCTTGTGCTATTGCCGGCCATCGCAACGCGGGCCGGGAGCGAGCGCGTGCGTGGTGCTGGGCTGGTGGCTGGGGCTAAAGAGGACCCGCTGCCTTGCTCTGCCAGCGCGCCTTTGCCAGGCGTTGGCGTGTGGGCTGAGCCCGGCAGCAGCGGCGGCCTCCTGCTGCCGCTGCCCGGCCTGTGCCGTGGCGAGGGGAGGCCGGAGCCGCGGGGCGAGGGGGCTGCGGGCGCGGGAGGAGGGGGCGGGAGCGCGGGCCGGGCAAGGCGGGCGCGCAGGGCCGGCCGAGGTGCGGGCCGGGAGAGCGAGCGAGTGTGCGGGGCTGCCCCGGGCCGGGCCGGGCCGCGGGGGGCAAGAGGGGATCGAACCCGGGCCCCGCGGGCCGCGGGCACAGGACAGGTGCGACATGGCAGCGCGGATCCCCGGCGCGGGGGGCGCCCGGCGCCCCTACAGCCCTCACGGCCCCCGCCACGCCTCACACAGCCCTGCGCCCCACAACAGCACACACCACACACACCCCCACCCTGCGCCCCACAACAGCACGCGCACACACACACAGCCCCCTGCGCCCCACAACAGCACGCACCACACACACACACACACCCCCTGCACCCCACAACAGCACACACACACACCCACACACCCACCCTGCGCCCCACAACAGCACGCGCACACACACACAGCCCCCTGCGCCCCACAACATCATGCACCACACACACACACACACACACCCTGCACCCCACAACAGCACACACACACACCCACACACCCACCCTGCGCCCCACAACAGCACGCACCACACACACACAGCCCCCTGCGCCCCACAACAGCACACACACACACACACACAGTCCCCTGCGCCCCACAACAGCACACACCCACCCTGCGCCCCACAACAGCACACACACCCACCCACCCTGCGCCCCACAACAGCACGCACCACACACACACACCCCTGCGCCCCACACCACACACACACACACACACACCCCCGCACACGACCACTCGCACACCACGACACCAACACCCTACCCAACCTCAACAGCCTGCACACCCTCCTCCTCCTCCACCCCTCTGCACACCCCCGCAAGACGCACACCTCCGCCACCCCCCGCCGGCACCTCCACCCACGCACACCCAACGCCCCCAGCACCTCTCTCCTTCCTCCACGCCTCCCTGCCCGCTGCTGCGCCTCCTCACCGCTTCTCCTCTGCTCCCACAGGCAAAGGCCTCCCGCTGCCCACAGGGACCCGCTCCCCCCTCGCAGGGGCACCACCCCTGCCCAGCTGGCCCCCGCCACCCACCGCAGGGGCCGCGACGCCACCGACAGCACGGCACGAGCGATTCTCCAGGCGTGCGCGTGACGTGGCACCTTCAACTCGCGCCGCCCCGAATGACGTTGCACGCCGGGCTCTTGCACCCTTCCAGCGTTCAGCTCCAACGTGACTTGACCGACGGCTGCTTGACACGCACGCAGCCACGCGCGCACCCATCCTGCTCGGTGTTTTTGGCAAAGCGGCTCTCATTCCCTGGCGTCATCAGCCACCCGCCGCTTCCTGGCTCTCGGGCTCCCCGGAGTCGGTCTTGCCGCAGTCCCTCCTGGGCGATGCCGGATACCGGCAGGGTTTCCCAGAGGTGTCGGAGGGGCTGGGGTGCTGGCCTTCCCTGGGGAGCCCGGGGGTGTCCTCTCCTCCTCGGCGCGGGGGCTCTCCTCCCGCTCCTCGCGATGAGCTGCAGTCCTTGAGCCGTGCTCCCGTAAGCGGGGCTAGGCAGTGGACGACGTCCACTCTCTCCCTCGCTCTGTCTCTCTCTCTCTCTAAGGAAAGGTCGCACCGTGTCCGAGGCCAAAGCCTACCTGGGACGACCGTTAGGGAAGGAGCTTTTCCCTCAGAGCAGGCGGAGGAGGTGGGGGCGTGCCGAGCCTCACAGCCCCCCGCCTCTGGAAGGCAGCCTCCGGAGGGGAGCTGCTGCAGGCTCCCCCCGCGCCCACAGCCCCGCGCGGCCTTGCTGCTGCGTCCTGGTTTCAGCTGGGACAAAGGTAGATTTTTTTTATAGTAGCTGGTGTGGGGCTACGTTGCGGATTTAGGCTGACAACAGCGTTGATAACGCGGAGGTGTTTTGGTTGTTCCAAGCAGTGCTTCCGCTAGTCAAGGGCTCTTCAGCTCCCCGTGCTCTGCCGGGAGCACAAGAAGCTGGGAGGGGACAGGGCCGGGACAGGTGACCCCAAGCGACCCCAGGGATGTCCCACACCGTATGGCGTCACGCCCAGCACATAGAGCTGGGGGAAAAAGGAGGAAAAGGGGGCCGTTCGTAGCGACGGCGTTTGCCTCCCCAAGGCACCGTTACGCGTGATGGAGCCCTGCTGTCGTGGGGATGGCTGAACACGTGCCTGCCCGTGGGCAGGAGGGGATGAATTCCGGGTTTTGCTGCGCTTGCGCCGGCGGCATTTGCTTTACCCGATAACCTGTGTTTACGTCAAGCGAGGAGCGTCGTGGCTTTTGCTCTTGTGCTATTGCCGGCCATCGCAACGCGGGCCGGGAGCGAGCGCGTGCGTGGTGCTGGGCTGGTGGCTGGGGCTAAAGAGGACCCGCTGCCTTGCTCTGCCAGCGCGCCTTTGCCAGGCGTTGGCGTGTGGGCTGAGCCCGGCAGCAGCGGCGGCCTCCTGCTGCCGCTGCCCGGCCTGTGCCGTGGCGAGGGGAGGCCGGAGCCGCGGGGCGAGGGGGCTGCGGGCGCGGGAGGAGGGGGCGGGAGCGCGGGCCGGGCAAGGCGGGCGCGCAGGGCCGGCCGAGGTGCGGGCCGGGAGAGCGAGCGAGTGTGCGGGGCTGCCCCGGGCCGGGCCGGGCCGCGGGGGGCAAAAGGGGATCGAACCCGGGCCCCGCGGGCCGCGGGCACAGGACAGGTGCGACATGGCAGCGCGGATCCCCAGCGCGGGGGGCGCCCGGCGCCCCTACAGCCCTCACGGCCCCCGCCACGCCTCACACAGCCCTGCGCCCCACAACAGCACGCACCACACACACCCCCACCCTGCGCCCCACAACAGCACGCGCACACACACACAGCCCCCTGCGCCCCACAACAGCGCGCACCACACACACACACACACACACCCTGCACCGCACAACAGCACACACACACACCCACACACCCACCCTGCGCCCCACAACAGCACGCACCACACACACACAGCCCCCTGCGCCCCACAACAGCACACACACACACACACACAGTCCCCTGCGCCCCACAACAGCACACACCCACCCTGCGCCCCACAACAGCACACACACCCACCCACCCTGCGCCCCACAACAGCACGCACCACACACACACACCCCTGCGCCCCACACCACACACACACACACACACACCCCCGCACACGACCACTCGCACACCACGACACCAACACCCTACCCAACCTCAACAGCCTGCACACCCTCCTCCTCCTCCACCCCTCTGCACACCCCCGCAAGACGCACACCTCCGCCACCCCCCGCCGGCACCTCCACCCACGCACACCCAACGCCCCCAGCACCTCTCTCCTTCCTCCACGCCTCCCTGCCCGCTGCTGCGCCTCCTCACCGCTTCTCCTCTGCTCCCACAGGCAAAGGCCTCCCGCTGCCCACAGGGACCGGCTCCCCCCTCGCAGGGGCACCACCCCTGCCCAGCTGGCCCCCGCCACCCACCGCAGGGGCCGCGACGCCACCGACAGCACGGCACGAGCGATTCTCCAGGCGTGCGCGTGACGTGGCACCTTCAACTCGCGCCGCCCCGAATGACGTTGCACGCCGGGCTCTTGCACCCTTCCAGCGTTCAGCTCCAACGTGACTTGACCGACGGCTGCTTGACACGCACGCAGCCACGCGCGCACCCATCCTGCTCGGTGTTTTTGGCAAAGCGGCTCTCATTCCCTGGCGTCGTCAGCCACCCGCCGCTTCCTGGCTCTCGGGCTCCCCGGAGTCGGTCTTGCCGCAGTCCCTCCTGGGCGATGCCGGATACCGGCAGGGTTTCCCAGAGGTGTCGGAGGGGCTGGGGTGCTGGCCTTCCCTGGGGAGCCCGGGGGTGTCCTCTCCTCCTCGGCGCGGGGGCTCTCCTCCCGCTCCTCGCGATGAGCTGCGGTCCTTGAGCCGTGCTCCCGTAAGCGGGGCTAGGCAGTGGACGACGTCCACTCTCTCCCTCGCTCTGTCTCTCTCTCTCTCTAAGGAAAGGTCGCACCGTGTCCGAGGCCAAAGCCTACCTGGGACGACCGTTAGGGAAGGAGCTTTTCCCTCAGAGCAGGCGGAGGAGGTGGGGGCGTGCCGAGCCTCACAGCCCCCCGCCTCTGGAAGGCAGCCTCCGGAGGGGAGCTGCTGCAGGCTCCCCCCGCGCCCACAGCCCCGCGCGGCCTTGCTGCTGCGTCCTGGTTTCAGCTGGGACAAAGGTAGATTTTTTTTTATAGTAGCTGGTGTGGGGCTACGTTGCGGATTTAGGCTGACAACAGCGTTGATAACGCGGAGGTGTTTTGGTTGTTCCAAGCAGTGCTTCCGCTAGTCAAGGGCTCTTCAGCTCCCCGTGCTCTGCCGGGAGCACAAGAAGCTGGGAGGGGACAGGGCCGGGACAGGTGACCCCAAGCGACCCCAGGGATGTCCCACACCGTATGGCGTCACGCCCAGCACATAGAGCTGGGGGAAAAAGGAGGAAAAGGGGGCCGTTCGTAGCGACGGCGTTTGCCTCCCCAAGGCACCGTTACGCGTGATGGAGCCCTGCTGTCGTGGGGATGGCTGAACACGTGCCTGCCCGTGGGAAGGAGGGGATGAATTCCGGGTTTTGCTGCGCTTGCGCCGGCGGCATTTGCTTTACCCGATAACCTGTGTTTACGTCAAGCGAGGAGCGTCGTGGCTTTTGCTCTTGTGCTATTGCCGGCCATCGCAACGCGGGCCGGGAGCGAGCGCGTGCGTGGTGCTGGGCTGGTGGCTGGGGCTAAAGAGGACCCGCTGCCTTGCTCTGCCAGCGCGCCTTTGCCAGGCGTTGGCGTGTGGGCTGAGCCCGGCAGCAGCGGCGGCCTCCTGCTGCCGCTGCCCGGCCTGTGCCGTGGCGAGGGGAGGCCGGAGCCGCGGGGCGAGGGGGCTGCGGGCGCGGGAGGAGGGGGCGGGAGCGCGGGCCGGGCAAGGCGGGCGCGCAGGGCCGGCCGAGGTGCGGGCCGGGAGAGCGAGCGAGTGTGCGGGGCTGCCCCGGGCCGGGCCGGGCCGCGGGGGGCAAAAGGGGATCGAACCCGGGCCCCGCGGGCCGCGGGCACAGGACAGGTGCGACATGGCAGCGCGGATCCCCGGCGCGGGGGGCGCCCGGCGCCCCTACAGCCCTCACGGCCCCCGCCACGCCTCACACAGCCCTGCGCCCCACAACAGCACGCACCACACACACCCCCACCCTGCGCCCCACAACAGCACGCGCACACACACACAGCCCCCTGCGCCCCACAACAGCACGCACCACACACACACACACACACACCCTGCACCCCACAACAGCACACACACACACCCACACACCCACCCTGCGCCCCACAACAGCACGCACCACACACACACAGCCCCCTGCGCCCCACAACAGCACACACACACACACACACAGTCCCCTGCGCCCCACAACAGCACACACCCACCCTGCGCCCCACAACAGCACACACACCCACCCACCCTGCGCCCCACAACAGCACGCACCACACACACACACCCCTGCGCCCCACACCACACACACACACACACACCCCCGCACACGACCACTCGCACACCACGACACCAACACCCTACCCAACCTCAACAGCCTGCACACCCTCCTCCTCCTCCACCCCTCTGCACACCCCCGCAAGACGCACACCTCCGCCACCCCCCGCCGGCACCTCCACCCACGCACACCCAACGCCCCCAGCACCTCTCTCCTTCCTCCACGCCTCCCTGCCCGCTGCTGCGCCTCCTCACCGCTTCTCCTCTGCTCCCACAGGCAAAGGCCTCCCGCTGCCCACAGGGACCCGCTCCCCCCTCGCAGGGGCACCACCCCTGCCCAGCTGGCCCCCGCCACCCACCGCAGGGGCCGCGACGCCACCGACAGCACGGCACGAGCGATTCTCCAGGCGTGCGCGTGACGTGGCACCTTCAACTCGCGCCGCCCCGAATGACGTTGCACGCCGGGCTCTTGCACCCTTCCAGCGTTCAGCTCCAACGTGACTTGACCGACGGCTGCTTGACACGCACGCAGCCACGCGCGCACCCATCCTGCTCGGTGTTTTTGGCAAAGCGGCTCTCATTCCCTGGCGTCGTCAGCCACCCGCCGCTTCCTGGCTCTCGGGCTCCCCGGAGTCGGTCTTGCCGCAGTCCCTCCTGGGCGATGCCGGATACCGGCAGGGTTTCCCAGAGGTGTCGGAGGGGCTGGGGTGCTGGCCTTCCCTGGGGAGCCCGGGGGTGTCCTCTCCTCCTCGGCGCGGGGGCTCTCCTCCCGCTCCTCGCGATGAGCTGCGGTCCTTGAGCCGTGCTCCCGTAAGCGGGGCTAGGCAGTGGACGACGTCCACTCTCTCCCTCGCTCTGTCTCTCTCTCTCTCTAAGGAAAGGTCGCACCGTGTCCGAGGCCAAAGCCTACCTGGGACGACCGTTAGGGAAGGAGCTTTTCCCTCAGAGCAGGCGGAGGAGGTGGGGGCGTGCCGAGCCTCACAGCCCCCCGCCTCTGGAAGGCAGCCTCCGGAGGGGAGCTGCTGCAGGCTCCCCCCGCGCCCACAGCCCCGCGCGGCCTTGCTGCTGCGTCCTGGTTTCAGCTGGGACAAAGGTAGATTTTTTTTTATAGTAGCTGGTGTGGGGCTACGTTGCGGATTTAGGCTGACAACAGCGTTGATAACGCGGAGGTGTTTTGGTTGTTCCAAGCAGTGCTTCCGCTAGTCAAGGGCTCTTCAGCTCCCCGTGCTCTGCCGGGAGCACAAGAAGCTGGGAGGGGACAGGGCCGGGACAGGTGACCCCAAGCGACCCCAGGGATGTCCCACACCGTATGGCGTCACGCCCAGCACATAGAGCTGGGGGAAAAAGGAGGAAAAGGGGGCCGTTCGTAGCGACGGCGTTTGCCTCCCCAAGGCACCGTTACGCGTGATGGAGCCCTGCTGTCGTGGGGATGGCTGAACACGTGCCTGCCCGTGGGAAGGAGGGGATGAATTCCGGGTTTTGCTGCGCTTGCGCCGGCGGCATTTGCTTTACCCGATAACCTGTGTTTACGTCAAGCGAGGAGCGTCGTGGCTTTTGCTCTTGTGCTATTGCCGGCCATCGCAACGCGGGCCGGGAGCGAGCGCGTGCGTGGTGCTGGGCTGGTGGCTGGGGCTAAAGAGGACCCGCTGCCTTGCTCTGCCAGCGCGCCTTTGCCAGGCGTTGGCGTGTGGGCTGAGCCCGGCAGCAGCGGCGGCCTCCTGCTGCCGCTGCCCGGCCTGTGCCGTGGCGAGGGGAGGCCGGAGCCGCGGGGCGAGGGGGCTGCGGGCGCGGGAGGAGGGGGCGGGAGCGCGGGCCGGGCAAGGCGGGCGCGCAGGGCCGGCCGAGGTGCGGGCCGGGAGAGCGAGCGAGTGTGCGGGGCTGCCCCGGGCCGGGCCGGGCCGCGGGGGGCAAAAGGGGATCGAACCCGGGCCCCGCGGGCCGCGGGCACAGGACAGGTGCGACATGGCAGCGCGGATCCCCGGCGCGGGGGGCGCCCGGCGCCCCTACAGCCCTCACGGCCCCCGCCACGCCTCACACAGCCCTGCGCCCCACAACAGCACGCACCACACACACCCCCACCCTGCGCCCCACAACAGCACGCGCACACACACACAGCCCCCTGCGCCCCACAACAACACGCACCACACACACACACACACACACCCTGCACCCCACAACAGCACACACACACACCCACACACCCACCCTGCGCCCCACAACAGCACGCACCACACACACACAGCCCCCTGCGCCCCACAACAGCACACACACACACACACACAGTCCCCTGCGCCCCACAACAGCACACACCCACCCTGCGCCCCACAACAGCACACACACCCACCCACCCTGCGCCCCACAACAGCACGCACCACACACACACACCCCTGCGCCCCACACCACACACACACACACACACCCCCGCACACGACCACTCGCACACCACGACACCAACACCCTACCCAACCTCAACAGCCTGCACACCCTCCTCCTCCTCCACCCCTCTGCACACCCCCGCAAGACGCACACCTCCGCCACCCCCCGCCGGCACCTCCACCCACGCACACCCAACGCCCCCAGCACCTCTCTCCTTCCTCCACGCCTCCCTGCCCGCTGCTGCGCCTCCTCACCGCTTCTCCTCTGCTCCCACAGGCAAAGGCCTCCCGCTGCCCACAGGGACCCGCTCCCCCCTCGCAGGGGCACCACCCCTGCCCAGCTGGCCCCCGCCACCCACCGCAGGGGCCGCGACGCCACCGACAGCACGGCACGAGCGATTCTCCAGGCGTGCGCGTGACGTGGCACCTTCAACTCGCGCCGCCCCGAATGACGTTGCACGCCGGGCTCTTGCACCCTTCCAGCGTTCAGCTCCAACGTGACTTGACCGACGGCTGCTTGACACGCACGCAGCCACGCGCGCACCCATCCTGCTCGGTGTTTTTGGCAAAGCGGCTCTCATTCCCTGGCGTCGTCAGCCACCCGCCGCTTCCTGGCTCTCGGGCTCCCCGGAGTCGGTCTTGCCGCAGTCCCTCCTGGGCGATGCCGGATACCGGCAGGGTTTCCCAGAGGTGTCGGAGGGGCTGGGGTGCTGGCCTTCCCTGGGGAGCCCGGGGGTGTCCTCTCCTCCTCGGCGCGGGGGCTCTCCTCCCGCTCCTCGCGATGAGCTGCGGTCCTTGAGCCGTGCTCCCGTAAGCGGGACTAGGCAGTGGACGACGTCCACTCTCTCCCTCGCTCTGTCTCTCTCTCTCTCTAAGGAAAGGTCGCACCGTGTCCGAGGCCAAAGCCTACCTGGGACGACCGTTAGGGAAGGAGCTTTTCCCTCAGAGCAGGCGGAGGAGGTGGGGGCGTGCCGAGCCTCACAGCCCCCCGCCTCTGGAAGGCAGCCTCCGGAGGGGAGCTGCTGCAGGCTCCCCCCGCGCCCACAGCCCCGCGCGGCCTTGCTGCTGCGTCCTGGTTTCAGCTGGGACAAAGGTAGATTTTTTTTATAGTAGCTGGTGTGGGGCTACGTTGCGGATTTAGGCTGACAACAGCGTTGATAACGCGGAGGTGTTTTGGTTGTTCCAAGCAGTGCTTCCGCTAGTCAAGGGCTCTTCAGCTCCCCGTGCTCTGCCGGGAGCACAAGAAGCTGGGAGGGGACAGGGCCGGGACAGGTGACCCCAAGCGACCCCAGGGATGTCCCACACCGTATGGCGTCACGCCCAGCACATAGAGCTGGGGGAAAAAGGAGGAAAAGGGGGCCGTTCGCCCCAAGGCACCGTTACGCGTGATGGAGCCCTGCTGTCGTGGGGATGGCTGAACACGTGCCTGCCCGTGGGCAGGAGGGGATGAATTCCGGGTTTTGCTGCGCTTGCGCCGGCGGCATTTGCTTTACCCGATAACCTGTGTTTACGTCAAGCGAGGAGCGTCGTGGCTTTTGCTCTTGTGCTATTGCCGGCCATCGCAACGCGGGCCGGGAGCGAGCGCGTGCGTGGTGCTGGGCTGGTGGCTGGGGCTAAAGAGGACCCGCTGCCTTGCTCTGCCAGCGCGCCTTTGCCAGGCGTTGGCGTGTGGGCTGAGCCCGGCAGCAGCGGCGGCCTCCTGCTGCCGCTGCCCGGCCTGTGCCGTGGCGAGGGGAGGCCGGAGCCGCGGGGCGAGGGGGCTGCGGGCGCGGGAGGAGGGGGCGGGAGCGCGGGCCGGGCAAGGCGGGCGCGCAGGGCCGGCCGAGGTGCGGGCCGGGAGAGCGAGCGAGTGTGCGGGGCTGCCCCGGGCCGGGCCGGGCCGCGGGGGGCAAAAGGGGATCGAACCCGGGCCCCGCGGGCCGCGGGCACAGGACAGGTGCGACATGGCAGCGCGGATCCCCGGCGCGGGGGGCGCCCGGCGCCCCTACAGCCCTCACGGCCCCCGCCACGCCTCACACAGCCCTGCGCCCCACAACAGCACACACCACACACACCCCCACCCTGCGCCCCACAACAGCACGCGCACACACACACAGCCCCCTGCGCCCCACAACAGCACGCACCACACACACACACACACCCCCTGCACCCCACAACAGCACACACACACACACACACCCACGCACCCTGCGCCCCACAACATCATGCACCACACACACACAGCCCCCTGCGCCCCACAACAGCACACACACCCCTGCGCCCCACAACAGCACACACACACACACACACACAGTCCCCTGCGCCCCACAACCGCACACACACACACCCACACAACCACCCTGCGCCCCACAACAGCACACACACACACACACACCCCCACCCTGCGCCCCACAACAGCACGCACCACACACACACAGCCCCCTGCGCCCCACAACAGCACACACCCACCCTGCGCCCCACAAGAGCACACACACACACACACACACAGTCCCCTGCGCCCCAGAACCGCACACAAACCCACCCACCCTGCGCCCCACAACAGCACGCACCACACACACACCCCTGCGCCCCACACCACACACACACACACACACCCCCGCACACGACCACTCGCACACCACGACACCAACACCCTACCCAACCTCAACAGCCTGCACACCCTCCTCCTCCTCCACCCCTCTGCACACCCCCGCAAGACGCACACCTCCGCCACCCCCCGCCGGCACCTCCACCCACGCACACCCAACGCCCCCAGCACCTCTCTCCTTCCTCCACGCCTCCCTGCCCGCTGCTGCGCCTCCTCACCGCTTCTCCTCTGCTCCCACAGGCAAAGGCCTCCCGCTGCCCACAGGGACCCGCTCCCCCCTCGCAGGGGCACCACCCCTGCCCAGCTGGCCCCCGCCACCCACCGCAGGGGCCGCGACGCCACCGACAGCACGGCACGAGCGATTCTCCAGGCGTGCGCGTGACGTGGCACCTTCAACTCGCGCCGCCCCGAATGACGTTGCACGCCGGGCTCTTGCACCCTTCCAGCGTTCAGCTCCAACGTGACTTGACCGACGGCTGCTTGACACGCACGCAGCCACGCGCGCACCCATCCTGCTCGGTGTTTTTGGCAAAGCGGCTCTCATTCCCTGGCGTCGTCAGCCACCCGCCGCTTCCTGGCTCTCGGGCTCCCCGGAGTCGGTCTTGCCGCAGTCCCTCCTGGGCGATGCCGGATACCGGCAGGGTTTCCCAGAGGTGTCGGAGGGGCTGGGGTGCTGGCCTTCCCTGGGGAGCCCGGGGGTGTCCTCTCCTCCTCGGCGCGGGGGCTCTCCTCCCGCTCCTCGCGATGAGCTGCGGTCCTTGAGCCGTGCTCCCGTAAGCGGGGCTAGGCAGTGGACGACGTCCACTCTCTCCCTCGCTCTGTCTCTCTCTCTCTCTAAGGAAAGGTCGCACCGTGTCCGAGGCCAAAGCCTACCTGGGACGACCGTTAGGGAAGGAGCTTTTCCCTCAGAGCAGGCGGAGGAGGTGGGGGCGTGCCGAGCCTCACAGCCCCCCGCCTCTGGAAGGCAGCCTCCGGAGGGGAGCTGCTGCAGGCTCCCCCCGCGCCCACAGCCCCGCGCGGCCTTGCTGCTGCGTCCTGGTTTCAGCTGGGACAAAGGTAGATTTTTTTTATAGTAGCTGGTGTGGGGCTACGTTGCGGATTTAGGCTGACAACAGCGTTGATAACGCGGAGGTGTTTTGGTTGTTCCAAGCAGTGCTTCCGCTAGTCAAGGGCTCTTCAGCTCCCCGTGCTCTGCCGGGAGCACAAGAAGCTGGGAGGGGACAGGGCCGGGACAGGTGACCCCAAGCGACCCCAGGGATGTCCCACACCGTATGGCGTCACGCCCAGCACATAGAGCTGGGGGAAAAAGGAGGAAAAGGGGGCCGTTCGCCCCAAGGCACCGTTACGCGTGATGGAGCCCTGCTGTCGTGGGGATGGCTGAACACGTGCCTGCCCGTGGGCAGGAGGGGATGAATTCCGGGTTTTGCTGCGCTTGCGCCGGCGGCATTTGCTTTACCCGATAACCTGTGTTTACGTCAAGCGAGGAGCGTCGTGGCTTTTGCTCTTGTGCTATTGCCGGCCATCGCAACGCGGGCCGGGAGCGAGCGCGTGCGTGGTGCTGGGCTGGTGGCTGGGGCTAAAGAGGACCCGCTGCCTTGCTCTGCCAGCGCGCCTTTGCCAGGCGTTGGCGTGTGGGCTGAGCCCGGCAGCAGCGGCGGCCTCCTGCTGCCGCTGCCCGGCCTGTGCCGTGGCGAGGGGAGGCCGGAGCCGCGGGGCGAGGGGGCTGCGGGCGCGGGAGGAGGGGGCGGGAGCGCGGGCCGGGCAAGGCGGGCGCGCAGGGCCGGCCGAGGTGCGGGCCGGGAGAGCGAGCGAGTGTGCGGGGCTGCCCCGGGCCGGGCCGGGCCGCGGGGGGCAAAAGGGGATCGAACCCGGGCCCCGCGGGCCGCGGGCACAGGACAGGTGCGACATGGCAGCGCAGATCCCCGGCGCGGGGGGCGCCCGGCGCCCCTACAGCCCTCACGGCCCCCGCCACGCCTCACACAGCCCTGCGCCCCACAACAGCACACACCACACACACCCCCACCCTGCGCCCCACAACAGCACGCGCACACACACACAGCCCCCTGCGCCCCACAACAGCACGCACCACACACACACACACACCCCCTGCACCCCACAACAGCACACACACACACACACACCCACGCACCCTGCGCCCCACAACATCATGCACCACACACACACAGCCCCCTGCGCCCCACAACAGCACACACACCCCTGCGCCCCACAAGAGCACACACACACACACACACACAGTCCCCTGCGCCCCACAACCGCACACACACACACCCACACAACCACCCTGCGCCCCACAACAGCACACACACACACACACACCCCCACCCTGCGCCCCACAACAGCACGCACCACACACACACAGCCCCCTGCGCCCCACAACAGCACACACCCACCCTGCGCCCCACAAGAGCACACACACACACACACACACAGTCCCCTGCGCCCCAGAACCGCACACAAACCCACCCACCCTGCGCCCCACAACAGCACGCACCACACACACACCCCTGCGCCCCACACCACACACACACACACACCCCCCCGCACACGACCACTCGCACACCACGACACCAACACCCTACCCAACCTCAACAGCCTGCACACCCTCCTCCTCCTCCACCCCTCTGCACACCCCCGCAAGACGCACACCTCCGCCACCCCCCGCCGGCACCTCCACCCACGCACACCCAACGCCCCCAGCACCTCTCTCCTTCCTCCACGCCTCCCTGCCCGCTGCTGCGCCTCCTCACCGCTTCTCCTCTGCTCCCACAGGCAAAGGCCTCCCGCTGCCCACAGGGACCCGCTCCCCCCTCGCAGGGGCACCACCCCTGCCCAGCTGGCCCCCGCCACCCACCGCAGGGGCCGCGACGCCACCAACAGCACGGCACGAGCGATTCTCCAGGCGTGCGCGTGACGTGGCACCTTCAACTCGCGCCGCCCCGAATGACGTTGCACGCCGGGCTCTTGCACCCTTCCAGCGTTCAGCTCCAACGTGACTTGACCGACGGCTGCTTGACACGCACGCAGCCACGCGCGCACCCATCCTGCTCGGTGTTTTTGGCAAAGCGGCTCTCATTCCCTGGCGTCGTCAGCCACCCGCCGCTTCCTGGCTCTCGGGCTCCCCGGAGTCGGTCTTGCCGCAGTCCCTCCTGGGCGATGCCGGATACCGGCAGGGTTTCCCAGAGGTGTCGGAGGGGCTGGGGTGCTGGCCTTCCCTGGGGAGCCCGGGGGTGTCCTCTCCTCCTCGGCGCGGGGGCTCTCCTCCCGCTCCTCGCGATGAGCTGCGGTCCTTGAGCCGTGCTCCCGTAAGCGGGGCTAGGCAGTGGACGACGTCCACTCTCTCCCTCGCTCTGTCTCTCTCTCTCTCTAAGGAAAGGTCGCACCGTGTCCGAGGCCAAAGCCTACCTGGGACGACCGTTAGGGAAGGAGCTTTTCCCTCAGAGCAGGCGGAGGAGGTGGGGGCGTGCCGAGCCTCACAGCCCCCCGCCTCTGGAAGGCAGCCTCCGGAGGGGAGCTGCTGCAGGCTCCCCCCGCGCCCACAGCCCCGCGCGGCCTTGCTGCTGCGTCCTGGTTTCAGCTGGGACAAAGGTAGATTTTTTTTTATAGTAGCTGGTGTGGGGCTACGTTGCGGATTTAGGCTGACAACAGCGTTGATAACGCGGAGGTGTTTTGGTTGTTCCAAGCAGTGCTTCCGCTAGTCAAGGGCTCTTCAGCTCCCCGTGCTCTGCCGGGAGCACAAGAAGCTGGGAGGGGACAGGGCCGGGACAGGTGACCCCAAGCGACCCCAGGGATGTCCCACACCGTATGGCGTCACGCCCAGCACATAGAGCTGGGGGAAAAAGGAGGAAAAGGGGGCCGTTCGTAGCGACGGCGTTTGCCTCCCCAAGGCACCGTTACGCGTGATGGAGCCCTGCTGTCGTGGGGATGGCTGAACACGTGCCTGCCCGTGGGAAGGAGGGGATGAATTCCGGGTTTTGCTGCGCTTGCGCTGGCGGCATTTGCTTTACCCGATAACCTGTGTTTACGTCAAGCGAGGAGCGTCGTGGCTTTTGCTCTTGTGCTATTGCCGGCCATCGCAACGCGGGCCGGGAGCGAGCGCGTGCGTGGTGCTGGGCTGGTGGCTGGGGCTAAAGAGGACCCGCTGCCTTGCTCTGCCAGCGCGCCTTTGCCAGGCGTTGGCGTGTGGGCTGAGCCCGGCAGCAGCGGCGGCCTCCTGCTGCCGCTGCCCGGCCTGTGCCGTGGCGAGGGGAGGCCGGAGCCGCGGGGCGAGGGGGCTGCGGGCGCGGGAGGAGGGGGCGGGAGCGCGGGCCGGGCAAGGCGGGCGCGCAGGGCCGGCCGAGGTGCGGGCCGGGAGAGCGAGCGAGTGTGCGGGGCTGCCCCGGGCCGGGCCGGGCCGCGGGGGGCAAAAGGGGATCGAACCCGGGCCCCGCGGGCCGCGGGCACAGGACAGGTGCGACATGGCAGCGCGGATCCCCGGCGCGGGGGGCGCCCGGCGCCCCTACAGCCCTCACGGCCCCCGCCACGCCTCACACAGCCCTGCGCCCCACAACAGCACGCACCACACACACCCCCACCCTGCGCCCCACAACAGCACGCGCACACACACACAGCCCCCTGCGCCCCACAACAGCACGCACCACACACACACACACACACACCCTGCACCCCACAACAGCACACCCACACACCCACACACCCACCCTGCGCCCCACAACAGCACGCACCACACACACACAGCCCCCTGCGCCCCACAACAGCACACACACACACACACACACAGTCCCCTGCGCCCCACAACAGCACACACCCACCCTGCGCCCCACAACAGCACACACACCCACCCACCCTGCGCCCCACAACAGCACGCACCACACACACACACCCCTGCGCCCCACACCACACACACACACACACCCCCCCGCACACGACCACTCGCACACCACGACACCAACACCCTACCCAACCTCAACAGCCTGCACACCCTCCTCCTCCTCCACCCCTCTGCACACCCCCGCAAGACGCACACCTCCGCCACCCCCCGCCGGCACCTCCACCCACGCACACCCAACGCCCCCAGCACCTCTCTCCTTCCTCCACGCCTCCCTGCCCGCTGCTGCGCCTCCTCACCGCTTCTCCTCTGCTCCCACAGGCAAAGGCCTCCCGCTGCCCACAGGGACCCGCTCCCCCCTCGCAGGGGCACCACCCCTGCCCAGCTGGCCCCCGCCACCCACCGCAGGGGCCGCGACGCCACCGACAGCACGGCACGAGCGATTCTCCAGGCGTGCGCGTGACGTGGCACCTTCAACTCGCGCCGCCCCGAATGACGTTGCACGCCGGGCTCTTGCACCCTTCCAGCGTTCAGCTCCAACGTGACTTGACCGACGGCTGCTTGACACGCACGCAGCCACGCGCGCACCCATCCTGCTCGGTGTTTTTGGCAAAGCGGCTCTCATTCCCTGGCGTCGTCAGCCACCCGCCGCTTCCTGGCTCTCGGGCTCCCCGGAGTCGGTCTTGCCGCAGTCCCTCCTGGGCGATGCCGGATACCGGCAGGGTTTCCCAGAGGTGTCGGAGGGGCTGGGGTGCTGGCCTTCCCTGGGGAGCCCGGGGGTGTCCTCTCCTCCTCGGCGCGGGGGCTCTCCTCCCGCTCCTCGCGATGAGCTGCGGTCCTTGAGCCGTGCTCCCGTAAGCGGGGCTAGGCAGTGGACGACGTCCACTCTCTCCCTCGCTCTGTCTCTCTCTCTCTCTAAGGAAAGGTCGCACCGTGTCCGAGGCCAAAGCCTACCTGGGACGACCGTTAGGGAAGGAGCTTTTCCCTCAGAGCAGGCGGAGGAGGTGGGGGCGTGCCGAGCCTCACAGCCCCCCGCCTCTGGAAGGCAGCCTCCGGAGGGGAGCTGCTGCAGGCTCCCCCCGCGCCCACAGCCCCGCGCGGCCTTGCTGCTGCGTCCTGGTTTCAGCTGGGACAAAGGTAGATTTTTTTTATAGTAGCTGGTGTGGGGCTACGTTGCGGATTTAGGCTGACAACAGCGTTGATAACGCGGAGGTGTTTTGGTTGTTCCAAGCAGTGCTTCCGCTAGTCAAGGGCTCTTCAGCTCCCCGTGCTCTGCCGGGAGCACAAGAAGCTGGGAGGGGACAGGGCCGGGACAGGTGACCCCAAGCGACCCCAGGGATGTCCCACACCGTATGGCGTCACGCCCAGCACATAGAGCTGGGGGAAAAAGGAGGAAAAGGGGGCCGTTCGCCCCAAGGCACCGTTACGCGTGATGGAGCCCTGCTGTCGTGGGGATGGCTGAACACGTGCCTGCCCGTGGGCAGGAGGGGATGAATTCCGGGTTTTGCTGCGCTTGCGCCGGCGGCATTTGCTTTACCCGATAACCTGTGTTTACGTCAAGCGAGGAGCGTCGTGGCTTTTGCTCTTGTGCTATTGCCGGCCATCGCAACGCGGGCCGGGAGCGAGCGCGTGCGTGGTGCTGGGCTGGTGGCTGGGGCTAAAGAGGACCCGCTGCCTTGCTCTGCCAGCGCGCCTTTGCCAGGCGTTGGCGTGTGGGCTGAGCCCGGCAGCAGCGGCGGCCTCCTGCTGCCGCTGCCCGGCCTGTGCCGTGGCGAGGGGAGGCCGGAGCCGCGGGGCGAGGGGGCTGCGGGCGCGGGAGGAGGGGGCGGGAGCGCGGGCCGGGCAAGGCGGGCGCGCAGGGCCGGCCGAGGTGCGGGCCGGGAGAGCGAGCGAGTGTGCGGGGCTGCCCCGGGCCGGGCCGGGCCGCGGGGGGCAAAAGGGGATCGAACCCGGGCCCCGCGGGCCGCGGGCACAGGACAGGTGCGACATGGCAGCGCAGATCCCCGGCGCGGGGGGCGCCCGGCGCCCCTACAGCCCTCACGGCCCCCGCCACGCCTCACACAGCCCTGCGCCCCACAACAGCACACACCACACACACCCCCACCCTGCGCCCCACAACAGCACGCGCACACACACACAGCCCCCTGCGCCCCACAACAGCACGCACCACACACACACACACACCCCCTGCACCCCACAACAGCACACACACACACACACACCCACGCACCCTGCGCCCCACAACATCATGCACCACACACACACAGCCCCCTGCGCCCCACAACAGCACACACACCCCTGCGCCCCACAAGAGCACACACACACACACACACACAGTCCCCTGCGCCCCACAACCGCACACACACACACCCACACAACCACCCTGCGCCCCACAACAGCACACACACACACACACACCCCCACCCTGCGCCCCACAACAGCACGCACCACACACACACAGCCCCCTGCGCCCCACAACAGCACACACCCACCCTGCGCCCCACAAGAGCACACACACACACACACACACAGTCCCCTGCGCCCCAGAACCGCACACAAACCCACCCACCCTGCGCCCCACAACAGCACGCACCACACACACACCCCTGCGCCCCACACCACACACACACACACACCCCCCCGCACACGACCACTCGCACACCACGACACCAACACCCTACCCAACCTCAACAGCCTGCACACCCTCCTCCTCCTCCACCCCTCTGCACACCCCCGCAAGACGCACACCTCCGCCACCCCCCGCCGGCACCTCCACCCACGCACACCCAACGCCCCCAGCACCTCTCTCCTTCCTCCACGCCTCCCTGCCCGCTGCTGCGCCTCCTCACCGCTTCTCCTCTGCTCCCACAGGCAAAGGCCTCCCGCTGCCCACAGGGACCCGCTCCCCCCTCGCAGGGGCACCACCCCTGCCCAGCTGGCCCCCGCCACCCACCGCAGGGGCCGCGACGCCACCAACAGCACGGCACGAGCGATTCTCCAGGCGTGCGCGTGACGTGGCACCTTCAACTCGCGCCGCCCCGAATGACGTTGCACGCCGGGCTCTTGCACCCTTCCAGCGTTCAGCTCCAACGTGACTTGACCGACGGCTGCTTGACACGCACGCAGCCACGCGCGCACCCATCCTGCTCGGTGTTTTTGGCAAAGCGGCTCTCATTCCCTGGCGTCGTCAGCCACCCGCCGCTTCCTGGCTCTCGGGCTCCCCGGAGTCGGTCTTGCCGCAGTCCCTCCTGGGCGATGCCGGATACCGGCAGGGTTTCCCAGAGGTGTCGGAGGGGCTGGGGTGCTGGCCTTCCCTGGGGAGCCCGGGGGTGTCCTCTCCTCCTCGGCGCGGGGGCTCTCCTCCCGCTCCTCGCGATGAGCTGCGGTCCTTGAGCCGTGCTCCCGTAAGCGGGGCTAGGCAGTGGACGACGTCCACTCTCTCCCTCGCTCTGTCTCTCTCTCTCTCTAAGGAAAGGTCGCACCGTGTCCGAGGCCAAAGCCTACCTGGGACGACCGTTAGGGAAGGAGCTTTTCCCTCAGAGCAGGCGGAGGAGGTGGGGGCGTGCCGAGCCTCACAGCCCCCCGCCTCTGGAAGGCAGCCTCCGGAGGGGAGCTGCTGCAGGCTCCCCCCGCGCCCACAGCCCCGCGCGGCCTTGCTGCTGCGTCCTGGTTTCAGCTGGGACAAAGGTAGATTTTTTTTTATAGTAGCTGGTGTGGGGCTACGTTGCGGATTTAGGCTGACAACAGCGTTGATAACGCGGAGGTGTTTTGGTTGTTCCAAGCAGTGCTTCCGCTAGTCAAGGGCTCTTCAGCTCCCCGTGCTCTGCCGGGAGCACAAGAAGCTGGGAGGGGACAGGGCCGGGACAGGTGACCCCAAGCGACCCCAGGGATGTCCCACACCGTATGGCGTCACGCCCAGCACATAGAGCTGGGGGAAAAAGGAGGAAAAGGGGGCCGTTCGTAGCGACGGCGTTTGCCTCCCCAAGGCACCGTTACGCGTGATGGAGCCCTGCTGTCGTGGGGATGGCTGAACACGTGCCTGCCCGTGGGAAGGAGGGGATGAATTCCGGGTTTTGCTGCGCTTGCGCTGGCGGCATTTGCTTTACCCGATAACCTGTGTTTACGTCAAGCGAGGAGCGTCGTGGCTTTTGCTCTTGTGCTATTGCCGGCCATCGCAACGCGGGCCGGGAGCGAGCGCGTGCGTGGTGCTGGGCTGGTGGCTGGGGCTAAAGAGGACCCGCTGCCTTGCTCTGCCAGCGCGCCTTTGCCAGGCGTTGGCGTGTGGGCTGAGCCCGGCAGCAGCGGCGGCCTCCTGCTGCCGCTGCCCGGCCTGTGCCGTGGCGAGGGGAGGCCGGAGCCGCGGGGCGAGGGGGCTGCGGGCGCGGGAGGAGGGGGCGGGAGCGCGGGCCGGGCAAGGCGGGCGCGCAGGGCCGGCCGAGGTGCGGGCCGGGAGAGCGAGCGAGTGTGCGGGGCTGCCCCGGGCCGGGCCGGGCCGCGGGGGGCAAAAGGGGATCGAACCCGGGCCCCGCGGGCCGCGGGCACAGGACAGGTGCGACATGGCAGCGCGGATCCCCGGCGCGGGGGGCGCCCGGCGCCCCTACAGCCCTCACGGCCCCCGCCACGCCTCACACAGCCCTGCGCCCCACAACAGCACGCACCACACACACCCCCACCCTGCGCCCCACAACAGCACGCGCACACACACACAGCCCCCTGCGCCCCACAACAGCACGCACCACACACACACACACACACACCCTGCACCCCACAACAGCACACCCACACACCCACACACCCACCCTGCGCCCCACAACAGCACGCACCACACACACACAGCCCCCTGCGCCCCACAACAGCACACACACACACACACACACAGTCCCCTGCGCCCCACAACAGCACACACCCACCCTGCGCCCCACAACAGCACACACACCCACCCACCCTGCGCCCCACAACAGCACGCACCACACACACACACCCCTGCGCCCCACACCACACACACACACACACCCCCCCGCACACGACCACTCGCACACCACGACACCAACACCCTACCCAACCTCAACAGCCTGCACACCCTCCTCCTCCTCCACCCCTCTGCACACCCCCGCAAGACGCACACCTCCGCCACCCCCCGCCGGCACCTCCACCCACGCACACCCAACGCCCCCAGCACCTCTCTCCTTCCTCCACGCCTCCCTGCCCGCTGCTGCGCCTCCTCACCGCTTCTCCTCTGCTCCCACAGGCAAAGGCCTCCCGCTGCCCACAGGGACCCGCTCCCCCCTCGCAGGGGCACCACCCCTGCCCAGCTGGCCCCCGCCACCCACCGCAGGGGCCGCGACGCCACCGACAGCACGGCACGAGCGATTCTCCAGGCGTGCGCGTGACGTGGCACCTTCAACTCGCGCCGCCCCGAATGACGTTGCACGCCGGGCTCTTGCACCCTTCCAGCGTTCAGCTCCAACGTGACTTGACCGACGGCTGCTTGACACGCACGCAGCCACGCGCGCACCCATCCTGCTCGGTGTTTTTGGCAAAGCGGCTCTCATTCCCTGGCGTCGTCAGCCACCCGCCGCTTCCTGGCTCTCGGGCTCCCCGGAGTCGGTCTTGCCGCAGTCCCTCCTGGGTGATGCCGGATACCGGCAGGGTTTCCCAGAGGTGTCGGAGGGGCTGGGGTGCTGGCCTTCCCTGGGGAGCCCGGGGGTGTCCTCTCCTCCTCGGCGCGGGGGCTCTCCTCCCGCTCCTCGCGATGAGCTGCGGTCCTTGAGCCGTGCTCCCGTAAGCGGGACTAGGCAGTGGACGACGTCCACTCTCTCCCTCGCTCTGTCTCTCTCTCTCTCTAAGGAAAGGTCGCACCGTGTCCGAGGCCAAAGCCTACCTGGGACGACCGTTAGGGAAGGAGCTTTTCCCTCAGAGCAGGCGGAGGAGGTGGGGGCGTGCCGAGCCTCACAGCCCCCCGCCTCTGGAAGGCAGCCTCCGGAGGGGAGCTGCTGCAGGCTCCCCCCGCGCCCACAGCCCCGCGCGGCCTTGCTGCTGCGTCCTGGTTTCAGCTGGGACAAAGGTAGATTTTTTTTATAGTAGCTGGTGTGGGGCTACGTTGCGGATTTAGGCTGACAACAGCGTTGATAACGCGGAGGTGTTTTGGTTGTTCCAAGCAGTGCTTCCGCTAGTCAAGGGCTCTTCAGCTCCCCGTGCTCTGCCGGGAGCACAAGAAGCTGGGAGGGGACAGGGCCGGGACAGGTGACCCCAAGCGACCCCAGGGATGTCCCACACCGTATGGCGTCACGCCCAGCACATAGAGCTGGGGGAAAAAGGAGGAAAAGGGGGCCGTTCGTAGCGACGGCGTTTGCCTCCCCAAGGCACCGTTACGCGTGATGGAGCCCTGCTGTCGTGGGGATGGCTGAACACGTGCCTGCCCGTGGGCAGGAGGGGATGAATTCCGGGTTTTGCTGCGCTTGCGCCGGCGGCATTTGCTTTACCCGATAACCTGTGTTTACGTCAAGCGAGGAGCGTCGTGGCTTTTGCTCTTGTGCTATTGCCGGCCATCGCAACGCGGGCCGGGAGCGAGCGCGTGCGTGGTGCTGGGCTGGTGGCTGGGGCTAAAGAGGACCCGCTGCCTTGCTCTGCCAGCGCGCCTTTGCCAGGCGTTGGCGTGTGGGCTGAGCCCGGCAGCAGCGGCGGCCTCCTGCTGCCGCTGCCCGGCCTGTGCCGTGGCGAGGGGAGGCCGGAGCCGCGGGGCGAGGGGGCTGCGGGCGCGGGAGGAGGGGGCGGGAGCGCGGGCCGGGCAAGGCGGGCGCGCAGGGCCGGCCGAGGTGCGGGCCGGGAGAGCGAGCGAGTGTGCGGGGCTGCCCCGGGCCGGGCCGGGCCGCGGGGGGCAAAAGGGGATCGAACCCGGGCCCCGCGGGCCGCGGGCACAGGACAGGTGCGACATGGCAGCGCGGATCCCCGGCGCGGGGGGCGCCCGGCGCCCCTACAGCCCTCACGGCCCCCGCCACGCCTCACACAGCCCTGCGCCCCACAACAGCACACACCACACACACCCCCACCCTGCGCCCCACAACAGCACGCGCACACACACACAGCCCCCTGCGCCCCACAACAGCGCGCACCACACACACACACACACACACCCTGCACCCCACAACAGCACACACACACACCCACACACCCACCCTGCGCCCCACAACAGCACGCACCACACACACACAGCCCCCTGCGCCCCACAACAGCACACACACACACACACACAGTCCCCTGCGCCCCACAACAGCACACACCCACCCTGCGCCCCACAACAGCACACACACCCACCCACCCTGCGCCCCACAACAGCACGCACCACACACACACACCCCTGCGCCCCACACCACACACACACACACACCCCCCCGCACACGACCACTCGCACACCACGACACCAACACCCTACCCAACCTCAACAGCCTGCACACCCTCCTCCTCCTCCACCCCTCTGCACACCCCCGCAAGACGCACACCTCCGCCACCCCCCGCCGGCACCTCCACCCACGCACACCCAACGCCCCCAGCACCTCTCTCCTTCCTCCACGCCTCCCTGCCCGCTGCTGCGCCTCCTCACCGCTTCTCCTCTGCTCCCACAGGCAAAGGCCTCCCGCTGCCCACAGGGACCCGCTCCCCCCTCGCAGGGGCACCACCCCTGCCCAGCTGGCCCCCGCCACCCACCGCAGGGGCCGCGACGCCACCGACAGCACGGCACGAGCGATTCTCCAGGCGTGCGCGTGACGTGGCACCTTCAACTCGCGCCGCCCCGAATGACGTTGCACGCCGGGCTCTTGCACCCTTCCAGCGTTCAGCTCCAACGTGACTTGACCGACGGCTGCTTGACACGCACGCAGCCACGCGCGCACCCATCCTGCTCGGTGTTTTTGGCAAAGCGGCTCTCATTCCCTGGCGTCGTCAGCCACCCGCCGCTTCCTGGCTCTCGGGCTCCCCGGAGTCGGTCTTGCCGCAGTCCCTCCTGGGCGATGCCGGATACCGGCAGGGTTTCCCAGAGGTGTCGGAGGGGCTGGGGTGCTGGCCTTCCCTGGGGAGCCCGGGGGTGTCCTCTCCTCCTCGGCGCGGGGGCTCTCCTCCCGCTCCTCGCGATGAGCTGCGGTCCTTGAGCCGTGCTCCCGTAAGCGGGGCTAGGCAGTGGACGACGTCCACTCTCTCCCTCGCTCTGTCTCTCTCTCTCTCTAAGGAAAGGTCGCACCGTGTCCGAGGCCAAAGCCTACCTGGGACGACCGTTAGGGAAGGAGCTTTTCCCTCAGAGCAGGCGGAGGAGGTGGGGGCGTGCCGAGCCTCACAGCCCCCCGCCTCTGGAAGGCAGCCTCCGGAGGGGAGCTGCTGCAGGCTCCCCCCGCGCCCACAGCCCCGCGCGGCCTTGCTGCTGCGTCCTGGTTTCAGCTGGGACAAAGGTAGATTTTTTTTATAGTAGCTGGTGTGGGGCTACGTTGCGGATTTAGGCTGACAACAGCGTTGATAACGCGGAGGTGTTTTGGTTGTTCCAAGCAGTGCTTCCGCTAGTCAAGGGCTCTTCAGCTCCCCGTGCTCTGCCGGGAGCACAAGAAGCTGGGAGGGGACAGGGCCGGGACAGGTGACCCCAAGCGACCCCAGGGATGTCCCACACCGTATGGCGTCACGCCCAGCACATAGAGCTGGGGGAAAAAGGAGGAAAAGGGGGCCGTTCGCCCCAAGGCACCGTTACGCGTGATGGAGCCCTGCTGTCGTGGGGATGGCTGAACACGTGCCTGCCCGTGGGCAGGAGGGGATGAATTCCGGGTTTTGCTGCGCTTGCGCCGGCGGCATTTGCTTTACCCGATAACCTGTGTTTACGTCAAGCGAGGAGCGTCGTGGCTTTTGCTCTTGTGCTATTGCCGGCCATCGCAACGCGGGCCGGGAGCGAGCGCGTGCGTGGTGCTGGGCTGGTGGCTGGGGCTAAAGAGGACCCGCTGCCTTGCTCTGCCAGCGCGCCTTTGCCAGGCGTTGGCGTGTGGGCTGAGCCCGGCAGCAGCGGCGGCCTCCTGCTGCCGCTGCCCGGCCTGTGCCGTGGCGAGGGGAGGCCGGAGCCGCGGGGCGAGGGGGCTGCGGGCGCGGGAGGAGGGGGCGGGAGCGCGGGCCGGGCAAGGCGGGCGCGCAGGGCCGGCCGAGGTGCGGGCCGGGAGAGCGAGCGAGTGTGCGGGGCTGCCCCGGGCCGGGCCGGGCCGCGGGGGGCAAAAGGGGATCGAACCCGGGCCCCGCGGGCCGCGGGCACAGGACAGGTGCGACATGGCAGCGCGGATCCCCGGCGCGGGGGGCGCCCGGCGCCCCTACAGCCCTCACGGCCCCCGCCACGCCTCACACAGCCCTGCGCCCCACAACAGCACACACCACACACACCCCCACCCTGCGCCCCACAACAGCACGCGCACACACACACAGCCCCCTGCGCCCCACAACAGCACGCACCACACACACACACACACCCCCTGCACCCCACAACAGCACACACACACACACACACCCACGCACCCTGCGCCCCACAACATCATGCACCACACACACACAGCCCCCTGCGCCCCACAACAGCACACACACCCCTGCGCCCCACAAGAGCACACACACACACACACACACAGTCCCCTGCGCCCCACAACCGCACACACACACACCCACACAACCACCCTGCGCCCCACAACAGCACACACACACACACACACCCCCACCCTGCGCCCCACAACAGCACGCACCACACACACACAGCCCCCTGCGCCCCACAACAGCACACACCCACCCTGCGCCCCACAAGAGCACACACACACACACACACACAGTCCCCTGCGCCCCAGAACCGCACACAAACCCACCCACCCTGCGCCCCACAACAGCACGCACCACACACACACCCCTGCGCCCCACACCACACACACACACACACCCCCCCGCACACGACCACTCGCACACCACGACACCAACACCCTACCCAACCTCAACAGCCTGCACACCCTCCTCCTCCTCCACCCCTCTGCACACCCCCGCAAGACGCACACCTCCGCCACCCCCCGCCGGCACCTCCACCCACGCACACCCAACGCCCCCAGCACCTCTCTCCTTCCTCCACGCCTCCCTGCCCGCTGCTGCGCCTCCTCACCGCTTCTCCTCTGCTCCCACAGGCAAAGGCCTCCCGCTGCCCACAGGGACCCGCTCCCCCCTCGCAGGGGCACCACCCCTGCCCAGCTGGCCCCCGCCACCCACCGCAGGGGCCGCGACGCCACCGACAGCACGGCACGAGCGATTCTCCAGGCGTGCGCGTGACGTGGCACCTTCAACTCGCGCCGCCCCGAATGACGTTGCACGCCGGGCTCTTGCACCCTTCCAGCGTTCAGCTCCAACGTGACTTGACCGACGGCTGCTTGACACGCACGCAGCCACGCGCGCACCCATCCTGCTCGGTGTTTTTGGCAAAGCGGCTCTCATTCCCTGGCGTCGTCAGCCACCCGCCGCTTCCTGGCTCTCGGGCTCCCCGGAGTCGGTCTTGCCGCAGTCCCTCCTGGGCGATGCCGGATACCGGCAGGGTTTCCCAGAGGTGTCGGAGGGGCTGGGGTGCTGGCCTTCCCTGGGGAGCCCGGGGGTGTCCTCTCCTCCTCGGCGCGGGGGCTCTCCTCCCGCTCCTCGCGATGAGCTGCGGTCCTTGAGCCGTGCTCCCGTAAGCGGGACTAGGCAGTGGACGACGTCCACTCTCTCCCTCGCTCTGTCTCTCTCTCTCTCTAAGGAAAGGTCGCACCGTGTCCGAGGCCAAAGCCTACCTGGGACGACCGTTAGGGAAGGAGCTTTTCCCTCAGAGCAGGCGGAGGAGGTGGGGGCGTGCCGAGCCTCACAGCCCCCCGCCTCTGGAAGGCAGCCTCCGGAGGGGAGCTGCTGCAGGCTCCCCCCGCGCCCACAGCCCCGCGCGGCCTTGCTGCTGCGTCCTGGTTTCAGCTGGGACAAAGGTAGATTTTTTTTTATAGTAGCTGGTGTGGGGCTACGTTGCGGATTTAGGCTGACAACAGCGTTGATAACGCGGAGGTGTTTTGGTTGTTCCAAGCAGTGCTTCCGCTAGTCAAGGGCTCTTCAGCTCCCCGTGCTCTGCCGGGAGCACAAGAAGCTGGGAGGGGACAGGGCCGGGACAGGTGACCCCAAGCGACCCCAGGGATGTCCCACACCGTATGGCGTCACGCCCAGCACATAGAGCTGGGGGAAAAAGGAGGAAAAGGGGGCCGTTCGTAGCGACGGCGTTTGCCTCCCCAAGGCACCGTTACGCGTGATGGAGCCCTGCTGTCGTGGGGATGGCTGAACACGTGCCTGCCCGTGGGCAGGAGGGGATGAATTCCGGGTTTTGCTGCGCTTGCGCCGGCGGCATTTGCTTTACCCGATAACCTGTGTTTACGTCAAGCGAGGAGCGTCGTGGCTTTTGCTCTTGTGCTATTGCCGGCCATCGCAACGCGGGCCGGGAGCGAGCGCGTGCGTGGTGCTGGGCTGGTGGCTGGGGCTAAAGAGGACCCGCTGCCTTGCTCTGCCAGCGCGCCTTTGCCAGGCGTTGGCGTGTGGGCTGAGCCCGGCAGCAGCGGCGGCCTCCTGCTGCCGCTGCCCGGCCTGTGCCGTGGCGAGGGGAGGCCGGAGCCGCGGGGCGAGGGGGCTGCGGGCGCGGGAGGAGGGGGCGGGAGCGCGGGCCGGGCAAGGCGGGCGCGCAGGGCCGGCCGAGGTGCGGGCCGGGAGAGCGAGCGAGTGTGCGGGGCTGCCCCGGGCCGGGCCGGGCCGGGCCGGGCCGCGGGGGGCAAGAGGGGATCGAACCCGGGCCCCGCGGGCCGCGGGCACAGGACAGGTGCGACATGGCAGCGCGGATCCCCGGCGCGGGGGGCGCCCGGCGCCCCTACAGCCCTCACGGCCCCCGCCACGCCTCACACAGCCCTGCGCCCCACAACAGCACACACCACACACACCCCCACCCTGCGCCCCACAACAGCACGCGCACACACACACAGCCCCCTGCGCCCCACAACAGCACGCACCACACACACACACACACCCCCTGCACCCCACAACAGCACACACACACACCCACACACCCACCCTGCGCCCCACAACAGCACACACACACACACACACCCACGCACCCTGCGCCCCACAACAGCATGCACCACACACACACAGCCCCCTGCGCCCCACAACAGCACACACACCCCTGCGCCCCACAAGAGCACACACACACACACACACAGAGTCCCCTGCGCCCCACAACCGCACACACACCCCCACCCTGCGCCCCACAACAGCACGCACCACACACACACCCCTGCGCCCCACACCACACACACACACACACACCCCCGCACACGACCACTCGCACACCATGACACCAACACCCTACCCAACCTCAACAGCCTGCACACCCTCCTCCTCCTCCACCCCTCTGCACACCCCCGCAAGACGCACACCTCCGCCACCCCCCGCCGGCACCTCCACCCACGCACACCCAACGCCCCCAGCACCTCTCTCCTTCCTCCACGCCTCCCTGCCCGCTGCTGCGCCTCCTCACCGCTTCTCCTCTGCTCCCACAGGCAAAGGCCTCCCGCTGCCCACAGGGACCCGCTCCCCCCTCGCAGGGGCACCACCCCTGCCCAGCTGGCCCCCGCCACCCACCGCAGGGGCCGCGACGCCACCGACAGCACGGCACGAGCGATTCTCCAGGCGTGCGCGTGACGTGGCACCTTCAACTCGCGCCGCCCCGAATGACGTTGTACGCCGGGCTCTTGCACCCTTCCAGCGTTCAGCTCCAACGTGACTTGACCGACGGCTGCTTGACACGCACGCAGCCACGCGCGCACCCATCCTGCTCGGTGTTTTTGGCAAAGCGGCTCTCATTCCCTGGCGTCGTCAGCCACCCGCCGCTTCCTGGCTCTCGGGCTCCCCGGAGTCGGTCTTGCCGCAGTCCCTCCTGGGCGATGCCGGATACCGGCAGGGTTTCCCAGAGGTGTCGGAGGGGCTGGGGTGCTGGCCTTCCCTGGGGAGCCCGGGGGTGTCCTCTCCTCCTCGGCGCGGGGGCTCTCCTCCCGCTCCTCGCGATGAGCTGCGGTCCTTGAGCCGTGCTCCCGTAAGCGGGACTAGGCAGTGGACGACGTCCACTCTCTCCCTCGCTCTGTCTCTCTCTCTCTCTAAGGAAAGGTCGCACCGTGTCCGAGGCCAAAGCCTACCTGGGACGACCGTTAGGGAAGGAGCTTTTCCCTCAGAGCAGGCGGAGGAGGTGGGGGCGTGCCGAGCCTCACAGCCCCCCGCCTCTGGAAGGCAGCCTCCGGAGGGGAGCTGCTGCAGGCTCCCCCCGCGCCCACAGCCCCGCGCGGCCTTGCTGCTGCGTCCTGGTTTCAGCTGGGACAAAGGTAGATTTTTTTTTATAGTAGCTGGTGTGGGGCTACGTTGCGGATTTAGGCTGACAACAGCGTTGATAACGCGGAGGTGTTTTGGTTGTTCCAAGCAGTGCTTCCGCTAGTCAAGGGCTCTTCAGCTCCCCGTGCTCTGCCGGGAGCACAAGAAGCTGGGAGGGGACAGGGCCGGGACAGGTGACCCCAAGCGACCCCAGGGATGTCCCACACCGTATGGCGTCACGCCCAGCACATAGAGCTGGGGGAAAAAGGAGGAAAAGGGGGCCGTTCGTAGCGACAGCGTTTGCCTCCCCAAGGCACCGTTACGCGTGATGGAGCCCTGCTGTCGTGGGGATGGCTGAACACGTGCCTGCCCGTGGGAAGGAGGGGATGAATTCCGGGTTTTGCTGCGCTTGCGCCGGCGGCATTTGCTTTACCCGATAACCTGTGTTTACGTCAAGCGAGGAGCGTCGTGGCTTTTGCTCTTGTGCTATTGCCGGCCATCGCAACGCGGGCCGGGAGCGAGCGCGTGCGTGGTGCTGGGCTGGTGGCTGGGGCTAAAGAGGACCCGCTGCCTTGCTCTGCCAGCGCGCCTTTGCCAGGCGTTGGCGTGTGGGCTGAGCCCGGCAGCAGCGGCGGCCTCCTGCTGCCGCTGCCCGGCCTGTGCCGTGGCGAGGGGAGGCCGGAGCCGCGGGGCGAGGGGGCTGCGGGCGCGGGAGGAGGGGGCGGGAGCGCGGGCCGGGCAAGGCGGGCGCGCAGGGCCGGCCGAGGTGCGGGCCGGGAGAGCGAGCGAGTGTGCGGGGCTGCCCCGGGCCGGGCCGGGCCGGGCCGGGCCGCGGGGGGCAAGAGGGGATCGAACCCGGGCCCCGCGGGCCGCGGGCACAGGACAGGTGCGACATGGCAGCGCGGATCCCCGGCGCGGGGGGCGCCCGGCGCCCCTACAGCCCTCACGGCCCCCGCCACGCCTCACACAGCCCTGCGCCCCACAACAGCACGCACCACACACACCCCCACCCTGCGCCCCACAACAGCACGCGCACACACACACAGCCCCCTGCGCCCCACAACAGCACGCACCACACACACACACACACAAACCCTGCACCCCACAACAGCACACCCACACACCCACACACCCACCCTGCGCCCCACAACAGCACGCACCACACACACACAGCCCCCTGCGCCCCACAACAGCACACACACACACACACACCCCTGCGCCCCACAACAGCACACACACACACCCACCCTGCGCCCCACAACAGCACGCACCACACACACACAGCCCCCTGCGCCCCACAACAGCACACACACACACACCCACACACACACCCTGCGCCCCACAACAGCACACACACACACACCCACCCCCACCCTGCGCCCCACAACAGCACACACCCACCCTGCGCCCCACAAGAGCACGCACACACACACACACACAGTCCCCTGCGCCCCACAACCGCATACACACCCACCCACCCTGCGCCCCACAACAGCACGCACCACACACACACAGCCCCCTGCGCCCCACAACAGCACACACACCCCCTGCGCCCCACTACAGCACACACACACACACACAGAGTCCCCTGCGCCCCACAACCGCACACACACCCACCCACCCTGCGCCCCACAACAGCACGCACCACACACACACCCCTGCGCCCCACACCACACACACACACACACCCCCCCGCACACGACCACTCGCACACCACGACACCAACACCCTACCCAACCTCAACAGCCTGCACACCCTCCTCCTCCTCCACCCCTCTGCACACCCCCGCAAGACGCACACCTCCGCCACCCCCCGCCGGCACCTCCACCCACGCACACCCAACGCCCCCAGCACCTCTCTCCTTCCTCCACGCCTCCCTGCCCGCTGCTGCGCCTCCTCACCGCTTCTCCTCTGCTCCCACAGGCAAAGGCCTCCCGCTGCCCACAGGGACCCGCTCCCCCCTCGCAGGGGCACCACCCCTGCCCAGCTGGCCCCCGCCACCCACCGCAGGGGCCGCGACGCCACCGACAGCACGGCACGAGCGATTCTCCAGGCGTGCGCGTGACGTGGCACCTTCAACTCGCGCCGCCCCGAATGACGTTGTACGCCGGGCTCTTGCACCCTTCCAGCGTTCAGCTCCAACGTGACTTGACCGACGGCTGCTTGACACGCACGCAGCCACGCGCGCACCCATCCTGCTCGGTGTTTTTGGCAAAGCGGCTCTCATTCCCTGGCGTCGTCAGCCACCCGCCGCTTCCTGGCTCTCGGGCTCCCCGGAGTCGGTCTTGCCGCAGTCCCTCCTGGGCGATGCCGGATACCGGCAGGGTTTCCCAGAGGTGTCGGAGGGGCTGGGGTGCTGGCCTTCCCTGGGGAGCCCGGGGGTGTCCTCTCCTCCTCGGCGCGGGGGCTCTCCTCCCGCTCCTCGCGATGAGCTGCGGTCCTTGAGCCGTGCTCCCGTAAGCGGGACTAGGCAGTGGACGACGTCCACTCTCTCCCTCGCTCTGTCTCTCTCTCTCTCTAAGGAAAGGTCGCACCGTGTCCGAGGCCAAAGCCTACCTGGGACGACCGTTAGGGAAGGAGCTTTTCCCTCAGAGCAGGCGGAGGAGGTGGGGGCGTGCCGAGCCTCACAGCCCCCCGCCTCTGGAAGGCAGCCTCCGGAGGGGAGCTGCTGCAGGCTCCCCCCGCGCCCACAGCCCCGCGCGGCCTTGCTGCTGCGTCCTGGTTTCAGCTGGGACAAAGGTAGATTTTTTTTATAGTAGCTGGTGTGGGGCTACGTTGCGGATTTAGGCTGACAACAGCGTTGATAACGCGGAGGTGTTTTGGTTGTTCCAAGCAGTGCTTCCGCTAGTCAAGGGCTCTTCAGCTCCCCGTGCTCTGCCGGGAGCACAAGAAGCTGGGAGGGGACAGGGCCGGGACAGGTGACCCCAAGCGACCCCAGGGATGTCCCACACCGTATGGCGTCACGCCCAGCACATAGAGCTGGGGGAAAAAGGAGGAAAAGGGGGCCGTTCGTAGCGACGGCGTTTGCCTCCCCAAGGCACCGTTACGCGTGATGGAGCCCTGCTGTCGTGGGGATGGCTGAACACGTGCCTGCCCGTGGGCAGGAGGGGATGAATGCCGGGTTTTGCTGCGCTTGCGCCGGCGGCATTTGCTTTACCCGATAACCTGTGTTTACGTCAAGCGAGGAGCGTCGTGGCTTTTGCTCTTGTGCTATTGCCGGCCATCGCAACGCGGGCCGGGAGCGAGCGCGTGCGTGGTGCTGGGCTGGTGGCTGGGGCTAAAGAGGACCCGCTGCCTTGCTCTGCCAGCGCGCCTTTGCCAGGCGTTGGCGTGTGGGCTGAGCCCGGCAGCAGCGGCGGCCTCCTGCTGCCGCTGCCCGGCCTGTGCCGTGGCGAGGGGAGGCCGGAGCCGCGGGGCGAGGGGGCTGCGGGCGCGGGAGGAGGGGGCGGGAGCGCGGGCCGGGCAAGGCGGGCGCGCAGGGCCGGCCGAGGTGCGGGCCGGGAGAGCGAGCGAGTGTGCGGGGCTGCCCCGGGCCGGGCCGGGCCGCGGGGGGCAAGAGGGGATCGAACCCGGGCCCCGCGGGCCGCGGGCACAGGACAGGTGCGACATGGCAGCGCGGATCCCCGGCGCGGGGGGCGCCCGGCGCCCCTACAGCCCTCACGGCCCCCGCCATGCCTCACACAGCCCTGCGCCCCACAACAGCACGCACCACACACACCCCCACCCTGCGCCCCACAACAGCACGCGCACACACACACAGCCCCCTGCGCCCCACAACAGCACGCACCACACACACACACACACACACCCTGCACCGCACAACAGCACACCCACACACCCACACACCCACCCTGCGCCCCACAACAGCACGCACCACACACACAGAGCCCCCTGCGCCCCACAACAGCACACAGACACACACACCCTCCTGCGCCCCACAACAGCACACACACACACCCACCCTGCGCCCCACAACAGCACGCACCACACACACACAGCCCCCTGCGCCCCACAACAGCACACACACACACACCCACACACACACCCTGCACCGCACAACAGCACACACACACACCCACACAACCACCCTGCGCCCCACAACATCATGCACCACACACACCCACCCCCACCCTGCGCCCCACAACAGCACGCACCACACACACACAGCCCCCTGCGCCCCACAACAGCACACACCCACCCTGCGCCCCACAAGAGCACGCACACACACACACACACAGTCCCCTGCGCCCCACAACCGCACACACACCCACCCACCCTGCGCCCCACAACAGCACGCACCACACACACACAGCCCCCTGCGCCCTACAACAGCACACACACCCCCTGCGCCCCACTACAGCACACACACACACACACACAGTCCCCTGCGCCCCACAACCGCACACACACCCACCCACCCTGCGCCCCACAACAGCACGCACCACACACACACCCCTGCGCCCCACACCACACACACACACACACACCCCCGCACACGACCACTCGCACACCACGACACCAACACCCTACCCAACCTCAACAGCCTGCACACCCTCCTCCTCCTCCACCCCTCTGCACACCCCCGCAAGACGCACACCTCCGCCACCCCCCGCCGGCACCTCCACCCACGCACACCCAACGCCCCCAGCACCTCTCTCCTTCCTCCACGCCTCCCTGCCCGCTGCTGCGCCTCCTCACCGCTTCTCCTCTGCTCCCACAGGCAAAGGCCTCCCGCTGCCCACAGGGACCCGCTCCCCCCTCGCAGGGGCACCACCCCTGCCCAGCTGGCCCCCGCCACCCACCGCAGGGGCCGCGACGCCACCGACAGCACGGCACGAGCGATTCTCCAGGCATGCGCGTGACGTGGCACCTTCAACTCGCGCCGCCCCGAATGACGTTGTACGCCGGACTCTTGCACCCTTCCAGCGTTCAGCTCCAACGTGACTTGACCGACGGCTGCTTGACACGCACGCAGCCACGCGCGCACCCATCCTGCTCGGTGTTTTTGGCAAAGCGGCTCTCATTCCCTGGCGTCGTCAGCCACCCGCCGCTTCCTGGCTCTCGGGCTCCCCGGAGTCGGTCTTGCCGCAGTCCCTCCTGGGCGATGCCGGATACCGGCAGGGTTTCCCAGAGGTGTCAGAGGGGCTGGGGTGCTGGCCTTCCCTGGGGAGCCCGGGGGTGTCCTCTCCTCCTCGGCGCGGGGGCTCTCCTCCTGCTCCTCGCGATGAGCTGCGGTCCTTGAGCCGTGCTCCCGTAAGCGGGGCTAGGCAGTGGACGACGTCCACTCTCTCCCTCGCTCTGTCTCTCTCTCTCTCTAAGGAAAGGTCGCACCGTGTCCGAGGCCAAAGCCTACCTGGGACGACCGTTAGGGAAGGAGCTTTTCCCTCAGAGCAGGCGGAGGAGGTGGGGGCGTGCCGAGCCTCACAGCCCCCCGCCTCTGGAAGGCAGCCTCCGGAGGGGAGCTGCTGCAGGCTCCCCCCGCGCCCACAGCCCCGCGCGGCCTTGCTGCTGCGTCCTGGTTTCAGCTGGGACAAAGGTAGATTTTTTTTATAGTAGCTGGTGTGGGGCTACGTTGCGGATTTAGGCTGACAACAGCGTTGATAACGCGGAGGTGTTTTGGTTGTTCCAAGCAGTGCTTCCGCTAGTCAAGGGCTCTTCAGCTCCCCGTGCTCTGCCGGGAGCACAAGAAGCTGGGAGGGGACAGGGCCGGGACAGGTGACCCCAAGCGACCCCAGGGATGTCCCACACCGTATGGCGTCACGCCCAGCACATAGAGCTGGGGGAAAAAGGAGGAAAAGGGGGCCGTTCGTAGCGACGGCGTTTGCCTCCCCAAGGCACCGTTACGCGTGATGGAGCCCTGCTGTCGTGGGGATGGCTGAACACGTGCCTGCCCGTGGGCAGGAGGGGATGAATTCCGGGTTTTGCTGCGCTTGCGCCGGCGGCATTTGCTTTACCCGATAACCTGTGTTTACGTCAAGCGAGGAGCGTCGTGGCTTTTGCTCTTGTGCTATTGCCGGCCATCGCAACGCGGGCCGGGAGCGAGCGCGTGCGTGGTGCTGGGCTGGTGGCTGGGGCTAAAGAGGACCCGCTGCCTTGCTCTGCCAGCGCGCCTTTGCCAGGCGTTGGCGTGTGGGCTGAGCCCGGCAGCAGCGGCGGCCTCCTGCTGCCGCTGCCCGGCCTGTGCCGTGGCGAGGGGAGGCCGGAGCCGCGGGGCGAGGGGGCTGCGGGCGCGGGAGGAGGGGGCGGGAGCGCGGGCCGGGCAAGGCGGGCGCGCAGGGCCGGCCGAGGTGCGGGCCGGGAGAGCGAGCGAGTGTGCGGGGCTGCCCCGGGCCGGGCCGGGCCGGGCCGGGCCGCGGGGGGCAAGAGGGGATCGAACCCGGGCCCCGCGGGCCGCGGGCACAGGACAGGTGCGACATGGCAGCGCGGATCCCCGGCGCGGGGGGCGCCCGGCGCCCCTACAGCCCTCACGGCCCCCGCCACGCCTCACACAGCCCTGCGCCCCACAACAGCACGCACCACACACACCCCCACCCTGCGCCCCACAACAGCACGCGCACACACACACAGCCCCCTGCGCCCCACAACAGCACGCACCACACACACACACACACACACCCTGCACCCCACAACAGCACACACACACACCCACACACCCACCCTGCGCCCCACAACAGCACGCACCACACACACACAGCCCCCTGCGCCCCACAACAGCACACACATACACACACCCCCCTGCGCCCCACAACAGCACACACACACACCCACCCTGCGCCCCACAACAGCACGCACCACACACACACAGCCCCCTGCGCCCCACAACAGCACACACACACACCCCCACACACACACCCTGCACCGCACAACAGCACACACACACACCCACACAACCACCCTGCGCCCCACAACAGCACACACACACACACCCACCCCCACCCTGCGCCCCACAACAGCACGCACCACACACACACAGCCCCCTGCGCCCCACAACAGCACACACCCACCCTGCGCCCCACAAGAGCACGCACACACACACACACACAGTCCCCTGCGCCCCACAACCGCACACACACCCACCCACCCTGCGCCCCACAACAGCACGCACCACACACACACAGCCCCCTGCGCCCCACAACAGCACACACACCCCCTGCGCCCCACTACAGCACACACACACACACACACAGTCCCCTGCGCCCCACAACCGCACACACACCCACCCACCCTGCGCCCCACAACAGCACGCACCACACACACACCCCTGCGCCCCACACCACACACACACACACACACCCCCGCACACGACCACTCGCACACCACGACACCAACACCCTACCCAACCTCAACAGCCTGCACACCCTCCTCCTCCTCCACCCCTCTGCACACCCCCGCAAGACGCACACCTCCGCCACCCCCCGCCGGCACCTCCACCCACGCACACCCAACGCCCCCAGCACCTCTCTCCTTCCTCCACGCCTCCCTGCCCGCTGCTGCGCCTCCTCACCGCTTCTCCTCTGCTCCCACAGGCAAAGGCCTCCCGCTGCCCACAGGGACCCGCTCCCCCCTCGCAGGGGCACCACCCCTGCCCAGCTGGCCCCCGCCACCCACCGCAGGGGCCGCGACGCCACCGACAGCACGGCACGAGCGATTCTCCAGGCGTGCGCGTGACGTGGCACCTTCAACTCGCGCCGCCCCGAATGACGTTGTACGCCGGACTCTTGCACCCTTCCAGCGTTCAGCTCCAACGTGACTTGACCGACGGCTGCTTGACACGCACGCAGCCACGCGCGCACCCATCCTGCTCGGTGTTTTTGGCAAAGCGGCTCTCATTCCCTGGCGTCGTCAGCCACCCGCCGCTTCCTGGCTCTCGGGCTCCCCGGAGTCGGTCTTGCCGCAGTCCCTCCTGGGCGATGCCGGATACCGGCAGGGTTTCCCAGAGGTGTCAGAGGGGCTGGGGTGCTGGCCTTCCCTGGGGAGCCCGGGGGTGTCCTCTCCTCCTCGGCGCGGGGGCTCTCCTCCCGCTCCTCGCGATGAGCTGCGGTCCTTGAGCCGTGCTCCCGTAAGCGGGGCTAGGCAGTGGACGACGTCCACTCTCTCCCTCGCTCTGTCTCTCTCTCTCTCTAAGGAAAGGTCGCACCGTGTCCGAGGCCAAAGCCTACCTGGGACGACCGTTAGGGAAGGAGCTTTTCCCTCAGAGCAGGCGGAGGAGGTGGGGGCGTGCCGAGCCTCACAGCCCCCCGCCTCTGGAAGGCAGCCTCCGGAGGGGAGCTGCTGCAGGCTCCCCCCGCGCCCACAGCCCCGCGCGGCCTTGCTGCTGCGTCCTGGTTTCAGCTGGGACAAAGGTAGATTTTTTTTATAGTAGCTGGTGTGGGGCTACGTTGCGGATTTAGGCTGACAACAGCGTTGATAACGCGGAGGTGTTTTGGTTGTTCCAAGCAGTGCTTCCGCTAGTCAAGGGCTCTTCAGCTCCCCGTGCTCTGCCGGGAGCACAAGAAGCTGGGAGGGGACAGGGCCGGGACAGGTGACCCCAAGTGACCCCAGGGATGTCCCACACCGTATGGCGTCACGCCCAGCACATAGAGCTGGGGGAAAAAGGAGGAAAAGGGGGCCGTTCGTAGCGACGGCGTTTGCCTCCCCAAGGCACCGTTACGCGTGATGGAGCCCTGCTGTCGTGGGGATGGCTGAACACGTGCCTGCCCGTGGGCAGGAGGGGATGAATTCCGGGTTTTGCTGCGCTTGCGCCGGCGGCATTTGCTTTACCCGATAACCTGTGTTTACGTCAAGCGAGGAGCGTCGTGGCTTTTGCTCTTGTGCTATTGCCGGCCATCGCAACGCGGGCCGGGAGCGAGCGCGTGCGTGGTGCTGGGCTGGTGGCTGGGGCTAAAGAGGACCCGCTGCCTTGCTCTGCCAGCGCGCCTTTGCCAGGCGTTGGCGTGTGGGCTGAGCCCGGCAGCAGCGGCGGCCTCCTGCTGCCGCTGCCCGGCCTGTGCCGTGGCGAGGGGAGGCCGGAGCCGCGGGGCGAGGGGGCTGCGGGCGCGGGAGGAGGGGGCGGGAGCGCGGGCCGGGCAAGGCGGGCGCGCAGGGCCGGCCGAGGTGCGGGCCGGGAGAGCGAGCGAGTGTGCGGGGCTGCCCCGGGCCGGGCCGGGCCGGGCCGGGCCGCGGGGGGCAAGAGGGGATCGAACCCGGGCCCCGCGGGCCGCGGGCACAGGACAGGTGCGACATGGCAGCGCGGATCCCCGGCGCGGGGGGCGCCCGGCGCCCCTACAGCCCTCACGGCCCCCGCCACGCCTCACACAGCCCTGCGCCCCACAACAGCACGCACCACACACACCCCCACCCTGCGCCCCACAACAGCACGCGCACACACACACAGCCCCCTGCGCCCCACAACAGCACGCACCACACACACACAGCCCCCTGCGCCCCACAACAGCACGCGCACACACACACCCCTGCGCCCCACAACAGCACGTGCACACACACCCCCCCCCCTGCGCCCCACAACAGCACACACCACACACACCCCCACCCTGCGCCCCACAACAGCACGCGCACACACACAACAGCCCCCTGCGCCCCACAACAGCACGCGCACACACACACCCCCCTGCGCCCCACAACAGCACACACACACACACAGCCCCCTGCGCCCCACAACAGCACACACACACACCCACCCTGCGCCCCACAACAGCACGCACCACACACACACAGCCCCCTGCGCCCCAGAACAGCACGCACCACACACACCCCCACCCTGCGCCCCACAACAGCACACACACACACACCCTGCGCCCCATAAGAGCACACACACACACACACAGCCCCCTGCGCCCCACAACAGCACACACACACACACACACAGCCCCCTGCGCCCCACAACAGGACACACACACAGCCCCCTGCGCCCCACAACAGCACACACACACACCCACCCACCCACCCTGCGCCCCACAACAGTGCACACACACACATAGCCCCCTGCACCCCACAACAGCACGCACCACACACACACACCCCCACACACACCCCTGCGCCCCAAAACAGCACACACACACACACACACACAGCCCCCTGTGCCCCACAACAGCACACACACACCCCCACCCTGCGCCCCACAACAGCACACACACACACACAACCTCCTGCGCCCCACAACAGCACACACCACACACACACACCCCCACCCTGCGCCCCACAACAGCGCACACAGACACACACACACACCCCTGCGCCCCACAACAGCACGCACACACACACACACACCCTGCGCCCCAGAAAGCATACACCACACACACACACACCCCCCCACCCCGCGCCCCAGAACAGCACGCACATACACACATACCCTGCACCCCACAACAGCACACACCACACACAGAGCCCTGTGCCCCAGAACAGCACATACCACACACACACCCCCCTTGCGTCCCACAACAGCACATACCACGCACCCCACCCCCCCCCGCACCCCACAGCAGCATGCACCACACATACACAGACACACCCTTCGCCCCCCAACAGCACTATCCAAGAGCAAGAGCACCACAACACCCAGCTAGGAAAGGCCAGGCCATGTCATAGGTTATGTCCCCACCAGTGTGCACACCCCCTCAAGCCCCGCACCTATCGTACCTGCTGCCGTTGGTCGGGTTCACAGTGGGTGGATGCTGGTGGCTGGTCGCAGTGGGGTGTGAGGTCTGTAGGGGGTCGTATTGCCCTATTGCCACACATTGACTACACACATACATGTCTGTATATGTTTCACATAGAAAAGTAGGAACGTTTCCTTGCTGGCACACGGGAGATCCAACTCTAACCAAGGGAGCTGCACTGCATGCTGGATTTTATGATATAGGAGAAGGGACATGGTAAAAGTCTCTTCAGTATCCACTGGACCTGTATTTTCCCATAGTGTATTTCATAGGTAGGTCCCTAATAACAGGAGGCCAATCTTCATATGCTTTAAGTTTGTCTGTAGGTGAGGCTAGAGACCCCGAGTCCCGGAGTCAGCAGCGGGGACTATAGGAGTCTTTTTTCATAGTGTGGCTTTCCTTCTGCATGATTTCCCATCAACACTGGAGGCTGAAAGGCCAATCTGCGCTGATGTCTGAAAAGAAAAACATAGATAAAGATTCAGAGTAGCCCAACTGTGTGTATACCAACACCTGTGGAAATCTGTTCTGTCTGGTTTGGTGACCAGTGTATAACAGAGTTGAGGAAGAGAGACAGTTAAGTTTTAAGATGCACAGGGTTAAGGACAGCAGTTGGGAATAGAAAATAGATTTTTCTGGATATTATAAAAGTTGAACTATTTCTTCTGAGCTGAAATGAAGATAGGGAGTTTGGTTAAGCTTGACACATCCTACCTACAGTTAGAATATTAGCAACAGATATGCAACACTAAATGCAAGACTAGCATGAGATTCACTAATCATAAAATTCATACAGCATATAGCATGCATCCCATTTCAAAAAGGTCCAGGGTCTCTTGACTTGTTGGAAGAGTAATTCACATAAAAAATTTAAGGGATAACCAATATCCCTCCTCCACTTTCTCCCATATGCAGCCTAAGAATATACCCAGAAATATTCTTATTTGTTGTTTTGTGTTGATACTCTCCAGAGAAGGACCCAGGTGGGGAACTAGCCTGTAGGACTTGCTTCTTGCTCTGTAGCCAAAACCAATCATGGTCTGTTCACGTGCATTCATTGGAAGGAAGGGTGCGCCAGGTTTCATGCATATATTGTATATGCAGCTAACTTGTAACAGCTTATGAGGCAGTACAGAAGAGAAGGATGGGTATAGATCAGCCATTTAGGCTTCTACACCTTCAAACCACCTTTTAAAACTCTTCTCAGAACTGATTAATTATCAACCAATACACATCACACGGTCCACACATCTTACATTTCCGAACTGCTACTGTCTTCTCCAAGAGGGACATTGTTTATTGTGGTTTCCAATATAGTTCCACTGACTCTACGCCTTTCAAAAAACAAAACGAAGAAAACAAAAACGACCCCACCCAGACCCAAAATTCAGCTCTGTCTCCCATTCCAGGCACTTGTGTAACTGCTTACAAAGATGAGTTCTTGCAATCCTGACTTCCACAATGTTTAAATTTGACCCGTGCCAGCTGGGGTTGTACCAGTGGGACAGGTGTTCTCTTATTTCCTCCTGACAAAATGTGCTTGATGGCAACTCATCCCAGTCAAGGTAAAATCTTGTGCCTGGAGAGTGCTGTTGGATCAGTCATTACTGAAGCACATCTAGAAATCACAATACATCATGTCAGAGGAGGTGCCCTTTCCTAAATGGGTGGAAAAGTTTGTGTTCAGAAATAAGAAGGTTTGCTCTTTAAACTCACATTTCAGAATTTGCCAGAATTCAGGAATATTTTCTCTTAGAAAAGGTATTGCTTATCCTGTCTTCCTTGTTTTTAAGATTTTGCTTCAGCATGGTTCATGGCAAAAAAAAAAAGCCAAAAAAAAAAAAGCCCCCCCCCAAAAAAAAAAGTGGAAACAGTACTGCAAGAAAGCAATAAACATGAATAAAACACTACCCCTTCAAAGAAGAACATGTGAGGTTTATCTAACCTGAATACTGAGTCAATCTGGAGCCTAGCAGCTGAAAGAAAATATAGGAAGAAAACGGGAAAATCTAGCAGGAGAAAATGAGAAATATATTTTGGGCACTTAGTCCCTGATATCAGATGTGTGACACAGTTGTGTTTTATTCCAAGCAAAATTTCATATCTATGAAGTTATTAGAGTGACAGAAAGTGCTGTGAAAAGCAGAGTAAACTCAATTCCTTCCCGCCATCACATCCTCACTGCTGTACAGCTGGGTGAGATCAGTGCTTTGCTCTCTGCTGAGGCAGAAAACAAAGGAAGGTTTCCTGAATCCCCAGCAAAGCCAGGGGCCCCTGGCCAGCAAAGCTGCATGAACCGCTCAAGTTTGCACATGCCTATGCAACCTCTTTATCCTGCCATGTAGCACTGATACCCTCTGTCTTCCTAACAGAAACACGTGAAACGAGGAACCAGTCCTGGCATCTGTGAACATAAGCCACTGCAGGTGTCTTCCATGGTAGTATCCGTGGAAGCGAAGGCATGCGTGGGCTTATCTGCTTCACTAAATGAAGTTCCTGAACTACAAACCAGGGCCTGGGTCAGTTGTTTTGCATGTTGAGTGATGTCATGTGAACCCCAGGGCCACTTTCCTGCTTTGGTGGCCTGATCTGGAGGGACCCAGTCCTTGAAAAAGTGCCAGGCTGAGGCAGATCTCACATATTCTTATTGACTTGAACAGGTCACTTTTTAAATATAGCATACACCATGCCACAGTTGTGCTGTATTTTGCCATTTTTGTTCATTTTCAGTTCTTTTTCAACTTAAAAAAAATTACATAGGCACAATGTGTGTCTGCATGGTGACATACTACTCTCTTCATATAGCACTGTGGGAGATAAAAGGATGTTTTTGTTTGTTTGTTTCTAGCTTGCCTTAACCCTATTTATGGGCAATCATCAGGAGATAAATGTCCTGTTAAATACATCTTCATCTAGGCAAAAGCTGAACTTATGAACTTGATAAAATGAAAGCAATTTTTAAATATACTATGCTGGGGATTTATGTTAATTCAGTCTAAATCATATTGAATATAAGTGACAGTTTATCCAGGACATTATTTTGTGTTTCTAATTTTACCCTAATTACTTTGCTTCAGCAGAATTATACCAATAGCTGTTACAAATCTTTATGCCTTTGCCCACCCTCTTTGTTGTGATCCCAGCCTTCTAGGAAACAGATATGCACTATAAGTAATCTCTTCTGCCACGCTGCATAAAAGCATATTGCGGATTCACACATTGTGGTATTTTTTTGCTTAAGCAAATTAGCACAATCTTGATAGCATTTGATATATGGCTACAGCTTGTGGGATTCTCATTTCATTTTTATCGTTGGAGGAAGTTCTTGTATATGTTCCTGAATGGCTTGAAATGTCTCAATGTTTTCCGAATCTCTGCTGGCCAGAAATACTCTGCATCCCCAAGGTACCACAGGTAGATCGAAGGATCACAGCCTATTCTGACCTCCGCGGGATCACACATGGGCCAGACGTTGCTCCAGTCACACACAGACCCCTTTTACATCAGGCTGGATTTGTAGAATAGATTCACAGTCTGCCCTTTGGCTCCAGTCACAGGGTCAAAACAGGCATGTTTGCATGGGCAGTATGCATGGTAGGAATGACAAGTTTCAGACTAAAATATTTTTTTGTTTTGTTTAACTATTTTAGGAAAAAAATAGTCTTCAAGCTTTTTGTGCTATTTCCTTTTGATACTGCATAACACTGAGCACCCTTTTTGCAGAAAGACAGGGTGTGTACCAGCATTCAATTAACTCAGTGCATGATTGAGAGACGAGTACAAACTTTGACAATAGTGACCAAAGAAAATAAATTAAGTAGCAGCAATGTACATAGCAAAGGATTAGAGAGACAGAAAACCTTTCCTTCCTCCCTGAGACAAGTGTAAATTAAGACTGTGTGGAAAACATGGCAACTAGACGAATTGCCAATTTTCAGGGCACCTACCAGGCTTGGCCCATGGTCCAGTATAACAAACCCCGAAGGCAGCAGACACAAATAGTTTTCCCAGCAGTCCTGACACACAGTCTATCCGTCATCCATAATGCCTTGTTTCTCAGGGAAGGCTACTGATCAAGAAACCCACATTTAAGTAAGGAGAAAGGGCAGAATTAATTGCTGCTGCTGTAAAACATACCATATAGATTGCAGTGGCGTGTTCCTGCAACTGCGGGGCTTGGATCACAGGATAGTACCTTACCTACATTAATTAAAACTATGGGGCCAGGCTGTGCATCAACGTACAATTTCAATACCACTCTCATCAGTCGAGTACTACTCTACATGGGATTTTGGTCATGGTTTCACTGGAGACAACAGCAAGACTCTCACTGGTATCAGAAAAGCTGGGGTTTCTACAGAAATCAATCAGGAATGCTGTTTGCAGTCTGCCAGGAAATAATTATTTCTCTAAATATAATATTTGCTGTATGGAAATGGATCAAAGATTTTTTTCTTTAAGTCAATAATAGGGCTTTTTTGAGGTCTGTGGGTTTTGGTTTTGTTTTTCAGGTTTTTTTTTTCCCCTTCTCCCCCCCCCCCCCCCCCCCCCCCCAATCAACTGTTCTCTGAACTTAGTGGGTATCTTTCAAGAGAGAAGAATGGATTTTGGACCTGGTACTTCATGCCAGATGGTATAAACAGCTACCAGAAAGGAGCACTCCTTACTTAGAGGTCAGAGGATGTCTTCCCATCCCTTTAAATGGCTTAACAGCTCTGTAAGAATAACAAATCTGTTTAAAATAGGAAATCAGAAGGAAATAAAGCTGTGTCAGGCAACATTAACACTCCCATGTGCAATTTGACCTTGGACAGCTCACAGATCTCTTGTTCAGCTCATTCATCATTTTTCGGAGCTGTCACCATGAACACCCTTGCTCATTAATTATACATTAACCTCATTCATGACTTTTAATCTATAACGGGCCAGGATGTTTAAAAATAATTAAATAAGAATGTGCAATGGTAATAAGGATAATACCTGTACTGGAGATTAGGACATCTGACTGGAAATCAAAAGTAGGTGATGCTGAACACTTAAACAGGAAATAAAACAAAAACAAGAAAGGAGAGGTCTCCATATCTCCAACCTTGCATTTAGAACAGTGTTAGCTTTAAAGATTCCCAAAATATGCAGCTTGTAGGCTTCTGACTTTTTTTTTTTTTAAACTTACAAAATGAACATGAGTTTTCAAAGCAAGGAAATATGATCTGCTGTAAGCAGATTAGTGGATAAACTGTTAGGCACCAGCTCAGATAAAATAGGGATGGGTTCTTGACAATATTCAGACTCTCTTCTGCTGGTAAAACTGCCAATGCTCCCATTTGGGTGCGTTTGCTGGGTGGAGTGCGCTGGCTGCAGGAGATGACGTTGTTTTCAGAGTATGCTCTGTTCCCACAGGCTGGTGTTTCTATCTCCTGGAGGTTGAACCAGTTCTCAGCGGGTCTTCTAACCTATGCGGTGGCTCGATTTCCAAGCAACCTGGGATGAGAGCAATCCTCTGAATCTGTCAGTCAGTTATCTATGCTGAATATTGGATTCAACAGAGGAATTACCTCCGTGTTTCCAGCACTGTTAATGTTTTAATTCTGAAATTATCATATATTGCTTCTTCCTATAATTAAATGAGTTTTCACATCACACAGCACTGGGGCACCTTGCTTTCCAATATCACAAAGGACTTTTCATATTGTGGCAGTTGTCTGCAGTAAGCTGAAAGTGCCAAGGTTTCCAAAACAGGCTTGCAGCAGAAATAAAATTTTATACCCAAGGAAGAATTACTACATGCCACATAACATTTCAAGCTAAAATAATGTTTCATCAAAGATTTAGGGAACAAGGATTAGTTTTTTAAACCCAGCTAAGTCAATGAATCTTATATCCTATATACTGCTATACATTATGGTCTGAGACACATTTCACTATGCTAACTCAAGGCTGTTCTAGTGAGGTTGCATCAAATAAAAAACCCTCAGCAGAGAGAAGATTTCACTGACCTAGTTTAAAAGAACTTGTGAAACCCACCAGCACACGGATGCCTAGGAAGGTGGTCAAAGAATATTTCACTGCCTGAGAAGTACTTAATGAATTTTAGAATGGTGAATTATGGAGTTCAATAATGATAAATTACAGAGCCTCAATTATATACAGAAGGATTTTCCTTAAAGAGAAAAACCAGAATAATTTGTCCCAGCTGTAAGTGGATGCCATTTGAAGTATCCAGACTATGCTTTATTATTCTCAGAGAACATAAAAAACCTTCATAAATCATTTTTGACCACATCCAGGATTTTCAAAGGACTCCAAGAAAGTTAGGGCTAGTATCTGTGAACTTCATTAGAGGCTGGGTACCTAACTACCTTGGAGCGCTTGGAAAATCCCTGTCTCTGAACAGCTGGATTCTGCTCAGCTCTAGCAAAATACATATATTTCATGGCTCTGAAATACTCTGTAGGATTTTAACCTTAAGAACATCCAAATGCAAGGGTAGGTGCTTAATCTGATTGCCTACTGAGTTTAATAGGACTTTGCCTATGGCATTAAACAACAGTACCTTTGTGTAACCCACTGGTTTCAGGTCCCTGTTGTGTGGCATCCGCAGAGGTGGTGTGTGGGGGGTGTGTGTGTTAAAACCCACCTACACAGCCCTGCTCTTCTCCCTCCACTGCAGCAGCTCATGCTTTTAAACTCCCGGTATCTCCGGGCAAGTTTGCCAAGGTAGTCATCATCACATATTTACACTTAGAAACTACCTTTTATCTTATGATCTCAAAGCACTTCACATCCATTAATTAAACTCTAAGGGCTTCGTAATAGGTTGAGATGAATATTTTCTGCTGCCCCTCAGGTAAAATAGCAGTTTGGCTTAAACCTGAGCAGCAATTGGCTTTAAACCTAGAGAATCTGTTTTTACGAGCAATCACAGATCTGTATGTAGTAAAAAGTATGATTACATGGGATGGACTCAGTTTGTGCTGAAATGGGAAAGGAGATTACTTTTTCATTCAAAATACCTTTACTCTAATGTATTTCTTTCTTAAATTGAAGTGAGCATTTTGGACTATTTATTCCCAAATGGAATTCCAGCAATTGGGGTTACTAAAGATTTAGTCCCTGAAATGTATTTTTTACCTTAACTCTGTTTCAGAAAATCCTGTTCCACATGTGATCAGAATCATAATTAAAGGACTTTTCTGTATATGTAATACTTCCAAGTTGACACATCTAATCATGTATTTAGGCAATGTAAAATCAATCCAATATCAGTAAAGCAACGGGAGTAAATTTTCTTTTTTTAAGGGATGTTAGTTCACGCCTTATAAACCAGCTCTAATTTCCATTGTCGGGCAATACTGCGTTTTACTCAGAATTCTGACTTGAGGTGCGGGACCAATGAATAGAAACTCATAAAGGCAGAATTTCTCCTCTGTGGGAGGCAGCAGTATTTTAGAAAAGAATGAGGTGCATCTATAAGGAGGAGGAAGTATTTTCAAACTTTCTGTCTGTATGAAAAATAACAGAAATCACATCCTAAAAATAAAGAGCTATATTTGAAAGCATAATTGAAGGGATAACATGTTCCAAGCCCCAAAATGTCACCCCTTCTCTGTGCCTCAGTATCCCCTTCTCTGAAATGCACATCATGACAGAAGCCTGTTTAGTGAAACACTTCCACACCACCTGGTGAAAAGCATCATCCAGAAGCTTACTACTGTTACTGTAAGTGAACATGAGTAATTGTTTCAGATAAAATGACAGATTTCTATAGAATCACTACATCCTTCCAGTCTGAATCCTGCAACACCAAAACGATATTCCCTTCCTGTCCCAAGACCACACTTAGACCAGCTGTGACCTGTTACACGTGAACGGTGTAGTAGTGATAGTGATTTCAGCTGGTCTACGTGTATTTCTTCTCTTTGAAAGCAGAGCCTTTTTCTTAATTATTTCTGACTTTTCATCCAGCATGCTATAAGCTTCTTATGAAGAAAAGAAAATAAATAATTCAACTTCCACTTATTCCAGGAGGAGATTGGCTGTTCTAATCTATCCTTAGAGAATAAACAAGCTAGATGTTCACATACAGCTTATTAGAGTATGACAAATAAACATGTGCACGATAGCGCAATGACAATAAGGATGGGGAATACCAGAACCGTACTTTGGGCTGGAATCTGAGGCTGGGACCATTTCCAGTTCCCTCCCAGGGGCTCGCATGTTGGGTTACACTTTAGCCTGTAGCTGCAAGCCAGAGACTGGTAACAAATGTCAGTGCAATAAGGAGTCAAGAAGAAAGGACGGAGCCAGAGAGTGTGTCAGAGCGTGGATTAATTCCCCATCGCGAGAGCGCTCCGGGCTGCTTAGTGCAGTGCATTCGGAGAGAGTTCTCAAATGAGTTAAAAGTCTGATTGAGAAATACGGTTCCTTGGCCACCCAGGAGCGAGAATGACTCTTTAGGGTTTAGGGTAGTCTGTTGGAAATATTAATATGTTAAGGCAGCACACTGGGAAAGCTTCTGCACCTGCTTTAGAGAAACCTTTCAAAACACATATTACTTGCTGCCTCCAGGAATGTTCCTGTTTCACTTGGAACAAGGGTGGGATGAAACAATTGAAGCAGTTTTGGACTAAAATCTAAGTTTTCCCCTTTCCCAGGGATGGGGTCTGTGAATCTCTTGTGCTTTCTGTCTGGCTTAACATATCCTGAATTTCAGCTCTTACTGAAGGATGATTGGGGCCTCACCCTGAAGGAGCCCACAGGTTGATGGATCAGGTGAAAGACAAGAAATGAGCTTGCACCCCTTGAATCCTAGGTCAGAGGTCTTACATCTAGGCCCTGGCACAGTGACTACAGTGGAGCAACAGAGGAGAATAATTTCCCCAACAAAGTCTTGCTGAAGCTTCACTGCGTCAGCATCTGGCCACCACCTTGGGAGCCCTGCAGAGCTGCGGAGCATCAGCCTTGCAAGGAGGTTGGGTTTGGCACTGAAGGCTGCAGCTCACTTCCAACACCGCTGGAGCAACTGGGGCTGTTGTCCTCACTTGAAAATGTTTCAGTAAAGCATAAAAACTTCAGATTCTTTCTTCTGAAACAGCAATATATGCAATTGGATTGGAGTTGACTTCATCCACAGGAGATATCTGACAATCTTGCTTGATGAGAGCGAGCTGCATGTGTCACCAGAGAGAAAGATAGAGTGTCTGAAGAAGAGGAAACCATCCATCTTACCACCCTGACCTTTCTGATAGCCAGCTAGTAGCATGGGCAGAGCTCCACAGATCACTTCAAAGTTTATTGCTCTGTTAGTCCTCTTTGATTGACAGATCACCTAATGGATAATAAATTACTGCCCTCCACTTGGACTGGGGGCTGCCTGCATGCTGCTAACGCTGATTTTTCAGAACCTAGTATCACTCACTCTCTGCTTTTGCAATTTAAAGGGATGCAAGTTCAGAGACAATAAATAAATACAGAGGACTGGAATTTCAAGGGTAGGTGTGGGGAATTAACAGCACGGCACCCTCTGAATTCCATTGTGACACAGGCTCCCACGTCCCTCGGGTCTTTTTAAAAATCTTGCAGCTTTACTTTTGTACCTGCTGCAAACCTGGTTGCCTCTCCCCCAGGCATCTGGGGGTGGGAGAGCAAAGCTCTTTGGCCCCTCTGCAATTCTGAGGGTGGTGGTGGGGCTCCGCGGAATGCTTGCCTTGGGTGCCCACCTGCACCAGAGGAGAAAATGTGCTCTGCAATGAGATGAATCTAAAGAAACTCCACCTGACACCAGTAGTGCCTCTGCCAGGACAGGACCCGACTCTCAGCTTTTACTTAATTCCAGTCACAATGACTTGCTTTGGCATGTGAGCAAGCGCGGAACAGAGACTATATAAAGGCCTCAGGGTTTTGCCCGTAAAAAGAAAATGAAGTGGAAACGCCTTTCTTGAAGTTGGAGAGGCCAGGATTTGTTATGGCTGCTCTGGGTTGCTGAGAGCGCTGCGAGTCAGTGATGCTTTCCTCAAGATCCGCTGGCAGCCCCGTCACTTCCATTAGTTCTGCCACGTGTCAGGACGCAATTAAATAAAATGTCCCTCTCTCACACTCACCTTCGGGACCGGTGGGCTCACCACTAGTGCTGGCGATGAGGCGCTCCAGCTGCTGGTCCCGCCGGTGCCCACGGAGTGAACACCAGAACGTGTAAGCTAGAAAAAGCAACAGAAAAGCTCAATTCTCACATGCGCTAGATTTTCCAAAGAGCTCTGTGCAGATGGAGCAGGACATGTTTAAATGTATTAGCAAACTGTATTCCCTAATCTTAGGGCATTGCTTTCCTGAAAGATTGGGCGGGGTGGAAAGGCTCTGACATTAAGCTGTGTAGTTTTGCATGTAATTTTGCACAGCTTTCCTGAAGGCAAAGGACCTTCCTCCTGTGCCAGGGATCTCCCCTAAGCACCATGGTCGGGGTGCTCTTCCTGAATCTTCATACATGCCTGTGATAGCTTTAGCTAAGATTGTGGAGAAGGGAGCACCTGCATAAATCTAAAGAATTTGGGGGTTAAAAGAAATGATGTTCCTCCCCAAAAAGAAACCAACACACTCTGCTGGATCCAAACTGGTGCTGGTGGAGCTACACCATTATCCCTGAGCAACATGCAGCTTCTCTAAATCTCCCTGTCTCCGCATTTTCTAGGGTTCTTGCCTGGTGCACCAACTGTCTTGAGGCTTTCATTTTAACTTAGCAAATTAAAAGCACCAACCGCAGAGGGACCATCAGCACAGCAGGTAGCTCCCGCAGGTTGGGTCTGTCTTTTCCGGCAGGTGCTTGTCTTCAGTCCCAGGGTTGCGCCTTTACACTACACTCTGAGCTTTCTCTCTCATTCCCCCCAAGCGCCCGCCCCGGGTCCCTGGTACCAGCTGCCGTCACCATTTCACATATTTTCAGACACAGACTTGGGCATTCTCCGGGCAGTGAGCCTGGGACACAGGTGCCGACCTCTCATCTTGCTGCCCTGTAGCAACCCAGTTGCTCCTTCAAGCCACCACTAGGATCTCTTAATTCTTCACGCATGAAACTGTAAATTTTTGGGACAGACAACATCTTTCATTGCTTTTGTGAACATCTGCATCTCAGAAAATCTAGCCCAGTGGGGTTTGGTGCATGCCTGCATCTCCAGCCCTATGACACTGCACATACTCAGAGCTTTCATTATACGCACTCCTTTTCCCTCTTGACTGAGGGAATAGTGAGACCTTCAGAACGTGTTTATTTATGAAATCTGTGTTACTTGTTCCTATAACATTTATTTTTCTCTCTCTTTAGAAAGCACAGAAGTTCAGCACGGGCCCTTAGAAACACAGCTGCTGTTATTTTGCAGCTGGGTGCTACTATGTGGAGAGCATCTGAAAAGGGAGGCTTGAACATAGGAAATTAGATGTGAGTTTACATCACTGTGGAGAACAATACATGAAAAACTTGAGACGTAGATTTTAATCCAAGATTTTTAATATGAGTATTTCATCCTGCAGCCTTCAGAGTTGAATGGAGGTTTGGAAAAGTCCACCTATGTACAGATCCGTGGAGGACAAGACAGTAATTACTTGTTTCTTTCTCAAATGACTGTAAGCCTGGTGGGTTACACAACATAGCCCATCTTTATATCCTCAGTTTAGGAGTGTGCTATGGCTGTTCAGGAGAGCATTTATGTACACCACGGAACTCTAAGTGTAAGCTGAATGTTTAGCACATATTTCAGTGCTATCTTCACAGCATGGTCTATAGGCAATGTGTTCCCTTTACCCGCGCTTCTTACATTTCTGCATCCTTATATTAAAGCTTATGGCTTAAAAAGAAGGGAACTATGTTGCTTCATTTACCAGTATCAGATATTTTTACTGAGAGTAATTGATTATCCAGAGTTTGCTTATATGAGAATTAAACATGGTATTCCATTAAAATTATTAATAAAATCTTTCTATAGCTCTGCTCTCTCCACTTCTCCTCTAATATTCAGAATCACATAAAATAGTAATGAGCATACATAGCCTTCTGCTGTTTTCATAGACAAGGCAGTAAAGAGACAGTTGCTGTTCCCTTGAGTGCTAGCCCACGAATCAGAAAGTCTAATCAGCCAGTGTCTGACACACTAGATAGCCCCTGTATTTCATTACTGCTATATTAAAATCTTTCCTATTTGAATTCTGTATCCTCTATTAAAAGGAGAGAGAGGTAGAAGAGAGAATCAAAAGAGGGCAAGAGGAAAGGACTTAAAGAAAAGTGACTCTCTTTTAACTCCCCCAGCCTGATGCTTTGGAATTCTGTTTCCAGTGCAACAGCTCGTCTGAAAACACCGGGAGCAAGTACCTGGCATGCTGCGGCCTTGGTACACCCCTGGGGCTGGTTTGTAACAGTTCAGCTTTAGTGGCCTGGGTAAGACCCAGTGCTTGCTTGTGGTTCTGCCTTGCAGCAAATGCTCAGTGAAAAGTAAATGAGCAATGGTGTTTTTCACGGTTTGCCCACACCACTTGCCCACTGTGTCTGCGCCTGCGATTGAATATTCAGGGTTCCCTTGCTTAGGTCCAAGGATTGCAGAGGGGCAGATGTTCTGAAGCTGTGGGTCACTGCAAGGGCAGTTTTCCTGGGAGAATCTGCTGCTGGGTGTTGCCAGCCTCTGACTGTCCACAGTGTGGAAGACGCAGCATTGCTGCAGCCTTGCCAGCAGTGTGGCTGGTGTGCAGGTTTCATAAAAGCAACATCTTCCAACACTTCCAGAAGCAGGAGGTGCCTCTCTTTGTGCGTCAGTCCACACTGATCTGTAAATTAGGCTGTGACAAAATGAATTAGATTTCATTTTGCATAGCTGTCCAATGGCATTACTGCATGTGTTATTACGTAATTCTTTGAATCAGTAATTTGACTTTTCGTGCTTGCGTCTTATGAAATTGAGAAAGATCAGTTCAATACCTGTAGGCAGTTGCTAAGAGTGGCACAGATGTATATAATATCGAACAATAGATGTCACTGTTATGCCAATAAAAATGGGTTATATTTACAGTTATTGGTAGTTTCAACCTCCATTGCACAAAGCTGCTAAGTCAAAAGTGTAAAGCCAGGGCACTCACTCACATGATACTTTTTAAAACACGAATCCTACACCTCCTTGTGTTTTGTCATCTATCAAATTACACACAAAAATTCTAAAAGATTTTAAAAGTCACTTTAAACAAAATAAAAAAAGATATTTTCCTATGGCTTTACACAAATTGGTCACACAAGAATAGCACCACTACCCAAAAGTTACCATGAGTGGGAGACAAAGAAAAAGGAATGTGGGAATCTTAACTAAGGAAATATCAGAGATGGAAACATTTCTGCTTAGACTTCTTTCTTTCAAAGGGGAGGGTAGTGTATTTACTCTCCTCTCCTTGGACGATTACATGGAGCATGGCACGTATGAACTCACCAAAAGGGAAGGATCAGGTTATAGCCAGTAGTTAGTTGAGAAACAAGAAATGAGGGAGAGGCATCACAGGCAACATCGCACAGCAGCAAAAGATAGGGAGAGTCTGCAGGAGGAAATAAGTATCCAAGCAAAGTTTGAGCTCTAATGTCCTATTTCAAGAGGTTCTTAACACTGCTTGAAATTAGTATAAAATGACGAAAATTAGACTGTGAACAATATAAGAAACTCCAGACCAGTATGGTACCCTTTTGCTCGGCTTTAAGCAAGACCTGTGCAGAGTCAGCTCTCAGGTGATGAGCAAAACCAGTGAAGTCTAACAAATGAGAATGAGTTTAAACATCAATTTCAGGATGAGACACAGAGGAAACTAGGCAGGTTATTACACAGCAGCTGTTCACCAGCTACTGTTCTATTCCTCAATATCAAGAACAGAGTACACTGAGAGAAAAAGTCTGTGCTCAGTGGTTGTAGGAGCCTATTTGTAGCCATAACACAAGAAACAAAATGCTTCTTTGTGACCAACTGATTTAGCCAGAAGAAGTGGACAAGCATTTTGGTGCATGGTGCTTTCGACAGCTGGGCTCCAGTCAGCTGCGAGGAGGAGGTTCCTGATATTTTGCTTACCATGAGTTTGGAAGACATAAATTAATTCAAGCAAACCCTAAGTCTATAAAAATAAGAAAAGCCACATGGTAGATTTTCATCAAACCTCTCTCATCCAGAACTTGAACGAGACCAATTGTCATTTCTGGATAGACAACACCTGAACTGCACACACAAATAGGTGTTCATTCAAAGAAACCCGCCAATGTTATGTTCATAAATGCCAAACCTTGCCATGCAGATCTCATCACACCTACTCAATAAAAAATCCCCACAGTATTAGAATGAGGAGGGCAGCTCCCTCTGTCCAGTCCAATGCCCGAGGGAATTGCCAGGATTTTTGTCTAGTTTGCAGACGAGACTCTGCTTGCTATTTGGACAACATTGTGATGCCGATTTAAACACTTCTGTGCTTATTTACCTAAAAACTGCAAGTTTTGCTTCTAAACAGGATCTTCATATCTCAGCTTTCCTCTTCTTTGGTGTATGCTTTCCCCTTCACTTGAAATCATCTCCTTGCATGTCACATCCCAGCGTCTTGCTGAGGAAATGATTAGGAGGTCACAAGAAGAAGAATGACTCAATATAAAACTAGAAACAAGAGAAAACTTCAAGGAACAATCTGAGGAATAACAATGTTGTTTCCATCACATATTCCTTGTAGCGTTAAAGGAGTGAGCGAGGCAGAATACCAGGTGAATTGCTTCAAGACGTAATGTCTTTCAACATACCCTATGAGATATTACCTGCTTCTGCAGAAAAATAAAAGGAAAATGATACAAATACCTCATAAATCATAGCTGAGGTGCATATTTCAAAGATTCACGAGATTCTGGTACGAAGTAGGAAGTGGTATGCTTTGCAATGTAATGTTGCCTGATAGCACAGAGGAACTTCAGCCACAGGCTTTTAGCTTGGGAAATGTAGGTACAAAAATTCAGTATTTTACATGTACTTTTATAGCACCAAGATAAACCAAGCTCCTGGACACAATGACATCGAAAATGCAAAATCTTAGCATCTGTGAAAGTACAAATATTGATGTGCATCACTAAACATATGTTGCTGACTAAAGCTATTATTAGCGACAACAGTCATTCTCTCTACTCTGGAAAATCCCAGTTGCCTTGGGGTTTGTCTGAGCAGAAAACCAGAGAAAAATCTGAATAAAACCTTGTGAGTTAGCCTCCTGATAACAGGCTGAGCTGTAATACTCCGATAATAATAAAGCCAAAAATACAGGGCTAAATTCAGCCATGCTTACTTGATGCTAAATTGAGCAAATTGCATACCGCCTGCTGCAGAGGCAGTACCAGAAGGCGTCTTGTTCTCCCAGATTGTCTTTGCAGGGTATAGATTATTTTGATCCATTCATTGCAGCTCCCATTTTGACTGACACCTCAGAACTGAACTGGAAACTCCAGATGCTGCAGTTGGGGAAGGTGGAGGTTGAGGCTGAAGCTCACTCGTTTCCTAGCGCACAATGCACACAGCTAGCAGATCTTGTGCCTGCCTCTTTCACCCAGCTCTCCCCTCTCCCCTTCCACCCTCCTAAGGCAGCATGGGGCCACCTTCTGTCCTAGCTGCTGCATGCCCCAGGTGAGCTCTCCTAAAACCACATCAAGCTGTGGGTTTTCTGGGCCCTGAGCTCAGCCTCTACATCATCCCTGGACTTCCATAGAAACAGAGCCAAATAATGATGTCTTCAAATGATCAGCGAACCACCTGGTTATCAGAGGTATTCAGGAAAGGGGTTATCACAAGTGCCTGAGCCAGGAAGGTTTAAGCAGACCTGTACTGCCAAAGTCAAGCTTTTAAACATCCTACTTCTGGTTCCAAAATTCACGAGATGAACTTTCTGTAAATATTTTTTTCAGCACGGTCTTCCAGCCTAGAAACATTTAGATTGTACCTTTCCAAGTTTTTTCTGCTACCAAGAAGTCTAAAAGATTAATTAACCCCCCCAAAAAAAGCATGATTCCAACAATTAAATAATTTTAGAAGGTATAAGAGGCATGAAAAAAAACCTATATTTTGTGAGATATGGGAGCTGGCAATGCTGGCAGAAATTTTGAAAAGAAAGATTATAAGATACACGCAACAATATTACTGCTGACTGCCTGGTATGGAGCGTCACAGCTAGAAAGGCAGTTTGAACAGGAGGAGTAGACGGGAAGGCAAGAGGATGTGAGAGCAGAGGGCAAAGCAATTGAATGTTTCAAAAAACTAGTGGATGAATCAATTTTATTTTTCAGCTGACGCACATGTTATGGGTTGAACTGTCCTGACTGTTCAAGGGAGCATATGGGCATTCAGTTGCTTTAGACTGAGGGAATTCAAACCTTTGAGGACTGCACAGGGAGAACATGCAAGCATTGGAACGAGCGATGAGGAAACCTACCAAGGAGTTCAGCAGAGACTGAATCAAGCTATGGAGGCACTGCAGTGCTGCTCTGACAAAATTAACTGACAAACACTAGAGAGGTGTGGAAAATAAGAATATATTTTGCAGCCAAAGCTGTACCAAGCTCACAACTATGAAGGTAGCAGCTAGAAAATTAGACCAATGTATATATGCCTGTCTGTCTATCTATCTATATATAGTTGCAATAGGAACTGCTATCACTTGTTGACAGAGGAGGCGCAGTCCTTATGAAACACTACAGTCAAGCAGAGGTGTATGAAGTACTGGGGGGGCCGTAGAGCTCCTAGGTATGTCTCACATTAGCAATGAAATCTCCCCTAGAAACAACATAGGTAGGAAGAGAACAGATTTAAATCCTTGCAGCATAACAGAATACCAGTATTTATGGTTAATTATCAGCCATTAAATGATTAAATTAGGCAGGTTCTATTTATACAATGGTTGCTTTTCTTGTTCATTCAGCTACAATCAGTTATAAACAAAAATGCATCCCATAAAAGTGTTTCAGTTGTTTAACAGACTGAGTGAGTGGCCGACCTCACTATAATGAATTAGGGATCTTTATTTATTTGAACATCCATGGTCACCAGAGCAATGCAAACCTAAACCCCATCTGGTTTCATTACAAAGGCGTGCCTTTGCCAGTAAAAATTAGAATGAATTTTCATTGAATCTGTGAGCCTTTGTGGGTTGGGCTCCATGGACACATGTAAACATGCTTAAACTACATTTCCAAACTCAAAATACAAAGGGGTATTCTGTGGCTACAAAGTCATGGAAGCCAGGCAGAAGTCATGCTTAGAGTCCAGGTAATAGGAAGAAGGCGTTCTGCACTCTACATACACAGGATTTCTGTTTAGAAAGCAAAGGAAAACATGTAAATGAAGATAATCAAAGAAGGAAAAGAGGTTAATCAACATTTCACATAACCACAAAAATGGAAAAAAAGGCTAATTTAGTTAATTCCTTTTGCATCTGCTTTAGAAAGCAGTAGGGTGTGCTCATGAGTCACCTTTGAGCTTAGTTGCAAACAGCCTCCTGAATGTGTGAGAATAAACAGAGAGAATAAAATTCATTTTCCTACTTACTGCAAACCATCCTGCCCTGATATGACTTTGTTCCAGCTCATTAAAACTGTGTTTCTAGAACTGTGCCCAACTCAATTAATTCATAGCCCCTTTTACCAAAACAGTTCATGCTCATGATTTATAGCTAACGCACAGCCACAGCATGTGAACAGCAGGAACTTAGACCTGGAGTAAGGACCACAGGCAGCCAAAAGAGTGAATCCATCACATACCTTGTGTGGAAAACACTTCCTACACCCAGCTAAAAGGGAGCCTGCTAGAGAGTCCCAGGCAAGGGACCACGGAGCCAGTGTGCTTTCACATACTGTAACCCATGGTGGGGTAGCTGGGCTTTACAACCTGCTGCCCTACTATGTCCAGTACCTCAAACACAAGAATCCAAGAGAAATGCTAAGGAAGGAACCTCAAAGAAGTTTCTTTTCAGAAAGGAGGAAACCCTTTCATGGTAAATCCCCACTGGAAACAACACACTTTTATCTTAATCTGGCAAGTAGTACGTGTGTCTTATTGCATCTCTGAACACTATGAGCTGCTGAAACTAGGAGTAGCAAAACAAGTAGGATGCCAATGAATAAACGCTTGTAAAGTGCACTGAAGCTGAAAAGCATGGCATATTATTACTAGGAGATGACCAGCATTTAAACAATGTTTGGTGTCTCATAATTTCATCACTGAAAAAAAATTTCTGGCTTGGTTGAAAGGCTGCTGAAGTTCTTCCGTTGGTTTCATCAGACTTCTCAGATGTTTAAAATGTTCACTAGCATAAACTGGTGGATGGGACCAACAGCCAGAGAGAGCTCAGATGGCATGAGGGAATGGAGGGAGATTATAAACAATTAATTAGGTATGATTTATACTGTTTCATTTCTTCCACTTACTCATTATCCTTTCAATATTTTAAACTAATTAATTTCCAAATTGAATAATAAGCATAGATATGTGCCTGATGCTTTAACCTCTCTACTAAAAGCAGTTTCTGCAGGGTTTTCCATCAGGGATGATGCACCAGTCTGGGGCTGCTGCTCCCTGTGTGCCACTATCGCACTGATACGTGCTATCAGATGGTGCTTTGTTGCACGCAGCTTTTCTGACCCTTTGATCTGCCAAATCTCCACACATCAGGCCTCTGATACAGGGCACTGACTCCCCTACTTCCCTCCACAAACCCTGCAGGCCTGTCTTCTCCCCACTGGTCAGGCAATTGCCATGATCTTTAGTCTAATTTTTATGAAGGCAAGTTCTAGTATCTTTTCCTTTTAATGTCTCATGAGAACATAGTTAAGAAAGAAAGACAGGGAGGGAGAGAGGAAAAAAAGTGAGCTGATGCTATAAAAAAGCCACTCCTTATGCCATGACAAAATAACCCTCATTTCCCAAATGTATCATGCTCAGAAATGACAGTGCTTTGCACTCTAACACCTTTTTAAATCACTCGAAATGCCTCCAACCCTGGGAATGCGACTTTCATTTTTGGCGCAGTTTCACACAACCCTGGAGCAGGCCCCATCTATGGAGGTACGTGTGTGTGTGTGTGTGTGTGTGTGTGTGTGTTACAGGCAGGAGGAAGCCTGCCCAGATGAAGTGAGATACATTTTCTGTAAATTCTTGCCTTTTCCTACAGGTTAGATCCTCACAAGCACACAAATACCTGGAAACAACACTGTACTATTTTCCTATATGTCTAACCCACTATTTTCAAGAAAAAACCCAACCAGAATAGCAGACGCTATTTAAGATTTTTTAAGCATTCGAGTTGTTGAGCAGTTGACGCAGTGGCATCATAACAGCTCTCATTTTGCAGCAGTTTCAGGGTCTAGGGGTCTCCAGCACAGTTTAGAGCATATGGGATCTCTTCGTGCAGCTCTGGTTGCTGCCTCGTTCTTCCTTGCAAAGAGCTGACCGGAATAATCTGACTTTTTCTTGGATCTCGATCAGAATGCCAATTTTTTGACCCAGGACTGTTTCAAACTGTGCAACATAAAAATCTACACTGTAGTCTATTTCCCCAGCCGCTTCTAAGAATACTTTCAACGATCGCAGAGATTCCCGATGCTCCTCCATAAGTGCTTTCTCATCCACCTCTTCTCTATTCTTCTGTGTTTTTCTCCCAGCACTGAAAATAAATAAGTGGGGTGAGACTTGTCTGCCTGAAACCTAAATAGCTGTAACTCAGCTGTTCTGGGAGAGTTCTGAATAGTCCAGGGTTTCTTCACGTCTTTCAGCCGATGTGGGGGCCTGAATGCCTCCTGACAGGGCTGTCCAAGGGAATTTAAATTCACTACCAGCTCCTTCACGTGGCTGGCGTACTGTAGGGTGTTGAGGGTGTGTTTGCAGGATTTAATTCCTGGAGAGACAGCGGCAATCATGCAGGCACAGTTGTTTTCCCCTATAAACGAGTCCCTCAGGACGTGGGTGAGTTTGCTAGCCCTGAATGGGGTGTGGTCTCTGTTACGTCCCGATGCCCTGATACACTCCTTGAGTGCCAAGAGGCTTTTATTAATAATCAGCCCCCTCCAGCCTTGTTTGCCTGTCTGCAGTGGAGATGTTGGCTCCTTGCTCATTCCCAGCCAAATCAACCAGGGAAAACTTGGCATACAAATGCCCTCTCTTCTTGAATATGATCTGGAAGATGGCATGGCTCCAAGAGGAGTGAGTGTTGGCAGAGGTCTTGCCTGATGTGCGGCATTTGCTACCCATTTCAATTAGCTTGATGACTTCTTCCATGCTGGACCACTTCCACAGCCCCACCGCCTGGATCTGCTGTTTACCATCTTCCAGCATTCCCAGCCGCTTCTTCCAGTTCAGAAGGTCAAACACTTTGCCCCCCTAAATCTCAGAGAAGGCCCCACAGACTTGAAGCTCCAGTTTCTGGCAGCTGGGGTCCTTCAGCCTGAGGAAGACATCGTCAGCGACCAGGATGTAGATCCCTTTGGAAGGCTCAGAGTTCTTGATAGAGAAACTTCCCCTCATGGTGTGTGTCTTACTGCTGCCTGTCTGGCCACAGGCAAAGCAGGTAGCCATGCTCCCCTGGGAGATGGTCTTCACCAGGGACTGAGTGCTGTGTCCCTACACTAGCTCATTGGCGGCACAATCATTGAAGGCATGGTCAAAGCAGAAGACCTGGTTGTCCAGGTACCATGTGAGGTCCAGCTTCTGCTTAGCTTCACGCACCATCACCATGTCCCGGCAGGGCACTGTCACTACATCAAAGTCATCGAGCTCAGCCTCCTGTTGCTTCAGCGGCTGCTTCTGAACACACACACACACAGATGCGATGGGGCCAGCATGGTGTGGTGACCCGCAGTGCCTCACAGCTCAAGTGGCTGCGGCACTTCTGGATCATGGCCATCACATCAGGCCTGGGGTGGAGTGAAGCAGTGGCCTTCTGGGCTTGCTACTCCCGCGTCTCCAGCTGCTGGCATTCCCACTGTTCTCGCAGCCTTCCTATCTGCTGCACACATGGTGATGTCCACCTGGGTCTGTGGCCCCTGGAGCCAGGCTGGGCAGTCACAGGGCCCCTGCTGTCCCCAGATGGCTTCTTCACTTTGAGGGGCTGTGACAGCTATTCACTCACCAGGGGCTGGTTCCATTCTGCTGACAGTGGGGCCTCGATGCTGGTCACGGACTTGCTCCTTGGGGCCAGGTGAGGATGAGGGCAAAGATGAGCTGGAGATCCACCTCACCTGCTTGCTCTTGTTGGCCCCTTTCTCGAGCCACTCCACAGTGATGCTGGAAGTGCTTTCATGGAGCTCCGTCACCAGTGCCGGGTGGATGCGCCCATCGCTGTGCTTGATCTCCACGTAGGTGCCCAGCTGGATGTGCCCAAACTCCCCAGCCATGCTGTCCCTGTGCCCTGGCCACAGGTGTGGGGCGGAGGTGCCCCCCGGCTGGTGCAGGCAGGGCTGGAGCTTGCCCCTGGCCGCGGTGGGTCCCACGGGGCTCAGCGCTGCCTTTGCCCAGCACCGTGTCACAACAGCCTGGGTGGCCACCCTGGGGGGCTGTGGAAGGGGTTCAGCTTCAGGGTTGAAAATATATGTGGTTTTAATCAGCTGCTATGGGTGGAAGGAACATATAAAGCTGCCATCACCTGAAAAGGCCTATTTGAGTTTCCAGGCTGGCATGCAGCTGCTGTGACACATCGTGTCTAATTAGATCAGTCACGTGTTAGGCTAATGCCAGTGGCACAAGAATTTATAGCAGTGACACAAGTGCAGAGACTCAAGAGAGCCTTTTCGTCCTGCAGTGACCACGCAAAAATGCAGAAAACAACATGTTGTTTTCAATTACCTTGAACATAAATTTTGGATTCTTTTAAAAGGCTTTCCATGCCTTGAAATCTTGCTTGAGAAAAAATGGGCTTAACAGAAAATGAGTGAAGAACAGAGTTGCAGTGTGAGTGCAGTGGGTACATCTGCATCCACAAGGAAGAATCTGGTATCATTTTGATAACTGGAACAGCTGATGATACTTTTAATCCATTTCTGTAATGCTCTTCGGTCATCTGGATTCATGAATAGAGAATTTCAAAGTCCTGGCTACAGGAAAGTCTTTTTAACATCTTGGCTTACATAAGATTTTTGGTTCATTTTTGGCAGGTAGATTAAGACATTCAGTGACGAGGACTGTTATTCATGAGAATATTCAAATGCCATAATAGCCCTCAGAAGAATGCTTGCAGAAATAGTAGTAAACTTACATAAGCTTGAAGTAAATAAAACCAACTCAGAAGGTTTATTTTAGCAGATACCTAAGTGTCTCCATTTGTTCTTGCCTTTTGACTGGTAACTTAACATGATGAATTCAGGCAGTCTGAGATCACCAAAACTTAACAATAAGGAGAATCTTGGATGTCCTTATTTACCAACCCTCCTGTGGAGCCAAAACACCAATTAAGATGTGTTATAATTTCTTGAAGGAGAGCAATTAATATCCCCATTTTTTGTCTGGAGATGTAGGCACCATGACTACTGTTGCTTTCAGCTACTTATGCTTGACTAAATCCTCATGCCTTTGAATGTGCTTCAAATGTAATTCAAAACATTTTTATGTGGGGAAATTATGTCACTGTTATAGAGAGATCTAGTTCTTGGGTCTCCACCTGAAAATGCCAGCCTGATGAAGGATACAGGGTAGTAAAATGGCAGCAACTTCTTGGCTAGATTTTGGAGATAAAAGCCTGCCATGTACACTGTTAGATAAGCTTGAAGAAATACAGAGAGCCAGGGATACAGGGTAGAGCAAAGCTGTGATTTTAAAAGCTTGTTCAGTTTTCCATAGCAACATTGTCTCTCTTAGCACAAGTCTTTGCTCAAATTCTTTTGTCAGATCCAGAGGTCAAAACATCCCGGAGTAGCAGGCTGCAGCAGTATCCCATGAATGGGCCAGAGGGATATAATGAAACCAATCCTTGTGGCAAACTGCCTTTTCTGTTTAATGTTTGGAGACCTTTTTAGAATCTCAGATGGGCATCAGAATTCAGTCAAGCTTTTGCTTGAGGAATTTGACATTCGCTCTTGGATAGCTTAACAACTTCTATTCATCCGATGTTCCTGGAGGACACATATGCTGTAACATGCGCTCGAGTAACTCTGCAATCATACCCACCAAGCTGTGTAAGCAGTTGCTCACTTTTAATTAGTGATGTCATTGTAAGAGAAGATGACTCAATTTCATAAAAGTACTGAAATAGCCCCAAATCACCATAACAGAAATCTAGTTTGGGGAGCGTTACTAGGCTTATTACAGCAGTGCTCAGAGAAAGATGGCTTTTTAAAGGAAGCTAACTGATTGAGGGTTGCCACGGAATTTCAGTTAGATCAAGATTCATTTTCCAATGCTCTTAGAATACAAATTTTCAGCCCGAATAAATTCTGAAGAAAAACAGGGTACTTCCAAATACCATCAGTTCCCTGCACAGAAGAGTTAACATAACCTCAGTGTGGGGCCAGGATCACTTTGGAGCTATGATAATATACTTAGTAAGTAAAACAACCACACTTCAAACCCTCTGACCCAAAAAGGAGCCAAAGATGCCAGTATTCCTCATGGTTGGACCATATGCTAAGTAAACAAAATGATAAAATTGTTACATATTGTTTGTTTACAAAACCTGCAAATTGCCGATGGTGTTACTTGCCAAAAAAACAAACTCAGAAATTTTGCAATTGATCAGGCACAATATTTTGACCTTTTGTAGAGAAGCATTCTGGAGAACATAAATATCCAAATATGTGTTTTAAATATGAATCTCGCATGAGACAAAACATCAAATCAGCTTTTTTGTAGCATTGTTGCAAACTGACACCTAGCAGCTGTTGAGCTCATTAGATCGTACCAGGCTTCTCTGCTTGCCTGGCACAGCTGCACAACCTGAAGTTGATTTAGTTCTTCGTGAGCTCAGGCTACATCCCAGCCCCTCCTCTTTCACAGTAAGCACTCATCAATTGTCCTTTCTTAAACAAACCACCAACTACTCTTTACTGAGAGCCCATCTGTTGAAATTCGAGTATTTTTATAACAATAAGAATGTGCTAGGATCTATCAGCATGTTTGGTTTTAGAGGGGATGGCTTCAATTTTCAGGCCATATATGTAATGATAATGGCTGACTTGTCATTAGCCCACAGATTTAACATTTTAATGGGAAATGGAGCAGCCTGATTTTTCAGAGGCTACAGATAATTGCAGACCTCAGTGAGTTCTGCTTCAGGTCTGGGTATAAATTCATCACAGTGAAAATTAAAGCTAGGTACTCAAAACTAGAGCATACCTTTCAAAACAATACTTGTGCATCTGCTTTGGTCATTTATATAATGGACTAATCCTTGTGAGAAAGCACCTAGAACATGGATGATCAAAACCCTGTTTTTATAGGGACTTCACCTGCCTCTGCACTAGTTCTGCAGAGATTGTGACAGGCAAATACAGTGGCTAACTGACAAAGCAACTAGAAGTAAACATTTCAAATGCACTCATATTTGATTATTTTAATCAATTTAAAATAACCCGTGTTTTTTTCCTTTACTTTTCTGATGTAACACCCTGTTGCTGTTTAAGACTTTAGGAACCTCTGTTGAGGTGCAGCCCCAGTTGTGTCCGATTATTTGCCCTTGCACCTTCAAAAAATATTTGCATAGGGCTATTTGATAATTCTAGTAAGACACACAAGCCTGCAAATTATAGTGCAGTAATTCTCACCTGCTGCATTTAACAGCTCTCAGCCTTCAACCTTACTCTAACAGCACCATCTTGTGAAATATTGCACCATAAGTCACTTGAGGAGTGCCTCGCTGCTCCCTCCTCATGTCGACTTCTAATTGCTGAAGTAATCGTGTGTGATTTTGTACACAAGAGAACTAAAATTTATGCAAGTGCCTCTTTTATAAAGGATATGCTTTTAAAAAAGAGAAAAGACTGTACTTGGCTTGGGATTACATGTTTTAAACTGACAAATATTAATGGTTTTGACGGCTATGCTTTTACAAGCAGCTTTTATCATCCAACGCATATGGGGAAAATGAGAGATTAAACCAGCACTATGATCAATTAACCAGTAATTTAAAAAAGAAGTGTAAATCCTCTTCATAAAGTACAAGGTTGCCTGTGCATGTGTAACCTTAGAGAGGGGCTTAAGTCCTTGACAAATGTGGAATGTCGCAGCCACAGCCCTAACCTAAGCAAAGGGGTTGCCTGCTCCCACAGTCGCCCCGTGATACCAGAGCAGTTTCCCGTGCCAATCCTGTGCATGCTGAGACCAAAGCCCCCTTCCAGTTCTCCTAGCCATGTGCCGTCTTAAATCAGGACCCAGAGGAAGAGGAAGTTTTGATGTTAATTTCATCTGTTTTTCAAATCCCAATCAGTAAATTAACATGAAATTACTGCCTCAGTGCTCCAACTTCCCTGCAGTGTCCTGGAGGAGAGAAGCACGTATGTGGACAGAAAAGGCTGAATTTTTATCATGGTCGGAGGTTCTTATTCTGTAATGTATCAAAAAGTTTATGTTGGATTAGAATTGAAGAATTGCCAAAAGGGAATTTTGCCGCAGACCCAAATGCTGGGATTTAATCAAGATTCATGTCCACAGGTATTTTTAGGGACGGTTATTTATTGACCAGCATTAAGGTAGCATCTAAAGACCTTATGTCAAAACCAGGACTCCATTGTGCTGAACAGCATGTAAATATTTCCAGAAAAAGACAATTTTTCTTCAGTGAGTTTTCTGCTGGGGTTATAGAAAGCAATTATAGAGTGGAGAGGAAAGGAAAGGAAGAGGACAGTGTCTCCAGAGAGAGGAGGGGACCAGTCTTTTCCCAGAGTCTTTATGGCTTTTGTTTATCTACAAAGAAACCCCGAAACAAACTCTAATACATACTGTGCAATAGCTTAAAACCTTGTAACTTATTCAAACTCCCTTCAAATAATTTACAAACATACACGAGATTTTTTTGTTTGTACTTTTTAAAATACAACCATACTACAGAAGAAAGTAAAGGATTTGCAACTTTGCTATGAGTCATCACAGAATAAATGCAATGCGCAGCAGCAAGGACATAATGCACAGTCTGTTAATAGAAGATGCTTTACTATCACAAGATGTAAAAACAAAATTAAAAAAATCCCACATTTCTTCTGTTGCTTTTCCACTGCTACCAAGCTAACTGTCAGCTCACCCTACGTGCAAAAACCTGTGGTTGCAACCCGCAACATTAATACAGACAACTGGTGCTTTCTGCCAAAAAACACACATTCAGATGAAATGTGATGAGGCAAATAACAGTTTGTATTTCACACTTCATGGGAGCTATATGGATGCACAGATCTGCCCACACACAAACTCCTTGCAAGACCAAGATCCTGATCAGAATTTGTAAAAAAACCCCAAACCAAACGCAACACAAAACCCCCAAAACAAACCATAAGCCTTGATAAGGGAAACAACTGCTGTTCTGTGAGTAGGAAAGCACAGATGGGGTCTACCGTACTGAGGGGCCCAGAGGACTTGCATAATGTTGTGTAGAGAAGTGGGGCCATTGCCAACTCCCTAGATTTCTCTTAGACCTAAAGTGCGCTTCTCTAAGCAATGGAAACAGCTTTCATTCATCTTATGAAGTAATAAAAAACAAAGCAAAATAATTATTGGTGTCATTATAGAAAAGGATAAATTCCAGCAAACCTAAAGAAAGTTGTGGATTATAAGGAGTTACTGCCCCCCCACCCCAAAAAAAAAAAAGAGAGCAGTATATTCTTTTCTCAATGTTTTAATGAGGCACAGTCAATTTTTATTATTATGGGTTTACTAGTCTCTTCCTGACAGAAAGTAGTATTTAAAATTAATGTAACTAATCTGAAAATCAGAGAGTGAATACTGCTAATTCATACAACAGTTTAGTTAGGTCTAATTCATTTCATAGTTAGAAACATTCTGTTAATGTTTAATACATGGAAAAGCTTTTAATAACAAACTCTTTCTAATTACTGAATCTTTCTGACTATCCTCATCTGGCTGAACGTGTAAACAGACTTGTTCTTAAATGCTCCAAGATCCCCTTTACAAGACTTTCATTAAAAAAAATTATGGAGCTGTGCAGTCATATAATTGTTTTAAGCCTTAACATTTCAAAGGTCTTAACAAATGTTAATTAAATTCTGATCCTACTTTTAGAGCCATGTAGACATAGCTGGTTTTTACTGGTTACCAGGATCTACAATTCTGAACCACCCTCCCTGCAGTTAGGTACCAAGCAATCGACGTCAGCTCTTTGAAGCTGTGGGGAAGGCAAGGTTTTTGCAGTTCTGAAGGTCACGCTACCTACCTAAGTGCTCACATATGGATTTTAAGTGACTGACTTTAGATTTTGAACTTTGACAGCTGAGACAGAGAATAATTTTTGCAAAAAACTGTTGAAGGCTGTTATCCTCTCTTGGTCTGCATAAGTAGGAGCTTGCTTCCCAATTACCTGTCTGCCACTGTAATGACTGATTTCAGTGCTTTATGAACAGCATATGCCGCCCTTCTATGTTTAGATAAGAGATTACAAGGGCTATCAATCCTCATGCTTTTGTGTACAATAGTAGCACTGTCTAGAATTAATCTATTTCTACCACGTACTAGTATTTTTTAAGTGTATTAGTAGTAATTCCAACCTGCAGAAGGGACGAAGCACTGCAAGGGATCCAGCCTGCCAGGTATAGTTTAGAAATGTTTTTGGCAGGTTAAGATTATTTCTTCTGCCAAGTTAAGGACGTAACATTTGAGGATAAATAGCCACAGGAGCCTATGGCATTCTGAATTAGAGCTTGCAAAAGAGACTGTTGAGTCCTCTCTTTGCTTCTTTATTAGGAGGGGCAGTATGGTCTGGAAATGTGAATTTTGGTAAGAAGCACGGGAAAGGAGTAATATCCCAAGTTCTAGTCTTAATCCTACCAAAGGGAATCGGCGAGCTCAGGAAAAGTATTTCACGTCCCTACCCATCTTATGCAAGTCACACAAGAACATTTTGGCATCTGTCATGGCCTTCACAAGACTTAATTGTTATAAAGGGCTGTATATGTGCTCAGTATTAAAACAGCCTTATGTGAAATAGCAGACTGTAAGTGCATCATGTCATAATACAGTATGCTAGGTGATAAATCAAAACAGCCTAAATAAAAATAAAGCAAAAATATTACAGATATTTAGGATGCATCATGTGCTATGAGGGAAGTATCTTTGGAGAAGCAGCTTTGGTACCTTTCATTGTAATGGCTGACAGGTCCCTTTCAATCTCTTTTATAAAATGTTTCTCTGACTCCTGTACCAAGGCAGTGCTCATTAGTTTGCTTGTTCCAGAACTAACAAACAACAATTTATACCCAGACAACATGTCCATGTTCAGACAGTCTCCCTGGAAAATCACAGATTCTGACACTGGATTTCGTATTCAGATACAAAATGTCTAAATATTAGTTGTGGTTTGCAATGTGCTGTATCTCCTTTTGCTCTCCGTGACAGATCATCCAGGAAAGCCATAATCACCTTCAGTTCAGCAGAGCATTTGGGAGGTTTAAAGAAATAGGAACGAAGCCTTCAAAGCTAGACGAAACCCTCAAAGCCAAGGAACTGTACTGAGAAGATGCCAATGTCTTGTGGTCAACACAGTGGTGATTCCCAGCTATACGGACGCCAAGTTCCAAGGAAGTAACCTAACTAGTGATAAAGAGCCAAATTCTGACACCTTCCCTCACTGGAAGTGATAATTTCTTCTGATTAGTCCTACTGCAGTGACAAACTGTAAGCTCTGTGGACTCCCATGGGTGAGCAATGACTCTCATCAGCCGTTACACTTTCATTGACTTTACCGAGGGAATGAGCTGACTTGAACGAGGCCCCACTGGACCAGCTAAGTGCTGCTCAGTAAGAAATGTACAATCAGCCGGGGAGAATCGAGCTCTGTGAGGTGTTAAACATCTCCTGTTAGTGCTCACAGCCAGAATAGCAGAGTTATTTGACTACCTAGAGGGTAGCTTAGTAGGACTTACCAATAAATCCCCAAGCAGAGCATACCCTAATGCCTGTTGAAAATCAATGCATGGTGGGTGCTTTTCAGCCATTTGGCATTTCTTACTAGCTACACACCTACATCTTAACAGTTTGAACAGCAGGTTTACAAATGGACATAGCACCTAAAATCCCCTTAAAGCAATGAGAAATGAAAGAGCATAGCTCTTTTTAGGATGCGACCCTACCTTTTCAATAAAGGCTGTTAGGATTGTCAGTGTCATGTACCAGCAGTGCAGTAGGTATAAGCTAATTCCAACAGAAGGAGGAGTTGCTTCATGGTAAAGCTATCCTGTTCTCTGCTAAGCATGCAGAAAATAACTCATTTCAGAGCTACAGTTCCACATATTTACACACACGAGTGTTTAAAAGTTTTCTAAATTATTCCTAACAGTTGTATATTGGACAATACACGAATCTGCTTTCTTGCGTTTTTCCTCCCTCCCCCCTTTTGTGTTTATGTATCTGCTTGCAAAACCACCTCATACATAATGCAGTGCAATAAACTGCAGCATGGAATGGCTGTGCAGCCGTGCCCCTGTGTAAACAGCAGGAAAATCCATTACTCACAATGTATCCTTCAAATGCAATTCAAGTTTGACAAACATTAAGCAATTCGAACTGACTGCAGAAAGCAGTGCTTCCTTTGAGTGCCTTTTAGGAAGCTCATCATCAAGGTATTCTTCAAAAATGCTAGCCAGAATTAATGATTTCCGTTAGGTAAATGACTATGTGCTGAAACAATGCTGAGGTACACCATTAAGCATTTTCTTTGGTAAGAGGGAATGTTGTTTCCCAGTTCCAACATTTGTCCTGCTGGCTTGTTTTAAAATCTGCTTCACTCACAGCCGCTTTGTATTGTGCTGTGTGTATCTGGCTGTGTATGTTATCTAGCATAATGTCACTGTTTGATTAGAATTTAAAACACAGCTTTTCCTTCTGTGAGGTAGCACAGTCTCATTTGTTTGTGCTTCATTTATATAACGGAAGAGCAAGTCCATTTTCTGTTAAAATAGATGTCTTATTTTAGAACATTTAAAACAATCAGCACCAGACCACAGTATGTTTAATGCAAAGCATTTTTCTCTTCTACCAACACAGATCATGAGTCACTCTATTAAAACCAGGCTATAATCTAGACAAGGTTAATTTAGAAACAGGATCACTACATTTAAATAAAATCTTTCTTCCATTTCCATTGACTAAAGAGTAAACACTGCATAGAAAAAAGTGTTTCATATTCTAGCCTACCAGAATTTAAGTAGTGTGCAGGAATAAGGCATGAATGACTCTACTTCGAGACACTGCATGACAATCACAGAGTACTTTCCCCTTTAGCTGTCATTAGCCCCGTGCATGCTGGTCTGCAGATTTATACCAATGTAGTAGTGCAAACTGATCTTTATCACCTGGGCAATCCCAAAGAAGCATGTGCTGGCTGGGAGCCCCAACGAGTTGTTTCAGGAGACTCACAGTAGTGGTGAATTCAGAAAGAAATTCTGAATATTGGCTTTCCTTTTTTAATTTAGAACAATGAAAATTTTCCCAAATTTGAAAATGTAAATACCTCAAACATTTCTAACTGGCATTGATCAGAGCGTATGTCCTAGAACTGCTGGCCCTGAGCCCCAGAGCTGCAGCCGCAGCAATGAGCTGCAAGGATACATCCCCTGACAAACACACGCCGCTGCTCTTGGTGTGGTTGATAGCATTTCAGAGAGTTTTTCATAGTTCCTACATAACAAACTACAAAAACCCCTCCGTAGCCAGCTGTACAGGTTCTTTAGAAGGGGCCAGAAAAGGACTGTTTCACATTGTGCCAAGCATCAATCCATAGATAGGCAGGTAGGTTTAGATGAGGCAGAGCAGATGAACGCAGAGAAGGAAGAAGACTTAATGGGCTGAAGTAGTGGGATCTCTTTTGTTTTCTGCTTGCATTTAGCTGTGAATATGCTGATTTGTGCTAGGGAATCAGGCCCTGTGCTGCTTGTGCGTGGTGGGAATACCTATCAGGTAGCAAGGAGGAGTCAAGTCACAAAGTGCTATACTCACTATAAAGCCTGGCCTTCTAGTGAAAGGATCCTTAGTGAATGACAAATAACGGATTAACTGCCTGGAGCACTAGCCCCTCCACCTCAATATTTATAGCTTTTCAAGTTATTAGCTTTTTAATTAACACTGAAAGAGCTGAAAGCGCCTAACTGTATTGTAGAGTAATTATATTAACAAATTACAGACATGAAAATTAAAATTCAGTTGCTCTAATATTCTATTTAGAAATGTGCAAATAGAGTTGATGTTTTGCTAATAAATGCTTCTCAGATGTTACACTTCTAAACGAAAAGAGAAAATGTACCTTTATAGTATTCCTTTAAGTGCTTCTGCCCTCATTTGGAATTAATCAGCAAATACAAACAGCACTTCGAGCTTTGGAAATACCACTTCCTTAACCTCACTCCAGTTATAACAGTTTCCTAAATTACAAACTGTGTACCGTTTGTATATTTGGATAGCAGTTTTACAGCAGGGTTCTGGATATAGTCAGCTTCATTTTCTCTCCTTTTTTTCTCCCTGTCTCTATACTTACGTGCTGGTATACATACATATGCACCAGGAAGGAATGAGAAGACTGTATAATACTAATTAAGATGTCGGTTACATACACATTCAGAAACGCAGCGTTCTCCCTTTCTAGCCAGCCAAATACACAAATTTGCTTTCTCCCACAAAAAGTCTATCCAAGGCAAGCAAGCATGGCATTTGGCAATCCCTGCAAATAAGATGGCAAAGCAAATGTGCACTGTTTCCAAACAGGACCTATCCTCAAGCTTCCCCAGTTTTGCAAATGGGACAGTTCAGAATGTGTAAGAAGGGGAACAAGGAGGAAACAGCCTGTGCTGGCTGATGGATCAGATGGAAACCAAACCTCCAAGCCTTCAGGTGTGATGTTGGAGAAGAGGTGGCAGGAGAGCTCCATCTATGGAGCTGCTTGCTTTAATACCAAGCTGATATTTTATGATAAATGCGTGGGTAATGTATGGTGTCTAACCACTTCATGGAAGTTAACCATTTTGCAGAGGCCCAGAAAAGGCTTATGTATCACTTACATCTAACATAAAGCGAAAACTACTGATTAATTAGGTGCTGTTTAAATAGTTTACAAGACCTATACTCTGTCTGAAGTAATCACAAAGAGCTAAGTATTAGCATTTATTTTCACTGCCTGTGTAATGATACATAGCTATGTGAGAAGATTCCTGCCTTAAGGAGATTATATATAAAATCTCATAACTTAAGAAAAGTTATTGCTAGGTTACTCCAGTGTAACAGCAAAAGCAGACACAGACACATATTCTGCCATGTAATCCAGATTTCCTGCTAAGTCTTTCCATATTGAAGTGACTGAAAAACCCAAAACAGCTAACACTGCTTCAGGAGTCTCAAAATCATCTGTTAGTTTGTTTTATCCCACACATAGTGGAAGGAACAGTCTGAAAATTATGTTGTAACCAGATTACTAGAAGATTTATTATTCATTATTGCATAAAAAGACAGTGGTATGTGTGGTGCTGAGTGAAACACAGCAGGGAGAGGTAATCCCTGCCTGAAGTATTTTACAGTATAAATACATAAGCAGTAAAACTGGCATAGGGACCCAGCAAAGAAAGCTTCTGTTTTAGAGATTACATTTATCTGCATCTTGGGAGACTGACTCCATTTTAGCTGAAGTGATTTGACACTGGTGTCCTCCTTGGAATTAGTGAGTCATTATTTATGATCTGTGTATGCATAGAAAATGAACGAACCCCCCCAACTCTTGCCATTGGAAATGTCAAGGTACTTGAACAGGGAAAGGGGCTGTGGCTTTGTTACCTAGGCAGTGGATCAGCAATTTGTCTGCAGGAGAAGCATGGAAGAAAGCATGAGAGAGATTGAAAAAGTTGGCAAAGAGCATTTTGAGTCCCCTGCCTACTGCAGAGCAGCAGAAGGGAGTATCTGTGCAAAGCCGTGGTGCTCTCGCATCCCTCTGCAGCTGTGATAAAGGACATTACTTCCCTTCTCAGGCAGGGTGGTCCTGAGATCTGCTGCTGCTCCTGTATCTGATCTGAAGCCTTCCCTGGACAAGTAGCTCAGGACTGAGCAGCAGACAAGCCTGGAGGCAAAGCTATGGCCAAGCTGACCCACAAAAATTGCTGGGGTCTGGACCTGCTTCTTTGTGCATCAGCAAGCTCAGTACTCTACCATTCAGCTCCAGAAAACCCTGGGGAAAACACCGACATATGTAACCTTTCGAGCACCACCTAAGGGAACAGTTGGAGGGCAGTGGAAGGAAATCAGCAATTAAAGGGACATTTGCATCCCTACTGAAACATTAATAGTCTGACTACAACAACTCGCTTGAATTTTAGTGTTGCAATGATCAAGCCTTTGCAGAACCTACTCAGTTTGGGTGAGAGGGCTGTGTTTATTCATAAATGGTGATTTATGTGATAAACTGTGCATGGGGAACAACCTGTGCAAGCTAAAGGTCCAATAAAGTCATAGGCTTAGCAGCACTCTAATGCTAGCAACATACAAAAGACACAGTACCTAAAAAACACTGAACATCATGATTCAGTGGCTGATGAACCTACAGAACTGCCTCGTCTTGCCTGCTATTAGTTCAGCAGATTTGTACTGTGTGCACTGGTGGAAAAGATCAGTGCACAATTTTTAAATTGCAGTTTTATTGCTGTGGAATAACATAAGACTGAACAGAACAGCTAAAAAGCAACGCACTGCCGTGTATTCAGAGAGGTGCCAGCTCCCGAAACCTTCGCAGTAGTGCAGCCTCCTGCAAGTAACCTGTTGGTTCCTGTGGTTTGTTTTTTGGACACATCTTTCTGTATTTTTTATAAGTTTGAGCAATTGTGTACAGCTCTTTGAAAAGATGTTTTTAACAGTATCACTAAAAAAAGGCATCGTATAAAAAATGCAAACGAGAAACAAGCACTTCAGAGAAACGCTTGCCAGCTCTAACTTCATTGTTTTCCAAGGAATTAGAGCAAGGATTAATTTATTTGTTTATGTTTAAAGCCTTAACACATCCAGAAAACATCAACAGATTGCCCAGTACGGTTGCAGAGTGTCCATTTTTGAAGAATTTGAAAACCCAACTGGAGAAGGTCCTGAGCAACCTGCTCTAGCTGACCCTGCTCTGAACAGGGGATTGGACAAGACGGTTGCCAGAGGTCCCGTCCAACCTCAGCCACTCTGTGACTCTGTGGACATTCCCTGTTCACAGATGCAACAGAAAATTTATATGTTATCTATATATTTAACCTAGTAAACTGCATTTGCTCTACTAATATTTTACTTCCAAATACCAACTACTGACATATACAATACCTACACACAGTGTTTTGGGAATGAGAATTACATAATGCTTTGTACTAGCTGAGAAATGAAATACAAAATGCAGCTCAGGAGGGAAATCCTGTGCTGCATATTCAGACTCCAAGAGATGTTGCTGTTAATAGGAAAGGCAGTTTCATACTGAACAATTCCACAAAGCACATTGCTGGGTTTCCCTGGCAATTCTAGATGATTCTGATACCTCAGGTAACAGTCCAGCAAACCACTTGAGCTGGAGCTCAACTTTGGGTATTTAAGTAGTTGCACTGAAGCCAAGGCTCAATCTGCTTAAATATTTTCCAGGGTGCAGCTACATATCACAGTCTCTCCTTGCTCTGCTCATTGTAGCTCTGCTAAGGATACAGGTTCAGGATCAGGTCATCTGATAACTGTGCATGTTGACAGCAATGCTGACCCCTATCTATCTCAGCCCTCATCAGAGCCTCGTTGCCTCTAACCCTAACCTTAATAGTACTCTACTGTCTCAACCCATAGCTGCAGCAATGACCAGAAGAAATAAAATCACTCTTCTTGACAACAACCTCATGCTATTTCTAGGTGATAAATAGGAATAGAATAAGCTGTGAATATGCTGTCCCCTATTCCCTGTTCCTAAAACCCATGGCTGGCCCTATTTCTCACCCCTACTCTAGGTGTATACCATATTCTAGTGACCATTGTCCAGAAATATTTTACCCTTTTCCTGTTTCTTCATGTCTAAGATGATACAGGAATAAACTGAGCTCTTGAGATGCTACTACATCAAAATTTCAGCTTGACCAGAAGCCATTAGACCAGTGACCTCCATCTACCTTGGAAGAAACTGAAGACATTAACTTGTAACAGTCTCAATCTGCATTTAAGATACTTCAACAATCCATTCTGAAAAGCATGGTTGCGAATGAACATGAATTATGTTGACTAAGATCTTGGTATTTAGAATATCACATCAGCAGTTCCCTTCCCTTACAGAATCAGTAGATTCATTATATGTTTTTTATGTCCTTTTTAAATGGCTGGAATTAGTCATTGATGTAGGCGGGATACCAGACTACCTGGGTTTATGTCCTCATTAGGAATAGTCAATCCTGAGCACCCCATTGGGAAGGTGATCCACGTGGCGAGCAGTCTGCAAAGTGCAGTACCACTTCCTAAGGACCTAGCCAAGATTGTTTCAACAACCCCTCTACTTTTCCCACATCCCCAGTTCCTTCTGTCAACCCACATCTTTCCCTTTACTGGCAGAGTCATAAAACTACATCCTCAAATAAAGCTCAACTTGGTGCTACTGAGATTCATTAGTGCTCATTTAGAATCCAGAGGGTTGGCAAGCTACAGGCCCAAGATGAAGACCTTAAATCTTAACAAATGAAATTCAAGCATAACAGACTAAAAAAAAGAAATCAAGGTAAAAAGGCAGCTGTGAACTCTTCTCAAGATCCTATCCATCCCCAAACACATGACCAGCAGTGGTTGAAATGGGTTTTGAAATTTTTCCCTTTGGACCTGAATGCTCCCTTAGCTGCTTTTAATTATTACAGTTAAATGCAGAAAAGTTTTAACTGTAAGCTTTAAACATCCTTTTAAAGATAACTTGAGGGAGTTGAGATCAGGAAAAGAAAGAATTAAACAAGCTTTTTGTCTTTTCCAATCTGCATTGCTTTTCCACCCAGTGCCCTGGCCTTTTATCCTCCTCTGTGTCTTTTCAAGAAGGTTCATTAACAAGCATCTTCAGAAAGAATAAGAAAAGAGGACAGAGCATAGATCGTTGGCAGATTGAAAGGCATGTCTACAGCTGGCCCAGCACTCAGGAGGAAAGGAATTCTGACAAGGTTGGGATTTGTATGTTGTTCATGAAGGATAACTATTTTGAAGGTGTTTCGTTTGCTGTAAATTCAAGTGCCAACATGGAGACTTAGGATACTTACTTTGATAACTGTGTGAAAGGACTTTGCAAAACGGTGCTGGCACTTGCCATCCTGATGAGAAAGTTCCCAAATGACACGTGCATATCAAGGAGTGAGTCAGTGCCTGATTTCTACAAACTGTGGGAGATCCACAAGGACCTGGTACATGTGGAAGTCAATCCACTGGCTGCAATGTCAGTCAGTTTAAACAAATGGTGCAGCTACACCTAAAGATCTGTACACGGTTATGAACAGAGAAAAGCAACTTGGTTTCACCTTGCCGTGGCCAGTGAATCAATCTTTTATTTTTCCTTCTTTGCATCTTTTCTGAAGTTAAAGTTAAAAAAAAGATAAGAGGAGAAAAAAATAAAAGATCTGGATCTCTGTCTACTAAGCAGCGATATTTGGCTCTCGACAGCACTGCCTGAGTTCTTTTGTGCCTCCTTGGGCATTTCCAGTACTTCATTCTGTGGATTCATTTTTACATGGCAGGCTTTCTCAGGTGAGCTTTATGGAAGGCCATTATTTCCTCCTCTAACTTTTTCAGAGCGTACACCAGGAGAAGCTAAAAGCAGCCATATAATTTCCCAGGCTGGCAGCGTTCCACTGCTTTATCTTTCAGCCAACCTAATAAGCCAGGAGTGAAAAGCAGCACTGCAATGGGCAGGAGAGGAGAGACACAGAACAAATCAGAAAGCAACAAAAAATCAATACAGACATATACATAGCTACATCCGGAAAAAAGTTAATATATTATCGGCTGGAAACAGGCTCTCATTCAGGACCTGTAATTTTCATTCTTTTTGCCAAAGGCATAGTCACGGAGCAGAAATGCCCATGTCTGTCTCCAAAGGTTGCCATTAAAGATCTGTTAGATGGTAGTCAGCATACACCATTAAGCCATGAAGGATTAAGAATACAGTGAAAGATTTAACCAAAATCATCAAGATTTTAACTGACATTTCTGTTGGTAGCTGGAGCTAGTTTCAAAACTATAGCATCCACCAAGTATTGCAAAAAGGATACTGTTCTGGGAAAAGAAATATATTAGCAGGCATGTTGTTTAGTATTTGGATTACCATTCTGCCACCCATTAGTGAAATCATAAATATTTAGAAGAGGTTAAGCTATTATGTGTGCAGGGGACATAAACATTCTAAAGATTCCAGCTTGTAATGTGATCATTAGGACAGTAATATTTTTACCAAAACCAACCATGTTTTCGCCTAAATAGTTAAGAAAGCAGCAGTATGATATCTGCTTACCCTTCCAATTAGGGAGGAAGTAGATATGATGCAGAAAATCTTATTTGTATCATACTCTGCCTGACCTTTTAAGGTTGCCTGCATTCTTATTTACTGCTTCTTGGATTTGCACAAATTAATATATTTACCTTTGCTAGAAAGATAAACAAAACCAAATTCATAAATATAGATCTATTTTCCCTGACTTTGTCCGAAAGTGAACCATTTACTATTTCACTCATGCCACTTAATGCCAGTCTATCACATGTATTTGCAGGAGGAAACACACATAAATAAACAAACTACAGTCCCCTGGGCCCCTGTGTGGATCCTGATTTGGGACAGCAATTTGTTGTGCTGAGCAAGTTAGGAGTCTGAGCACTGTGGTCCTCAAAAAATATATCTAATTTAGCAAGATTACAAAAGGGTCATAAAACTAGATTGAAGAAGTCTAAGTCAAAATTCTCAGTACACTGATCAGCAGTCATTCATGACCTCTTTCAGTGCATCAAATCCTAGTTTTCTTTCAGTGTACTCTATTCTTTTCACTCACCCCTGGTCTCTTTAATTACTAAGCTCTTCTAGGCAGTGGCCCTCAGGAATTTCTAACATCTTATCTGATATTGTGTGTTATCAGGATGCTGACTTCAGTGAGAATTTTTAGATATGACTGCCACAAAAGTAAAGATATAGGTAATTAAGTCTTGAACCACAGGACAGAAAATTTAGCAAATGAAATTTTGTAGGGCCTCTAACAATACACCGCTTGGTGCAGAGAGAAGCTCAGGCATCTGAAAGCCTGGGTGGAGGGCAACCTTTCCTATAAAATGAGGTCTTCATGCCTGCAGGACCAACGGGACAGGAGAACTAACATGAACCGAGTTTGTCTAAAAGACCATTTAGAAGAACACATTCCTGTCCTTCCAACAGCCATAAGGAGCTTCACTCACTGTACTGTATGCTGTGAGTTACATCTCACAGATGTTCAACAGCAGATAGCAATAAATAAAACAAAAGGGAAAAATAAGGTGCAAATCAGTCTACCTGCTATATCTGAAAAGTGGAAACTATCTCCCAGGGAAGAAGGGGCAAATTACCTGTGCTCCCTCCTCACAAGATTGTTATTGAGTGACACTCATTCATTCCAGCTGAGCCTTTGAATTCTCAAGTGTTGACTGTATCCCCAAGAACCATTTCTGAAAATGGGTCAAATATCTTCTCATGTTCTCTTGGTGCATTTTTCAGGGTGGGTGGTTTGTTTTTTTTTTGTTTTTTTGTTTGTTTGGGTGGTTTTGGGGCTTTTTTTGGGGGGTAGGAAAGCATTGCAAAAAGAATTAAATGTTCAAGAGTAGAATTTTTAGACTTGCAAATGAATTTATTTTTGCCAGAAATGAACCTAGCTTTTCTGGTAGCCGCAGTTGTATGTTAGGAACCACTTACATTAACAAAACCAAGGAAAAAACCACCTTTCCATTCCAATGGAAATAGAATTTAAGCTGTCTCTTCTGCAAAAGATTTTTTTTCCCAGTGCTATATGTGCACTAGACTGTATTTTCTAGGTCAGTGGTGGAAAGGGTGACAAAGATGACCCAGCGTAAGAATCTTTTCAAATTTAACTGCCAGAGAAATGCATTCTCAGCTAAGATCTCACAGACTTACTCTAACTTTCATGCTTCTCCAAGTGCTTGTACCAAAATTCAGTCTGTTTGCCACCTCCCTAACAGCTCATCTACTCTGAATTTATAAAGCAGGGAGAAAACAGTCTTGCCTACCACAGTGGGGTCCTGCATCATTGCCAGGGGCTCTTATGTGCCAGATAATGCACATTTAATAGATATTAAACACTTGAAAAAGAGAGAGCAGAGAAACTTAATTAACTCTACCTAAAACAGTAGGGTGCCTGCCGTGTTTTAGGCCTCTAAGGTGCTACTAAAATAATAACTACATACATCCAGGGGAAAGAACTTAGGTAGGAAGGAACAAAAGGAGATGTACAGACACAGGAAATAATGTACTTAATTAATAAGGCAATCACATGGTGAAATAGTGACATTATCATAGTAGATACTGGAAAGATGGGAATGTCTTTACTGACAGGCACCTGTCTCCTGCCATTTGTCCAACAGCCTATTTCGCTACTGCTCTGAGGCATCGTCCGTGATGGAGGGTCCACAGGTCAATTCAGAATTTCAGCGAACATCTCAGTCTTGTTCCTGGTGAGGCTTGCAATGGGTACCCAGGAACAGATCAGAAATCAGACTGAGCTACAAGGATGCAGACATATCAATGCCTCATGTTCTACCATGGGAACTCAATAAAACTAAATGAAGTATGTCTCTCGCTGATGTGAAGAAGAAAACCATGTAATTACATGGTATGATTCTTGAAGAAACTACACCTTTCTGGATGTTTAAAGTGAAGACACATTTCTGAGATGTGTTATAGGCAGCTGAAAATCCCAGATGCTATTAGTTTCCACCACAGAAGGGCAGGCATTGCCATGGTGCCTAAACCATAAATTAGACGTGTATCTAGATTCTGAAGTTACTGAAAAGTCAAGTCTCAAGATTGTTGTGACAAAACTTAATCCATCTATGAATCTTACTTTTTTAAAAAACAAATAAAATCTGAATACTGAGGATGAACTCTAAATCCAAGCTTTAAGACATGCAAAGGGAAAAGGCTTTATTAGCTTTCATAGCATTTGCTATCAATAAAGTCGACGAACTCCTAATGAGTTGGATTAGTATTGATAAAAGTTCAGGGTCTGATTTGCTCTATGGCAAATTAGAGAACAGCATTACAAATTTACATTTTCATTGCAAGTGTAAAGACTCTTCACGGACTGAAGAACCAGGACACCCTGACTTCACAATGAAGGCTGCTACCTATGGCAATCCCAGTGCTATGCAGGTCTCAAAACACACATCCTTCATACTTAACAGGAATCACACATACTAGACCACGTACTTGCTGCCTGAACAGAGTAAGTACATTAGTTGGACCTTGAAAAAAAAAAGACTAGTATATTTTTTTCCTTCATTGTTTAAAAAGAGGCATGAGATTCGTGAAGTGGATTTTCAGGTGGGAACATCTGGAAACTTACCCATGTATAGAAAACAGGCACTAACTGGCTGTAGGCAAAGGTTCAGGCCCTTGCTCCCAATGTACAAACACTGTATAATGGGGCAAATTAGTTTCAGTTAGTTGTTTTGTAGCAAAGTACACTTAGAGAAGGGAGTATATATCTGGTACTCTGGCTAGTGTGACTAAATCTGTGCCAGCATTTGCATCTATAGATAAAATTCTTTTTTGTGTCTGCTTTCTTTTTGGCCTCTTCTTGATTAAAATGATTGCAAAAAAATATACTGCATCATGTGTTTGTTTACTCACGTGCCATTGGAGAGGTACAGTGAGTTAGCAGAAAAAATTATTTTTTGATATATCAGTTGATAATTGATTTAAAATATTGTTAAATAATTCATTTAATAAACAATATTCAGACATGTATAGCTGCAGTAGCAGAAAATTTAACCTTGAAAATTATTCACAAAAAGCTGTCAAAAGTCACAGCAGTTCTTTTTTACACAGTTCTGCTGGTTTTGGCTGGGGTATAGTTCATTTTCTTCACAGTAGCCAGTATGAGGCTATGTTTTGGATTTGTGCTGGGAACAGTGTTGATAACATGGGGGTGTTTTCATTACTGCTGAGCAGCGCTTACACAGAGCCAAGGCCTTTTCTGCTCCTCAGCCCACCCCACCAGCGAGGGGGCTGGGGGGGCACAAGGGGTTGGGAGGGGACATGGCCGGGACAGCTGACCCCAACTGACCCCAGGGATGTCCCACACCGTATGACGTCATGCCCAGCATATAGAGCTGGGGGAAGGAGGAGGGAGGAGGGACGTTTGGAGTGATGGCGTTTGCCTTCCCAAGTCACCGTTACGCGTGATGGAGCCCTGCTGTCGTGGGGATGGCTGAACACGTGCCTGCCCGTGGGAAGGAGGGGATGAATTCCTAGCTTTGCTTTGTGTGCGTGCATGGCTTCTGCTTTGCTTTACTTATTAAACTGTCTTTATCTCAACCCACTAAATCTCACGTTCAGTCTTCCCATTCTCTCCCCCATCCCACCAGGGCGGGGATTGAGTGGGCGGCTGGGTGGGGCTTAGTCGCTGGTTGGGGTTAAACCACGACAATAGGGAATATCTACAAAGAAAGTAATTTATTGGTGTTTTCAAACACTACGTCTTTAACAATTTCTCAGCCACATGTTTTTCCTTGCACAACTACTATGTTGTATTAGTTGCGCATATTCAAAATATGATGACTCATATTTTCTTCTGAACTGATAAGAGGTTGCTTATTACTATGAATATGTAGAAAGAGCCACCTCTTCCCAATGACACGTGCTTTAATGGAATGTATGAGTAGTCATAAAAAGCTATTAAAACTCACCAAAAGAATAGCATAAGTAACCTCAATAAAGTTAACCAAACTATGACCTCAGGTTTACAATTTGAAATTCAGAATAATCTGTCTGACTTTTGTACACTTACTCCTGGTTTTGATAGCGTAAAAGTGATCAGAGTATTGTCCCATCTTTTTTTCTCAGGGAGACGATAAAATCCTAAACTATCAAGATTATAACAGTCAACATAAAAAAGAATTCAATTATTAGTTTTCTGGAGCAAAGGAGCTTTCTACAAAATTGAAAAATTCTGCAGGATATATCCATTTTGACAAATTTCATTTCAAGACAAAGCAATAAGACTGAAACATTTAGATTGTAAGAGTGAAATAAGTCCTCTGTGTTTCTAAATGACATCTCAATTTGTTTTTTATACTATTTATTGTATATCCTAATGTGAAGGCAAAAGGAGATGTTTCATTCTGAAACAATGTTTTTCCAATGCGGCATTTTCTGAGGTCTGTGATTTTGAGTGATGCTGACCAAATACTCTGTCATGTCCTACTACTCATCTGCCTGAATCTGCCTGTTGTCCCCTGTGTTTGTAAACTTTCTTGTAGGGTTTTGGGTACAGAAAAAGTACTCATTTTTTCCTGTGCAGAGCCACATATAACGCATCTTTGATGAATGGCTAGAGATGTGTAATGAGTAACTGTCCCTGTACAAACCAACAAGTACACATTTACTTTGTAAACTGTAAATCTTGGCAAGCAGGTCTTCTAAAGAACCTGTACAAATAGTACATTGTGATGATATAAATATCAACTTAAAGTCCAAAAGAGAGTCCAAAATTCTCCTAATACGATAGGAATATTACAGGACCTGAAGTGGGAGGTTAGGTTTCAGAAAAATCCCTCATTATTTTCCTGTTGACTAGCTCTTTTCAAGAAGGATTTAGTGGATCTTGTTGCGAGTTGCTTAACTCACTCCTTGCATCGCATGGGAGACTGATTTCTGAAATACGTTGGGTTCTGGACCAGGCTCCAAAGAGCCAGGCAACTTTTGGCAGGGAAACCTATGTCTCTACTGTACTATTTTAATTTTTGGACACTTTTTCCCCTCCGTATAAGAATCTCATCCATTTACCCTGTTCAACAGGATGTGTTAATTAATCTTAATTTAATGTATTCTTTGGAGTGACAGACTTGCAAGATGGCTGTTTGTATTTTTTTTTTCCTTGCTGTGGAATTCATTCTGTTTTCCTCTGTCAGAGCCACACCACTAGGAGAGTATCTTAATGGGATTTTAGAATGAACAGTGTTCATAAGCTTCAAGCCGATTCCACAGAAGGGAATATATGTCTCTTTCTTGTCAAACCCTTGAAGTGTGCTGCTTCAGTATCTTAAAGGATGAGAGAAAGGAAAAGAAAGCCACAACTGCTGTGAACTTTGATGATGCACATTTGGTACCACAGCTTCTCTCAACTTGGCTTGGCTTTAGAAGCTGCACATTTTTAGAGAATTTTTTCATACAGAGAAGCACACATCTGCATAGAGTTTCACTGCAACTGTTAGAGAAAGTTTTAGATTGTCCTTATCAGAGGTAATCCCAGATGAGAAAACAAAGTAGTACATTAAAAAGAATCTGATAAAATATTCCCCATGTCATGAAGGTACCAGCAGTATGCAATTGCTGGCTTCTGTTTCAAAAGGCACGCCATGAGCACGCTTATCAAAGCAGCCTGTTTGAGGACTGGGGAAGATTATTCTGTGAGCATTTCAGGTGGCCTGTTCCTGCAGTGTTACAGGAATTGCAGAAATTACAGCAAGTGTATTAAGAGACGCCATGTAGAAGTGAGAGTCCCTATAGAAAAACTACAGACAGATGGTCTAATATCATTAGTTCATTCAGCTAAAAATACTTTAATTTTTATAAAATACAGCTCCAAATTCACTAGCAGGTGAAGTGGTTGAAACCCCCAGCTGTTATCCTTTCACCACTGCCCAAACCTGTCTCACAAGTCCCTTTTTGCAGCCCAAGGAACATCCACTTTCTTAGAAGCTTGCCAGAGTTAATAGCCTAGAAGACTCAAAAACCTAATTATGGTCACAAACTAGTCACAGGCACTAACCATTATCCACACAGGATATTAGACAATATTCTGTCAAATTCAGCTTTGTTGTGGGCAGTCACTAAACACCTCTATGTTTTATTGTCATACCTGTTGCGTCCATTTGATGGGTATGGATCTACAGTGTTGTGCTGGTTTTGGCTGGGATAGAGTTAATTTTCTTCACAGTAGCCAGTACGGGGCTGTGTTTTGGATTTGTGCTGGGAACAGTGTTCATAACACAGGGGTGTTTTCATTACTGCTGAGCAGGGCTTACACAGAGCCAAGGCCTTTTCTGCTCCTCACCCCACCCCACCAGCGAAGGGGCTGGGGGGGCACAAGGGGTTGGGAGGGGACACGGCCCGGACAGCTGACCCCAACTGACCCCAGGGATGTCCCACACCGTATGACATCATGCCCAGCATATAGAGCTGGGGGAAGGAGGAGGGGGATGTTCGTAGCGACGGCGTTTGCCTCCCCAAGGCACCGTTACGCGTGATGGAGCCCTGCTGTCGTGGGGATGGCTGAACACCTGCCTGCCCGTGGGAAGGAGGGGATGAATTCCGGGTTTTGCTGTGCTTCTGTGCGTGGCTTTTGCTTTACCTCTTAAACTGTTTTTATCTCAGACCATGGGTTTTCTCACTTTTTACCCTTTTGATTCTCTCCCTCTTCCTACCGCAGGGGGAGTGAGCAAGTGGCTGGATGGGATTTAGTTGCCAGCTGGGATTAAACCACAACAAAGGTAATCTGCATCTTCCAAAATCTTCATAATAAACAGCAGCTTTGGGAATAGTACTCTGTGTGTGAACCAAAGCTGTACAGACTGAACTGAGAGAATCCACCACTGCTGACTTTGGAAAAATATTTGTGGTGGGGAAACGAAATGTTTTCAGCTATCAGCAGTACCCAACGAGTACACAGCCAGGTTAGGTCCCCATCTGATTGATACTTTCCTAAATGCTGCAGTCAATTCTCGATAGTCTCAGTTCCTAGCAGACTCCATTATGGGAAACTCGGTGAAAAAAGGGTGGCAGGATCACTCCATCACAACTAACACGTTACCTGCTTTTTTTCTGAAAAATGGTTTCATGGTGATCTTTCCCTATTAATTTGATTAAAATAGTCATATTCATCAGAGCAGAGCATTAACTACCAGCTAATATCAACAGGAACAATTATCTTTTGAAAACACCACTGCTGTTATGGCTTCGCACAACTGTCTGTCTGTCCTTGGTGTGTTTAACAAATGCTTATTCAGACTGATACCGACTGTGTATTTCTGTTTTACTGCTGCTTTTGATTTGACAGTTGCTGGAAATTCTGCTGCTGATTTATTTATCTGTTGTACCCCTGCTGTTTTTTCAAAAGCACTACTTCCACAGAGTTTCCAGGCAGTTCAATACAACCTGCCTCAATCAACTTTCCTATTTTCTTTTCTTCCTTTCAACAGTCCCAAAGTCCAAGGCACCCATTTTTCAACACAGAACATTCTTTCAAAGAGTAATATATACTATTTTTTAAGAACACTACACTGCTTTACCTGTAACGGGAGAGTCAGCTAGGGATATCTCCAGAGACTACCGCACAGCGATTACCCTCTTTCAGACGGGGAGTCAGAAGCAAACTCAGTAGTGTGAGGACATTTGTTACTCTCTTGCACACTCTCGTGTCTCTGCAGCCATCGACGTTCAGAGAATGGAATACCAAAATTGCTGCAATTTAGACACCCAGGCTTGCAAACAAAAGCCAACCTAATCAGCTATTTATAGCATGACTGTAGCATGACAATATCTAATCTGTGCGGTTTTTTCATTCTCTCCTGCAAATCTCAAAGCTATTCAAAAAAGCCACAGAATAATGACAATATGGTTGCTCACAAGTTTCCACCAAAACAATTTAAAAAACGGAATTACATTTTCAACAACAAAAAGATCCTGTAGTCCATTACAGTGATTTGAGAATTATGGTAATTAAAAAAATGTACCATTTAGCTTGCATGAACAAAAGTTACAGACTATCAGGGACTATTATCCCACAACAATATCCATTCATCCAAGACCAGTTTCTTTTTCCTGTTGTTTTTTCCAAGAGCAATTTCTTTTTTCAGCAAATGAGTAACAGTTAAACAGACAGTAATTTCTAAACTTGTAAGCTTTGACTTAATTCCTATTAAGTCCATAAGATTTAAGAACAAGTTTAGGTCAAAGACCAAAATAGGCATCCACGTAAACAAGTTCCTGTGAGAATGCAATTCTCAGCCTGTACGTAAAGAATAACTGGGGGGTTTTTTTGTGCCCTGGGATTCAAATCCATTTCAAGTCTTTTTTTCCATGTTAACATAAATGTGGAACAGTGGCATTCAGGACTGAGTAAGGACAAAATTCTTCACAGTTGAATTCAATTTCAGTGTTTTGCTGTCTTAGCCTTCCCTACATCCAGGGATACTTTGTACATAGGGCAGGTTGCTTGGGCTAGACAAAACAATGAGTTTTGCCTCAGAGGAGAAATTAATACTTTAACCTAGTTCAATATTCTGATACCACACACCTTTTGAAATTTAGTTGATAAAACATTAGTCTGAGATAGAAATGGCATATTGAAAATAAATAGTCCCCAAAATCCAGGGTGTCCTCAGCTGCAATTTGTTTTGTTCCCAAACTCTGAAACCCTTCGTATACTTTCAGGGCAGCAGGACATACACCGACTGGCCCAGCCCTCTCCAGACCAGCAGCTGAGATAGCCGCGTGGGTCTCCATTTTTAATGTATATCCAATTCTTCCTGTTCCCTATAGCCGGTTCTTGAAAGCTGCAGCTTTATCATCCTTAATGGTTGCTGACAGTTCCATTAGTTGAACCTTAAAACCAGGTACTTCATATGCACCGTGTATGTTTGCCACAAAATCCTTTAACTGATTATGTCCCATTTATCTGATTTACATGCATTTGCTCTCATTATATAATTAAACCTAAACACAGCTATTGCCCAAAGGATAATCTGTCCTAAGCTATTACCAGAGAAAACAAAGACCATCATAAAACTGATCCAATTTGGCTTGTGCCATTTTAGAAATTAGAGACTGAAGTCTGTTTTCAGAGAAATCGAAAGAAGCAAGAATGAGACTTTTTCTTGTATCTTAGTGGGCTTTAATTCCAGAGTTTTTACCTTTTTCTTGTCTTTTCACTGTATAATACTGTATGCACATGGCATCTAGAGCCATGGGACAATTGCAGCATGTCCCGCTCTGGCAGCTCTCAGCAGCAAGGCAAAAATGTCAATTTCCACCAGCTGCTCATGTTCTTCCTCAGGACCATACTTGTATCCACAGTGATCAAAATGACCCAGTTTCTGCATTCCCAGATTTTGACCCCATAGTTCAAAAGTCCCATTTTTACTATTGTTTGCACGTTTACCCTTCCTCCCTCCGACTCACATGCAATCTGTACTTGTTATGATTTAATACACTACAATTTCAGCCAAACATGAGAAATCCATTCGACCCTCCCACTATTAAGGTAGGCGACTTTTTTTTCCTTCCTAAGCAGAAAGCAGCAGTAAATTACCAAACAATATTTTAAAATCATGAAAGGGTAGAAGACTGCTCCCCCTCCCACCCTTTATTCAACTCTCCAATCTGCATGTGAACAGGGGTAGAATCTTGCACAATATCCATGTAGTTTCCATAGAGAAGTGCTTTTAATGGCAGCCAGATGGCAGGTAAACCTTTTTGCAAGCTGCACATCTTACCCACCTTCACCTTTGCATGGCACTTACACCCACAGGAACCAACGCACCTTGTCAGAGCAGGCATGGCCCAATCTCAGCTGATGAGCAGAGAGGGAGTCAGGCTGCCATTAAGCCATTCAGCAGCAGTGGATGTGCTTAGTGAAGGCAGCAGTCACAGCCAGGACGGTTCTACGTGATCACCAAAACCATGCACTCCTCACAACAGACCTTGCTGAAAGACAGCTTCAGCTGCTTGCCTTTAATGACACACATCTCAATCCACGTGACACGAATTTTTCAGCAGGAGGAACTAGTGATGTTAAAAGAGCTGCTACTCAACCCTAGTATTCTATAGTGCTTAATCAAAAATCACTGAAATCAAGAAGAAAAAAAATTCTATAAACTTTCCTTATCTTTGGATCTATCATTTACATCAGGGAGAATCAAATCTGATGAAAATAAATGAATGTTTTGTTGTGTGGCTGATTTTTTTCTTTTCTTTTTCCTTTTCCTCTCTCAAAACTGCACACACCTGACATTTCTATTAGGCTGCTGAATATTTGTGAAGTCAGAAGCATCAATTTTTCAGACTTGACAGTTCAGGATATGATATTTTTCAGTGTAAACAAATAGAAAATATTTTTATTGCCTCTTTATCCAGGCACCTCAAATGCCACTCTAGTTCTAATAATTTATCAGATGCAGACTCTGGAAAGAGCATTTGCCTGATATCCAGAGATTGACAATGAAAACATGATGCTTGCTTTCTCATTTCATGCCTACCAGGACTTCTGTGCAAAGACATATTTCTGATAAAAATCAGAACGTAGCCATTTTTCTTTTCCCTTCAATCAATCACGACTTGAGTAACACCTTCATTGCAATAATGTGCCTAACATTTACTTCTAATTTGTTTGTTCACAAGGCCACATGAAATAGCAAAAATGCAGAAATGGGGAGTTCAAGGTAATTCAGCCACGTGAGCGAAGTTTTGTTTGCGTGTTTTTGTAATGAGCTCACCAAAACTCATAAGCTGCAGATGAGTTTAATTAAAGTCAGTGGAGCATAGAGATTAAGCACTTAAGTGTGCTATCTTTGTGGCTTACAAAACTTGAATAAGTCAAATCATTAAACTTCAATTTGCCTGAGATTATGTAACATTGGCACGGAAGTACTTAGGCCTCACCTCATCCCATCTGTGTATTAGAATTTTTTATAGCACCTCTCACTGCAGTAAAAAGCTGCACAAAATGAAGTCCAAACTTCCAGGGAAAATGTGGAAGCAGTTTGGGTCTTTTGCTAGAGGACAGCACTGCAGGCAGCTAGCCTGCCTGCATCTCCACTGCCCCTGCATAGCATGAGTACAGAAATGCCAGTAACATTTCACTTGTGGCTCATATAGTATGCCAGAGCCTTTATTTTAGATGGCATTTCAGTACTTTTCAGATCATTTGAAAATAAGAGCATTATATATGTTATTATTGGTTCTTAATGTTACCTCCATCCAGCCTCCATCTAAACAGGGTGATTAGAGCTTGAGCCAGGGGCAGTTTATCCCCTGCAATGGCTAGAGATTATTTTACTTGTCCTCATACACACTGAGCATTGTGTACAGTCTCTTCCACTGCTGCAAGTAATGCTACAGCATTTGGTCCTTGGCCTTATCGGTGCTGTGCCTCCTATACTGCCTCACACTGATTTTTTCAGTGCAGGTACAGACAAACCCCTCCTTTTGGCTGGCCTCCAGCGTGGAGCTTCTACCTTCTAAAATAGCGAAATCCCACCATGTCCAGTTCTGCCTGTGAACTGCAGGCCATGGGGAAGGCTGCAGGACTCTCCATGAGCTACGGGCTTCCCAGAAGGAAAGGCAGTTTGCTTTTGGACAGGTAGCTGTGTGCAAGAATTGCAGTGACGACTTGTTTCTGGTCCAAAAGACCACAACATCAGTTCCTTCCAAACGAGCTGCTGGATTTCAACCTTGGACATTCTGCCAGACATCGACGAGGATAAATGCAATACAAACTGGGATACCCACCAGTGAACCAGCCATTCAAGACAGATGTGATACCTACGTGCTGCCAATGTTTTGTATCACCCATCCTTGTAAAAATGATTATGATTTAGTCACACCCTTTGTTAAAACTCAGACACCTCGCTCTGAGCTGGATTAGTTTTCTCTAGGTTTTGCTTGTGTGCAAGTACTCTCTCCCATTCCCCTCTCCTGTTATTCTTTCACGTTTCTGAAATAAGAGAAAGGATCAGCCAATTTCTTCATGGCTCATTTCTAACCTTTTAAAATGTTACCATTTAAAGTATTTATAGGTTTTATAGTTGCCAGCAACCTTCAGAGTGAGACTAAGAAGTGTTATTTCTTCTTCTGAGAAAGTTACTGAGCCTGGGAGCCCCCAAATTCATTTCATTACAGAGTGAGTTGACAAAATTACCTCAAAATTTCCCTTGTGGCAGTGAGAAAAATTAACTGTATTTTATATGACAAAAACATATTGTGTTTGCAAATTTCATATGCAAAATATCACTCACTGATGAGATAAAAATTTTGCACTGTCATATCATATCAACAGACTCCCTAGAAGATTAGTTACTTTATATCACACTTTGAAAGTTAATATTTCTACATTTAGGCCTCAAAATCATATTTTCCTAACTTTTTTTTTTCTGCATGCAGTTTTGGGAGACCAACACAAGCGCTACTGATCTCTGTATTTTTGTCAAATTCTGACTTGTGTGTGAAAAGTCACATATCGGGTGTCATAAAAAGCCTAAGAACATTGTGTTTTAACCGATTTCAAGTCCTGTCCTGATGTTTAACTAACCAGAAAGACTCCCATCTACATGCATGGAAACGACATCGAGAACTTAGGGAAAAACAGTCCTTAACACAGAGCCTGGATTTAAGCCATTCTTATACCTGTGCATTCAGTGCATCTACTGACATGGATAAACCCGTTGAATCATTCCCTTGCCTTTCTAGACTCCAGCTAACTCTCAGTACTGTGTTTTTTTCTGTCACATCAACCCTACCCAGATAACCCAGCTTCTTGCTGTGTCCAGTGACCTGCCTTGTCAAATCTCCCCTGTCCCAGGGCATCAAGTCTGGCTTATCAAAAGAGATTTCTTCAACTCCTGCATGGTTCAGACTCACTGCTCTCCCTAGGGAATGGTTTATTGATACTTGTTACTGAGGATTAATAGTTACATGTCAAGTAAGTGACAACCAGTGCTCACAGACAAGGGTTGTTGGTTGTAACCACTTTCAGTAAAGACTTCTTGCTAAACGCCTGAAGCAATTATTTTTCCTTGTGCCTTGAAATCAGACCACAGGTAGAGATACAGGTCCTCTGTCACACTTTACTTCCAAACCGTCCCCTTCTTTCTTTTTCACATTAAAATCTTCCTCTCCTGTCACTGTGATTTTCAGCACACTGTCCCACCATATGCACAACATGCTGCTTGTAGAGCTCCACTACACAGGCTACACACGATGGCCCATTCATCTGGAAACAAAACATAAACATCGTCAGTCCCTGCCACTTAAAGGATTCAGAAAAGTAAATTACAGCTCAGTGGAAAATCCAGCAAAATCCTTAAATAGAATGTTTTGAGCTTAACGTTTAGTCTGGAACGAGCTTTCAGGATTCCTTTGCTGTATACGTATAAAAACTTTTCTCCCCCCTCTATTTCCATTCCTTTCTATGCACCTTCTCTTTTGGCTCGCTGATTAATCTGTAAAGTTAATCACTCCCCTCTGTAAGGAATGCACAGAATGGATAAAAAGTCACAGGCTCTTTCTGTTCAGTTTCAAATATAAAAAATAGCTTCTCAGTGTGCTCTAGAAATCCTATGTCTATGCATTAAGCTCTATACAGCTCAGTATTACTAGTCCGAGATTTGCAAGTGATTTTAGATACAGATTTTAGTGGAACACAGGGAGGTGCCACTGAAAGCTACCACTATCATTTGTATTGCCGTGAGCCCACAGATCTTTGTCAATCTTTAACCTTTGGAGGTGAAAACCCATCAACTTTCAATGATCCAGGTGCTGGTCAAGATGCAGAAGTGCATTTCACTAGTACAGGTTATTTTTAGTTACAACAAGCAGTGACTTCCCTCATATATAACAAAAGACAATGTCCTTAATACCCTTATCATTATTTCTAACTTCTGGTGTAAGTAATTCCAGCAAAAGGAATGGGATTATTGCAAAAGAAATTTTACCAGAGTGGTTCAAAATATTGAAATGCTTTATATTTGTGCAGGGTCTTTCATCCCAGAACTAAAGGCATTTTTGCAGATATGAGTTAATTCTCACAATACTCTTGGGAGACAAAAATTATTGTTAGCTGTTTCTACCAATATCCTGAATGTGACTGCAGAGATGCTCTTTTTATATATTCTCTATTTTTCTGTGGTTTTTCACTTAATTGGAAAATAAGCACTGGGGATACTCCAATCACACACAGAACATATTGTGTTGTTTTCCTTTTTTAAGCAATGTAATATTCATTGCACATACCCTGTGTTTATTTGCTGTAGAGAACTTGTTTCCTTAAATTAATGAATATGTAAATATAACTATATAAGGACCTTAATTCTTCGCTGCATGGAGAGCCTAAGAAATCCCCTAATTCATGCTACAGGAACATTCCTGTAAAGGGTAGTTGGGAACCTCCTGAGATGGTCTGAGCTTTCTCATCCCTTTTTAAGTAAATTGAAATTGTCGCAGTGGGCACTTCACAGGGGCCTCAAATTACAAAAACTCTAACATGTACATAAGTGCTTTGTTAAAGAGAGTTGGATCCAAATATTGGCTTAAAACTCAGGGTATGAACATTTACTGAACACAGGGAAAAGGCAATTAGCCCAGAGCTGACATCATTCCCACTGATTTAAATCATGCAGCACAAGAATTCTAGGGCTAGGCTTTCTTGCAGCGAACTACTAGCTCTTCCTGGGAAATCCCTTGTCCTTCCTTCCCATTTTTTTAATTTACATTCTGTTAAAGCCAGAATTTTCCATTTGGTACTCCTCTGCTTAGTCTCAATTTACAAAAAAATGCCAAAACCTACAGAAATGCATTGTGTACAGAAAGGCAGAGGTTGTAATTCTCTGGAGATGATGCTGAGACTATCTGTACTGATGCTGGCTGCGTCACTGTGCTTGCATATGTCTCTGCATAGTTTAAAGATCAGTGGTGAAGATATGGTCTCTGCCAGCACAAACATCTCATTTCTGGTGGGGCCCAATTCTATGCTGCGGGATACCCCATCCTATGCAAATGGCAATAGCACTCTTCAACCCCAGTGATTTACAGGAGCCAGTCAAACTCCTGTGGGAGGGAATTCACCCCCAGACTAAGTAAACGTGTGTGGAAGAGCCTTGAAAAGAGTAGCAGAAGGTGAGCACAGAAGTCTTTCCAGAGCCCAGCACAGAGGCAGTTAAAATGGTAATTTACAGGCTTTTCATCTACATTTCCATGCATATTTATAACACCAAAGATCATTAACACCTAATCTCTTTAGATGACTAACAGTCTTCACAGAATCCTAAATCTCCTCCAGATAATGCCTCAGGCAAGGCTATTTTCATCCTGAAGCAGCAGCTTTACCACCTTAATGCTGTGCCTTATTTGCTCTCTCTCCTAGGAGGACTTGGGTTCCTAGGAGCTCCCCTGCTCATCACCAATATGATTATACAGGCAGCCTCAGCAAAACAACTAACCCCATCGACCTGAGTGATCAGTAGATTTTTTCCTTAGTAGCGATAAAACTACAGTCGATTTACGCCTGAGTGTACCCTGCATTGAAAATACAGGCGACCCTGCCCAAAATACAAAGCATTGCTTTGGTTCTCTCCAGCATCAAACTAATACATCAACACGATAGCTTCTTCTACAAAATGGATTTGGAACAGAAGCAAACCCACCTGGTAAACAGAAAGGAAACACAAGAAAACTCATGGTCCTAATTCTGACCTTGTTTACTCTGCTTTTCCATCAGAATCACTCTACTGAATCTCTGTTATCTCTGCTTTATACCACTGCAAACGGGGGCCCTATGTAGTTATGAGGGTATGAAAGAACACTGTCCAGTCCTGGCCCCATATTCAGTCTTTCATTATTGTGTGATTTGCTGTGCATTCCATACCGATGTTCTTGCTGGCCTCATGTTGTAGTGATTGCAATATATGAGAAGGCAAATCTTTTCCATGAGATTTTTTTTTTTATTCCATATTCGAAGATTGAATGACAGGTTGTTTCTACGAGTACTATTGCCTAACATTTCTGATTAGCAAAAAATGAGTGTACGTTCACAGCAGATACTTTTCTAAAAGCAGGACCACAATTTAATTAACTACTCCACTAACAAATTCCGAGTAGAAATTAAAAGTGTTTCAGATTAATGATTTTGTATTCACCGCTCTGGGAATTTCTTATGCCCTGCTGGTTTTAACTTCAAGTTTGTTATTTAAAAACCTTAATCAGGAATTTGTATGGCACCTGATTAAGACTTTATTGAAATGGTCCTGCAATAATTTCCACCTGAAAAGGACATCGCCACACAGCTCATGCACTTAACCCAAGGTTTTGAATCAAATAAGAGCTACAATGTCGATAACCACAGCTGAAATCAGAATCAAACCCATACTGAGTCAAATTTTCCTGCTTCCACTTGTAATATTTAAGTCTGGACTAACTCCCTTGAAGTTGCTCCAAATTAAAAGCTACACAACTGAGAGCAGAATTTAATATTTGGTCATTCTGTGAAGTATGACGAACACTCATACTCCTGTGAAAATAAGAATAGAAATTAAAATTCATATCTCTCTTTTTCAAATTTCGGTCACTTGTGGTGGTGGTATGAAGAAATAAATAAAAGCCCTGCAAAACCCCATCACAAAAGTGTCTGAATTAGTTCTGCTGAACTCAAGACTCAAGTATGAGATCACTCATATGCATTATATGAAGGTTTTCAGACACTTCTAAACTATCAAAATACTGGAAGAAACAGGTGGGTTTTCCAATGAACCTAAATGCTGCTGCTAAGAGATGCAAATACTGCGTCTCTTTGATAAGAGATGTTTCCAAATGACCCCCCTCCTTTTTTTTTCTTGCTCTACTTCAAAGCACCTTAGAAATTGGCTATAGATCAATAGGGGGGAAAAGTCAATTCAGCATATACTACTTTATGTATTTACAATTTGACTAGTTCTTTTTTTAAGATATTAAAAACGAATAGTGTTCACTTTCCAACTTGATTTGAATCTCATTCACCAGTGACTTCTAACAATAACCTTAAACCTAAATAATCTGTGCTCTCTGTGGGGCAGTGACAGAGAACACAGATCTTTTGAGCAGCTGATAATAGTTTGAAGCAGCCTTCAGTCAAAGCCTTTGCGCAAAGAAGCCAGAATAACAGACAAAATACCTAGAGTTATTTCCAGTGTTATCATAAACTAGCTGAATTTGGCTATTGCAAGTGCCAATTAATTACTTAAAAGAAAAGGTAATCACAACTGTATGAATCCGGTAATTTGTACATCCATTGAAGATGACTGTGTCATAGCAGTGAAAGGATACAGGAAAAAAATTGTTAATGGATTTACTGGACTGAATCTCATTGGCACTTGTGCTTGTGAGAGTTCGAAGCAACTCTGAAAGTACGTACAGTAACTCAGTTGGGTTACTTTGGCTGTAGGTTTGTCTGAAAATGCAAAGTAACCTATTTATTCGAGGTAAACACCAGAATTGGTTGAAAGCTTTCCTACAGATCTTTGCTCCACTGAGTAACGTTGATTTGCAAAAATCAAAACATATGGTAGCATACCAGATTCTTCAATCTTCTGTACGGAAAGTTATCAAAGCATTTCATTTCCATTGTCTCAGCAGTGCTATACTATCCCATGAAAACACTGAAGTAACTGAAGTGAAACAAAATTTGAGACTCTGAAATGTCTCATTAAATTTAAACTCTGTATCCCTCAACGCTTTTGCATTTAGTATGGTTTCTAAATTAAAAGGATATGCCCATAGGATGAAAACTCCATTTTCAACCTGTTCTAGAAATTACCTCACATTTACGTGGAGTGAGCAAAGGCAATATTTCATCCACTCGCTCTTCATTTTTACCTCTACTTGAACTCAGTGGGCCAAAGTCTGGTCTGCTGTGTGAGAAGGAAAAGGAAACTACACAATGGAGGAGAAATAATTAGGTTTGAAAACATACAGAGATTCTACATGGACCTGTCACAGAAAACTGGGCGAAGATGAGAGAACAAGTAGATGTAGTACCGACTTTTAGAAATTCATTAGATTAATCTAGTTCTCCCTGCATTAATGTCCAGCGGTAAGATAGAGCCTAGGGCTCAATTTTTACTACTAAACCGCTACCTGGCTCAGTACTCTGTGCAGTGTGTCGACAGCCCAACCTTATGAACTGTACAGATGACCCCACTGCAGAAGTAGCCACAGAAGCTAATTTTAAGGCTTGTTTAATCTGAAAATTTATGATAGCATTTTGTCTGCTCATTCCTTGGTAAGAAAGATATAAACAAAGAGACCTTGATACAGGTCTGTGATGAAGTTCTACGTTAACTTTCCATTCATACTGTAGGGCTTCTCAGATATTGTTGTTGTTGTCTTTCTCCCTGCTTGTGTTCAGCAGTATGAAGTTCACTTTGACTTTTCACATCTCTCAGACAACACAGTCTAAAGTGAAGCAGGCATATACAGAATGTCCATTAACACAATGTCCTTCACCTGGAAATATCATTTATAAAGCTAAGGAAAAGATCATGACAGGTCTATATCAGCAGTTTTCAAGTTAGCCAATTTATGCAGCTGAAGATGATGACCAGGGCATAAACCACAGAGGAATGTATACAAGTGGATCGCCTACTAACTGCAGTAAAGTAGGGGATCAATTAAACTAGTAGCAACAGAGAAGAAAAAATATGAAATAACACCATATCAACAATATATCTTTCTTTACCCATTATACCAGTAGGTATAAGCAAGTCAAGGAAAGCTACCACAACTTTACGAAATAACAACACACATTTACTTGTTTCAGATTCTGACTTACCTGGCTCTCTAGATTGGATATGAGACCCTGCAGAGTTTTTTCTTTCATGTGTGAAAAAGCAGACAAGCCCAGCACTTATTTGTGCTGGTTAAACCAGGCTTTAAATAGGTAAGTCATCCAAAAGAGGGAAGGAGGGAATACTTACAGAAAGCCCAAGAAAGCAATGACGTGTCCCCACACAACAGGTAAGTGTCAAAGAGCTTCAGTATTACCTGTGTGTGTTGTCCAATAATTAGCAAGGAAGTCCCTAACAGACGCTGGGCTGGAGCAAAACGGCTCTGCAGGAGATTTCTGCCAGTTTATATGATATTTGGCAAATCTCTACTAAAAGGAAAGTAACTTGGAGGGGTTGTTGACATTTTTTTAATTCTACTTATAAAATAACTGCTTGTAACTCTACTTATTTATTCTTATCCTGGCCTTGCTTATATTAGCTGTTACTACATAAGCTTGCAACTCATGCTACAGACCCAGCAAGTTTGCTGTTTTGGGGAGTGATGACGCCTTGGTTGTCTAAAGTTAGCTCATCAAAAACAGAGTTGCTAGCAATGTTTTTCAGGCACTTCTGACATTTTAGTCCATAATCCTTAGGCAATATCTGTCTCATGTAGGAATTCTTCAGTCAAATGCCTTTAGGGAGACATATGAGCAAAAAGTCAACATTTGCTAATGTGAATACTAGTTTTAGGTGTCACCATTTGTCGATGCTGAACTTTTGACACGTATTTCAGTATTTCAGAAAGGAGATAACTCACCACCTTTTGGTAGCAAAGCTTTTAATGTTATCTCTAGCAAAGCACTGAAAATACGAATGACCTTAAGTCATTAATCAAAACCTCAAAATAATAAATAAGGTGCATTTTAAAGATAGAATATTTCTACTCCCAAATTTTGTTTATATTGTGAATATACTCGTCAAAATGATCAGTTCAACAACTGATAACTTTTTTTAAACAAGCAAGATAAGTTTATAAAGAAAAAATGCACTACTTTCCAACTATATTTAATTAGTAAAGTGACTCTTTACTTCCTGGTAATAACAGTCTTTAATTATGCTTAAGAATATGCTGAATTTCCCATACACCTGTGTAATTGAAAGCAGATGTTCATTCTGCAGTGGGTTATTTTCATAATATGCATCACTATTAGTTTGCTATTGCTATCACAACACACTGGGAAAAACAATATACAAATAATGCAGAATAGTTTGTGTGGTTATGAAGTTAACTGCCTATTTATTCTATTTTTTATTACTCCTCTTCTGTCACCATGAGCAATTTCATAGAGCGCTGCATTTGTTATACTATTATTATTATTATGTATACTGTTCAACATTTTATTTGACTTGTACCAGTTCAGCTTATTCACTGTTTTGTTGGTTTAGATAATAAGCAACAAGTGATCTGGCCTCCTGGGTTCTGTGGGGAAGACACTTCATATCTGTCACAGACAAGGTAGATGATACCAATATAATCCATACGTAAAAGGGCACTAAATTTTCTTCATAGGGTAAATCTCTTTTCAGCACTGTCAATCTGTGAAAGAGTAGAACTAATGACCTGAAGGTGTAAGGCCCTGTGTATCCTCATTAATTTCCTAAGACTATGTGTTTAATAAGATATTAAGGTCCAAGGGACTAAAGCGAAAGCTAAACTGAGCAAGATATGTTGAATATATTCCTTTGGAGAGGTGCAAAATGTGCATTACAAAACACAAAAGCATATGAATTCAAGTTTTCCTCATATATTTTCTCTTAGTAATGAATACAATGAGTCTAAGTTTCTAAAGTAAGCATATATGCTATCAAATAACTACACAAAAAGAAAGCTGTAATAAAAATAATTAAATTGAACAAATCAAATACCATTTGAGAGAGGATCAATTTAAGAAGGTGTAATTTTTCTAAATCCTCTCATTTAATGATTACAACAGCAATAATGCTAGCAGTAAAACCCTCTCCATGCAGTAGTCCCAGACCTCATGGTGCCAGGTACTTCCCTTAAAAGAAGGAGGGGCCTTACTCCACAAAACGTAAGTATAAAGCACACAACATTCAGAGTGGCAAGAGGCACTACAGATGTTTTAACAAGACAAAGTGAACTCAGTTGGCCAAAGCTACTCAGAAGGTCAGGAGAACACACAATTTCAAAGCATTAGAGGCTGCTGTGAAGGTCCTTCAGTGGGTCAGCAAGCTTAGCATTTAAATCAGCCCTGACAGTAATGTGCTGAGCATTTCCTGTTTTCCTGAAGCACAGCTCAGATTACCCCTCCTGCATTTGCTTATTCCTCTGTTCAGTTTTGGCAGCTCTGTTGTCTGTCATTACCCCTCTATGCATCTGGCCTGGAATCCCTCCCCAAAATTAATTTGCAGCAGAGGTGTAAATAGCATAGTCCCCACCTCATCAGTGGTGAAAATGGCCTTGCAGCTGATCTCTAATCATCTTGAAAACATTAATTTTGTTGCAATGGTGTTGTGCCGCTTCTGGACATTGCTGTCATAATCTCCTTAAGACAACAAGTAATGTACTGGTTCAATGTGGTAATTAAAAACTGAAACGCAGTACTTAGTGCAAATCCGACAGAAGCATTTCAACTTTTCCTATATGTACATCACTCTAGATGGACATTCTTGCAACGATTTTAAAAAGTATTTTAACTACTAGTTTCTCCTACATTCTATTTATATTTATTCAGTGAACATAATATAAGCAATTATGTTGATTAATCTGGAGTCAGATTGTGAAGAATCACATGCTACCTGTTGACCGTCGTGGGGGTTGTCTTCTAGAATCCCCCAAACAGCTTCTCTTGTGAGTTTGTTTGTGCATTGACACAAGAACAATCTGCAGAAATTCAACAGAGACAATTCCCCCGGGGTAGAACCAAGGAATTAAGTTCAAAGTATTCTGCATTTTACAGGCCTTTTTAGGTTTGATGGAGGATCATGCCACAAAGCACCAATGAATGGGACCAAAGCCAGGTCACACCCTACACTGTGTTCCTAAGCAGGGACTGCTGTAAATGAAGACTAAGCAAAGGAGGCAATAGCTAGAATAAACTTTGATTTGAAGTCCTTTGGTGATAATGATTTCAGATAACCAATTTATGATAAATGCACTTGGGACATACTACCCAGGGTAGAAATTAATAGATGTAAAGAAAAAAGAGGAGTTTAATTTTTTTTAAATTCTGGAATAGAAATTATAGGAAAGAAGCATAACTGTGATTCAATAATTTAACTTTCTATATCTTTTTAAAGAATAATTACTAAAAATTCTTCTCAGGTCTGTTGATTCACTTCTGAATGCTTTACTCCAAACCAGTGATGCCATAGCCTAATGAGAAATAAATTAGAGGACGGCTGTAGTATAGGAACAGTGGGAAAAGTTGACTTTATTAGAAGATTATGCATTAGATCTGGATTTATAATTGCATTTTCTCTAATCACAAGCACAAGAAATGACATTTTACTGAGTATAAATATTTGCAAGGGAAAGAAAATTTCAGCCACGCTATTAATCGTATGGTAGCAGGAATGCTAAATGTGTTATTGATCTGATTTTTTTCTTTTTTACTGTCATTACTCTTCATTTTTTCCACTATTAAATGATTCCCTACACTGGAAACATGGAAATTACAAGGGAAAACATGGCTACCTGTGTTCCTTCCACAATGTCAAACTACTCTGTTTCTGCTATTTTCTGTTTTCTTCATAACAACTTCAAACAATGGAGTTTAACAACTGTGAAGACTCCCACAAATCCCTCCATGATATTTTAGATTCTACTTATTAACTAAGAAACCAAATTAGTTTGAGGAAATTAGGTAACAGTTATTAACTTAAAGACCTATAGGTCACTTATGTTTGTGTGTGAAAACGTGCTGCAGAATATGTTTGCTGTTCTCACCATCCATGCCTACAAACTCCAGTACTGAGTCACACAGTACCTCACACATAAAACCAAATGAAAAAATAGGCACTGGGGGAAAGGGAAATGCTGGATCAGAGATATACAACATTAAGGGCTGTGTAGCAATAAAAAATGAATGTGCAATTGCAGCTTATCCAAAGTGATAGGAAATGACTGAATTCACACCATCGCTGAGCAGAGATTAGTCGTCAAGAGACAGATGTTAAATGTTATGACATTTTAAAGCTTCAAGCTTCTGAAAAAAATTTCCAACCCTTTGTCTTGTGTTATTCAGTGTTTTGAAAACTATCCTAGAATTATGTAGCTTTGCATCTATGATTGGTCACAGCAGAGTTTAAAGCTTGGTGACTGGCAACACTTAAATAGCCAAAGGTTCAATCCATATAGCTTTCTAGAGTTTTGATAGTTTTTCAGACTTAGCTGATCAGTTTTGGGGTGAAATCCCTCTGCCCTCAAAAGTCAATGAAAGTTTACTGCTGGCTTAATCAAATCTCTTGAAGGGGACAATTACTTATCAAGCATGTACTTACTGATTGCATCTCATGTGTAGCCTTGAAGGTGAGCTGACTCTTTTTTTTTTCCTGTGTTCAGCATCTTTGCAGATCTAAGAACTGTTCCATAAAGCAGAGTTTAACAGTTGTCCCTTTTCAGCAAAATCCATCACTGCCCCAAAGCCCACTTACAGATTTTTATCCAATGGGTCTTCTGGTGGACTTGGGTTAGGCAGTAGCTAAAGAGGGATTTTGAGTTTAAAAGTTTTGGATACAGCTACATCACCCATATTTTAGGCACTGACATAATTTTGTGGATCTTGCTTTCCCTGGTTCTCACAGAAGTGGGCCAAGAGATGATTAAATATACCCGATTTTCCAGGTTCAGAGTCATTAGTTGAACCCTAGTTCTCACGAGCCAAAAATGCAACTGTTGCATTCATAACTGTATGCAGTTTAATGTCTACTCCATGCAGAAATTACCTCTACACGCAATAAAAAATTAGAATAGATTCAGTTTTCAAATGGTTAAAATATCATTTATTACAGGTTTTTTTTTCAATACACAAGTCATGTAAGTGGATCCAGACCTTTCTGCTGTGGTCCAAATATTAACTGTGTCAGCATGGTATTTTCTTTCCCTCCTGGAATAAAAATTTAGCAATAAACTCCAGAGGCAAAGTGGCATCTAGCTAATGGCATTCAATCTAAGCTTATTGCAGATCGACCTTGAATGCTGCCAAGTCTCTAACATGTGCTGACAATACAGCATCGTTGCTAAGCTACCTATTATTAATCTTTGCAATGAAAAATGAAGAGGTCAGAATGTGTTGAAGGTGTGTTTATTACAGAGCTTGCACAGAGGGTCTCATTTGAAAGCTTGGATATTTCACCATTTTTATTGCTGTGAAAAGCTTTTAATTTTTTGTAAAGATTTGAATCTGACTGACAAGTCACAATTTATGACACTGATCATCCCTTAATTAAATAGCAGGAAATAAATATATATATATATTGTAAATATTCATCTGTCTACATTCAGGCCAACAGAAAAGGAAGTCTCAGTCATTTCTAATTGAAACAGAAATGATTTAGTACTTTATTTCATGGCCGAAGTTGCAGTACATTTGGTCTAGAAAAGCCTCATAAAAATGCATGGGGCAATAGTTAGCGTTTGGGAAAAAAAATATTATTATTAGAACATTTTCCATTCTTATTGTCTGCTCCTATCTTCTGGGTTTATTTCTTGTGGCTTGGATTTTTATTTAGCTTTGTGGTGTTTTAGTTGAGGATCAAGATTGTATAGAGAAACAGGACACATTCTATTTATCAGTAAATCTTCAAAGACGCCACCAAAGACCAACGAATGGGATGTGCACATGAAGAACAAAAAAACGGGAAACTTCACATCCTTTGAAAGAAGAAAAGGCCAGGATAAGAGCAAAAAGTGGCCTGGTGTCATTCAGTCACAAAGGAAATTTATGTAGGAGGTGAGAAAGACACAGAGTATACATTTTCAAAGGAGAAGCCCATAGGTTATCAAAGTCCTGTATGCAAGAGCTGCTGATACACACAGGGACCCCACCCAAAAAAGCAGCCAATGCTTTCCAGGAAGGACGATACCTCCTTGAAAAACCAGAAGTAGAAAGCTAACCAACCAACCTTTCTGAAGACTTGTTTTAAAGGGCAGGTTTTATCAGCAAAACTGGAGTGTGTATTTCAGGAGACATCTGCATGGAGATTTTCTCTCCCATGGAAATACTTTTGACATGGACTATGATAATTTGGAGGGTTGTGAGACTTTGCCCAAGGATGGGAAAGAAAAGGTGTCCTGAGGTGGACAAATACTTTTGTAACTGTATCAGTTTAACTTGACTTGGGAGTTATGCACGTATCACTGGTAAAGCTTCATCATGTAAAACTTACCCTCACTTCCCTAAGGACTAATCACATGAAGACACTGGAGAAACTGAGATGACTGCTAGCCCACAGTCTAGCTAGCCATCTAGACTAGGTAGAAGATAGCCTTCTAGGGCTAATCTTAGATTGCCAGAGGGCTGCTGGGGCTCTGTCACCCCAGCAGCAGGTCATGAAAGGAGTAGCCATCTCTCAGGTCTGCCTGGTGCCCTGGTAGGGAATGATTTGCTCTGTCCGCCCTCACTCTACCCGCCTAAGCACCGGCTCAGCTTTTCTGGTCTGTGCTCACCACTCCGACGGCTCCCAGGTCCGTCCGTGCCAGCGTGCTGTCACAGCTGCTGTCCACATGGACACTCTGAGTTGCTCTGAATTACAGCATCACTGACAGAGCACAACAACGTCACTCTGAAACAAAGGTTTTTCGATTAAATACTGTTTAGAGATCATACTTCCTCAGTGCTTAATAGTAGAGTGTGTTTCTAAGCAGGGTGAGGATCTAGGAACAAGCTCACGCAGAGGAGATTCATCTGTTTTAGCTGTGTTGATCTCTTCAACTGCTTCAGTCACATCAATAGCAGCCCTCAGGTTCTAGATTTTAAAAAGGCCCTAAATCCACTCTGCAGTAAGGATCCTTCTAGTGCCTCAAGATACACTAATCAAAAACCAGTGAAGTTTTTCCCAAGTGTTTGAAGGATGGGTTTAAATCCTATGCTTCAAAAGCTGGAAATGCTATTGGGAAAGATGAGCAATAGCATTCTGGTTCCTGCCGTTGCTGCTGAAAGAGCTTTGTCCTAAGTCACAGAGAGGACTCAAGCACATTGTTATCAAGCACTGCACAAACAGAGACTCTCAAAAACAAACCAGTGTGAAACCTCTCAGAAGCCTGATAGTGCAAGTGGATATGGGATATAGTCCCAACTTTTCTTCCTCTTCTATTTGTCCTTGTAGCTATTTTATTTATACTGCAGCACTTCAGAAAAGCAGGATGAATGGAGTTGCCTCTGTGAAGAACATTTCTGTATAGCTAGAATAGTATCTTGCAATTGCAGCAGAGAACTTATCACCTAACATACAGAAGGTTAAACTACATGTGGATTGTCAAAGATACCCTGTGGCCTGGCTAGACATATATGCTAGAGATGTAGCTTTGTCTTTTGTGCTTCTTGGCATCATCCCCCTGTTTCCACATGCCTTTAGTTTATTAATGTGAAAATTTTGACCATGGTACACTTGGAAATGTGGTTCCTAGTTTATGCACAATTCAAATTTGGCAACAGGCATACACACTTCCTGATCTCTTCCCTAAATCCTAACTTGATAGGGGTGTCTTGGGAAGTGCTAAAATATAGCTCTGTTTCAGCTAGTTCTGAATGTCAAAGCTGCTCTTGAAAATAAATATATCGATCAGGGAAGTACTGCTTGTGCTGTGGCTGCAAGGCGTGGCTGGAAAGGGAGAGAGGCTTTTTGTCAACAATGTGAACCTGGAAATTTAGTTTTGTTCCAAAATGAAAAGCAAAAGAGATCTTTGAGGATTTTTCTTGAAATGATGCAACAGTTAGTCACAGAAGAAAGACTTAAAGACCACTGATTAAGACATTCATCTGCTATGTGGTACGTTCACTTCCTGTCCTGTTTGGAGAGATTTGAACTGGATTTGCACATATCGCACTGGAACATATCATGCGTCTGTCATCAGTGTCAGAATGATGACCTCAAAAGGTTAGTCAAATCTTGGAGGGACTTATCAAAAAACATGAAGAAATCAGATGGTATCTTTCTCTCAGATCTATAAGCAGATGAAACTGTTAAGGGGCAAACTGTAGATTTTTCTGTATTTGGCCTGGTTGCAAGTTTTGAGTCTTAATAGCAAATGTTGTTTTATTTAGGCTGTATATGCAATTTCCATGAAAAGTGGGAGTCAGTAAGACAACCGACTTCTTTATGGAATGGTACAACTAGAGTACAGTGCTATTTTTCCATGCAAGTTAGTAAATTCCATGGCTGAAAGCAAATATGCAGCATTGTTCACTGATACATATGCAATAGGTGCATGAAGAGCTCAACTCCAACCGTGAGTATGCAAGATCACACCCGCTGTTTGAATCAGAGAAGCAGATAAAGAAAGGCAGTGATTGAGAGGGTCATGTACCCAACAGGTGAGCAACTACATAATGAGTGTCTTAAATATTTTACTTCAGCTGAACAGCTCAGCTTATACCAGCAGAGAAACTGCCCTTTGTGCTTAGAACGGTACCCAAAGCCTTGGCTTTCTTGAGGTCAGTGACCAGATTTGCATGTCTCCTTGATTAGGGTTTCTTGCCAGAGACAAGAAAGATTTTGTGTTACAGAATATTCTAGGCAGCCAAACAGAATTCAAGCTAAGACATATTCATGTCACATTATACTTATCCTGGAATGACACAGGCCTCATTAGAAGTATCTATTAAGTGCTGACTTTATACTTGCAGTCACAACAATACATTGTAGGTGACATACACTAAGATGGAAAAACATGCCACCTAAACTGTAGATTTTTACTTACAATGTATTTGACTGTGTTGCTTTGCTGCAGTGGGAACTGTGTACAATTCATGATTAATATAAACAGAGTGAAGCCAGCTATCAGTTCAAGTAATGGGCGAAGCTATTAGGTAAAGTGTAATTTGAAAAAGCTTGCTGAATCTGGACAAAAGCCACGAGGGTCCTGTAATACGTGTAGTTCTATAGCTGTTTGGAGTGTGCTGTGATAACGAGTTGTGCTGTAGATTCTGCAATATATTGGTCCAAAGAGTTTCTTAAATGGTAAATTTATCTGCATGACTTTATATTATCACGTATTTCGATCCACAGTTCTAAGATCAAAAGCACTCTAAGCCTCAACTTCCAAGCCTTGGTTATATATATATGATTTGTACATTTCTGCTGAGTTTGTAGACTAACAGTTTCCTGATTAGGAGTGCAGAACAAATAATTTAATACAGCGTGCTGGCTGAAGTTGTTACTGTTCATCTTTAAAGCGCAGAACTACTGAAACTGATGGATAATTGGAAAAAAATACCAGTATAACAGAAGGGAAAAGAAGCCATTTAGCAACTTAAATGAAAGATAAGCTACCAGCAGATTGCCATGAAAATTAGGATTGGGGTCGGATGTGGAAGGATTCCTTTGAAACGCTTTAACATTGTGGGTAAAAAGTTTCACCTCAAATCAGGTTCTTCAACCAGAAGAAACACTGGGGAAAAAAATGAGAACATCCTAGAAAAAAGTTGAAACAAAGATGACTGAGCCTGGAATGAAATACATATAGAGAGAAAGAACAGGCAGAATAAAAAATGGTAGAATTGCTCAAGAGAAAAATGAAGATGAAAAACCAGCATGTATATAGGCATCACTCATATGTTCTACCAATGTATATTACAAGGCCTCTTTTAGTTGGGGGAATACCAGTGACTTGCTATGGTTTGAACTTAATTTTTCTTTAAACATGTTTCCTTGTTTTCCACTTTGCTCAAACAACAGGAAATGGAAAGATGAAGAATCTGATTTAGCTTTGCAATTTCTCCATTCTGGAAAAAAAGAAAGACAAGAAGGGGAAGAAAGAGAGGGTTGTTGAATGAGAGGGGTAAAATATGATCCTCAAAAAGCTACCTGGCAATCAGGTATCTTTAACAAGAAAGCAAACCTCTGTTGGACAAAATATTGCATAAAGAAAATAGATCTTGGCTGGTATTATATTATATATCATAATATATTCTTATTATTATAATGTTATATATTATTACTGGAAAAGTTTTAAATTGTAGCAATACAACTAGAAGATTGTGGAGTTATGGTGATGTTTCAATACTATTTCAAAGTCATATCTCTACTGAAAATGACACTGTGCTGATGAATTTCCTAGTAAAAACTCTTCTGTCCTACACACAGACAGCATAAATACAAACTGTGTGAAGCCAAGTGCCACTGGGCTAAGAAAGCAACTAAATATGCTCTGAACCCTCAGCATGTGCATAAAACCAACTTGACTTTGGACAGCCTTCAAGTTTAGCACGGTTTAGCGAAGACCCATGGAAGACGGTGCTGTTCACTTAGGAGCACCAGTCTTCATGGCTTGGACATGACTGAAATCACACTTTGCATGAAGATGTTCAAAGAGCTCTCAAGAACTTTTGCAGGCTCTGTGAAAGCTCCCAGCACAGCTACCACAACAATCCCACCAGCAGCCCAAGGAAACATGGGGCAGGACCCTGAAAACTCTAGCTGTCAAAGGATTAGAAAGGCTGGCAAAGCTGTGGGGTTCCAGCAGAATGGTGCTGATAGCCTTTTCATTCTCCTAACACGTCATTTTCTGTTGATTAAATTTTCCATTGGAAAAATTCTGACAAGCTACTATTTCCCTCAGACCAAATCACAGTAATGAAAGTTCATAAAGTAGCCATTCATTCAATCAAAACTTATTACTCAAAGTGTAGTTCTATTTTTTTCCCCTGTACTCAACATTAAGCATCCATATTCAATGTCTGTTATTATGGGAATTGTTCTGTAATGAAAACATAAATCGTCACAACATGAGTGCATTTCTACAAACAATGTAAGAGGGGGTACATTCTCAGTACCTCCTATGGCTATAATCTGTGGTACCCATTCATATGGTGTAGTTAATGCCATACTTAATGGCTTCATGATGAAAAAAGCCCGCTAGCCTGAAGATGCATAGTGCTCTGGAGGTCTCTCTTGCAGTTTATTGTGTCCGTAAGGAATCTTGTTCTCTTTATCATAAAAAATACAGTCACCTAATGCAGCGTGACAGATCCCTGCTCTGGCTGGGTATAGTCAGGCTTGATTTTGCTGAGCAAAAGCTTGAATAGCTGAAATGTACACATGTGAATATGCCATATAGTTCAACAAAATGGGAATACAGTGTGCTGGATAAATATGTAAAATTTGTTACCTGACAGTCCAACTGATGAACAGCTAGGAGTTAAATTCACCCCCGCATTAGAGTACAAGAAGCAATGTTTCTAATTTCCTTATTGATGGGACCACTGAAAATGGCTTTCTCTAGAAGTGCAGGGGAGTGAATGAAGCCTGAATATTGCACTCTCTCCATTTCTCCACTTTATTTCCACATGAATGCCATGCTAGAAATGAGTTGGCTCCCTTAGGTAGCTGAAACAAGAAACTAGGACTAAAGTCATAAGGGCTGTTCAGCTGCTGCTGCCCAGGCTGAGGGCAGCTCAGCTGTTTTGCCAGCCTGCCTGTATGCACATGTGCTCTCTGTCCTACCAACTTGATCCTAATTCACTTGGGTTTTTTCAAGTCATTTTCAACCCAGCTCAGGAGGGCAGTGATAAGCAGCAAAGAGATGCTGGGAGCAGCAACCCTTTACATAGCTCCATGGTCACCAGAAATCACATCTGACTACCTCAAAATAAATAAAGAGAAAACAGCCATGGCAGCATCAGTGCACAAGTCCCAGATATCACCTGGATCTTATTTAATTGCAGTCTTGAAGGCTGACGTGACATGCAATGCGTAAAGGTCTTTGCCTTTGTCTAGGAGTCAGTTTATGTCAATGAATGTGGGTGATCTCTAAGGGAGAGTAAGCTAAAGCAACCTGTCCTACTACTTTAAAGTCAATTTCTGAGAAGTCACATGGACTTTGTTGCTTGCAGAGGTACTGCCAATTCCATAATTTTCCAGCACAAAGTAGAACACTGAATGGCCATTCTGTTGCATGTCTGAAGCCATAGCTACAATCACAGAAAATCAAACAAGTACAAAAGGGCACTGCAAAGACCTCTTGCCTCCCTGAGGAACCTGGACACCCAGTGCAATGGTAAGGCAGTATGGTATCTTCCCTGCTCTTATCCCCTCTCACAATCTCCACCAAAGGAAGAAATAGCCAACTATAGAAGATTTAACAAACTTGTGGCTCACTCTTTGCAATAATTGCAACTAAAATCATGGCAGTTATTACCATCCATCATGTGTCACTACCTCCACTCAGCGCTTCATTTGCAGGTGATGCAAGCTTCTTAGTGCCACATAGCTCGGCTGTTCAGCCCAGGTTGTAGCAGCTAATGGTTTGAAAATTGCCAGTTCATTCCCTGGTGTTTAGACATCTTGTTATTAATAAGCGGTTCTGTAATCAGCAGAACTAAGGATGCCTGGTCTCCTATAGATTTTTATCTTGTGGTTTATTAACATTTAAACTGAAATTATACTAAAACCTTGTTTCCTCTACTCAGCTACTCAGCTTCTCACATCTCCGTGCTTTGACAGTATCGTTGAGGCAATACGTAGAATTTGCCAACAGATTATAAATTACTGAGGAAAATACTGCAAAAGTTTGGATATTGGTGTTCTCATCCAAGCCACTTGTTCCCAGAGCAATTAGGTATAGAGCCAGAGAGGTGTCTTGCCCTTAGAAGATCAGGAAACTCCCTTACAATACACACATACTCATTCTTCTTTTACCTGAAAAAAGGTTTGTATTGACCCTTCTAATCCCCTGGAATAGGGCTAGCCAATGCAAATCACAGGTGCAGCACAACATGAAATACCCGATGTCAAATGATCTCCACAGATGCAGCTTGAGAGCAATTTGTATTTGTGTTTAAACTAATTTCTTTGAGCTTGAGCAAAACAAGCAACCATGGCCTCTGTACAGATGCCAAACTAGTCTCATTCAAGATTCTCTGAGATGTTATTGATTTTCAGAATTGTGTTTAACATTTATATTTTAATGTACACCTAACAGAAAAAAAATTAGTAAAACCATTGCAGTTGCTTGTGACTTACTACAAATGTAATTTATTTTCCTCCACGCCATTCAAGTGAGAGGATAGAAATGACTAGAATTGTTCACTGTTTGTATGCTTCCACAATTAATGTTTCTCAAAGAGTTTGTCAAATTAAGGAGTTAGCTGAAGAACATTAATAAGGGAAATTAGCTCATGCACCACCATCTTCAATTTGCTTTGACAATAAGATGCTTTTATCAGGTGAAGAGTTCAAAAAATACATTTCTGTTTCCAAAGAGAACAGATATACATAAATACATTGCTGTAATTTTTACGTTGCTATAATCAGCCATAAATACAACACTGACTCTCTGAGACCCTAATGAAGCTTTTGTTGCAATGTTAATGAAGAAAGCAAACATTAGGTTTGCATTTTAATTCTAATTAACAACCCTCTTTCAAGAAAAAGATGAACCTGGGTATGCTTTTCTGAATATCAGCCTCCCATTGTTGTTATCCCCATCACTAACCCAACTTGCAGCTACCACTAGCTGCCATTAACAACAACAACAAAGTAAAGTGAAAAAGAAAACAAAACACAACGAGAACAGTGCAAGTTCAGCCCACTCTGGGCCCTTGGTGTTATAATAGATAAATCAAAGCAATAGAAAGACTATAATTCCCTGACTACAAGTTTTTGAGATCTGATTTTATGACTGTTCTGAACCTCACACCTCTGTATGCTGGACGACAACAGAAAGCATCCATAGATATGACCAGTGCTTTGCTTCTCTATTGTACAACAGATGTATTAACCCAAATTCTTTAAATATATAGACAAAATTGCTTTTCACCTTTGTGGAGTCTCTTAAATTTATACAATAATGTTAAGTTTTGAGTGATATACAAAATAATGAACTTCTCCCTACCTGGACCACAGAATTGAATACCAACAGTTCTTGGCAACTGCTGCTGCTCTTTTATCTGAGGTAATATTTCGTTCACTTATAAACAACAAAGAACCTCAGCCATGCAGGAAAATAAACACTTTGGATCAGGTTCATTCCTGGTGTAATTCTTTTGGCTTCACTTGAGACACCCTGGAAGCAAATTTGATGCATTATTCCTGGGGATTCGTTGTGGGTTTTGTTTCTTCTCTTCCCTTGTTGTCTTCTAGCCCACAAGCTGGTGTTTGGCCTAAAAAAGCCATTCCCAAACAAGAAATGAGAGATCCCCTTTTCACTCAGAACTAATAAGCTACTTAAATCCAAGTACTCAAAAACGTGAAACAGAAGCTCAAAATACTGTGAGAGATCTACTTCAAAATCATGAAATGTTCTTTTCTAGTTACTTAGTCCAGATCTTTGGGAATAGTTATGTCAAGTGCCCAAGCCTTCCTCTACAACTACATTTTCCAAGGGCAAATAAAGAATTTTATTGTCACTAATTAAAAAAAAACCCAAAACCAAACCCACAATCAACATGTGGTTTTGAGGTAGTTGCTTGACAATTAGCCTATACTATGAGAAATTATTTCTATATATTCAAACTAGCAGTCTGCTGTTGACGAGAAAGATGGGAGCTTTGCAGATGGGAGAACAAAGCATATCTAAATTACTAGGATCATAATTTCAGCTGAAGGTGCACTCTCAGAACTAGACTTTTTTACAGTGACAAAAAGGACATCTGAAATCATGAGAGCTGAACCTTGACCTACACAACCACTACAGTCCTTTACTTTTTGCCAGATGCCTGTCTGAAAAGATCATAGAAAGGTTTAAATGTAAGTATTGATTTAGTAAAGGGCCAGAAGGGAGTGATTTCTGAACCATCCCAAAACTAGCATGTAATATATTCATAAGATGGTTGCCATTTTAACTGACTACACCATTAACAGTTTCAATGTTATTGTGCTTGTCTTTACTTGATATCATTTCTCCTATATGCACAAGAATGATGCTTTAGAAAAACGACTGTGATCCAAACGTGCCTGTGTGAATGAATACATATTGAGCTTGAAGTGTGAGCTCTTTAACTTAACCCTCCAGAGTTGAGGATTCATTGGCAAGATACTGTATCGACCTCTCTACCCATAATCACCTTGTGGAGCTGTTGGATCAATTTTAGGGGTTTTGTGCACCCCAGGAGAGACTATTGATCAACTTCATGTGTTCTTCATCAGTAAACAGTTTTAAAAAAAAAATTATATTTTAAAGGAAAGATATCAAAACTAAGAGAATACCATTTTATATGAAAGCCTTTAACTCTAACAGGTTCTCTAGATTTAAAGTTCCATTAAAGAATCTGATTTTGTGTGAGAAGACATTGCTTTGCATTAAGACCCTTGTAAACTTCAAAGGCACAGACGTCTCTTCAAAGAGCACAAGATTTAGGCATTTCTTATATTCTTTTTAATCTCATCCTACCCCTCATAATCTCTTGCCATCAGGCAGAAAAATACAGTGCTTACAGAACATCTGCTATAGAAGTCTTCACAGATAGCGTCAACAAAGAGCAGCTAATGTATATATATAATCATTATTCTTAAAGACAATGGGCAAGTTCATCAACAATTGTGACAGGAGAAGGGATGATACACCACAGGTAAAAGTGTTTGCCATGCAGAAATACTACACCATACCATTGATTATCAGATTGCCAGAGTAGTGGTACCTCCTACTTCACTGTCTTGCATAGCCCTGTTTCATCTCAGATCCCAGCCCTCGGTACCTGTCAGCACCTCTGCCCAGGGCAGGACTAACTCTGTCTGCTGAGCAGTGGAGAGAAGAGATGAAGGTTGGATGAGAGCTATGCTAATTTCTTCTCCCTTTGTCCACCTTCCTAGCGAAAGAGAAGCTGTTGTCATGTTCTCCCACTAGTATTGAAAGAATTTGTGGACCTAAAGAGAGGAGTCTGGTAGAGGAAACTGGGCTGGGAGAGAAAAGTATGATGGGAAGTAGGACAGGAGAAAGAGATCCCAGCCCATCTAACATTATTATCTGAAGCTACCCCTCTTATTGGGATCAACACTCTCCAGCTCCTGAGCCAGGTAAAGCTGGCAAGAAAGTGAGGAGTAAACTGAAGGGAAGCAGAAGTCTCCAGTTACCAGCTGCCTGGTGGCTAACAATCCTTTAATGATCCATCTTTAAATGTCTTAAATGCAAAATACTTGATACTACCAAGATATCTTTTACTGCTATAAATATTGCAAAAGTCTCAAATAGTGCTAAGAGATATTTATAAACTTATAACTTTTACATTATTCTAGATCCTGATTTTTATTTTCAAAGATGTCAAAGAATAAAGCCAAACTGTCTCTGATGGTGTTTTTTCTCCTGATCTCACTGTGGCAGCTGAGATAGATACAATACTGCAGAGGGTGGTCTTCAGGGCGCCAAGCACAGTCTTCTCGGAGCACCAAGAACAGCCTTTTACTGACTCTTACTTGTGGGATGCAGAAATGTATGTGCCACCTTCGTTCTTCTTTTTCATCTGTGCTTTGAAAGAGATTCATAACACATTTGGGCTGGCATCGACCTCTTTAATCAAAAGGAAAGTCAGGTGCTGATTTACTGTAGGTGGGATGGAAAAGAAAATATAATCCTGCTCTTCCCCCCTTCAGATGACCTCAGTAGAGCACTCAGCAGGGAGCCACATGTTCTGCATGACTTGATGCTGTGGTGGACATGTGTCTTTCTCCTTTGGTTGTCTTGGCACACCCCTAAGCTTCATTCCAGCAGGCACAGTCTGCTGAGAACATTGGACTTCTAATAGTACAGCACAGAACTGCAGCACAGTTCCTTAAAGAACAATTTTGCATCAGCACAAGATGGAACAGAGCTTTATATATTGCAAATTTCTGCCTCCACGTTTCATATGGATGAAAACAAGAAATGTGGCTGTTTAATGAATCAGGTGTAAAAGCAACTGAAAATGCTGAAGGAAACTGAAAGTCTAAGGACAGGTTTGATACAGGTGAACAAAAATCTTAGTCTTTAAATCTTTGCCTGAACCTTAGCCCAAACTGAGCTGGGGCGCAGTATAGAAGTTCCTGGCAGTACCCATTTCACATGCTGACTATAGAGAAGTATTTAAAGTGTGTTCATATTTACATAATTTAAAAATTGTGCTGTGTATATACTTTCCATGAAGGAGCTGTTTGTATACTATATGTTAGTGATCAACCTTGCTATTTCAATAATTTAATAGCACACTTCAGATGTTACATTTTTATATTCTTAATTAACCAATTAGTACACATTTGCTAATTAATGAATATATGCACCTGACTGCACTGCATTTCGTGCTGATGCCGTTTATAATTTTTTCTGATTTTCTGACGTACCTTTGTGATTTAGTCAAAGGCAATATGCAAATATTCAGTGAGATACATTGACAATTGCTCTTTATGCTTTCCTGATAATGCTGTAGACTTCACTGAGCTGCAAAGAGTTGATAAAATTGCACACACTTTACTTATTGCTCCATTATTCTTTGCTAATTGAGCCACATAGTTTAGTCAAGTGTTTACAAGCTTTGCTAATAGACTTGCATACAAATTTTGTTCAATATGTTATACTAAAGAGAATGTTTACTACCTGCTGAGCTGTTGGAATCATGATAGATAACAGTTCTGAAGTTGTCAACCAGCCAATAAACACTGACAGCAGTGTAACCCGTTGAGTTGGGGAGCTTATTGCTTTTGCAATGCTGATGTAAATAATCTGGATTAACCAATATAATAACTAAGGTGGAAAGCCAATGGGTGCCAGATGCCTAACTACTCTAGGTTTCTCTGAAACACCAGCTAAATGGTCCATTAGGCAATAACTTCTTATTTTGCAGAAAGAGAAGTAAAACAGCAAGAAGTTTAACGGGAATCTCTGAGTTCACAAAACAGACTTCTTTCAAGGCTTTCCTTAAGCCCAGCACCTTCAGAGCTCCAGCCATCATAAATTGCCAGAGCTGAACAACTCCTCTGAGGATGCTGGGTGGTCTCACACAGGGTGAGACAGAAGCGTTTTCTGCACGTGTGGTAGCTGGACGGCAACCTGGGATGGTGTATGATTTATTCCACTACACTGTTCCTGGCTTTCCCTCATTCTCATTTGCTTTGCTTTTACCTCACAAAAACGGGAAGTAGCTACTACCAGTTCTATGGAGCCATTTCTCCTCTCTGATGAAATACGTGCTAGCCAAAATGTATTTGATGCAGTTCCACTCAAAGTGGTTCTTGCAAAGTGGTTTTGGTTCATGCTTGTCATTTCCCATTACAATGGAAGTATGACACAATACTATGGCAAGTCAACATCATTCAGTTAAAAAGAAATTAACATGCTATAACAAAAATAACTGGTAATAAAAAAAATATTCTACCATTATGGGAGGGTGCATGTTTTCAGCTAGTAGAAAATAACAGAAGCCCACCAACTTCACCAGAACTACAGCACTAGAGCAGTTAGGTAGAATTGCCCACCTGTGAATATTGCCCTGCAAGCCTCTATGAAAGGGGAATAAATAACGCCAATTATGCAGTTCAATTTAGTTGTTAAAATACATCAGTAACAGACGAACTATTTGGAAAGATAACATGTCAAGCTCAGAAGAGAGAATATATATTCAGTTACTTTCTAAACTCCGCAGAATGCAACAAAAGAAGCTGGTGCAAAAGGTTGTGTGACTAAATTCCACTTCCAGTGTCTCAGAGCTTTGTTCTCTCTCCGTTCCACACTATCCATTTCTAGCAAGGTTACTCTCTCGTTCATTTTATGCATGAAACTTCTATAATCAAAGATTGCTCTGCAGGCAAGGAGAGAATGCAGAAAACTCAACAGTTATCTGTAGAAAGCATCAGAGATAAGAGCATGGCTAAAGCATCTGCCTTGGTCAGCAAAATACAATGGAATTAAGTATTGGAAAGGACAATTCAGTCAATAATAATTATAAAACCATTGTAGTGCCAAAGAAGAGTTCAATGAGCCAAGCACTGAACTAGAGTTTTCATGTCGGTTGGTGATAAAAATCTGCACCTTCATATTAACGACATCTGTCTCTGAGCAAAACTGAAAATAGAAAGGGTATTTAGCCAAGCTGGCAGAAGGTACACATGGCCACCACACAGGGACCTTTTCTGTGCACACCAGCGCAGTAGGTAACCCTTCCGGCTACCTCATTTAGTCTGGAAGACATTTCTAACACAGCCACTGCAACGGCTTTGCTCTGCCTAAACCAACCTAGGACTGAAATCTATTCTGAGCTGAGGAGTAGCATCAGCTATGCCACTAAAACCCCTCTTTACAAGGACTTTTCCCATTGCCAGCATTGTGTTGACCCCAGTCACAGTAGTATGTGTACCATATACCCATATGTATTTTGCTGCATTATGCAGTGGTACGAACTTGTTACCCAACACCATTAGCTTCTTAGGCTGCCTGTGAGCGGCAGTGTGATATGTCCAACATAGATGCACCTGCCCCTTCTAGTTGAGTTCAAAGAGAAATTTCCCAGGCCTATAGTCTGGTCTAGGACGTATGGTTGCACGATTCTCATTGCACCCAGGAGACGGCAGATCTGCATACTCCAGTGGCCACATGCGTTACACTGCGTTTGAGTGTCTAGGAAGAAGAGCTCACTTCACGTGTTCTGTCCTCTCTGCTCTGCAGTACGTCTGCTGGAAACCACAAAATGAACTTGTAATAATACACTGAGAGCCTCAACGCTGAATTTCTGGCTCCAGTTGAGTACCTGGTCTACTGGATCTGCACATGTCATAACTTAGAATTTTAGTTTTCAAAAGCAAATCTAATATTACTCCCTTTAGCATAGTACTTTTGGAGACCCACCCTGCCATCAATTAGTTCTCAGTCCTCCCATCGGTTTAATTATCACACGCTCAGTGGAACAATAGAAAAATATCCCTGAATGTTGAAAGAAGACTGCTTTAAAAAGGGCCAGCACAGTATTACTAGGCTTTGTATCTAGGCATCCCTTTTTTAATCCATCACAAGGCTTAGAAATGTGTGCAGCGGTGGCACATCTCCTGTGTGCTCATAGCGCTGAAAATATTAATAATCCCAAACACTGTAGCACCGGGTAATGACTATGTCTGAGCTTTAATGATGTGTTGTGTCAATCTGCAGCATTGAGACATTAATAAGCCTGCTTTTTATATGAAACAAGTCTGAATTCTTTATAATGGATAACGGGTAGACATTTTACAGAACTGTACCAAATAAAGCTTTGTGTATTTTTCTCCCCATTAAAAGAAAAAATAATTTAAAAATTATTTTAAAACAATAGCTCAATTGACAATTTCCTGATGGTAAACGGGGTTTTAACAGACCCTGACCAGAGCACCTTTACACGTATTGTTTCATTTTCTGTCCTATGCAAAGACTGCAGCCAGCTAGGTGGTCAAGTAGTATCCTAGTTGTTAACCAGTCCATCAATCAACAAAAGCACATGCTTAATTTTAAGTCATTTAAGTAAGTAGCCATCAGTCCCTGTAAGTTTAATTACATGCTTAGAAATAATTCTGCACCTAAAGCTAACAAATAAGCCTATGCAATTAAAACTACTTAAGTTCTCACTACATATTACTCTATTCTTTTTTCTGCTGAAAACAGGCTGATAGAAAATAGGAGATTGATAATGTATCATCAGAAGAGTTTACAGATTTCTTGATATTGCTAAAATACCACCACCATGCTATGTAGAAAAAGGTCTACTAAAGTTAAATTATCCCTTTTATTTAAAACGAAGTGATTTTAATTTAATTTGAAAGATGTGTTCATACAATTCGAGGACCCTCCGTACATCAGTCATTAACACTTCACCCTTTCAGGACTGTTTACATGCTGTCTCAGTCACCATTAGAGAAAAATAAGCTGAAATACATACGCCATGTCCTATTTCTGTACTGGCTCAAATCCTGCTCACTTCCATGACTGCAATTCATTTGAATGAGATGGATCTGCTGCAATGAGAGGGTTTTCTGCTACAGTGGAGATATCTAGGCATCAGATACCAATGGCAAGTTCATTTTGGAGATGACTCTGTTCTTGGGGTGTAATTTGGGAATATATGACTCATTTCCCTACACACTAGGAGGTGGAAGAGAAATCACATCACTCATTACATTACATTGTGCCCATCACCATGCTCAGTAATATAACAAGTAAGGCAATCTTTCCTCTCTAGCTAAAGAATAAGGGCTTTCTCTTATTCATTTTCTCATCATTCATAATTTGAGAGAGAGGAGGGAGAAAGACTGATCTTTGAAAGTGAATTGAGTAGTTTATAAGACTTTGATAAAGACAGGACCTTTCCCAAAGATGCTTTTTATTCATATAATGTTCAAGAGTCAATTTTACCCTCTTACCCAGGACTGGTTATAGATTAAGTTGAATCAGTTTGGGATACCTTGGGAGCATATTTTTCTTAAAAATCTATGGCTCGTCAATATAGTTTCATATTTCACAGTATTTAATCTCTTTTGCTTAGTATGACCACATTTTTTTCTTAAATTTGACAAGTTACATTATATCACTTCAATATTTCTTCTACATTTGGGGATCAAATGCATACCTCAAAACCTTTGGGACAGTGGAACAGATGTGTTCCAGCTTCATTCCCAGATTTCAGATTAAACATTTTATTTAGGTTTTATATTACCACACACTCTCATAAAATATATGCATATATTCATCAAACGTGAAATTTATATTGTGAAAAGGATGTCTACATTAAAAAATTGCTGTCAGTTCAAAGCTCTGAAAAATTACGATTTCGGATTTTTTTCCACCCCACTAATCCTGTCTTTCTCATTTATTAAAAAACTCAGCAAGAAAGAACTTTTCCTTACTTCTCAAAGGAGTAATTCTTTTACTGATGTCATCAGTAGTTAGCACCGAGTAGACATGAAAATGGAATTTACTTATTGTCTCCCAGTCACTCATATAGTAAATAATTCCTGCCAGGCATTTCGGTGGCTTGTTTTGACAGCAGAGTTCTGGAAGCTGCAGCAGACATGAAGCCAGTCTTCAGCTGGCTGTTCGGCTAGCACTGTTTAACCACAGAGTACTTCAATACAAAAGAGACATTCGTCAGGGCTCCAACTATACAATTCATTTTAATCTAATCAGCTTTTAATAAATCGTTATACAAAACTTTCTTATTTGTAGTAAGCAAGATATGTAGAAGTGATTATGTACTCACTTTGCTTCTCTAATCAATCATATGCTGATGACTTAGGGAAATAATCTAGTTCATAAAACAGAACGTGGTGAGTTTGTGAGGGGAACATCCATCAAAGTCAGGGATGGGTGATTTTTATAATTTGCTCTTGTTGGTACACTTCCTATTGCATTAAACTTTAAAGAAGTTAATGGCAATCTGAATTTTATTCCATGTATTTCTTTTTCTCATGTAGCCAGACATATTCCAGATGCTGCAGAAAGATAAGAAGCATGAGAAATATAATACTCTCCCAATCACATCCACAGGATTTGGATCTTAAAGGGCTGCAATACACCACACCGCGGCCAATCCAGCCTCATAGTGCTTTGTCTCTCCTCCTGAAGCTGCTGCTGGTGTTACACGTTGGTCAGCCGGCACTCACATGCCAGACTTGTTCATGCGCTTTAAAGGTAAGGTTCACTTCAATAAGGAATAGCAGGGAAAGTGGTCACTGTGAGATGCAAGAATCTATTAACAAAGTCTCTGGGCTACGTTCATCTCCTTCAGGCTTTGATACCTGATCCCATGTCTTGCCCTTGGAATGGTCTGAAGTACGTCAGGGTTTCCCTTTTTGTGGTCCCCTCTGCAGTGGCCCTCCACTACTGCTGAAACACTGTCACCCGCCAAACAGCTTGGTGTTTGGACTCCCAGAAAGTTATGACTCAATAACAGTAAAACAGTGTGTCATTATTCCCCTCATATATGCATAAATATTAGTTCTTAAAACTCAAAGGTAAATTGAGTTGGGTTCTTTGGGTTTTGGTTTGTTATTCTGCAGTAATGTTTATGTCCACCTCCAGACCCAAATAATGAAAATGTCAGGGAATATAAGGCAGTGTGTGCCTGGCTTACTGAGAGTCTAAAAATATAACACACTAAATGCAGTGCCCTTGTAATAGCTAAATATATTTTCTAATTTTCATGATGACTTGCCATTCTAAATATTGTATTTCAGCAGTTTATATTACTAAATCCAGCTTCTCAATCTTTTTAAACAGGACTTATTACAGTCACAGTGGCAACAGGCAATCTACTGTTATTTTCCCCTGTGTCCCTCTATGCACCTAGGCTCCAAATATTGTTCACTATTCATATTACAAATTTCTCTACAGTATATGCATGAATCATCTTCACTTGGTAACATCAAGTCATTTAGCAGTGACAGCAATAAAAAGGCAACTACACAGAGATGTTGGGTAGTATGTTGATAAACTGGTAGTGACCAGCCTGACAGCTCTATGCAGTGATAAAATCTGATTCCCCTACTTGTCGCTCTAAGTTCTTGCCCAGACTTAGCACCTAGACTTTTCTCATGATGGAGGAACACAGCTTTATAAAGTGAGCCAGCTTTCTGGTGAGACTGCTGAAAATCTGCAGTCTGGCATAGGACAGCATAGTTCACCAGAAGTCAATCAAAGTTGTAATGGTCTTTACTGCCTTAGGGGAGCACCCAGGGTTTCCCACTGTCACCGAGCTCTGCCTCAAGGTGGTACAGGCAGAGATTGCCAGGAGCCCACTGAGCATGGAAACTAAACACCTTTTGAGTCCCCTGCCAGCCTTGTCCTGTAACTGAGATGGAGCAGTTACCTGTGGGCATGGCAAGTGTTTCCCAAAAAACCAGCCCATACATCTGCGCATGGGACTTTTCTTCTCCAGGATATAAGCGTGTTTGCCACTGTCAGCCGGCTGGCAGGGAACGAGCTTGTGTTCACAATCACATCAGGCATTTCTAAGCAAGCCCTGCTGGAAAGCAGACCCACCAGGTACCATGCTGAACAGCTGTCCTCAGCTACGTGCTTTAGGGTGATGCCCTGGAGAGATAACTAGTGGGACATCCAGGTGTTCTGTTGGCCGTGTGTGCTTTTCAGCTAGAAAAATATGATTTGTAATTTGAGAAAATTTGATCTGGAAGTCATTAAGACACATTAAATATGTTTCTTCACAGTGTCACTTTTACAGTTGCTTTATAATACTCAGTCTGCTGCACGAGCTGCAACACCGCAATGGGAAATTGCAAGGAATATGTGCATCAAACATTCTTTCAAATCCCCGGGTTACATTTTCTCAGCAGAAGGATCATTAACAATAACCTGTCCTCTTTGCTCTCCTTCGGTCTCAGACCAGTCAAATGTCAACTGCAATATATTAGGAAACAAATTTTCCCCTTTCTCTATACTCTGTATAGTCACTTACAGGAGTATAAAGTTACCAGTTCAAAACAATAGCATTTTACTTTGTATTTGTGTCAATCATTACACAACAGGCACAACACTGAAGAGTACAGCCCTAAGACTCCATAGTCTAATGACTTAACAGAAGATTTCACACTCCTTGCTGGAAAGAGAAACCAGGGAAAGGCATTTTTCAAACTGAAACCCAATTGCATGCCTCAAAAGTGAAGCTTGTAGTCAAATATTTGTATGTACTCATCTCTGCAAATATTAGGGCTTTAGAGTGGAAGTCAAATAAAAAAGTGGCAATACGGGTCTCATCAAATTCTATGAGCACAGAACTGTACTGAAACATTTAAACAAGAATGCTATAACTAATGCAAATACATAGAAATAAACCAGGATGAACTAGTCCAGAAAGGATCTTATTTTTCCCCAAGCTTGTAGAATTCTATGCAAAACATACATTTATGGTTTGACTGTTTCAGCATGCTCATGCCAAGCAAGATCCAGCAGAAAACACTGTCTTTATCTAACTGCAATACTCAACCACAAGTAACTGAATATATTAAAGATATATCACTATTTGCAAAATTTTAGACATTCTCTCACAGCATGCCTACAAACACAAACAATTAATCTCTGATGCAAAGTTTACGGCTTGGATTACACAACATTTGCATTACCCAGGAAAATTAAGTCCTTTTCAGATTTTATTTTTGACTTGATTTAAAATGTGCATAGCATTAACAAATCTACATGTTCATATTCAAGAACTAGCATCCATAGATTCTGTTTAGCCTGTTTAAGTGTAAATAGGTCTAATAAATTTAGATAAAAGTAATCTTTGCAACTGGTCTAGAAGCTACTTCAAATGAAAACTTAGCACAAAACTAAACCTCTAGAAAGAACATCAGTCAAAACTCTGTATTTTTAATTATTATTATATAACTCCTGTCAGTAACGTTTTATTCCATAACAGCATTTGACCAGCTTACTGTACCCAAAACAAATTGTCAGTACTCAAGTGTTGATTAATTTAAAATGAGTGACTACTTTCAGAGACATTGATGTTGATGGAGCTACTTTGCTGAACAAGCAGCGGTGAGAACTATGAGGTGACACTAGGATAAATATCACAGGCTGTCCCTGGTTAACAAGCCCCCTGCCAGGCAGCTGTGCTTTGGGGATTTCTTCACCTGGATCATTCCCCAGTTAAGAGCAGCAACAAGGAAACCATCAAAGATTCCCTGAACAAGATGTGATTGATACAGCAGAAATAATGGAGCCCGTTTCAGTAGTGCTCCCAATAGGGATTGCTGGGCCATTAACTTTCCTGTTATGACTTTTCTCCTCTTTCCGCTATGTTTGAGCCTTGTCTGAGCTTTGTTCCTCACTAGCAATGGGCTGAGGTAATTAGATTGCATAGGGATGGAAGGGGGAAAGAGTCGTGAAAGCCAGCGGCTCTTTGGGCAGTGGGAGGGTGCAATGGTTGGGAGCTGACCAGAGGAGCACACCTCAAAATATGCGCATATCTGTCTATCAAAAAAAAATCCAGGTCACTGCCAGGGAAGGTGTTGTCTCTCATTTAAACAGGATGGAAAAAGTCCACATTTGCTATTGTAAAAGCAATAAAAAATAAAAAAAATAAAAAAGCTATTGTAAAGCTCTTTTTCCCTTCCCTTGAAGGAATTTTTTTTTAACCCAGAAGCTCTGCCTCTTCCAACCTATTACATTGAAATGCCAATAGTATAATGTCTTTTTCCTCAGCTGGTGACTGCTTTTCAATGGGAAAGGGTGCTATTCCTGCATGTAAGTCCCTATCAGAGAACTTTGGGATCATTCTCAATGCGCAGTGTGTGTTTAACAGGTTTGCAAAATTGGGACCTGTGGAACTAAAACGTAAAACTGTGCCATGGGAAGATTTACACTACTTAGAAAGGTTTTAAAGCTTTCTGCAGACTGCTGGTTATGGAGAGGGGGGAAGGATGCAGGCGGTAAGATATCGCAAGCCAGTAAAAACTTCCTGCTCTTAGACTACAATTTGGTATCACATTGTCCTGTGTTTGTATTTCACTGTAGTTGTATGAAAGAAAAATAGATTGAAATCACCTAAAGTCTGACAGTGAAAGCGTTAATGCTTCCCTTTTATTCTCTGTGGTAGAATGGGTCGTGCTGGATTTGTACGCTGTGTATCAACTCAAGGTTAGTATACAGGCTTCAGCAACAATCCCACGATGACTTGATCCAGGAAGACAGAAGATTTAATTGAACAAGTTGCTCTTTATTGTAAGGCGGTTCAGCACAGCTACTCCTTTAATGCCACAGAAAGCTTGTGGCAAATTGGCACCGGTGGGATTGGCCACCCCACGGCAGAGGCTGGACCTGAGCAGAGGAGCCTCACCTCTGCAGTGGGTGCTGGGGCTCACCAGCATTTCATGCCTTGGTTTTCATACTGTCATTTGTTAAGGTAAAAAAAACCCAAACAAAACAAAAAAACAGGCAGAAATCAGGCTCTTTTTGAGAAGCACCCAGGAGTGAGTTTTCATCGCAGGTGTAGTACCAAACAAGCCAACTGCTGGTAGATCTGACTGCACTAAAACCCTTTGGTGGGACTGACTCTTTGAACTTGACACTCTTCAAACTGCAGACCCTGCTGCAGCGTAACCCTTACGTCCCTTACGTTCTCTGTCATTCTTTGGGTTTGTTCAGGAATACTTTGGCTGGCATCCCAAGCCTCTGTTATTGAATATATTTTCATTTACTGTCATATTTAATCAGTCAGCACGTTCATAACACATCCATCAAAAGGCCATAACTTCTAGACAAAAACCGCAAACAAACAACAACTTGCTAACAGGATCAGAAGTTTTCTTCAACTACAAAATGAAAATGCGGGAACATGGGAACTACCGAGCTGTCAAAGTCTGTGCATAATTGTCATGTGGTAAGATGAAGGATAGCTCAGGGTTGAGACAAGCCACTGCAAATTTAAGCATCGTTTCAGTAGAGGAGGCGGTAAGCCAACTGCTTTCAGCTAGAACTCAGCCTGTGCTGACACTGGGGTTACACCGCAGCCCGCAGGAGGTCTGCCTGTGATAGGGGACCTGCAGGCAGCTCATGACTGAGCAACAACTGAATCACGCTCAGCGGATCACTTGCTTAGGTGTCTATCACAAGACCCCTGCCAGGTACAGTACGAAGGTCTGTATAGTTTATAGGGCAGAGAATGGCAGGATGCGGAGACTAAGCCTTGACTTGCTGAGGGTTGCATAGGGAGCCTGTGGCACAAGAAAGAATCAAACCACAGCTTCCGACAACCATTAAACATCCTTTTGACATTTGGGAGAAGCAGGATCAACTCCGCCCAGGGAGGAAAGGCTAGGGCAAGCACAGTAGGAAGTAAGTAGAGAAAATACCCTAAACTGAGCCCATCCGGGGTGTCCGTGTTGTGGCAGATGGATAGACAGTTCTTCACCTATATTTTCTACAGGGCCATTTCTGTTTTTCCTTTGTCTTATCCAGCTCTTTCCCCCACTGGACTATGGAATAACCTTGAATCTCCTGAGTGCTCTAGGTCTGCATACAAAATAACATCACCTGAAGCACAAAATACATGCACCCTATTTATTTTTACGGCAGTCTTTACATTGCTCCATGTTTGAGAAACAGGCAGCTCTAGGATAGGAGGCTGTTTCTATCTTAAACGAAATAAAGCGAAAGCTCACCAGGCACAATGAAGTGAGGAGCAGCCTTGTTTTCATCTGTCAACTCTCTTCTTCACAGAAATACTATTTTAAACCTGACCCAGGCAGTTGAAAGGAACTGTCACTGTCAGGACTAAGGTTTTTCCCTGGTCAGAAACCTGCCCTGCTTAACAGGAGAAAGCACTTTTCTACTGACAGAAATCAAGCTTTAGGAATCTGAAGCATCATCTGCAGCATTTATGGCACTGTACTTAACAAAGCTGCTGGACAAGCAAAGTGTCCTTTAAAGCAATGTGGGAGGTCTGTCAGGTTTTGGTGAGGGTAAGAAAAGTGACATTTGTGCTTACACAGATTCTGTCCCCAGATCCAGAGCTGTCAGGATGCGGCTTGTGGACTCTCTGATTTCTGTTCTTTTTCACTGTGCATCTGACCCACTTTCTTGTCATGGACATTCCTTCTTCTCTTGGTCTGTAAAACTCCATTGTACATAGTTAGCCGAGCCTGCTATCTTGACACTGGTAACCATCCAAGCTTACGGGCACTTGCTTTTCAGTATGTGGAGTTATTCATGCCCTTGGCACACCAAATGCAATTTTATTCATGCAGCTTAAGTATTTCTGGATGACAAAAGCATACTGAAAGTAGCATTGTTTTCCTATTTGATTCTTTCCCTGCAGGAACAGCACACATTAGTCTGCGACCGGGGACTCTGGGCTAATTGCTCAAGTACATCACCTGGAGTTCTCACTGCTCAGATGGCCTTTTGCTCATCACTCCCTGCCCTGGCTTTTCCAAGCAAGTCCTGATTCACACAGGGGTAGTAGGGTTCTGCAGCATGCTGCTATGTCACACTCCTTTTCACCCTTTCCTTTTGTGTTATACCAGAGACACTCACTTGTGTATCTGACTGGCTCATCTGCAGGGCACTGGACAGGGAAATTTCAATCTGATGTAGGAGCTGGCTCAGTGCCAGCCAGAGCCAGTCCGGGCTGCCTAACGGAAAGCAAAACCATGCAAGGAGCACTTCCACCCCAGCGGGACTTCAGCATCCCTCTTCACTGCAAATTCTGTTTAAATCAACACTTTAGGAGGTTAATATAGGGGAGAACTTGGCTAAGCCTGTACAATCCAAGACGAGCAGATGAATCGTGTTACGCATTGCCGTGAAAGATTTTGCCCCGATTTGGAGGAACCTCCAACAGGTGTCCACTGGCATAGCCAGCCGGCATGCTTGGTGGCTTCAGTCACTCTTCAGATGCAGCCAAGAAAGGTGCATCTGCAATAGAGTTTTGCACTATACAGGCACATGGCCACCAGGAGCTATGTAAAGCACAACCAGTCTTTTCCAATATTCAGTCAGACATGTATGAAAGGAAAGATTTATTATCTCAATTTCTTCATTATGCCAGTGAAACCTACTAGAAAAATGTGTAACTGAAGTCAGAGGTGGACGAAAACAGTATTTGGCCTACTGCTTAAGCATTTTTGGATTCTGGACAAATTTATATTAAGAGTTTGGACACATTTTTTGAATGTGATTCTTATTTTAGTCAGTTTAATTTATCAAGCAGCAAAGGAATTGTTTTCAGATTTACCACCGTATTTAGCACTGTCAGTTTAAGTTATGGTTGTACTGGTTGTGACAGAAAAAAATTATTCCAACCGTGTCCTAAAATAAATAAAATTCTCTTTTCTATTGTGAAATCAAATGTTTTGCTGGCATAGGAACAAGCATCTGAGATGAAGATATGAATTTGTATTCACATTTTCAAGAGGCAATATATTCATAGCCCAGAGAAATGTTCCTGGTTGCTTTCAATTCCCATTATTCCAAACTAGAGTGACATGGTACAGCTTGCAAAAAATCACGCTTTACATTTTCTGACCGCTGAGATGAAATATGCGGTGATGACTGGATTTATCTTCAGTGAAAAAGCCACATTTTCAAAGTTTCTTTCAAAGCTTCCAACTGTTCTCACAATTGTTCAGGAATTTACAAACAGTGTGCAGATCTCCAAAAGAACACCTATTGTCCAGGGATCATAAACATTTAAGGAAGGGGTAAGTACAACCTATCAGCCATTTTCATAGCCATTTTCAATCTTTGTGGCTTCTCAGTTTTTATAGTTTGCATCCCAAAATTTTCATAGTTATTTCTGTACCTTTCCTTTTTTTTTTTTCTTTGTTGTTTCATTTTGGCTGATCAGGACTAGGTTCCTGTAACAGTAAAGGCACACCAATGTCTTCAACAGCTGCTGACGATTTATTCAGACCATCTCAAATCAGAAGGGTTTGTTCTTCCTCTGCTCTGAGACAGAAGGATTCACTTTAAAGCTCAGGCTTCTTTAAGGAAATGAAAAGAGAGAGTCTGAAAGCACTTGGCAATTTCAAACTACAAATCACTCAGGAAAACTCCATCTTGGTCAATCAATTTATCTTAAACAAGGTGACTTGAAAGAAAGGAGGGTGAAGGGGAAGGTCTGAATTTAAGACCTAATTTTTTTGCAGTAAAACAGTTTATATTTAGCTCATCACATTCAGGTCTCTTTGCTTGAGGCAACACCAGGGTTTCTGTACTTCTGAACTCATTTTATATATGCATCTTCTCGTTAATTAGTTTTGCCTTCAAGCTCCATTTAAAAATATGGGGCTAAAGAGGAGCAAAACTAACATCAGCGTATAATTTATTTTAATTTCTCCTTTTTGTCGAAAAATGTCTGTAAAATTCTGACTGAAGAAAGAACTCTAAAAACTGGAATTAAACTTCAAGCCATTTCTTTAATCAAAAAATCTTTGGTCCAAAAAAAGAAAGTAATCTAGTTGCAATTTTAAAGTGCTTTCCTCTAACCACAAATCCGTTCTCTGTAAGTCAACTGAGCAATAAAGCCAAAGCAATATTTAGTTACTGGGGAAATATGAGACCCTGCTCATAATGTTCCTCCCTGTCATTTTTGGGATAGCAAAATGATTTCACACATATTTTTTCCCCCCTTTCTTTAACCCAAGAACGACTGTCACACTTTCCTTCCAGTTCACATTGCACTGCTTTATTTTATTTTCCTGTGTAACAACAGAAACAAATGTTCATATTCCAGAATTGCAGAGTAGCCCCAGTTCTCTTTTGGATTCTCTGTATTTGTATGCAACCCACAGCATGAACCACACCAAAGTACACTGATTACTCTGTTGTTGAAATCTCAGTGTATTTAGAGATAATTTTAATAATGTGATAGACTGGAAAAAAAGTCAGGTATATTTATTCCCTTCAAATAAAGGAGGAGCAGAAATTTAGTAACAGATCGTCAGGAAATCCATCACTAAAACTTCTTCCCACATGCAAAGTTGGTTTTGGGTTTTTTGTACCAGATTTTACTCAAAGTGATGTGAACTAAAACTTGTGTTTTGTACCTACATCACAGTGAAGTCAACAGTCCCCAGCTGGATCAGGATCTCCTGATGGCAGGAGTAGTACACATAAGCCATACAAAAATTATTCTCGCTGTATAGTTTACATACTTAGCATAAGAGGTGAAGGGTGAAGGGAGAGGAGGATTAAAACCACAAGCAAGATAAGATTCAGCACCATGACAGTTGTAAGATAAGATCTCTGAAAAAAGTACACAAACTTATAACAAGCTATAGTGACACTGCTTATATGAACAATGCTATTCTTAAAAAGTTGTCTGAAGCAGTTCTGTGATTAGAGATTATTCAGGTCTCCTAATACGCTTGATATATCAACTGTATCTCCTCAGCCCTGGGTGAGAGGCTGCAGCAGAGCCTGAGGCTGTTGTTTGACTGCAGGCAGAAGAAAAAAAAATGATAATCAGGTTGGAAAGGGCTGAAAAATTACTTGCCTATTATTTTTGTCTTAGTTTCTTTTATAAGTACATAACTAATGTCGACTTTAAACACTGCTACTGCTGTCATCACAACAGCCGCATGATCAGTAGTCCAAATGAGAAACCAAGGCTCTGGTCCTCTGTGAATACAAAAAGCCACCAGCCGAGAACGTCATTTTGACTGTGCAAGCTTATGTAATATGAAACAAAACGAGTGTCTGACTTAAAGGTTGGAGAACATGGACAGGACTGGAAGAACCACTGCAAGCCATTTGTAAGGCACATGAAGCCTGGCATATAAGCTTGTTCAGTTTTGCATAGAGACATCCTCTGTGTCTCGTTCCACTGGGTAAAATCAAAGCAAGGTGGAAATCTGAGAAACTGGATCAATAGAGACTGTATTGATAATGACAATATCATTAGCTAGAATCCCATCAGAGGAAAGGTTTGATCAGCATGCATGGTGTTTCTTCCTATCACCTCTAAGGACAGGGGAGGAGATGAAGATGTCAGTGCTGTATTCAAACACCATCATTATCTCGGAACATCTGCCAGCATCAATTCAGTTAAGATGCTGTGCTTTGGTTTATCTGTGCAAAAATTAACATCACCACTTTGAAAGCACAGGGTCAGATACACTGATCTGAAACTGTCATGAGGGAAAAAAACAATTGCTGTGACAGAAAAGATTCTGATTTGCTTTAGTACCAGAGCAAACTCAGGGCTGGAAAGTATCATGCTATCAAGCAAAAGATTTCAAAATGTTCTGCTACCTGAATAAGCTTTGCTGCATCACAGATGCAAAAATCACAGCTGATTCTTAAGATGAGATATGGGGCTTTTCCATACCTCACAAAAGAACTAAACAACCTCACATTAATTAGGGCCTAGAAAGGAGAATATTGTATTCATTTACATTGTAGAACAACATCAGAAGCTGAAATGGAAGTAAATGGGATGGAAACTGGCTCTCAGAAAATAATCTGTAAGATATTTAATGACTAAACATGTCTTAGACTCTTGATTTTGTGTCCCATTCAGAAGGATATTCCAGGAAAGGACACTGTTTCCTTACAAGGGAGGGGAAACTGGAGAAGCTAAGTACTGAGCAGTGCTTCAGCTAACATCCGGGTTAGCTTCCTCCTAGCCACCCATCTATTCTCCTTTTGCTAATTATCTTGAGCAGGATCACAAGAAGAGGTACATTGGATGCAGGTCAGAAATAAAACCAGTAGTCCTATCTCACTAATGATGTTTGGCTTTGGAGACTGAGATGAAAGATGCTATAAAAGTGGAAGTTATTATTGTTCTTATTTTTCTCTCTCTTCCCCTTTGCTGTTGCTCTATGAAAAGCTGACAGCTGAAATAGTGACTCTTAATAAGAAAGAGCATATTCAGCTGTTTGGGAATGTAGAAAACATTGTAGAACAGGAAATGTATAGAGTTGTTAGAGAGAACATAAAATACACAGCATATGATGCAGTGTAAATATCAGAGCCCTAATGCATAAAATTGTAATTTCCCTCATTTAGGTGTTAATCAATCCATATTAGTGTGAAATCAGTATTTTGGAAAATCTTCAGTTAACATATTTTGCAGTAAGCCTACATTAGTTCAGGAATTAAATCAACCCACGTGGCATTGCACAGGACAGTTGTGTCTTTGGAACTAGCAAATTTATACCAGATTGCATTCTTGATACTATACAGCAATTACAGTAAGGAAGGAAAAGAAGGACTAATCTCATTATATCCACAAAATCATGAAGATCGGTATATAAAAACATTGATGAAATTTATATATATGTGAAAGTATTAGGGTGTTACATAAAAATCTACATATCTTGAAACATGGAAAGATTCTGGAAATGACTTTAAAAATGTCAAGGCAAAAGGATCTGACCAGGTGAGGTGATTATAATATATGCTTATCAAAAAAGAACAAATACTCTCCCTGTACACTTCTCAGTGACAATCTTTAAAATCCCAACTTTATGAGAGACAGGAGAGAGGCATTAGTAGGACACAGAATGGTTACCACCCCCAAAAGGATGGGTTGTTTTGTTTTGATTTTTTTCCCCCGTGGGTGTCATGTATAAGGAAAAGATCAACATATCTGTTGCTATTCCAGAAAGCACAACAAGCCTACATTCAAGGGCAGCTCAAAATGTATTCCCCACTCAGAAGAAATACTGCAGTAAGCCAAGAATAAAATGTCCTTAATACTATTTCCTCAGCAAGGGTTCCAGTGTTTTGGAAACACAGTGAAACCATATGGCATCCTTAGCATTTAAGATTTAAATCACATATATAGCTGATTTACAAAACCTGTTGCACGCAAATGGGAATATCTAGATGACTTATACTTTTGATTTCATCATTTATATATATTTATGTGTGTTTCCCCAAGCCTACAGCAGGGATCATTATACCAGCTTATCAATATGCTCACAAAGTTTAATTTAAAAATTCCTATAAAGTTTCTAACAACCCATTATCAAGGTTTTTTTCGAGTGGATGTATAATATCATAGTCCAATCCAACTAAGCAGCGAAGTTCTTACTGACGTCGATGGGAAAGCTTAGACCTTTAGTTCCATACTGTTTCTACATGAAATGATTTACAAGTCCCATATAAAAGAAGTGATGGTAAATATATTTGGAACTAAAATTTGATCTAAGTCAGCAGACAGATCCCAGTGGGTATTGCCCCCAGGTTCCATATAGCTATTAGGAAAAAAAATAATCTATGGTTAACAGCTGAGGACTAACAGAGGACAAACAAGTAAATAGCTTTTCTCTAAAGTGAGATGATATGCAATACTACTATGCTGTACACGTCTTGTTGAAGGCAGCGCTGCTGCACAGGCTTAGCTGATGTGTTGGCAGGTGCCACATCTTGTGGCATGTATGGAAAGAGCTTTGCTGGACTGGCAACACTCAGGAGGAGCAGTCAGCAATGCCAAAACACAGAGAAAAACGAAAAGCATTTTTTGCCTTTGAAAAGAAAGATGATTTATGGTATTCGCGATCATGTAACCTGTTTTAAAAACCAAAACCCCCTGAATCAGTAGCACTGCAAGTTACAAATTTATCTGCAAGATTACGGCAAGTTTACCTTAATGACCTCAGTAGCTGCTTTGCCTGTGGTCCCGCACAGTCTATGCAACATCCTGCCCTGGCTCTGCAGTGTCCCCCTTCCTATGATTTTGTGTTGGGTACAAGGAAGGTGAATGTCAGCTGAAGACAGTTGTCTGAAGTGCACATTATGTTCTTTAAAATATAATTGGAAAATTAGCTAGCCCCAATGATTGTATGCATAATTATAGCTCTGTAAGTTGGGAATGCATATAGGGCCTCTCTTGGTAAGAGCAGCACTTCAAGTACCTCAGAATAACTTAGTTTATACCCTCACATAGCCCCACTCGCTGCTACAGTACGCTTCTCTCCTGGATTTACTCCTCTTTTGGCAGCACAGGAGACCGCGTCCACAAATGGCCAGGACAAAAACTAGAAAGGTAGTTTATAAAAGCCTTCAGCAGGACATTGGAAAATTTAGAACACTTCTGGGTCACTGGATGGTGACAGAGGGACACTAACAGAATGATGGGCAATCCCAGTTCAAAAATGACATTTCTGAATTGTTAAGTCAGAAAGTCACACCCTAAGAACAGAATGTTTCTGAGACTTTCCTTGTGGTAACGCTCCCTTCTGAGGGAACCTTCCAAGACTGAGTTTTGTGGGACAGCACTTGTGCTACTAACATGTACAAACACAGCCCCATGACTGATGCTTTGAATAACTAAATACAACTGATCCGCTGGGTGTGAATTGAATCAAATACATTTCCCAAACTCACCAGAGAGGAAGCAAGCAAAATTTTATCAGGCTGGCTAAAGGAGGAAATAAAGAGACTACTGTTGAGAGTAGCTCCTCTTACTCATGTTTTCAGATTTCTGCAGTCAGTAACCAAAACAGTGCACAAAAGCTGAGGTCATCACAAAATCAATAACTAAAATGCACTATGATTTAAGGATTACTTTAGAACAAAACTGACTGCAGAAGGTTGCAGGCCTAATGCATTTATTAGACTATAATAAAAATCAAGTCTAGTGTTCAATATATGAAGTACCAGAATTTCTCCTATTTTAGTCCCTTGTGATAGCTGGTGTCAGACAAACTATTATGCAAAACTGCTATACTGTAATGAAAGTATGGTATTATGCTAAAACACAACTATACTGTACAGGTTTAAAAAATCCCAAGATACACAAATACTGGTGCACATAAGCCAGTACAAAATTCTTATTTTAGTATGATTATCTTCTATAATATATTGTGTCAACTTACGGTATCTCATTGCTTCTGCCTGTTTGATTTGCCAAACGTTGGTCTAAGACTGTAAGAATCTATGCAAATCTTACGTATAGAGGTGTGAGAAGTTCTCAAGAGGATTGAATTGAATAGCAATTTCAATCTGCAAATTTCTGTGCTTGCAAGTTTCAGATTCTTGTAGAAAAAGGGGTTCATAACATGCCATAGTCAGAGCTCTCCAACGCAAACGGAAGAGCAAATATTCATATTTACATTTCTAAAACATAGTGTGCGTGTTCATCTTGACAACAAATGAAGTCAGAGATTTGTGACAAAAATCAATCTTTCAACAAGAAACTCATATGAAATATTCGAGTGGAGAACAGTTCTTATATGTGCATATCACTGTTTTCTTATCAAAGAAAGCAGAGATCTGCAGTAAGGGAAACAGAAATAGGAGGGAGGTCTACTGCTTTTTTTATCATTATTTATTGGCAGTTATTCCCCAGAGAAACCAAGCACAGGGCTCACAGGCATGGCAGAGAGTAACACTAGAGAAAGTCCACTGTGGCTCTCAAATTCTAGATGACAAATTGCCTCAGTCAAGTAGGAGCACCACTAAGAAAAGAGCTTCAGATGTGGTGTGATAAAAACAAAATATCACTTCCTGGTTTTTTTAAAGACTTTGAGCCAAATATTGACTTTCCACTAATATTGGAAATGATGGCACAAAGCCATTCAGCTAGAGGAAAGTACATCACAGTCATTGCCACATCTACCAAATCCACCTGAACCTGTGTGTAGGTGACAATTATTAGCACCTGCTGGATATCTGTGGTAGACTAGCTCTGAGCTTTCATGTACAGCATGGCCACACCACAGCATTTCACATAGTGAATCATCACAGAGATGACAGCTGCCCATACCCCCAACTTAAGACATCTTTTACAAATGACTTCCTAATTGACTCTCTGACAGCTTCTATCTTCTTCACTGGAAGAAGTCTACTGTAAACCAGTGTTCTAGTTAAACGTTTCCAACCAAAATGCAAGAAGTGCAGAAAGGTTTTCTATTCCTTGGCCACTGTTGAATGATTTTATGAACCAAAAAACATATGTATGAGTACTTATAGTTCGAGTCATTAATATTTTGAAACTAAAATGCCTTGTTGGGAAATCAATACAGCAATACTCAAACATCATGTACAGTAGACTAAAAAAACAGCTAAACAATATGATGAACTTAAAGAAAAATCAATGGAGTGTTCAAAGATGGCAGTAAAAGACTAAATAGAAGAACTACTTAGAGGACAAGCTATCCACCTACAAAGTGTTAACCACCATCCATTGTTCCTATTTCCTACATAATTAACATCAGTGAAATATTCACTCCAATATAAATAATTGGTAATAACGTAACACAACAAATAGCACAACGGGGAATTCCCTGGATAAGTCTGGAGAGAAAAGTTGCCAAGCGCTGGAGAAGAGCATTGATACAATAGCCTACATTAATTATTCTGCATATGGGGAAAAAAAGAAAGACCGTCATATTTGCAGGAGCTGAGGATGGGAAGAAATGGAAAGTAAAAAGCCAGGTGATGTCCGACATCATAGAAGTCATAAAGCATTTTTAACTGCAGCTAAATCAATGTTGACTATGTGTGGACGAACAAAATTATTTTTTGGAGAAGAGTCCAAAGTAATTAAATGAATGCTCCACTGTACTGAGAGAGCATTGCTGAGTCTGGCACTTGGGATGTGAGTAGTTGCTCTACCATTATTCTGAATGTGGACAATCTTGGTTTTGATTCCCAGTGTGTTTTAGTTTATCACCACATTGACATCTGCTGGATATAAAAGAAACTCTCACAGCAGTCCATATATTTACAGCTGGAACAGGCTTAGCTTTTCATTTTATATCTTGTTTTCTGTAATTTTATTTGAGACTGTCTTTCACGCATAACTCCAGTCTAATTTACAGTTTCACAGAATTTCATGCAAATAATTGTAATAAATTTTTTCTGTATGAAAGATCTGAAAAGACAGTTGCTGTACATTTCTGAATAGACCAAACCCTTGCAAGGTCTACCAAAATTTTTGCTTTGATAAGACAAATAAGTAAATAAATAGTCATGCCAAAGGACACTTTATGGGCTATTGCATTGGTTCAGTCATCCTTGTGAGCCATTAGCCTGTTTCTTGTACAGTTTTAAACATTATAAATATCTCATGATCTGATTTTTCTTTTCTCCTATGCAATTTGAGCCAGCAAAGCCATTATTGCAAGCATTGAAATCACACAGTTGTGAAATCTATCTTGCTGGAAGTAGAATCAGACCTAATATATTTTCATTTATTTTAATATATGCCTTGTGGAAAAGGTTGAATTTAAACTAAGAGTTTAATATGCAAAACAGGGAACAATCTTTACATTTGAAGCTTTCACTCTTATATTGTACAATGAATTTGTCCTGGAGCTTGGGCCAGTGTAAATACTAAAAGCAAGGGTAATTTGGACTCAGCAGTGGCTTATTTAATTTCACTCTGTATTGAAATATCTACTCAGCTGCCTTGTGGGACCCAATGGGTACGTTAGGAATTGGTGGCTGTCACAGCTGGCAGGCACATTTGCAACTCTGAAATTAGGCATACTGATCAGGTAATATTTTCTAATGAAAGTGAACCTAGGTTAATTTTGTTGATTGCTTAATACTATTGTGAGACACATGGGTACATTTCCAGAGCCCTTCATAGGGTTTCAGTGCACAGTGGATGTGCCAGAGGCTCGGTTCAGGATAGATGTACAATTTCTATTTTCATTTTTTAGTGCTGGATCACGAATCAGAGATCCCTCACTTAGCATAATTACCTTTGATGGGGTCCACCAGAGATCAGATCAGCCCCATCCTCCCGCGTATCTACATATAAAACTTTGAAACCTGCAAGCCCCAAGCTGGATTGAAATAGCTGCAGATAAAATTTGGCCCAAAGCCTACTCAAGTCCAGGGAAATCTTTCCAGTGGATTTCAAGTTGCTTTGGAGCTGCCCTGGGGTAACTGATCATGCAATGGTTAGATCACTTCTAAGGAAGCACTCAGAAACCTCAAAAGCCCTCAACTTTTCTGCAATACCTTTCAAGTTGCAAATAATGATGTGAGTTAACAAATATTTATTTACAGCAAGCAGTAAAAGAGATTTTGTTAAAGCTGACACCTGAAGAAGTCACAGCCTCAAAGAGCCTATGTTACAACTTAAAGAGTAAATTTGTTTATTGTAGCAAGTTCACCTAAAAACTCAGCAAAGTGCCATGTTTACATATACACCAACCTTACTCTATTCAATGGTTTTGGGCATTAAGTAGATAAAATCTCTGAAAAAAATTGCATGTGTATTTTAATCTCACCAGTACTTCACCACAGCAAGTTGAAGTCTCCAAAACCTGCTGAGACCCCAAACTCTGCCAGACCATAAGCAAATAGATGCCTCAAATGTCAAAGGACCACCTGTGCTACCATGAAGAGAGTAGACAAATCACTTCCCACTTTGGTCCTATTTATTTATTTTTTTTTATTCTAAACTAACTTTTGTGTAAATTCGTAAGCATTGACACCACTTCCAGTGTTCTATTTCCAGACTGGTGGATGGCCATACTGCTGAGTATATGAAAAGCAAGATGCTTATATATAAAGGAAGGTTGCAGTAACATGCTGTTACCCAGCTCTCACGATCCTATCACCCAGCAGCCTTCATTGTTCTGCCCTCAGCAAGAGCTTGACAAAGTTGAAAACTCTAGCATCAGCCATATCACAAGGTGAAAAATGGTAGCTCAAACTACAAGGGGATGTATTGCTTTGCTTTTCTAAAAGCTATTGTAAAAGTCCTGGGTCCCTCTCTACAGTCCACAGGTGTAACACTCTTGAAAACAGTAGAGCTATTCTTTTAGACAGTGATACTTGGGTGACAAAGGGTCACAAGATCCGAGCCTTTAAGGGTACAGGTAATGCTCAGCATAGCCTGACAGTGGTTCTGATCTATAATTGCAGCTGAAGTGAATGTCAGCTGTGTTTGCTACCTCCAGATGCCTCTTAAAGTCTAAATGAAGAAGCAGATTCAAATGAGATAACTGCCATTTTCCCAAGAAAGGAAAAATTGGTCAACGTTTCTGAGCAACTGTTGAAATGACGGAATGAAAGCAGAGAAGAAAACAGATCTCAGAGTGTCTTTTAAAGAAACATATACACTCTACAAGATCCAAATCACTCACAAGACAGAAGCATAAAATCAATTAATTATGGTTTCACACCAGTACTGTCTATTAGCAATTAAGCAGCATATAGGCTATGCAATGGCCCTCCACGTGGGAGATGAAGGAAATACGAACAATATAAGTCAGTTTACCAGATATTTGCATTTTGGACCTACTATCCAAATCTTTTAATGTTCACCTTGCCCTATGGATATACAAGCTAGGAGAAACCATGGCATTGCCAATAAAGGACATAAAATAATCACTAGTGATAACAATCAAATGGTGGGTGGGTAAGTAGAATATTTCTAGTTCTAGTATCAATAATTACTGCAGAAGGTATCAGTACACATTAATCTGAACTCTATACTATCATGTGATTTATTAAAATGATGGATCTCAACGAATAACGGACAGAACCAACACAGGAACTCTGCCTGTTACATTTCAGAAAACAGAATGCTGAATCCAGACTAACAGTTTGGACTTAATTCTTGTAACTAAAGTAATAAAAAATCTACACAGTAGCAGAGACATTTAAAAAAGGAAACTGTCCCCTTGTTTGCAGGTTTGGTACTTCTGCTTGGAGAAACTAGGGAAAGATTAATTATTAGTGGCAACCCTTCCCTCAGGATTCAGTACGAATATGAGAGCAACACAGAAGGAATAATTGAGACTATAACTCTTCCTTGAGGCTTTAGTACAACACTTTAGACAGACAAAAAGAACAATCCTGAATATGATGAACAAAATGCCTGTAAAAGGCTTCCTTTGGCTCTTGCTACAGATTACATAGTTTCATAATGATGGACATTTAAAATTCGGGACAAATCCTCATTCAATACTTTTACTCACTTTGAGGGAACTGCTCCATTTTTTCACTACACACACATTTGGTATCAAGGAATTGTAAAGGAAGCTTTGCCTTTTCTAGTTTAGCTTCTAGGTAGAAAATAAACAGAAGCCTGACATGAAGCCATATTAAAGCAGCCATTGATCTATTTCTGGCATATTAAATTCCTTCAGCTTTTCTTGACTACCATTTAGTCTGGGATTGAAGAAATTGTTCCTCTTAAGTCACTGCATCTGCAGTGCAAGGGAGAATTAGATGCTGAATTCCCATTATGATTAATTTACTCCCAGGTGCCTTCTTATTCAATAATATTTTTCCCCTCCAGCTTCAGAACACTTAGGTCTATGGCAGTCACGTGGTCCTTAACATCTATAATTTGCCAAAAAGCACATGCAGGAACATCACAGGCTATGGGGGAAAAAAAAAAAATCCAAGCTCCTCTAGTGGGTAATGGTATTCCCTCTCTCTCCACTCTACCCATTCTTCTAGATGTATCAAAGCTGTATTAAGAAAATGGGAGTGATGGGACTCCCATAAGCTCAGAAAAGGCAAATGTAATATGATCCATTTCAGAAGCAGATAGAAAAACTGAAAAGCCACTCTACAGAGCATCAGAGAAATATCATCTGGAGTACCGTGTTCCATCTTACGCACCACTGCTCCATAAAGATCAAATCAGACTGGGACCGCTTCATGAATGGATCATTAGTAGCTTATTTCTGCAAAAAACATTTAAGAGGGGGTCACACTTTAAAACCTCACATCAACCAGAAAGAACTCAACTTGTAAGAAAGACTCCCAAAACTTATGTGATGGAAATCAGCAATGCTGGAATCAGCAGTCATTCTGAAAACCGAACTTTCTAAAGGAAAGCAATGCAGTATATTTTAATGCAGCTTCACAGTTTTTGGCAGTTACATCTACAGCTAAGACGTCTGTACATTATTTTATCAATTATTAACATGGAAAATCTACAATCCTCTTTAAGAGTGATTTCTGGGCTTTTATTTCAAATGGCCTGACTGGTATCTTGGCATTTTGTTGCCTCAGAGCTCATAAAACCTCTCAACTTTTTCATCAAATTCTCACTGACTATAAATCTCTATTTCTGTATATAGTAAACCCAAGGTATACTACTCAAGTTTAAGAACGTTTTAGGGAATATTTAGGGACAGTTTTTATTGCTGTGAGTCTGACTTTAGTTTCATCAACTTCATTGCAGAATTCCCTGTTTACGTCTTGGGGAATTAGATTACAACTTGGGAGCAACATTTTATTCAGAAGACAGTATCTGCAAAATAAGGCTTTATTTCACATGGGTAATGTAGACATAGATGGTCTGCTTTCTTTTTTGTGTCATGCTTTAAAATGCAATGGACAGATATTACAAGCGAACGTGAGGAATTGTACCTAGTCATAACCTAATGTTGGAGCAACATGGGAACCTTCAGACCAAAATGGCTTCAGTATTAACTGGGAACTCCACGGGATCTTAAGACAACATGGAGCTCCTTATTTACTTAGTAAATCTGGCCCAAACAAAAATTGAACAAAAATTGCTTTACAACTGTTACAGTTTACATACTACTTGGAAAATACCCTGATTTGCATGTCCTTAGCAAATTTAAGATGATGCCTAGTTGCATTGTGATAGTAATGTAAAGGCAGGACCAGGAATAAAAGCCTTTATCTAAACATATTCTTATGAAAAAGAATTTTCCTGGAAGCACTAGGCTTGGGGATTATATTATTAAAAAAGGTAGTTTTGAATTACTTGACTTGATGCCTTTTTTAAAGTTTCTGTTTTAAGTATATCAGTTCCTGGTACAGTGCCAATACTGAAAATTACAAAATACTTTTCATGCGACTACATAGAAGCTTCAGTTACATGGCAAGGAGAGAGTTGTGTTTGATTTTTCCCCAGTACATGTGTCACTTCTTCTTTAAATGCTCACAGCTTCGGACTCTGCATATCAGAAGGTGTTTTTATCATTCAATGATTACCTTTTTTTATTGCAGCCTCATTCATAACTGTCTTCTCACTGATTCTTGCTCTTGGAACCATTTACTTCACACTGTATTTAATCACCCTCAATTTAACACTTCATTGACCTTTATGCAAAGTCAGAAGCATATTACTCTTGAAAAAGAGAGAGAATGGCCATACTAATTTACTAACCTTTCTATAAAATACATTTGATCAGATCTTCAACGTATTAGAACAGTTATAGCTTAGTGGAGTAATGCTGATTTACATCACATGAGTAACAGTTCTGTTCTTGGATCACTTCTGTTGTAAATAGATGTTTTTGCAAAGATAACATCTTGGAAACAATTCCTACAAAAGCAGAAAGAAAAAGAATACTTCCTCTCTTTTTCTTCTTTTTAGCCACTTAACTGAATTTGGCAGAGAAGCTACCGCTTTTTGTTTGCACGTGCCAAACATTTTCACTTCTTACCTTTGAGGTCCTGCACCAAGTGTTACAGAAAAGCATAACGCAGCACAAATATTTTTTAATTCCACACTACCCATTATTGTATTAACTTGTTAGTACATATAAAACATAATGATATTTCTACCTCAGGAGAAGACACTAATCTCTTTGGTGAAAGAGGCCTTACATCCAAGGTAATTTTGCAGTCACATCATTATATTTCTCTGGATGTTGGAAGATTAGGGGAGACACTGCCGGAGAATACTATTCAGCACAGACACACACACTTCAACACAAATTTATTAAAATTTTTAGGGAGATAAAAGAGAGGGGCAAGAAGGATCATCTCTTCAGAATTATGCATCTTGGGAATAAGTCCTATGAGTGCAACTCACAGGAGTACATGATTTAAAAATCCTGGCTGTAAATTTTAAAATGGACCATTAAAATCCCTGAGGCATTTCACAAGATACTTTGCATGCTTTCTCTGGAAGCAACACATCAGAGCAAAATGCCCATCCTGACAGGGTAATGATTTAACATGATTTAACCTTTACCTTTAAATATCTGAAGGAAATACACAGGCATTTAATTGGCATAATAGCAAGTTATGTGTTTGTTATTGATTAACACACTTACTAAAGGTCAACTATTATTTTAAGCACTTTGCAAATACAGTGTGTATTCTAATTATCCTGAAGGACTTGTAATTATTTTGTTAAATGTCAATTAAATGTAAAAACATTTCTTACCAGCCTGACACTGTATGTTACAAAGTGTACAACTTTATGCTTTATTGTTCATGTAATTTTCAGACAATTATTTGGCAATTAGATTGACCTCTCGTCTAAAACTGCAATACACTATGTTCAATTACGGTTTAGCTTAAAACCAATAAACAACAGTCTATCAAACCTCTACTTCACATGAGACCTCATGGGAGGGAGAGGACATTTCCATAGCGCAGACAGGTTTTTGGTAGTGGCTTGAACCAAGTAATTTAAAGACAATGCTACTTATTCTCACAAGCCATTAGATAGCTCTCCGTTAGCTTGCTGCATACACCTTGAGTGTTCCTTTTATAGCAATCTCCTTTGATGCACACTATCATCCCAAAGCTGGGTAAGCTCATTGCCACCAAACAAGCTGAACTGTCAAAGCTGAAATTCTGAATGTCAGTCACAGACTAGCATAAGAAGGGGCTGATACGTAAAGACATCCTGGTATCTTTATATCTTCAGTTCTAACTCCTCCTTACACCAATGGGTTTCTAGCATTTTACTTACAATGTAGTTTGGAAGGAGCAGTGTAGGATACCTTTTGCAAGCTCTACACTCATTGGAGAAACCTTCTGAGGCAGCAGGTATTTTCCAGGGACAACTACCATCAAAATATCAACCTAGAGAAATCTAGACCATAGCCATTGAGAATTTTGGGCCTGCAAAACACCAAATAACCTAGACATGAGCTAAGGCTCTAGATTTTTATTCACGTTTCCACAGTGCTGTTCATTACACTTTTTTGAATGCAATGACATTGTGATAACAGCTTGCATGGTGCAGAAGTAGTTTTTATCATTTACCACAGAAAGATTTTCATTTTAAAATGTGAGATGTAGTATGGGTTCAGTGTTCATATTCTGTCTCCCTAACACAAGCCTGCATTTCAGAGGACAAGTGTGTTAATACAGTCTGGAAACCATGTTTTCCTCTAAGGCATCTGAAAATAAGTCAACAGAACTGAAAGTAACATCTACCACCTGCATCTGAATAGTCAAGCTGGGCAGCTGAGCAGTATCAGCATTACTTTCTGCCTCTACACTGATATCCACCTTCAAGGCCTTGATACAACTTAAACTACAGACATTTGCAGATCAGTAAAAGTCTAAATCTAGCAGGGAAAGGAACTACCCAGCCAATGATACTCTTTATTGATTAGTTGCTAATTGTCAGCTCCTTGAGACCTGACTGTAAACTTAACCAGTTAAAGGTCAAGCACAATTTCCTTCCAAATAGCATTAGCAATAAAAACAGTAACAGAATTGGGGCAGTTTGCTCTATATTGTTTCATTATAACTCCCTTGGGATCGGAAATGTCAATGGCAAAAGGGAAGTGTAGGCATGCTAATGAGAGTTTTAGCTTTGTTTAGTGTGCCAAGGGGATATTCTGTTATGATATCCTGGTTCTATGTTCAACTTCTCTCCAAAGGGGCTGTGCTCATCAGTGTCGCTTGACAGTTATCAGTCTCACAATCTACACTGGAAACAACTGCCCTTCTGCTCTAAATTGCCACTGAGCTGGGCATGAATTTTCAAATTTTATTCATCTCGGATAAGATGATAAAACTCAGCCTGTTGTCTTATCTGAAGGAGGTAGGCTGCTTTTCAGATGGACCTTGGGTGCTGTTCTGATTCTTTTTTTTAATGTTTTTGTTTTATACATGCCTAAGTGCTTTTTTATCTGCTCCGTCCCATATAATGTTATAAATTATTTAAAAAAAACCCCTTAATATTTTTTAAAGTCTTTGAAGATTAGGAAGTCTATAGAAATCCTCAGATCTCCTCATTGACTCCTCTTTTCTTTGACATAGCAAGATCAAGCTTTTATTTCCTCTCACTTTCAAAATCTCTCCTCATAGCTGTATTTCTGCTCCTGTTTGTGTTTGCATTGCACATACTCTTCTGCTCTGCCTCATTCCCTCCCCCTAGCCCCGACCCTTTCAATCTCACTGCTTTTCAGAGGGGCCCTTAAGTGATATCTTTTGAAGTCAGTCTCAGAGACCAATTTGGGGAGATACTTAGCATTTCTCTTTGCATACCTTCTTTTGAGACTGAACTAGCAAAAGATTCTGGGCATCTCTCACAAGTAGGTCCTCAGAGACTATTTCAGCAGGCACTGGTTAAATGGGAACACTCCTGGGTTAATTGGGGCAGAGCTCTAGGTTCAACCTCCCAAAAGGGTGTCTCATCCTAAACTTAGTAAACTGTTGCCAAACTGAGTATTCAAAACCTTGTAAGTCAGGTTTCTAGGTAATATATATATATATTATTTTTTTTTAACACTGAAGTGCATTATTTTAGTTTCTAAGCAGTACCAAGAACTTATGATTTTATATCGTAGATTACGGCTTTCATGGTTATGGACACAAACATACTTAAATGGAAGAAAGATAATTAGAGATACAGTTAGAAAAATAGGAAGTCAAGACTTTCGTGTAATTACTTGACCTAGAGGGCAAAATCTGGCAACATTATTCATGTTTTCCTTTTCCCTTTTCTTCCACCTGCTCCCCTCCTCCTCTCACCAAATAAATCATCTCCTATGGGCACTGGCCTTTGTGGACATGTGCTTCTGCTGCCTTCAAGAAGATGAAGATCCAGCACTTTGGTATCTTCACAGTGAGACATTCAATTGAACTATGCAGTAAATTTGGAGCAGAAGTTAGTGCTACAGAGTTAGACTCTCAGTTTGGAATACCTTCTCTCCTCCTCTGTTCCCTGAAATAATTCTGCAAAATAAAATATGCCCTCAGATGCCCAACCCCTCCTCTTGTGCCCCTAAATCAAAGAATTGCACACTTATTCTCATTTCCTCTATGCTATAAACAACCCCCTAGCTTTGCTTATACAGGATAGAATAATAGATGTGTTCTATTCCCTAGGTAATTACTGAAATCCTGTTTTCATGGAAATGTGGATATTCGAAAGTCCTCCCCCTCCCGCTCAAAACAGAATAAAACCCCACAAACTTATTCATAAACACATGGAAAAGTGATAGCTCAAGAACCATTTCAGGTATCTCCAATAGATAGTCACCTGAAATGTGTTTATTTTTTAAACTTAACAGTTTGTGCAACAGACCTGCTCATCGCACCATCCTGGCAGTCTGCACCTAATAACCTGATACCAGTTGATTAAGTTAGTGGAAGGAATTGCTATTACATTTTAGCAGGCAGGGTTAACAGTGATGTGCATGTTATTTTCCAACCAGGCTTATATCTGAGTTATCCAAGTGTTGCAGAAAGCTAAATTAACGCTCACTGCAATGGCTGATGGATCTACGTCATGCTTACGTCTGTGTTCTTCATTCCCTCTAGACGTTAATAGTAATTTCTTTTTACTTTTGTATTTCCACTGTGGCAGCCTTCAATCTCAATATTATTTCAGATGAAATCTATGACAAGGGATTTGTTTTCACCACTGATAAACTGTTAACAAAGATTGATGCTTGATACTGCTCATCCATTCATAAACGCTTCCCTGCTATGATTGGTTTCTGACCAAAATTAAGACTGACAGAGTAATCTCCCATTCTTTCAAGCACTGGGTTGGCTAGTCACAGACAATAAAGCCAACAAACCATCAAAAGGCATATATTTTCTGCCCTTGCTCTCAGATTCCAATCTAAAATGAGATTTCAGCACAGGAACAGAACCGTAATAATTACTGTAATTGCCATTGTATTGCATGTAGCAAACTATGCATTGTATTTCATCAGAAATGAAATGGTAAAACCACATTTGGGAATTGGAGTGCAAGTGAAGAAAATGCATGAAGATAGGGTGAAAAAGTCACTTGTTAGCTTGCCCCCAAGGTTTGACAAAAGCTGAAATACACTTTGTCTCAGCCCCAGTGGTTTAAACAGTGGCAAGGCACTGGAGTGTGAAAAGCAATGGAAGGTACTGCTCCCTCAAAATAATTGACTTATTTTTTTGCCAGGTCCAAAACTCTTCAGGAAGTCTTGGAATGGAGAAATTCAGAAAGTGTGCTGGTAAGCATGTACACCTGAGTTACATTGCTTGATTTGCTCAGGAGCTGTTTTTTAGGGGATCTGTGATATGTCTGAAAGTATTTGCAGTTTGTACTGAGGCTAATTGACCTCGCACTGTGGTTATTGGACACTGTGAATCATGTTGGTTTTGTTTACTTTGAATTTTATATATATTTTGTAAGTATTTCAGGCTGTATACTGAATCACATATTAGATGTTATTTTTAAAAGCTCCCTTGTTTCTACTAACCTCCATCCCCATTCTTTTCAAGGAGGAAAATGAAAACAAACTCTAGCCATCTACCCCCTTATACTATCATTCAGTGGTGTTACCTTACCCATCAAACTATTCCTTCAAAGTGTTTATTCCCATTCCAATAAGAAAAAAGCTACATATATAGCCAAAACCTTGGAGATTTGTTTCATTCCAGCTGAATCTGCACTGACACAATGGAAAGATGTGGTGCTTTTGACACCAGTGGGAATTCACAGAGACTGAGAGGTGCTCTTACAGTCTCAACCAGCATGTTACCCTTCTGCCTGTCATCTTAATCAGGTTGTACCTGGTTGTGCAACCACTGAAACCTCTGGTAGTACTCTCATTTACTAGATCCAAAATTCAGCCAAATACTTAACCATTTGTGAGAGTTTAGGCTAGTGGGAAGTCTCAGACATTGCAAATGAATTTATTCTTCTGTGCTTAAATGCAAGTCCATTCTGACTGCCTGTATGGGACAGGGATGCTTTCATTAGCCTGGGCATTGTTTAAAACTCACAGCAGTAAGTGATAGACTTTTCATTGACATTGGTGGGGCTCTCAAGGAGCAGGTACAACATGACGGGAATCCTTCTGTTAAGCAGAGTTATATAGCATTTAATTGTTAGAGACAGAGAAAAATACAGAAAAGTAGGGACACTCTTTACCTGGAGGAGGGGGTGTTTTCCAGTGCTAGTCTCTGAAGTACAATCCCTCAGTAATAAAGATTTTAAAACTGTTACATCAAAAAATGTTTTGTTGCGGAAATTTTAATACTGTAATTCTGAGAAACCAAATTGGAAAACAAGCACGGAATAAAAAGTTTAAAAATGCAATCAAAAAGTTTTAAAAACCCCAACCAACCAACCTTCCTCAATACTGAAGTATTTGCAGCAGAAGAGAGAAATGCACTTTATTGACTCCAACCTCCTGTCCAAGGTCAGGGAAGAGAGAAAAAATATAAACAGAAAACTTTGTGTAAAATAGCCTGAAACTCTCTGCTTACATCGCAGACTTGCCCTCAGGAGGAATTGGATTTCTACAGCTAATGCAGGCCTTGTAGAAGAGTTGTTGCTCCTTTTACTACTTGAATATAGGCTACAACCCCCACAGTCTGAGTCTATTCCATCACTGCTGCAAACTATCAAAAAGCACCTTGTTCTTACAATGTTATTATTAGCTACCACCTATCAAAAGGTTACTGAAGACTCACCTGTTCCACAATTTAACTTCATTCCACTTCCCTCATGAAAGTTGTTCTTAATAATAAAAAGACAGGGCTTGATATCTTCCTAAGAGCATCCCAGCATCTACCACAGAGCTGAAACCCTTCTCATTTAATACAAAGCCATTCAACAAGAATAAATATAGAGGTTTTGTTTGGGGTTTTTTTTGTTGTTGGTTTTTTGTTTTTTTTTTTTTTTTTGTTGTTGTGGTTTTTTTGTGGTTTGTTTCCCCCCCCACCCCCCAAAAAAAAAACCCAGTGAGTTGACAAAAAAGAAAAGCTGATTTGAAGCTGAAAGAACAATCAGGAGCCAACAGAACTTACTTTTTCCCCCAACTCTGCTGCTGAAGACCACCTTACAGCTTTGAACAAACCATTTAAGTCTGGTGCCTTCATCTGTAGAATGTGTTTATATTCAAGAGATGGGATCAGCAGAAACCTCTTTGTACATACTGCAAAATGCAACACCCTCAGACAATGCCCGCAGCAAACAACATGGGGTAAAGACTCTATACTGCTATATCATCTTGCAACACTTCTACTTAACTCAGTCATTTTTCATCACAGCAGGCCAATTTTCTAGCATCTATTGGCTGTCACCACAATCAAGTAATTTCTAATGAATTTTCAGGCCTCTACATGTGCAGTTCTCTCCAACTCTCTGTGTACTGCTTTGCCTCTGGATTATACCTTCTATATCGAAAGCAGTGAGGGAGAGGCAGGGAAGCTGATGGCTAAATTCTTAAAAACCATGTAATTCAAATTCTTGCACCACACTGTTCTGAGAGAATATTTATTAAGCAGATGGTACCTACAGTTTAGACTTTTAATTGCTGGAAGTCATCAGGTTCTTTATAATTTAATTTCATTTTTTGCCAAGATTTTCTAATTGGTTACCTTTTTTTAATTAAGTATTCCATTATAAGCTATTCACAAGTAAATATTTTAAAATTGCTTTCATTTTAAACGTTGCACTTATTGGCCTCTTTTAATTAATCTTTTTTTTTCTTGATGCACATCTGTTTTAATGCCCTTAATGAGAAGTAGTAAAGAACATAATTAATTTTCTCCTCATTCAAATTTATCAGCTTTAGTTATCTTGTAGCAGTCAAGTATACGTTCAGGAAGTGTTATCTTTATCACGAACAACCAAGCATATTATACTCAAAACTCAAATGATACAGTTTGTTTGGAAGGTGAGAAACCAAAATTGCAAACACAAGCCCTGAATGAAGCAAAGAGGTTTTTCTGCTTTAAGAGGAAACTTTTCTTTTCTGCAGTTTCTTTTCTCCTAATTTACCTTATCTTGTGGGCTTAAGACTTTTTGTGGTACTCTGCATAAAAGATTAATTTCAACTTCAGTGTTCAGAGACAAACCTGATGTTTAAATTATTGATCTCCTTGAACTGGAAACCCTAAGTTCACGATCTTGGGAAAATTTGGTTCCAAACCCAAATCATAGACCTGTTTGGAATTTAACTTGAATCACTGCATTACTGTTTCATGATATAATTTTCTGGAGGGATGTATTCAAAATAAATAAGTAAATAAAATAAAGAGAAGTCCAAACCTAAAACCAAACCAGTGCCACATAAGGAAATGAATCAGTAAGTTTAAAACCCATCAGCAATGGTTTATCTCCTTTCTTCATTTCTCTGCTGCAGAATTTATGGGATTTAAACTATCTGCTTAGACAGCTATTCTCAGACATTTCATATGACTTTCTGAATTTCTCAGTCCAACTGCAGATCTATAATCTACATTTGCCTTGTGTCTAAATGCCTTCCTTGTTGATGACTGCAACCTTGAAACAGAATCAGTAAGATCTCTACCTGAATAAGCGAGATAACTTCTCTTGTAAATCTTTCAAACAAGCTGATGGTAGAGTGTACTGTTAAATCTTGGTTCACATATATTTCAGTTGGCATGCAATACATTTTTTTAAGGAAAGAACGAACAGGTACTTGTGTAATTCTTAATGACTGATGAAGCTACTATTGCATGGAAAAAGCAATGTCACTTTAGGAAATAACTGAGCACTTCTGCAGCAATATCTATTTGTTCTTTGAATTGTCTTCTTGATTTATATTGTTATTTTCCTCTGGTCTGTTTTTTTTTTTGGGGGGGTGGGGGGGGGTGGGGGGTGGGGGTGGTGGTGAAAAAACATTTTCCTGACCCAAATACACATAGTACTTTGTCAGTAAGAGACATTTGGAAATTCAAGCCTACAGATCATGGGCACTCCATGCCATTTTCTCTTATGCAAGCAACATAAATTATTTAACCTCTAATAACATTAAGATTTCATGATGCTTGTGTAAGATGAAAAAGTGAAGACTTTTAGATACTAAATGCTTTATTACGATCTGTAATCTAGTAAGGATGACTGATCTATTTAACGTGCAAATCTAGAGCGTGTGGAAATACAGAGACAATATATTTAGGGCTATATTCTGTCAAGTACTGAGCAGTGGTCTCAGTCTTGATAAAACCTTATCTTTAAGCATGTGAGTAGTTGCACTGATTTTAATGGGACTTTAACATGCTTTTAAATACCTTGACAAATAAGGATCTCACTTGTCTCTACCTTGCACAACCAAGCTAAATAGCAGGTTTATTAATACTTAATACCTGCCTCCTAGATACACATCACAATGACAAGTGTGCATTACAGCAAAGCTATTAAGAAACAAGCCCAAATCTCCGGGCTTCAGTCAGAAGACAAAGAGCAGGGTTGCAATGGGTGATACTCCCTATCAAGAGAGCTCCCTCATAAGGCAGTAACTCCTTTCTCCAGCCATTACCACTCATGACTCAAAAGGATAAGGCCACCAGTCACAAGGTGCCATTAACTTGGCAAGGAAGGCGAAGTGCTTTAGTTAGCACATGACTTAGCCAAACAGCAAGGAAGTTTTTTCTGGAGAGTAAACAGTGTAGTACACACAGGGCTTTAAAGGATACTAAACTTCAGGAAGGAAAAAAATTTATGTATCGCACTGAGATATCATTCAGAAAACAGTTTAAACTTCTCACTCAAAACACTGCTAGGTTAAAAGAGGTTTTTTTCATCCAATTCTGAGAATATCTGAGATTTTAAAAAGACAGAAAGAATTTACTTTTTGCAAGGTCTCAAAACTTTTATATGGCTATAATGTCTGTAAGCCTCTAGAACAGTTAATTAAAGTACCCTGCTTTGACACTATTGAAGTATTTCATTTCAGTGCTTGATTTTGTCTTTCTTCTGTTGTGGAATGTTAACAAGCTTCTCAGCTCTTTCAGTAAATTACCAAACACGTGGTACCTGGCTAAATACTCACAAAAATTCTTGAATTTCATAGTTTGTGAACTCAGTTAAGTCATACTTTGTCTTACAGTTCTGTGTAATGTCTGAAAGAAGATCTTTCCATTCCATTGCATGCTTTTGGAGAACATGCATCATCCAGTACTCATCACATAGACCCTGTGGCACATTTGTAATGAGCCAACAAAGTAGGGTTATGGTCTGAACTGGATCTTAATACAAACATACTTATGATTGTGAGTCACACACACTTGATTCACTTAACAAAGTGAAATCAGGTGAAGTTTCCAAGTCTAGAGCAGACAGGTTCCATCAGTTGGGGCTTTCCCAAGAAATTATAAGATATGAGCAGAAGATCTGTGTTTTGAGCCCATTGGAAACTTCCTTTGGGGTCAGTGCCTTAGGGAATCGAACTAAATTACTAAAATTGTGACCATCGAGACAAAAATTATACCACTGTTTTAACAATCACCACTGGGATACAAAAATAACTCTCCTGGAGAAGAAAACACTGTGAATAACAGAACCTGGGAAAGATGCCACAGTAATTGCTGCAGTTCCAACAGAGGATACGGTGAGACTTAAAAGGAATGTTGCATGTAAAAGGCAGCATTAAAACCGCTAACTTTCTGTGTACTAATAACTCTTCCAGTACTGCCAGAGAATTAATGTCATTCCTGTCACCATCTGTGACAGAAACTACTACCGAAGTAAGATATTTTTGGGACATCAGCTTTAAAGATGGTAACATTCCTTTCTCAGGGAGGTGAAACAGATCCTATAAAAAGCAGCAGCACAAACATTACATGACTTGGTATAAGAGATTAGGTTAGCATGCTATGGACAGATTTTGAAAGTCTAAAATTACAAAGGAGAACAATCAGTTTTTTAAGTTATTTTATAATCAAATTTAGAGTTTTTGTATCTTCATAGTCACTTTTTTCTGTTTTGGAAGGGAAGAATATTAATTCATCTTTCAAATAACTGTAGACTTATTGCAAGAATCATAGCACTACCCTTCATATCAAGACGAGCTAATAGAAAGAGACCTTTGTTGGGGAGCTAGAATCTCACTTCTCAAGAGGATTCAGATTCAATTCTCTACTTTGCGACCCTATCTACAGTTTTCAGTCTGGGAGTCCTGAATGGAATTCCACATTTGCAGAATTATTTTAATGCCATTAAAATCAATCCAGTCCTACATTTTAGAAAATATGGGATATTAATACTCTAAAATCAGAAAGCTCACCAAGATCTCAAAAGTATAGAGCAGGTACAATGTCAGCGACATTCAGCTATACTGAATGTAGCAAAAAAAAAGAAGAAAAATCAATGATTAGATCTGGATGGGGAACTAGCTCTGCAGAATTTATGTCTGAAATTTTCCATGAGCTTAACTGGAAGCAAAGGATGAATATTCTCGCGTGGATCCCAATAATCTTAATACCAACAAGGGATCCTGACAGGTAAGCTTTGAAAACACCTGTGGACATATTTGTTTGCCAGACTAATTATAAACACTGTGTTGATAAAATACAAAACCCCAACCCAGCAACAGATAAAGACCCTGACTTGTTAGACAAAGCATTTCTAGAGCTACTTATAAGGAACAGTGTATCAAAAAACTCCACAAACAGGTATTTTTATATTTTTGGCAATTCAAAATAGAGGAGCAAAAGTCCATAAGGTGAATACAGAGATTAATGCACCTCAGAAGTGAATTTTCAACTCCAACATAACTGCAGAAATTGTCATGAATCTCAATGAGAAATGTGCCACAATTTCATTTTATTATGCTGGTTTTATAACTGCCGTTTAATGGTCTTTGCAAGGATTCCAAGAAAACCTTTACTCCTTCATTTTTTAAAATTCAGATGTAATTCCCCAATTATTCCCTGGATTTGAGCTGGAAATTAAATTCTCATTTCAAGTAGGTGGTACAGTATGATGAAACTGGACATAGGCTATTTAAAAATGAAGGACAACTGCAGCTTCACCAGAAAAAGAAAAAAATTAAAAGGACACATTGCACAATTTTTAACTGTGGATCTAGATTATTTTTTAAAAAAAACCCACATATATATATATACACACACCTACTGCTTTTATTATGGTAATATTCAAAGATCTGATAATTAGCATATTTTTTCCCCCTTTGGATCACCTCTGCAAAATAAAGATTACTCCCCCTCCCCCTGTTTTAGGGTAACAATGAGCATCCAGGAATGTCTTTCCTCCTTAATTTACTGATAAAGATATAAAGACCTGAAAAGATAAACAGCTTTTACAATTTATTCAGAAAGTCTGCAGCTGAGCTAGAAATGAATGCCAGACTGCCATACACCTTTACACTGCTCTAATTAGGTTATCCTTTTTATCTGTGTTATAGGGTATGCTATTATTTTTTAATCAGTTCTTCACGCCATTGAAACCCCTTCCTTTGAGGATTAAAACTACATAATAGGACAACCTCAATCTTCAGAAAGCTTGATTCTCCATGCTTATAATACCGTAACACTAATTTTTCCAGTTGCAACCTTATTTCATTAATTCACAATTTTATGCAAACTCTCAAATACTACAAGTAGTATTGGGAGAAATAGAGTTTCTGGTTCACGTGCTTTCTTGAAACTTCTGGTTTGGGACCTACTTTACCAACTACAATATAATCTACTTTATAACAGAGATTGTAGCAAGCAGATGTGAAAATTAAGAAGTTCTAAAGTAAAGCTTGCATTTTTGTGACAGTTCAAAGAGAAAAAAGAAGTGAAAGACTGAGTAAAAGACGGAGGGCCCTTTTAAAAATTCTGAAAACACAGACTGAGAATACAAGCCAGCAATGTGCCCTTGTGGCAAAGATGACCAACAGCATCCTCAACTGCATTAGGAATAGCATTGCCAGCAGGTCAAGGGAGATGACTATTCTGCTCTACACAGCACTGGGGAGACAACATCTGGAGTCCTGTGTCCAGAGCTGGACTCCCCATGGACAGACTAGAGTGAGTCCAGCAAAAAGCCATGAAGATAGTTGAGGGCATGGAGTACCTGACTTGTGAGGAGGGGCTGAGAGATGTTTAACTTAGAGAAGGCAAGGCTCAGTGGGATCTTATGAATGTGTATAAACACCTGATAGGAGACAGTAAGGAAGATGGAGCCAGACTCTTCTCAGTGATATCCCATCAAAGAAGAGGAGACAAAGAGCATAAATTGTTATACAGGAAATTCTGCCTAAACATAACAAATAACTTTTTTTACAGTAATAGTGGAGAAGCGCTGCGACAGGATGCTGAGGGAGGGTGTGAAGTCTCCATTCTTGGAGACATGTAAAACCCAACTGGACATGGTCCTGAGCAACCTACTGTAGCTGACCATGCTCCAAGCAGGGGGTTGGACTATTCGATCTCCAGAGCTCCCTTCCAACCCCAGCAATTCTATGGAGAAATATTTAGTAAAATTCTAAAATCTATGAGTTATGAAGGATGTCAGGGATGGAAATAATACACTCTTCAATTCAGGTGGGACCCTTAATCCAAATTAGTCCCAAGGTGCTTTATAAACAACACAAAATATGAAACACTTCATGAGCTATTGAAATGCAGCCAATCCTGGGGTGAAATGTAGAACAGTTTAATAGTTCCCAGGAAACAAAAAAACAACAGGAGCCAAAGAATGCCATATGCAACTGAAACTACAGGGGGAATTAGGTAGGAAGAATGTAATTATCCATGCTGGATTCTAGCCAGAGCTAAAAGTAATCAGAAAGTCAGTGAAAGACCAGAACAAATTGATCTCATTAATCTTGCATTACTCGGATCTACTTCTAAATGGAAAACTCTTTCCTGAGTCTACTGGACTGACACTTGTGCACACATGTAGATGTGTTCAGAAAGAACATTTCAACATGAGTTAAAAATATAGGAAGCTGATGACATCCCTGTGCAGAGTGCCAGCCTGGATCTTACCTCTCATTCAAGACTCATTAAGATACACCGGGATTTAATTCTCTCTCTCCTGAGGTCAGCAGGATTTTTGCTTCAGTGGAGCTAGGTACACTGAGATTTGGTAGTGAAATGAAATGAAATACATGTAAAACAAAGTTGCATCAGGTAAGCCAATTAATAAATATTATTTACAACTTTCTACCTAACACCAGAATTTTGCATGTGATGAACACATATGAACCAGTACAAAACCTGATCCTAAGAAGACAAAATCTAATTTAGCTTAGTAAGTACAAAATACAAACGTGTTGGGCAAGTATGGTGAGGGAGAAAGCAACCAAACTTAAGTGTGATTATGTTTACTTTCCAAAAGTAAGGAACAGTTTGGAAAGCAGCTCCAAAATCAAAAAGAGGAGAATGGTGAATAGGTTACTGAAAAGGTAAGAGTGAAAAGGACACACAAAACATGAGCAGAGGCCAGGAGTCTGAACAAGGAGTTTCAATGTGAATGACAAGAAAGGATGGTGGGGAGGAAGAGAACAGCAGCTGCACGTAACCTTTGGAAAGTCTGCTTTGGATGCCAGTATTGTTCCAGAGCTTCATATCCTCAAGAAAACACACATGCAGTATCCAAGGAATATTTTTCTTCAAATTAATTTTTTTCCCTTTCTCAAATATGACAAGTCACATTATGTAACATAAAAAACATTCATTACAGAAGATCACAACTTTTCAAGGCCAAAACCACTTTCATATAGGGCTGATCTTTTACCCATTATCAGGCTTCTAGTAATGAATAGCATATTATTTCAGCAGTGAAGCCTTGTATCTGACAAACAGCTAGCACTGTGCTACAAGGAGAGATAATAAATGGAAAATAGAAAGGTTTGGGGAAGAAAAGGTGAGAAACAATATAAATAGTGATTTGTTTCCTAAGTAAATACATTAATGTATTAGTTCTGAAGTAGCATTAGGGAAATAGAAAACTTTTGGGACTAGATTTTGTTTTTTATACTACTTCTGTCACTTCATATTAGTGAAGAGTTTTTCAATAAACAAACATAAATCTCTGATGGCGAAAGCCGAGAGGAGCACACACCTCCTTGTCTCCCACAATGAACACTTTAACAAATAGCAGTGCTTTAGGAATTCTGCACAGAAGTCTTAAGACTGGGGTTTTGAGAATGAAAATTAAACTGCACAGCTTGCTAGCACCTGGAAAGAACCTACCACTCGTTTGTAACAGACCAAAAGGGACAAAGAGAAGAATCTGGTCCATCTTCTGGCCTGGAACAAGCCACTTACAACCACGTGTGCATCCCTGCACAAAGCCCTAAAGCAGACTGCTTTAGTGGAATGCTTTAGCCGAAGTGGAATATGGGCCTGATGTTCCTCAGGTAATTGTAATAGCTCCTTTACTACAGAGGAGTTTTACCATTGAGATAGTCCTATATTTTAAGTGAGAGTTACACGTCCTTCTTAAATAGCTACATAAAAAGGAAATCATTATTTGGATGAACTATGCTGATGATTAATTACCCTCACTGTTAAAAAGCTGGCCTTTTATTTCCAACTTGAATGCTTTTAACTCTCATTTTCAGACACTGGATCATGTTATGCCATTGCTGGCTAAATTAAAGAGTCTTTGAGTGGAATAAACATCATTAACCAGCTCCTCCTAGGAGCCTAGGGGTATGTGTACAGTCTTAAGTGCAGTATGGGTAGGCACATCTGCACAAACTCCAAATGAACCAGTTCAGGCAATAATAGCAGCTGTGACAAGAAGCTGAGCAGGAGCTGAACAAGCTCTCCAGGAATTCAGGATGCAGGCGGGAGTCGGCCGCCACACAGAGACTGTGCTGATATGCTTTCACACTTTAATCTGGCTGAGAGTAAGAGTATCTGGGCACTGTCACTGATGACACAATCACATCTCGAAATTTCAGTGCAGTCTTATCCCAAGAGGGCTAGCCACCAACATTTCACTGACTTTCAGGTCATTTGAGAAGCAAAGAAACACAGAAAATCACCCTATCCATAATTAGTCAACAGCAGCCACATTTGTGTCACAGCACAACCTGCACCCACTTGGTAACATGATGTTTCAGTGATGTAGAGATATGCTACCTGGGAGTCATGGACAAAAAAAAGGCCTGGACAGTGTCTTCAGAGAGGGAATTGTTTCTGTTTTGTGATACTGCTGTATACAGAGCAACTCCTGAGTCTCTGTACAAAGGCTCCATCAGCCAGGGATGCTTCCCTCCTCAACCCAAACCGACGTAACTGACTGAAAGATTTTGGCCACCAGGTCCATGTTGTGACATACTAAGAGTCAGACTGTTTCCCTACACCACCCTGTGTGGTGGGAATGAGACACAACTTTCCTATACACCCACCATTTTGAGTTCCCAGCATGACTGCTACGAAATGGGGTCCCTGTATTCACAGGGGCTCATCCACCAACACAGGAGACATCTGGGTCCTTTGTAAAAACAGCAGCATCCTGTCTTTTCTCCCTTTATTGTACTATGTTCACTTACTCCACTGAAAACATTGATACGTCCATGTGTGTGCGTGCATGTATTTATGCCACACACTCTCCATCCCAGACAAATATGTATTCTCTGATCATCCCCAAAAGCACGTTCCACAATATTATTGCAGCCGTAATTCCTAAACGGGTGTTGCGATCTCACTGCAGTTAATGGAGTTACCACAAAGCACAGACAAATCAGGCCTCTGCTGGGTGTTGGCTATCATCTCATTAAGTGCAAGCATTTAGCAACTCCAGATTTATGTAGAAGAAAAAAAAAATCAACAAGCTCTATCTAATGTACTAAGAAGAAAGAAAAGTAGAAGACAAAGAATAAAAGGAAAGGAATGTGATATTAAAAATAAATAAAATAATAAAAGAAAACCAAACTTTCTTCCTTTTTGCCATTTCAGTAATTGATTCCAGCTTCCCCACTAAAATAACACAGCAATAGGATTGTTAAAAAAAACCATAAGTAGACTAAATAAAATTAGATTTTATAAGATTCAGGTGATAAAGCTGATTAGATAAACTAGACAAATAAATCAATACATAGATGACTAAGTCAAATACCAAATCTATTTTCTGCGGAACCACTGAACTCCTTCTATTAGAATTTGAACTTACCTTGGAGATTTCTCAGAAACTGCTATATCTGACAAAAATACGCTGTACTTGCTAGCATTGTTGGACCTCCGATCCAGATGCACCTACTTTAATGGCTACTCTTTGAAAGGATATACCTCAACATAGAAATCATGCTGACAAATACCACACCTCACTTTCATAACTATAGGCCAGAGAAGGTTCCATGAGGAAATAAATATTCCTTTATGTTTGATCAGAAAAATACATCAGATTTCTTGCTCCTACTGCAGGTCATTAAATTGGCTTTATTACCCCTTTCTATCAAACTTCCTGACTTGCTTATCATGATGAGCTTATTCTCTGGTGAAACACTGCCAGCTTAGTCATGCCATAGGCCTCCTCCCAGTCCCCAGCATCTGGCTCCTGAAAGTTGCTGTTTGACTAGAGTATCATTGCATTCCTTATCTTCTAGAGTAGCCCCTGAGGCTACAAACAACAATGCTGGGGGCTTTGAACGTGCCCGTGGCTACTCTGTGGGTAGAACTGGTAACTTTTCCACACTGAGAGGATGCAAAGCCATTTAAAATCTCCTTTTCTCGGTCACATAAAAAAAATGTGTTTTGGCCAGCTGCAAGGATTGGATGCAGGCCAATGTGCTTACTGTGTGGATTGTGTTAAGATTTATGATGTCCCTTAACTAATCATTTTCTAGCTGTTAAGTTCTTGAGATTTGTAAATAATGCAGCAGATAAGTACACTGCAATCACCTGGCAACTGAACTGATTTTTAAAACAAAGTTATCTGCGTTCGGAAAAGAGGATGATGTCTGCACATACCTTCATTGTAGAAAGAAGCACATATTCTCTCAGCAAGGAAAAGAAACACCTTTCAACAAAGGAGCATTTCAGTGGATTGATTCATTTTCCAAACGTGCCACTAGTTAGACAACCCTGTTAACAAGGAGGACACCTACAGCTCAAAAGGTTTCCCTTTCGTTATCCACTTGTTGAAGAATGCTACATGGAATGCCAGCATTCTTGGAAAAGGTTTTCAAAGGTGATAAAAAATGACTGATGTTTGCTTTCCTATAAAAGCTATTTGCAATCACTGTGAAGAAACATTGTCAGGTCATGTTCTGTACGCCATTTCCAAGGGACAGCTTAATTTCCGTATTTTGGGTTTGATTCATGGTCATTCAGGAGAACCTGCCCTGCTTAATCCTGGGATCTCTTATCAAATCTTATGTTGTTTCCACTTATGACTATCGTCTTTACAAATACATAATGAAAAGCACCATCAGTTTCTGCTGCATCCAAATAAAAACACCACTCTAAAATACATTATCACTAATGTAGTGTATTACCCACCTTGTGTCCCAAGTCTATTTTTAAAAATGATTTATGATCAAAAATTGACACACGTAATTAACCTAATTTGAGTATTCCATGGTAAATGTTATTATAGAACTCTGTTCTAAATTAAACAAAATTAAGTACTGATAAAAATTTATTATCCTGCAGTCCTCAAATGAGTCTATGGTTTAACAGAAGATATCATGTAAAAACCATTAGTTTAAAACTGAATGAATCTCATTCTTGCACTATTAATTTTAGTCCTTTAGTTTTATACTTCAGGTTTTTGCAGATTATGCTTAATTAACTTTTTATAATGGTATTTAAATTAGCTGTTCTATATGTGATAAGAATACCTTGACAGATACGTTTCTAATTTGACCTGCAGGATTTAATTTCGTAAAGTTGTACTTAGTCTGATATCTGTTTGCATCCCTTCTTCCCAGTCCTGGCTTCCTCTGAGCCAAACATTTTCTTCTCATGCCTCTGATATTCTAGGAAGGCAGGTAGCTACAAACCTTCCACTCCAATCATGCCAATGCATGTTTACTTAGATTTTAAGTGGCATTAGAAGAAATTTATTCTAAAGAAGCTTAGACAAACACACTGTTAAAAAATTATTTTAAACATATGGTAAAGCTAGACATAAAATCACCCTATTTTGAACAGAGAATACTCCTAAGTATGCCCTTCTTTTTACCTACACAGCAGTGCAGCTTAGGTGCACTCACAGAGCACAGTTTTGGTCATGAAGCACGTGGAGAGGAACACCCTTCAAAGCACATAAAAGAAATGAGATAGAGATTCTATACACACATCAAGTTTGTTCAGCTCACACTAGAGCAAGATTTTCCAAGAGAGCTCAGCTACCTTTTAAACTAGAAGAATATTTTCAGCATCAAAAATGAAAAACAGGTCCAACTTTGGATGACCAAATCCCTAACGTTAATGACACTGCTACCCAAGAGAAATGCAAAAATTGTTTGGACAATAGTAAATAAAGAGTCTGAATTTGCTTAGATAAAAGCTCTGCAGAAGCTGACCTTGCCTATGTACCCATCATTTCTGTGCAATGCATCACTCAGGTGGACATTGCATCTTTTCATCAGCTGGAACATCAGAACGTGCAATCCTTTTCTTACCTGAAGTCCCACTGGAAAGGATGAAAGGAAAGCCTTTTTGTCTGGATACTTGCAAAGGTGTTTGGATGCAATCTCAGGTCTGCAAAATGGTCAGGTCCTCCTCATTTACTGCAGGAAGTTTTGGCACTTGCAATCATGCACTTTTTGGGGAGTCCTAAAATATAATAGGGAAAAAATGCAATAGAGTTAAAAAAATATCATAAATCACACATTCTATAATATAATTGATTTTCTAGTCTTAAAATGAAATAAGTACTGAAGGTCAGGCTGGTTTTGGTTACTGTTAGTGCAGATTATAAAAACCTCACAAAAACAATTTGAACAGATGCTTGTTTCCCACAATGAGCCTCCCTATGCTAGACCCATAATCATCTTAATTAACTTTTTAATTTTGGTAGTAATACCATTGAATAGTCTCAAATCTTAAGAATGTTATAAAATATTGTTATAATGGCTTGCCCAAATAATCTGACTAGCAGGACTTAAAATAAGAACATCTATTAGTGAATTATAATACAAATGATCAGAAATGCCAACTCATCTTTTTCTGGTTTGAAGCATCATGTGATCCTTAACATACCTGATTTGATTAGTGACTACTTCTTTTACTTTTTACCTTATTATTTCTGTAATCTCAAATGGGCACTTTTTCCAGCCTACTACAGCTACCTCTTTTCCCCTGTTTCTGCTGAGAAGGCAAGCTGGTTTCAGGTCTGAAAAACTTTTGGTGAGAGGCACGTTCCTCAACATCTACTGTGTCCTAACCGCAAAATTATTTCCCTAGGATGGTTGCAAAATAAGTCAGGCAGGTGAGTCAGTAGTGTTATTGATACTGCATCAATCACAACATCCCCTGTGCATTAGGGCAGCCGTTGAAAAGAACACAGTCCGAGGTGCCACAAGTCTGTTGGTATTTCCATTAACGTAATGCATTATGTGCAGCTATCATATGAGGCATTAAGTTCACCTAGAAACTAATGGTCCATTTGTATCTTGCTATCCAATCAAAGCAAAAGAATTCAGGGCATATTTAGTATATTGAAGACTTTCCTGACCTCATTTAAAAGACATTGTGAAGGACACTACCTTTTACTCTGATCAGAAGCACTGCTACCATATCATCAAACAATCATATGACACACTCACTAAGCAAATTCTTTTAATAATTGGATACTATACGAAAAAGACCAGGAGACTTGTAGAAAACGCTAACAGAAAAATCATTGTTATTGTCTTTAAAAAATATTCAGTCAAACTCTATTCTCAGTTGCACTGGTGTAAATTTATCATAGGTCCATTCACTTTAGCAGTCTCATGATTCTGTCAGCTCAAAGTCTAGAGCTAGCAGAGTCACTGCAAAGCCAAAGTTATTTGCAGTTTCAGATTTATAGTGATGAAACATAGCTGTGCTCAGTCTATCAATCATCATTCTTTTGAGATGCAGTAGGTAAACTGAATCATAGCCTCTGTCCTAGACATCACCACGTTTTTTGGTGATCTATGCCACCTTGTCCCTCCTCCAAGAACTTTAAAAGCAGATACAAAGAAGAAAAAAAATGCAAAAGTATTTTTTTTTAATTCCCCTCTCAAGACTACTAAAAATTTCTAAATGGTTCAATTGATCTAATTTGTAAAATTAATTATCCCATACAGAAAATTCCTGTTATGAAATTTCTGGCTGAGAAAAAAAAAATCCTAGAGACCTTCCCCAGACTCAAATATTTTGGATTAAACACCTGCAGTAGTCTGTGCTTATCTCAAGTTTTAAACTTCTTGGAGTTTACTCAGCATAATAACCAGAGGTGAATTAAGGTTACCACAACTTAAAAAGACCTCTAGTGCTAAAGCATATTGATACATGAGAGGAGAGGAGGAAAAAAGTATCTACCTGTAGTGTTCAACTGAAACAGAAAAAACCAGCATACAGAGTAATTTACTTTTTCTGTTTCCAGATTACAGATGGGAAGAGAAAATGACATCAATTTATGGACATTCTCAGGATATTTCAACTAGATGAACAGCATTTAAAATATGCATATGAAATATTAGACGGATGAAATCTTGAATCTGAGAAGTCATTAAGTCCTTATTTAGCTTAACTTAGAGAGACTGTTCAATAATTAGTAGAATTTTTTATATTCAAGAGGCAAGGAGAAAGACATTGATGATACAAAAATGACCACAGAGAGCAGACTATAAAATAACCAAGGCAAAAAAAAATCTATGCAGATTTTATGTGAGAGGTAATATTTCATTTATAGATTTACATCATGTCACATTTATGATTCCTAAAACATTCAGAAGCAAATGGGCAATACCCACAGTGATTTCAAAATGTTCAGATTAATAGTTGTTAAAGTAGATGAGTTTATTAGTACAAAAGTTATAAAATGTGCAGACGGTAGAACTGCAAAAATAATTATCAAAAAAGAAAAGCAGTGTAAAAGTCCCAAAGCACGTACTGTTGAGATGCAAACAAAGCTGACTTTATAAGAGAGTTCTTCAGGAGCTCCTGAGCAGTTTGGATATGTGTATGAAAGCAGTGAGGCAGAAGTTTGCTCCTGCATAGAGAAACCACCTGCTCCCACAGGAGGCTAGGCTCACAAACAAAGCATCCTGTTTCAGAACAGCACCTAAACTTCAGAAAACCCTCTCAATCTTTCAGGGCAGGTGTGACATTGATAATGCAACAATACAGGACATGTGATTATTTTTTTTAGAACATACTAACAAAACTGTCTAGACTCCATTAAGTCTCCTCCTTTTCCAAAGTTCAGCCTGGGTCAGCTCTCCTCTTCCTCAGGTTAGTTTGTCCCCTGCTAGTAAAATTCAGGAAATGTCTGGATTTTTCCCTCTAGTCATATAATTAATACATCTTTTTTTTTTTTTATTCATCAGTTGAACTGGCAGTGAATCTGCACAAGATGTAGCTTTTTCACGTTCACACAAGGGTAGCTTTTTTATGTACAAAAAAGGATAAAATGGGACCACCCACAGCAATGGGCCAGTCAACCAGCCTGCATTTTTTTTTGTTCCGCCTTACAAAAAAGCACAACCTGGGATGAACGGTCACAGAGACAGGTTCATGTCGGTCACACAACACAGTCTGCAAGGGACGTAACCCATTATACACTCAAAGAGTGTTAATATGAGATGAAAAAAAAGGCAGGGCATGGGGGAACAACTCATATACACCTGGAAGCTGAAAAATATAATGTGAAACTTTAGATTCCTAAAAAGATAATAAATGGCAGAAGGACATGACACACCTGTTCACTGATAATTTCTGACCAGCACAACAAAGACAAACCCCCTCCTTTTTCCTGTCCCCCACTGTATTTTTCTTCCCTTTTTATCTCTGTTTCCTCTGGAGGTGAGTTGTGCAGCACTCCCCACTCTGCAGGCAGTCTACATTAAGTGCAGTTAAAGAAATTACCTCCCCTCTGCCTCACTTTGCTGCCACAGAAACCCCACATAGAGCCTTCAAGTTCTTCCTATTTAAGGGAGCAAACACTCCACCTATAAAACCATCATTATCAAACAAGGAGAGGCTGGCTTTACTTATTTGTGTTAATTACGAGAGCTTCTGACAAAGGAATATTTTTTCCCTCTCAAAAGTGTTTGCTTTCATGTTTGGAGAAAGGAAATAAAAAGAAAAATTACAAGCACATATTAATACGTGAAGGTAATTGCTTCATACAGCGCAGGGTGAATAGACAACACTTAGACCTTTCACTGAAGCTGCAATCACTGGCAAATGGTAATACATGCTCAAAGCAAAAAGATTAAAAACATTTGTACAGAATGCCACAAGAGATTATAGCACTTATACAGATAGATATTTTCCCCTCAAAGGAAAAAAAAATTACTAACCTATCAGTATTGTTTTATCTAAAGCTCAAAACAAAATGTTAGCTAGAAGTTGTTTATTATAAGTTTGGAAAAATTCACTTTGGCACACGACAGCTTCTTAGTTCATTGACATCCCCCCGGAACGTGGTGATATCCAGCAGTAGAAACATCTTAAGGCATCCAGGTAAGATGAGCTCTTTTCTAAGAGCTCTGTCTAATCCTCTATCCATATTTCATAGAATCGTAGAATCATTAAGGTTGCAAAAGACCTCTAGGATCATCAAGTCCAACCATCGACCCAACCCCCCCCCCCCCCCCCCAGGCCTCCTAAACCATGTCCCCAAGGGCCACATCTACACGTTTTTTGATAACCTCCAGGGATGGTGACTCCACCACCTCTCTGGGCAGCCTGTTCCAGTGCCTGACCGCTCTTGCAGTGAAGATGTTTTTCCTAAAAACCAGTCTAAACCTCCCTGGTGCAGCTTGAGGCCATTTCCTCATGTCCTATCGCTAGTAACTTGGGAGAAGAAACCAACACCCACCTCACTACAACCTCCTTTCAGGCAGTTGTAGACAGCGATAAGGTCTCCCCTCAGCCTCCTCTTCTCCAGGCTAAACCCCCCCAGCTCCCTCAGCCGCTCCCCATCACACTTGTTCTCCAGACCCTTCCCCAGCTCCATTGCCCTTCTCTGGACACGCTCCAGCACCTCCACGTCCTTCTTGTCCCGAGGGGCCCAAAACTGAACACAGCATTCGAGGTGCGGCCTCACCAGTGCCGAGCACAGGGCACCATCCCTGCCCTGCTCCTGCTGGCCACACTATTGCTGATACAAGCCAGGATGCTGTTGGCCTTCTTGGCCACCTGGGCACACTGCTGGCTCGTGTCCAGCCGGCTGTCTGCTGGCACCCACAGATCCTTCTCTGCCGGGCAGCTTTCCAGCCACTCTTCCCCAAGCCTGGAGCTTTGCCTGGGATTGTTGTGATCCAAGTGCAGGACTCGGCCCTTGGCCTTGTTAAACCTCATAAAATTGACCCCGGCCCATCGATCCAGCCTGTCCAGATCCCTCTGCAGAGCCTTCCTACCCTCGAGCAGATCGACACTCCCGATATTTAGATATATAATCTTGTTATTTGACTCATCTCTTCCTTATGACTAGACAGTATTTTAACCATGTACCTATTTTATACATTTTTTAAAAAATAAATATATAAGGGGGGGTTGTGCATATTTATATGCACACATATCTGTATATGAATATACATGCGAACATCCTATGTATATGAAGGTGCAAAGCTAAAATACTTTGACAGTCGTAAGGAAGAGGTGAGTGTAATGGCAAGATCATAGAGTAAATCACATACCAAATGACCATCGTAGGAATATTATGAAAGCCTGCCCTTTATTTTCCTATATCAACAAAGATGACTGATGTATATTATTACAAGTCCCAAGAGATAATATGTCTCATGTCTTCCAAGACCTTGGAAATGCATTCACTTGCGTGCCTAGACCACAGAAAGACTGAAAGACCTGGGGTTAATAATGAGATACTTAAACACGAGAAGAAAAGAAACATGCTCAGTAATACCAATATTTCCTGTTTCACTGGTGCTACAAAGAAAATATTTCTCCCAGCTACAAAATATACCTACAATATAGCTCTACAAACATACCTTCTTAATTTGTTTTAGAACTTTTATGTAAACTTTTCAACAATCAAAACAGTTTGAAGAAAAAAGCCACATTAAAATGACCTTGCTTGGGCTGAAATACAATTCAACAGTTCTGGGGTGGTGGGGGTTGGGATTGAGGGGGCCATGAAAAACAGATGACAAATAGACTTAAAGTTTATGCTTTAAAAATTTAAGAAGTAAACCAAATACAACAGAAGCAAACCAAATACAACAGTGAACTGTCACTCATGACAGAGCTAGAGATGGTGTCCTGTGCTAATTTTAGAATTTCTAGAAGAATCACATTGACAGCAAGAGGACAGATTTTGCTCACAGTCATTATTATTTAGGTAACATCAAAGACATGATAGGCATTTTGAAACCAATATGATTTGTTACTTCGGCAACATGGTACTTGCCAGACGTAAACTCCAGCAAGTCAGTTACAGAGAAAATGGTTATTGAACAGTCTGCACTAGAGTCAACATTAGAAATAGATTTTCCTGTCCTTTGTATAACTTCACAAAAGTTCTCCTCTAAGATCTAGGGTGAAAATTCTTAAATTCAGATAAATATCAAGAATTAATCTCCATTTCAAGAAATGGTATGCCTTTCAAGAAAATTTCCCGGAGTAAAATATTCAGAACGAAGGAGAATCTAATCTGAAATGTCAGCCTGATTTTGTTTCTCATCTCCAGACCTCAGTCCACATTGCCCAGTTCTAACAAGAACATAAGAGGTCCCATTGTGATTTCTCTTCAGGAATGAGTCCTTAAGATTCTCATTTTTCAGCTCCCTCCAGAACACATCTAGAGAAGTCAAAATCCCAGAAGTGTCATATCTGTCAAGCTGATGGTGCTTTGAGACCATTAACCAAGTTACTACTTTTAACTTAATCACAATATACTAGCATTCAGTTTGTTTGTGACCACAGATTGTTTGCAGTGCCAAACAGAATACTCGAGTCAAAATTAAAATTGAACAAAGCAGAGCAATATGCTGCATTGTTTCATTTATTTCCCCTAACTAAGCACACTGGTAATACAATTTAAATACAAAGTAAGTTCATGCAAGTAGCACCCAAGAGAAGATTTCTGCACAGATATATGATACTAGGAGAAAATCCTGCCATGCTCTGAAACACAATAACGATTATCTTGCTGCCATAAAGAGGAGAGTAGAAAGTTCTTCACCCAACAAGTCTTCTACTAAGTGGTTTTGATGTTACAGATAACAATTACTGTAATACTTGTCAGCAGATGCTGCCTGCCACCTTTGCTACAGAAACTCCTTCCAAATAAAACATTGCAGAAAGGATCCTGTCAGTCAAAGACCCGAAGGACGTCACGATTATTACTTGCAAAGCAGTCAAATAAACATGCTAGGGAACAAATGAATGAAAAAATAAATGAATGAAAGTATTCTGTTAAAGACAAGCCCTGATTAAATATTTACTTTCAAATTATGGGGGTTCTTTGTCCATAATTCCGGAAAGGCTTATTTTCTGAGGCTATGGAAGCCAGTTTTCTTCATCAGGAACAGCACTAACACTGTCCTGGTCAGGCAAACCAGGTGTGACAGTGCTGGTCATGTTCAGCAGTTCTGACACTGGGTCTGCAAACACATATCTCTATGCTGAAATGTTTTTCCTTAACTTAGCTGGCTCAAGGAGATTAATACACTCTACAAAAAGCTGCATATGGTTTGATCACTGCTTCCTTTAAAAATAAGTTGCAATTAAGTCTAAGGACCTCTTCTAGACACATTTTTAAAAAAATATATCTGCATCTAAAACTCAGGTCCTTGCTGTTTCTGCTAAGTTCTTTCAATAATAAATAATATGTTCATTCAGGATATACTGTCATAAGCACAACCAAGAACTGCTGCATCCAGAAGAACTTCTGTTAGAACATCTGGCACAGCAGAACTTTCAGCAATAAACAGCCTTCACTCTTTGCCCATCTCTATATCTTACTGCAGCAATTCAGTCTCTGTACATTATGTAGCAAACATCAACCAGCCCACATATGTTCCCGTTCTGACCTCTCCAGCATTCCTAATCACAGTGAATAAACAGTTCCTGCAATACCAAAGTCCTGCATACTGTATTTGCTGCAGATGTTTCAAACACACTGTCTGAAAACCAGAAAGGTCAAGCCAGTCTCATCTGCATCAGAGCTTTTGAATTCCTGAGCCAGGAAGGGGTTATTTTCTGCATATCTGTACCTGTCACAGTAGGAAGTCAATGCTACCTACTGCAGATTGAAACTTCTGGCAAAAATGTGTGCTGTGTTTCTATATAAAAAATTCAACCTTTAACTGTGGTTGCAAATCTGTTTACAAATAGCTGAAGACATCACTATTAGATACCCAGGCTTAAATAAGAAATAAAAAAAAAAAAAAGAAAGAAAGAAAGGATGCTTCAAAGCTGAACTAAAGCGTGTGATGATAATATGAAACAAACTGTGCATGAAAGCCTGTTTACTAAATAATACATTGCTATAGCATTGCTATAATGGTCTACGAAAATCTTATGATTTTCTGCAGTGAGCTTTCATAAGGAGCACTACAAAATTTATCAGCTGTTGAGAAGCAATGATTCTAAGCTGCATTTTCAGCAGAGGCCCCCTGTATTAGCCATCCGTGCTCACATTAAGCTCGCCTGCCTGATGTACCTGGTGAAACAACTGTCAAAAACCACAGAGGATTTGGAAAGCCCTTTCTTCAGGAGGTAGCTGTAGGAAAGGGCTGTGAGAGGAGAGACTTTTGCCTGAATTGAGAGAGATCCTCTACAGCTTTTAGGGCGTTCTATGGCACTCTCGTCCTTCGGTACAGGGGAAATGAGCTGGAGAGCATTTTTACCATGAGGGTAGCATAGCCTTTGAAAAGATCAAAAGGACAGGCTGCAGAAACTACATCTTCAGAGGTTTTGAAGACTCAGAAATCACAAGACTGACCTGACGCAGTGTGGGCAATAACCCCACTTCAAGCAGGAGATTGGACTACAGCCCTCCAGAAGTACCTTCGAATCAACATTTCTATGATCAAAAGATGCTTCATTTTGTTATTGGGTGAGCTAATGAAGCTGACAGAGGGCCATGTTTTTTCTCTGCTGTTCTCCAACTGTTTTCAGCGCAGACATCGCTGTTTGCAAACCTCATGATAATGACCCAAAAAGATGTAGAATTAGAGCTGTTCCCATTTCTGACACTAATAGCCTCTTTTAAAATGGACTAAGAGAAGTCACAAATACAGTGTATAAATCCAAGCATTCACAGACCTTCAATATATTCATAGGGACTTCTGTCTTGTAACTGAAACAACCTAAACACCAGGCAACCTGAAGTCTCGCACACACTCACAAAACAGGAAGCACTCTGCAATGTTTGACTTCCTGGCTATAGAAAAGAAAAATATCATTGATGTAAACAACAAGAGAAGATTACTTTTAATGTGGCTTGTTAGAGACTTCAGGAAGGGAAAAAACCAAAGAAAGAAAATATGAACTTATTGTCAAAAACAGACCTTTGACTTGCTAGAACAGATAAGGATCAAAGTATGGTGAAAGTGACAACAGGAGGAAAAATTTAACACATCTCCAAAAATAAAACATTTTGTCTTAAGCAGAACCTTGTGATAATATGATTGTTTCTAATGAGAATATTCTAATCAGGTTAATGAAAAGCTAATTTTCAGATCTTTGCAGGAAGAAAACCAAAAGACTCTTACTCAAATCCTCATTCTTTGCCCTCAGTAAAGGGATTTAGCATCCTTTCCAACTGTGATACGATGCACAGTGAGGGGGGTGTTGGCAAATTTATACTGCTATGGAATCTAAAAAGAAACCTACAGTCCTCCTGAAGTCTGTGCCTGTCACTATATAGAGGAGGAAATCACAGAGACTATACACAGAGGCAGAAAGAATAGCCTTATTTGCACACAAACTGTAAAAAAAGCACAGATAGATCTGGACATCATCCACCCACCCTCCAAACATACACGCTGTCTTCTAATGGGAATTCACTAATGTTACTGGAATTATGCCTACAGCAAATTCAGCACCTACTGATGAGGTGTAGTAGAAACTGTGAATAATTAGGTAAACATATGAATACACACTCACACACTTAAGTAATGGAGAATCTTCTATTCACTGACAAGTCCTGCATGATAGTTGATAGTACATGGACAAAAAGAATGCAAACATAAAATATTCTCATTTTACATTATTGGAAATCTACACTGATCACTAGATAGACTTCTGTTCACAGGAAGGAAACAGACTTGTTGGAATTTCTGTCGTGATTTACCTTCCCAGTGATAAGCGTGTTACTCTGGCAGTTTAGTCTCTCTTGCAATGCTGAAATTTGTATTTTGTAACATTTATAACTATGCCAAAGCATCTCACTAATGCGACATTTTAAAGCACGAACATCGATGCGTTGCTCCAGCAATATGGGGATTCCAGTTCCAAACAAACCACTTAAAACCTGATATTTTGCCCAGACACCTTTGCACATAGACATCATGACTTTGATGCCAGCAACAATGCTAACCCAGTTCCCCTATCTCTATGTATGACACTGATGTGGAGACAGCCATCCAAATGCAAAGAGAGAAGAGAAGCAAAAAGAAAAAATAAAATAAAGGCAGTACTTAGTGTAACCACGTCAGTATTTGCTAGCATGGGTCCACTGAACACAGCTTGCAAATGTCAACATACCTATGCCACAGCGGTAACAAGAAAGCTCCAGTCCCAGAAACGTTCGGCAGCAAGGCAGGCAGCCTGCCAGTGCTGGCACACCAAGTCTGTGTTGTGTTACGCACTCATGCAAACAAGGAAGCCTCTGAAGAATCCACATAAACAGATATGATAACCAGCATACAATAATAAAAATAAGTATATTGAAAAGTTTTCAACTCTTGAAACTTCCATTTCACTTTTAAAGAGTGGATTTACTATTATAAAATTCTGTATGAATGAATGAGACAAAACCTAGCAGCTTGTCGTCTTATATTTTGCTTAAAAAAATACTGGCATTCTTAAAGAACTATCTCTATTAAACATGTGCGACATTTTCTAAGGGGTGAAGCTACTTATACACACCAATACAATTAAATTATTTGCTATTTCACATAGCTCAGAAAAATTTCCTGCTGGAAATGACATTGGCAATTGAGGAGCATGGAACAATAAAACTGAAACCTCTTGTGTTGTCTTCCATTAGCGGTTCTGTCCTTCAAGCCTTTAAATCTGACAAAACAAACAGTGGCATTCGCAAACCATGGAAAAGTAAGAGACAGAACATCACAGCACAAATATAAAAAAACACCTTTTTTTTTTCCTAAAATGTTCGCTGACTATTTATACATGAGCATATACACATCAAAACCAGCACATACTGTGAGAGAAACTGAACTGGCTCACATAACTGAGGCTCAGAATTCTTCTTCCCACACGCACCCTGCTGCATACCGGGGGTGCAGAATTCCCTCTGTTCACACTCTCAGAAGAACAGCACAAGAAGTCTAGCCTCTTATACGACAATATTCCCAAGAACCACAAACATTCCGCAGTACAAGAACTGTTAATGATTATTACTGTCAACCAGCTAAACAGTAATGTATATGTATTTTTCAAGACAGATGTTTTTTTCCTAACTAACACTGCTGTTGAGTTTGTTACAAAATACTAAATGAGCATCACTGAATGAGACAAATTCTGGGAATATATATTCTCCACTGATTGTTGCTTTCTTCCAAAACCTCCTGGGAGTACTTATTCCACTAAAAATTCCTTGTGAGCAGAGAATAATTTATACTGAATTTAAACACCAGTTTGTTTTAGCATTTTGTAAAAACTCTTAAGTTAATAACTAGATCCTCCTGGCATCCTAAAAAGTTCCTAAAAAACTTAGACAGTCCCAGTACACCCAATACTTTATGAATCTATTTTTAAAGGAATAATTCCTTTCCAGATTTCAACTAGCTTTCACGATTGATTCAGCCCTTGGACAAAAATTTTAGCATACTAGGGCAAGGTTCTCAGCTTGCCTAACTAGCCACAGCCAGCTGCAGTTGGATCTCGCTTCTTGGAAAAAAGTAATATTATCTCCCTATCAAAGCATTAGCAATGCATTATTACGGCAGACAACTGGGATTAATTAAAAAAAAATTAGTGAGATGAGTCAAAGCTGCCTCAACTGTTCATCCCACTGGCAGTGGGATGAATTTTGAGGTAATGCAAATTTTGCCTTTGCTTTGGTGAAGCCTGGACTTCCCTCTTACTATTTTAATGAGTGAATTCAGCAGCTGCACAGCACTGGCCACCTCCAGACACCCACACAGACAAATAACCACTGCCTGTAAGTGCCAGAACTTCAAAGAATAAAGAACATATTTATATATCAATGTTAGTTCAGTATCAGGAAAAAAATCCCGTAATAACAACTTAAGCAGGTGGTAGAGGTGGGAATGTGCTGCAGCCAACTGGCATTTTAAAGTAAAAAGAAAACTACATCTATAAACAGCCCATTTACCGTGCAACGATTTATTTTTATGGATATCACCATGATATGGAAACAACTTTGGTATCTTTTTTACACGGCCATTCATTTTTAATTGCATGGACCACAGATACATTTATTCATTTATATCATAGATGTAGGTATGCATCAGTATGTGCAAGAGGTACTGCAAATATATTGCACAGCTGCAGTGAACATTAGAAAAGCTATCCAACAAATATGCCTGAAATCCACATTTGCAGCTCTGCTGAGAATAAAAATCAGCCAGTCTTAGTGAAAGGAGCTTTGATGCTGGTTCCCTACTTTTATTGCCAGAGCAACTGTTTCTATTCTGGAAAACTGGAAGTATTTTCTCTTATAAATTACATGTGAAAAATAGAAAATTAATTAAATACATGCAAACAGTAGGTTGATATAAATCAGTGAAGAACATGAGAAGGAACCACAGGCAAGGAATGCGAGCTCTGTATGCACACACGTAATGCAAACCCTGCAGGCAGCCGGCGTTTCAGAGCATCCCCCAGATGGGACTGAGGCTTAGGCCGACACCTGAACTGGAATCCATGCTGATATTTTCAGACTTGCCTGTTTATATCCAAGTGCTGTTCTGGCACTAACCCAGAGCCAACTGCCCATGAGGATGGGGAGGAAAGATGTACTGAACCTCTGGTGCTGAGTAGAATCTTTGTGCCTCTAATGAGAATAAAGAGGGGTGCACAGGGCTGAAATGCTACCCCAAAGAGAAAGATTTATCTTCCTGACAGATAGCAAAAAAAAAAAGTAATGGATTTTTCTCCCCAGCAGCCTTCTCCTTCTTTACTGTCTTGTTCTGACTCAGCACTAACTCCATTCTTCCAATTTGTTTTTCTTTTCTTGGTTCCATTTAGCCTACCCTTGTCTCCTACAGATTCTGGGTTTCTTTAGGGTTTGGGGAGTGAGGTGTTTGTTTTCAAATGTGAGCTCTCAATAATATTGTTGTTGGTTATAATCGAAAGTTCAGAAAGCAAAAGAACTTGCAGTTTAATGGTCAGGTTTCTGCTGATATAAAGACTGAGCACCACTCAAAGTAATGATTTATTCTAAATAAGAATCTGGTTCTAAACCTTCCAGCTAATTTAAATTTGCCAGTAGCAAGAAATGTCACAAATATCCCTTGTCCTTCAGTTTTCCTTGGCAGTGTTTTGAAATGGTATTTCTGTGGAACATTTGAACCTTGACTGCTATCTTTTCAGCTTATAAATATGCACAGTATCACAGCTAGCCAAATGCACGCATACTATGATTTTTCTTTTTTCTGAAGCTTGACAGTACAAGATGTGTAAATGAATTTTCAAACTCCAAACCTTCTTTATCCTAAATTCCTGGTAGCCTTCCTTCCCAGAAAAATGTGTGAACTGTCATAATTTTCAAGTGTCTTGAAAATGTTTTTTGCCTTAGTTGTATTTCAGCTGATGATATCCAGCATCTCATTCAATCTCACCACAGCCATATGTGACAGTTTCTTGTCAACAGTCATTGCAAAAGTCCACCACACAAGACAAAAGGTTTAGTTCTCCAAAGGACAAATCAAATTAGCACAGGATTGCAGAGCTTTTAGCATGCTTACCTCTATTTCCTATGCAACATTTACTTAGGCAGATATCTGGAAACACTACTTTCAGACCTCTGAATATACTTGAAGCGAGTCATTTACTGACCGAGAGCAATGAGAACATATGCAAAAACTGGACTCTTATTTTATGTTATTTTGTTTTTTAAGGATGCTATCATCTTTGGAATCAACAGCACAGAGATTGAAAACACATCAGTTGGGGCTTTCTAGCTGTGCACTGCAGATAAACAGTACAAAGACATTTGATTTTCTGACACCTCAGGCAGCAATTTGGCCACACACAAAACACTAAAAACAACAATTACAGAAGAGGCAGCACGCAAACAGTACTCCCTTGCTTGCACTGAACAACCCAGGACCTTCAGCAGTAAATTGAGTGCACCCGCGGCAAGCGTGCTGATGACACCAAGCTCTGTGGTGCAGTTGACACACCTGACGGATGGCATGCCATCCAGAAGGACCTTGACAGGCTTGAAAGGTGGAGGCTCATGCAAACCCCATGAAGTTCAATAAGACCAAGTGCAAGGTCCTGCACATGGGTTGGGGCAATCCCAAGCACAAATACAGGCTGGACAGAAAATAGATTGAGAGCCACCCTTAGGAGAAGGACTTGGGGGCATTGGTTGAGAAGCAGCTCAACATGACCAAGAAATGTGCTCTCACAGCCCAGAAAGCCAACCGTACCCTGGGCTGCATCAAAACAAGAGTAACCAGCAGGTTGAGGGAGGTGATTCTCCCTCTCTACTCTGCTCTGGTGAGACCCCCACCTGGAGTACTGCATCCAGCTCTGAGGCCCCCAACAGAAGAAGGACACAGACTTGTTGGAGCAAGTCCAGAGGAGGACCACAAAGATTATCAGAGGGCTAAAGCACCTCTCCTGTGAAGACAGACTGAGAGAGTTGGAGTTTTTAGCCTGGAGAAGAGAAGGCTCTGGGGAGACCTTACAGCAGACTTCCAGTACCTGGAGGGGGCCTACAAGAAAGCTGGAGAGGGACTTTTTAAAAGGGCATGTAGTGAAAGGTCAAGGCATAATGGCTTTAAACTGAAAGAGGGTAGATTTAGATTAGATGTAAGGAAGAACTTCTTCATTATGAGGGTGGTGAGGCACTGGAACAGGTTGCCCAGAGAAGTTGTGGATGCCCCATCAGTGGAAGTGTTCAAGGCCAGGTTCAATGGGGCTTCGACCATCCTGGTCTAGTGGAAGGTGTCCCTGCCTATGGCAGGGTGGTTGGAACTAGATGATCTTTAAGGTCCCTTTGATCCCAAACCATTCTACGATTCTACAATTCTATGAAATAATTTGTCAACAATTGCTTGGAGTACTGGGGCTCCTCTCTTTCTGGCATGCAGACACGTTGCTGGCAGTGCCATGATTCTGTAAGAATATCCAGTAAAAAACTAAAGCAAGCCATAGATTAGTAATTTATAAAATAATAGCTAGATTGAGGAAGCAAATAAACCAACTTCAGAAAGTCAAAGTAAAATACCTGTCTTTAACAACTGGGACACACGATGAGCTTTTACTGGCATTGTGATGCCATGACATTTTGGTACTTCAAAAAATTAGGTGAGGTTTTTTTTTTTTTTTTACATGTGTCACCACATGTAAACATGATAGGGTTCTTTTTTTCTTAATACTACAGAAACAAGCCACAAGGAGGCTTTCTGAAGAAATTTGTGATGAATTTCCATCAAAAGATCAAAAGTTGAAAACAAGAAAACATAGTTCAGCTTTTATTGAGGTTGGCAAGATACTTCTTGAGTTTAGATAAAAATACTATTAAGAGTTTACAATATATTCTTCTCCCACCTCTCTTCCTCTGCTTCATCATAACTATCTTTTACAAGGGGGGGGGGGGAAATCAAGACAGCAAGAAAAAAGAGCCTCTAAAGGTGAGTGACTACAATGCAATCTCTCATATCCTGCAGCAAAAAATTTATGTCTAAAATTCTCAGCTTAAGTAACATGATGTAGAATTCTCCACATTTTAATCATTTTCTATGTACTGAAATGGCCACTGAGAACTATTTCTGGACCTCAGGTCAAGCAGGTTCAAAAGATTTTTTTTTTTTTTTTTTTTTTTTTTTTTAATAAAATCAGGCAACGAGCATCAATGATAAGTGATAGCTTTTATCTTGGAACAGGTGAGAAAAATAGAGCTGGACGTGTCTCTAAGAGTTATCTAATTCATCCCTCCTGTCATAGGCAGGATCAAACAGCAAAGCGACCTGTTCTGGTAGATTTCAGACCTATTACTTTTGGTAGCTAAAGGCAGCTGTGGATTTGAGTCACACATCTGGACACTTCCAGACACACTGAGAGACATGGCTCCAGCACGTGTGCAACTGAATTGCTCTGCCCACTAAAGAAATAAGAGAAATACATTATGAATAAGCCTGTGTCCATGTGGAAAGCCTGTAATAAGTTAAGGGAGTACTTCTGAACAATTTCCTTTACATGCAATGGGAAGATTTTTTTTAAATAACTGTGGTCCTTAAAGCCTCAATATTAACACACACGGAGCAACTGTTCCAACTTAATTTTGGCACATTTCTTTGCTTCCAGCAACTGCAGAAGGGCCTGTTCCTTTAGATAGGCATCTTCTACATGCAACAGAATATATCAGCGTATCAGCTTCTTGAGGAAAAATAAGTACTGTGACTTTAAAAAACTTGTTAACCTTTTAATTTTAAGAACATGGGCTTTTGGAGCAAGCTAGCTCTCACTTTGCTAAGTCCCTCCCTGCTCTCCACTGATGTGTATACTGATGATTCTGCTATATTCCATGAAAGATAAAATGCAGAGAAATCCAATATGCTGCTTCTCCTTTAGGAATTCATTTGCTGATAAATAGTTATCCTGTCAAGAATTATAACAGTGTAGGGAGACATCAAAAGAATTTGTCCAACTTCTTTCCTTTGCACAGTACACATCTGCAGTGGCTGCACTGTGCAAGCGTTTAAGAAAATAAAATATAAATCCTTAAATTCAGGGCAAGAATTGTATGGGGTATATACCGCCAGACCCAAGCTGTAAGGTGAATTCACTGTATCTTTGAAAAGCTATAACACTGGTTTTAAACATCCTATGCTTCCAACAAAAAAAAAAAAAAAAAGTATTATTTAAAATACATACAATGCACTGTGATGGAAATGAGCCGTGCATATATACCTTAGCCCTGCTAATCCCTCTAAACAAGGCTCATAATCTTTTTTTTTTACTGTAACATTTCATATTGGGTTTGGAAACAAATAATTCTGAGCTTCGTGAATAACCAAAATGTTCTTTTGACTTTTCCTACTCCCCTACATTCCTATTACCAGTGAAAAATATGGTAGAACAAAGACAGAAAGAGAACAACACTTCAGGACACACAATTGTCAAAGCTTGTCTACAAAAAGTTGATTCATAAGATGTTGAACAGCTCTTTTTTCAATGCAGTAACAGAGGCAAGGATATGTCATGTCATATATTCATGAGAAAACACACCAGAATACAATTAGTCCTAGTTTCATTCTTTGGTTAACCTGTGAACAACATGGTTATTTACCTTATTTAAACACTAGGGTTTTTTTGCTCTGAAACACTTCACTCATCGGTAGATGTAAACTCTTTGATATAAATAATCTGTTAATCTATTCCCTATTGAAGCCAAGCTCTAATTTCTTAGTAATTTATGGCACGTCCCACATAATACTGAAATACATTATAGAATCCAGACCTTGAATCTTGCCAAGTAACGATAAGTGTGGGGAAAATATATTAACATGTTGTTGGATTGAAATTTAAAGATTATCCAAGTTTTTGCTTTCAAATTGGTAACAGTACAATAACGCATATTGCCTTTTAAAACATACTTATTCCACAACTGATAACATACTATGGACTATGATAATATATTTCTGAAAACATAGTGATTGCAACTTAAAACATAGATCACATTTGTTGACATACAACATGATCACAACTTGGAAAGGACACAAAACAAATCTCAGGGGGACTACAGAGAAAATTAATTCTTTGAAATGGTTGCTGTTATGGAAAATAAAATCACCAATCAGTGCAGTAAAAACAAAGAGATGTAGCAGATCTGTCCTCTCCCTGTATAGCCAGAATACAGAATGCACACTGGTGTGTGGATGCCCCTGTGTTCAAAACCAAACATCCAGGATTGTGGCTGTGCAAGACACTGCAGTGATCGTGGTGTTGGGATGTTCCACGTTGGTGTTTGTTTCCACCTGCCATCTGTCTTGCCTTGTGCTCGGGGAGCAATGAAACCTTGTACATTAGCCAGAAAGAGAGATCAAACTGGCTGCAAGGGGACATGTAGTCATTTCTGACTGTAAGAAGAATTACCCTTTATTTCCCATGTTAGTTCGCGTGTTCTAAACTCCTGATTATACTTATTAAAACTATGATGAAAGTCTTCAGGCTAAGACCCAAAGATCTGGTAATTGAACCAAAAATTGGAGAAGTCTTGCAGCAATGATTCTTTGTAAGAATGCCAAAACGGAGGGAACACGCAGTGTAACTGCTTTGCACAGGAATAGCGCATCTACACTGCGTGTCACTGCAGTTTTACGAGGCAGATCTGACGGATTGGAGGAACCACCAAAGCAGGCACTATAGCTACACCTGGTTCTGCTCTTAGTTCACCTATACCAGTGAAGTTCAGTAGGAGTCAAGCACAGGAAGGCTGGTGGGGAGAATCCTCTCATTGTGGAATACCTTATATGCAATATAAACCACTGTATGCACCTACAGGATTCATTTATCCATGATTTCTAAAAGCCAATCTCTGCCAGCATACGGGGATGTGTTAACACATCACTCAGCTTTGCAGGTTGGCAGATTACTGCCAGAAACTGTAGGTTATTGTCCGGATGAGGAGAGCAGACAGATATTCCAGCCTCTGAGACAGGGCATTAGCCTGTCTGCAACCTGAGTTCCAAGTGCAAATCCCAGCTGATCAGCACCATTTAACCTAAGTCCCTTTATAGCACAACCACTACCTTCTGCTACTTCTAGGTAATTTCTCTTCAAAGTTTCCCCCATAATTTCTCCCAGGCCGATAACACCAATAGAAATCCACCTGCATTAATGTAATATGAATTTTCAAATACAAGCAAGGTGCAAACGGTATTCATTTAGTTCACAGGCATCTCAGAGCCTCTCCATGGCCAGCATATAGCTCATGGGCCATCCGCACCCCTGTGACTTGGCAACACCGAGCCCTCAGGTTCAGCGGCTTCACCACCGCAGCCCATGCTGCCTGCTGTTGCCTGTCTACGCTCATGCCAAAAAGCCAATTCCCTTCCCCATCTCCCCCTCTTGTGGGATTGTGTAGTGTTGTTGCTTGTTTCATCCTCTAACTCAAAGATGACACCGCATATGACTAAAAAGCAACTTCTTGTGATGCCACCTGTGTTAGCCACCATTTTCCCTGTTGTGTCCATGTTCTGGTGGCTGCCCTAAGGACCCCAAAACACATTAAGCTGTTTGTTTTCTCTTATCTGTCTTGTATACATCCACAAGCCCCCAGTGACTCTGATATCAGCTCCTAGCAGCACAGACTACGGGGTTTTTTTCATTTCTCTATCAAACAAAATGTTAGTAGGTAACTGTCCTTGCTTCTCTGATGCCATTCTGAAACTTAACAGTGCTAAATATAGCCTGATTTAAATGCAGACCTTTTAGCTAATATTCCATTATTTTGATTTTTTTTTTTAAACAGACCTTTTGTAATGAGACAAATAGGCCACCAGCAAGATGCCCAAGACTATATTTTATCGAAAGTAGCTTAAGATCCTACCTCCATTGTTGTAAATTACTGACTAAAGTATATATACTGTGTGCAGCAAAAATAGATTTGACGCACACCATCACCTGTTCAGCTGTAGTATCTTGTGATAAGGCTATTTCAGAAGTAAGGATAATATTTAGATAAGCTCTTTTTAAAAATAATAATTATGGCAATGACATAAAAATGCTTGATAAAATGTGTATCTCCTCATTTCTTTCAATATCCTGAGAAAACTTCATGTGTTTCCCTTATTTACAGAGGCAGCTATCTCAGGAACACCCAGACTTAGATCTGTACACCTTGCTGGGCTAAGGTAACTGGGAGAGGTTATTTTCGACATGCAGATGTACATTTTTTTATTGGGAGCTTAGCAGCATTCTCGTTCCAAAGCTTCTCTGAGTCTCTTTAGCCTTAATTACACACCTGTATGCTTTCATCAGCTCCTAGAATCCTATTTAAAAACCTTGTCTGAACATTTGTGTTTACATGGGTTGAAGCGCTACTTTTTTGAACACAAGTCCATAGTTAAGTTTCCTCTCCATCAAAGTGCAGAGGTGGTCATTTCTGATTGGAAACCAATAGCTTTATTTTGAGAAGCAAACCAAAAACTAATGCTTTGAGTTATTTTTTTCTCAAGATAAATTAATCAGATAATTCATTACCTAACCCAGAAGTTATTTTCACTGAAAGTACCATTACCAACAGCTTTAATTCTCAATAGCCAATGCTTATGTTGTCAGAAAGTAGGGGAAAGTAATTGTCACGTCTATGACTGTTTCCATTGTTTTAGTCTCTTTAGATGCAACTGAAATGGCAATATTTTTGCCACATATCAGTGTTACACTTACGCATAAAAGATAAAGTATTTTCAGATTGAAGTGCGCTTCAAATTCGGCCTCTCAATATACAAGCTTTTACGCTCCTCTTGAGGACAAGTGAATTAAACTGAAGCTTCAGTGCGCTGGTACTGTGCACATAGCCAATATAAAACAGGCAAGGTAAAAATAATTCTGTTCTAAAACCATGGAACAAACATGTGAATAGTTAATTGTTTCTGGATGTGTTAAATCCAAGTTCCCACAACCCAAAAGTGTAGTCTCTACCACTCTAAAAACACCTTGTACCACAGCACAATCAGAGCAGAACAGATATTCAAGTTTTGAGTTGTTGTTTTCTAGTCTGGGCGTGACTACAGACTGGCAGTATGTACTCCAAAACAGTTCTGGCACACATAAATGCAATCCTATTGCAGTATGAGCATTTGAGAAAGCTATAGCTACTCTGGTACCTACTGAGGAAATGACCCAAAACAGTCCACAACATAAAGCAGGTCAGTTTTGAACACCATGGTGCTACGAGTACCATATAATTATTTCCTGGAGTCCAATCCATGTCATACCCAGCACATGACCATGTAAACATAGAGCGGCATAGGGCTCCCAGAAGTCATCTTGGCAATCATTGCTACCGCGAAACAAGGCCAGCTATACCCTTTTCTCAAATATTTGTCTAACCTCTTTTTTAAAAGTCCAGTACAAGAGATAAAACAAGCTCTCTGCATTATTTGTGCAAGTCCTCATGTATCCTTAGAGATGGAGTTTTTTCCTACTATCTAAGCTAAATCTCCCACTGTTATTATCTGAATAGCAATTCTAATGGCAATTTGGATCAAAGGAATATGCTTCTTGCTGCGGTGTGAAGAACAGTGTGATGACATTAGTCACTTTGCTTTCCAGTGACTGCCAACTTTTTATGATTAGTAGGGCAGTAAATGAAAATAAGACTCCTGTGGAATCACAAGGAGTCCCATAAAGCTTCTGTCCATGATTCAAAGAAGCCATTTACCACAGCTAAGTACAGCTTCTCTATGCAAACAAATATTTTTTTTTTCCTAGAGGACAAAAATAAAGGCATATTTAAAAGAGTTGAGTTCTCATCAGCTCAAATTCAGAGGTGGAAGAAACAATTCAGGTGAATTAATAAATTACCTAAGCTTCTCAAATGAGCTTTGAGATTTATACGCGACTGAATATAGCTTTTCTGGACGCAATTAGAGGAACATCTGGAGATTCAGCTAGATCATTTGAAAAGGATTTGCAATTTCAATGGATTATTCAACTGAAGAATGGACAAGTTGTGATTTTTCCTGTAAACACAGATATAACTTCCAAAGTCTTTCAGACTCCTATTCTGTTTACACAGAATAACGAGGACACTGAAAAAAAGAGTAAAACGCTGGCTAGGATAAGATATTGAAAAGCTAAATAAATGCAGTTAAACATGGCAAATGCATTTAAAAATAAAACTCATTGCCAGCAATATTCTATTGAATTTCATTACTGAGGAGCATATTGCATAGATATCTTCTCCCTTAACTGTGTATTTCCCCTTGAATTGTTTATACCCTTAAAATGTAATTAGACAAAGGCTGTAAATGCAGTACTGGAAGCCAGAATCAGACCCAGAGTAATTCAACAAGGGTTTAGATGGGTTTGAAATGGATAAGCCGTTCATTACTTTTATTTTAGAAGCTTTTTAAATCTCACAATTCAAGCAAGTGACATTTTAGTCTAACTAAGGGCAAATCTCAACTGATCTGAAAAAATCTGCTCTCCTGGGTCTAAATAAAAAAGACAAAACAAAAATCACAAAACAAGCTCTCTTTCCAGTCTGAAGATGAGCCAGACCCCAAACCAGGAAAAAGAAACCATGAAAAATTTGCCAGCCTCTTGTGAAAAGAAATTGTGCTCTGACATATAGATATGAAACAGGAAAGACAAAAGGGAGATCTCAGATTTTGGAGCAGAATCATAATTTTGAATATCCACTCTACACTTGGGCAGTCATGACCCATTGTCCTAAAAGAACAATTACTTTGTACTATATGATGTTTTTTACAACAGGTTTTGTTTGGTGAAGTTTGAGCATAGCAGGGATGGAAAAAGCAACAGACTTTGGAAATCCTGATTTCCCTAAATAAAACCTTTGCTGCCAGCTACCATGACTGACATTTCTATCAGCTCTGTAAGTGGCAGTGCCAGCAAGATGCAATTTGTGAACATCTGGACTTCTTTGTAGTCATTTCTATTGTCAGTCTACTTATTCAAAAATTTCTCATGTGGTTTCTGAATGACCACAGATAACCTGTATTAGAAGACAGAAATATCTAGCAATTGAAGGAAGGCCACAGCAGTTTCATCTATTTGCATACAAAAAACTAACCTTGAGCTTCATGACTTTTCTGCCTGTGTTTGTGCATGACTCGCCACTACAGCACTTCTTGGTGCAATACACCTGAACCAGCCTCCTTCTCAACTGTAAGGCAAAGCCTTTTCTTAAAAAAAAAAAAAAAAAAAAAGTCAATTAGGAAGGAAGCAAAAATGTGGCACTAAACAAATTAAAGTTTTGCAAAAGATATTGCTGTTTGGCAAGAGCTACAAAGAAAAAGAAATACACATTCTCCTCTGCCTGCATGTGTTTTGGCAAAATTATCTTCTATTACCTAGATACAGCTCTGTGATTAAATCCCACCCTAAGCATGTGTTACCATTAATGCCCTAATTTTCCAAACTCTAAGCGCATACACAAGGACAGTAAACCAACAGGATTATTTATATTTAAGTACAGGCACAGCATGTAAAGTTAAGCCTTTTTAAGATCAAGGCCTACAAAGATGAAAACAGACTCAAGGGAATGTGTGGTTTCATTCAGAATTTCCTCACTGAATCAAATCACTCAGACAAAATACTTGCAAAATATAACTAATTTTTTTTTCTTTTTTTTAAAATATAATGAAGATATTCTGGAGAACATATAAAGCAAAAAAAAAAAAAAAAAAAAGAAATCCAAACCAAGCAAACAAACCATAACCATTTAATATTTACTGAAGGTCATCAAGAGTTTTCCCTCAACTCTGGTGCGATTTTTCACTCTAGATGTCTCTATACATTGGATGTTGAACACACGGCACATGAACAATAGAGGCATGAATGAGAGAACAGGGAAAAACATAACAGCATGGATTAGTTGAGATAAATCGGCTTTAAATTTCTGTCTCTTATTCTCTGGATATGTCTACTCTCCTTTGCCTAGAGCCTCTGATCTAGTATTGCAGTGGTAAAAGATCATTTAAAAGTATGGTATGACTTATTTTACACAAGGACTCTCCCATGCTGGGACAAACCCCTTAGAAATAAGCTGTTATCCATTTAAATCCAGCAGTCCAAATATCATATGAAACAATAATTTCTAGGTATTGTAATTCAGAACACAACATATCGCTCATTAGTTGTTGTATTACACTCACATCAAGTCTGACATAAGACAAAACAAGGATTTACTCAACCTTAAAAAAAAAAAAAAAAAGGAAATCTTTCCTAATGGAGATGGATTGAAGTCCAAAGAGATATCTCAGTTATTTGTGGTTATTAAAGATCCTAGGACATGTTTTGCTAGAACAAGAATTTCACCCAGAAAGTCTTCATTAAGTATAAACATAAAAATGAATTATCAACATACAGCCGTCTCAAGCAAGTTCACGTTTATTTCCCTAAAGGACCAACACACAATAGTGTCAGAGCTGTCTTCAGGTTCTGGAAAAGAGAAATGATAGGATCACATACACTCAGAAGAGGTACTTCAGCACTTCTCTAATTATTTAGGCAGTACTCTCAAAATCTTGGAAATCACCATATTGTTGGAAGTATTAAATACCAACACGTTAATCAACAACCACTAAACATTTGGTAATAAAACCAAATATTGGGACTGGTCTTCTTTCTTGTTCTTATTCTCCAGGAGAAAATACCATGACATGGCAGAATTTAAAAAGTATATACTGGAATTTCACATGAGTAAGTCCTCTGAAATTTTGTATTATTTTTAAGTCATACTTAAAGCACACACTTCCTAAAAATACAACAAAAGCATTATGGTTCATCCTGTTAGAAATCAGTTTGCTGAAAAGAGGCTATTCTGTCAGAAATTATAACAGTATATGAAAAGGAATTGTTTACTTCCTTTTCTACAAAGGACTTCAGCTTTAAGCTTTGCTTTGAGATGGGCTTTCCGATACTACAGTGCCTGTACAGCAGACATAACCAGGACAGCTTATAAAAATATATAATCTTTCATTTTGCATATTTAGTGATGTGCAACCATTGTGGAGCAGCTCAGCATCTGCTCAGCATAAGAAATTTAAATTAGACATTAAAGGCAACCTAATCTGCTTTATGATTAACAGAACTTTAAACATATGGACATCTCAGGCCTGCTTGAACTTGAGCTATTCCTGAATGGTACAGAGTTCTCCAGTGCCAGCAAAATCCTTTTTGAAAATGCAGGCATGAGGGAGGTTAGGTCTAAAATTTTTCCTGAAAAAAAGGCCGCATTTGTGTGACATCTTCATTGGGACTTCATTGTGTATGAGTACATACATATCAAAGTACATCATAACCTAGCCCTTTTGGCTACTAGGGGTTTTACTGAGAATTATACCAAATAAATTTTTTTAGCACAATAAAAAAATACTTAATGTCAGCTAATTAGACAGATTTAAGACATTACCAAAGCTATTCTGAAGAGCAAATAACAGCTATCGATTGCTGAATATGCAACCTGCACATAATGATGAAACCTCTCTGAGAAGAGGTCTTCTGAAATGTAATGCTGCAAAAACTAGTAGGTTTCTGGTGTTGACACACAGAATGACAGGGAGGAGGAGGATGAAGGATGCCTTGAAAAAGGTTTTGATTACAAATGTCAAACTCATTGACACATTAAATTATAAAAACAAGCCCATTTTCCAATACTTTCCAGTACTTTCTCATTACTTGATGGATGTAATATTTTTTAAACACTGAAAGCTGAAATCAAAAGATTTTTAAACAAACAGTGGGTTGCAGTACCCAGCTTCCCAGAGATTATGGAGTCTGGGCAGATATAACTAATATATCCTGTACTTCTCATTCAGATATATAAGCAAGACCTACAGAGCCTGCAAAGCTCCTAATTGCTCACTGATAGAATCTATGATCTTTTTCCTGCACATTTTTATTCTTGGCAATATTTCCTCTCCCTCAGGAGACAGTCCAATATCAACTATATCATACCACATAAATCTCCATTAAAATTAAGGACAGAGTTTCCACCCATCCCCAAGTGCATTGTTTTGCATTTAAACTGTACTTGCACTACAGAGAAATAGGATTCATTCTGTGGCTAAAGTGCTTGAGTGGGTCTCAGGAGACTTGGGCTTAAGTATCATTTGTGTCACAGACTGTACATAACTTTGGGGAAAAAAAATAATTTAAAATTTCTGTTGCCATGTAAATAGCAAAATACCATTTGCCTAATGGCCCTGATCCTGCAGATAGGTATAGTGAAGAGAACGTTAGATACGCAAGTAATTTCACTCACATCAAAGTTGGCAGGTCAGCTCCTAACACTCCAGGGAGACCACCACAAAGTGGGGAAAACGGGGCCGCTTTTTCACAGACTGGTACCGTGTTTCTGTCTCCAGGTTACTGAGATTGAGTCATTCTGAGAACAGGATTGAGAGTGCAATTTATTTCAAAAACAAAACAAAAATCCCCAAACCCCACAGGCTCCATATAGGGTCACTCAACCAGGATCCTGGTTGCTAGCCCTTGACTTCTCACAGCCTGTGACACAAGTTGTCAACCACAGCACAAGCTGTCACCCAGCAGCAGTCTCTGGGACTGAACAGCTGTTATGGACTCCATCACCTCCAAAGCCAGGTGTCATCTGGAAAAGTTCTGCTGAATACCAACAACTGCTCCCATGTTTTATAGTCCTCTCCCATATCTTAACCGCCTCTTTCTTCAGCACTTGCAGCAGCTCAGCACAGCCTAGTGCTACACCACTTGCATTTCTTTAAACACTCTGCATGTTACAAAATATTTTCACATCGTGTTTAATTCCCTTCTGTTGCACTTCTTTCCCGTCTTATATATCTGAAACTCATGGAGGGTTTTCAGATTTTAGCTCTTGGGACTGGCATCTATAGAGTTAATTTTTAAAGCTTAAAGAAGTAAAATCACCTCCAGGCAAACCCCTTATGAGCAGTAAGCATTGCCATTCATTTCTAGTCCCTGCTTCTCTACACCCACAGGAAATAACCGTGAGAAATATGGGTACTATGAATCAATTTATGGTGTTTCCTTTGCATGAAAAATTGCTTTCCTTACCTATATGATCAGGGTGTCCATTTCAGTTTGTCATGCCTTTCAGACAGCAGCAGGTCAAAATAGAGGCAATTTTCTAGCCATACCCTCACAAGGGCAGATAGCTCGAGTAGTTTTACCTGAAATAAAGTTGTTGGCCTTCTGCTAATTGCCACACTGCCCGCTTCTGAGCTTAATCCACAGGCAGCTACCTCCAGCCCATCACTTTGAGGAAGCATCATCTCCAGAGAGATAGTTTGTGATACACTGCTACAGAATAATGCAGTTGCTTGGGCAATAATGAACTGAAAATTTGTGCAGAAAGTTCAAAAGTCATTTTAATAAAATTCTGGAAACATCATGTTTACATTAATTTAATTTCCATTCAGTTCAGTACTGTGAGTGTCTGCATCTGTTAACTGATAACTGGTTTTCCAATTATGGTGTTCCTAGCAATAATCACTTCAAAACTAATGCAGTCATCCTCCCAGTCCTCCAAACAGAGCTTGGAAACTATTCTGAGGAGGTATGGGAAGCTGTGGTGGGAGCAGGGAGAGGACATGAGAGTGCATGGGACAATGCTGCTTCCCTCCACTTTTTCCATCTGTACTCTGCAACAGCTCTGCAAGCTCCCAGGCTCCTCGACAAGCAGGAAGGGAGCATTGGGAAAGTGAAAAAGACTTGCTGCACCACATAACATCCCTAGGATTATTGGCTATCATTATAATACAAAAATCATCCACCCTTTGCCTGACAGGATCCTGTGGGTATATGAAGGTAGGATGCCCAACTGGCGCAAGCTGCGACTCCTCACTACAGATTTTGCTCTCATAAACTCAGTATAAAAATCTACATTAAAGTTTCAATAGTGTGTCCCTCTTAATCCACATGCTGCAGAATCATGCAGTCCTGGAGAATAAGAAAAAACCCCACCTGATGCAGTAGTCTTCTCAATTCTGGAAGTAATGCTATTATAGCTAGCCCAGTCTGATGTTAGTGGATGAATCTGGGCATGCTACAGATTTCAGGGCATACAAGTTTCCCAGTACTGGAATTTTTTAATGCCACCGCTTCCTTTAGTTGCTGGCGCCATACTCCAATAAACTGTGGAGTTGAAAGTTTTCCAGATCATATTGTCTTGTCTCAAACCTCTTTCACAGGTATATCGTGATATACAGATGATAATGTTTTAGTAAGTTATATCCATGACTTTTACTATTTGTCCTTCCCCTGCCCCGTTTTTATACTTTAGCAGCTAACTCCCATCTGTGGTAGAAACACCAGGGCATTACATGCAGTACCACCAGTAACTGAAATATGCTGATGGTTTTTCACACTTTCTATTTTCCCTTGAAACAGATAGGCTGAAATAGCTCATAGATGCTGCTTTTACTGCAGACAATTAATGTCTTTTGTGTGGAAAGAAACAGAACCGAGTCCCCACGGAACTTAAATCTAAAGCTGAAGTAACTAGTTAACTTCAGGCATTCCTCATCCATTGCAATTAAGATTTGTAGGTGGTGGAGACTACTCTGCTCTCCCTTTGGCACCTCTATAGAATTAAATGGGAAGACACCTGCTTACTACAAGGAGCTCTGAATCCAGCATTTATTCAAAGCTGTCATCTTGCACACTGAGACAAATCCGTGTAGTATTTCCAGACATTATTTATCCCAAGTCTGTGATATTTTTGCATTCTTTGTCTGAAACGCCTAGGTTTTAACCACAGGAACTTCCTTAAGCCGATCAAAATCAAATTAAGAACTCCAGTTGGTTTCAGACCTAGTGTCATCGCAATTTTTTCCTAACAAGAGAATAAAACCTTGGTGTTTGCTGTTACAGTAAAAATCAGCCTCAGGAGGGTAGTACATTAGTACTGGGGTAATGTGACAATCAGCAGTTTACTGTAGCGTTTATTTTAAATATTTTTCTACCACAACAAATATTTCCAAAAGACTTCAGGTTTCTGCTAATGAGTTACTAGTAATGTTCCGGACTCAGCATCATGCAGAAACTGGACTTCCCTAAAACTGATGCTTGAATAATATTTCAAACCCGCTTAGCATAACTGCAAGGGAAGAATGGGGGAAAAGGAAAAATAAAAGCAGCATAGATACACTGATGCTTGAGGAGGAAATATATATACTTAGAATCTAAGATTTTCAAAGCCAGTCAGAGAAATTACATTGCATCTCATAATTACAGTGGAAATGTCAACTCCACAGTGGCCACTCTGAGAAGTTCAGCCATAATTTTGCTGTTAACTCTCTCCAGCTGATGCCTCAAAATTATGCCACCTATCAGCACTTTAAAACATTCTTCTCCAACGCATCGTGACTCACATCTCACTGCAGGCATTGGTGGACTTATTAGCCTCCTCCAGAACTTTTATTGTCTGACTGACTTAATGAAATGTGGGCTTCTTTATTCTAATATCTACAGCAATTCTGTATTTAACTCTGAGTTACCAGCATTTTTTATATTTATAAATAGCAATTTGCATGTACATTTCACATCGTTATTTGCAGATCTCAAAGCACTTTGCACAGGATATTTTCCCCACTTGCTCCGCAAAAGAGAAAAAAAGAACAATCCCATTTACTCATTCGCTAAAATGCATCAATTTTTAAGCCCATCACAATGGTATGATGTACTCTCTTTCATCAGGTAGTACTCTTATCCTAAGAATACTAAAGATGGTAATAAAACAGGCAATAACAGCAACCATTTTACATATTGAAGCAGCAGGAAAAAGGACTCCAACTTGCACTCTAAAGATGCTGCAAAATCAACAGACTCATGGTGCAGAGAAGAAGCTCTAGAGCCACTTCAAACTGAACCAATAAAGCATGTGAACAGATTACAAGCTCTGAAGTTAATCTAGTGCTTTACATCATAGTCTTTTATAGCAGAATGCATTAATACCATGATCCAATAAGCACAGCAAGAGATGGAAAGATGTAATAGCATCTCTGGATCCTAAATAATACATAGGAGGCTTCATATATGGGGGAGCTGTTTTCTACTTCTGTGGATCTGTTACTTTCAGAAGTGCTAAAAATTATTTCTTTCCATCTGCCTTAAAGGAAAAATAAACCAGGCTAAAATGCAGCAGGTTTACATTCAATATCCTGGCTTCAATAAAGTTTGGAGTCTTTCAGAAGATGTGGAATGAGTTTAATTTCAGCATCATTTGACTAAATCTTACCCCTAGGTTTGCTTAATTATAGAGATACTGGAAGCAAGATGAGATCATAAATCTCACACAGTCTTGCTAGTTAAAATTCAGCAAGTAGAAAAGAGGTGCCTCCTGTGAGATTCAGCATGGATACACCAGAGAAACAATGGTAAAAAAGCACAACTGTATTAATTATGAGCAATACTTACCAGCTTGTCTTTTGCAATATATTTACTGTACCACACTGAACATTTGTAAGCACTTAGTTATTCATTTCTCAAAAACCCAGCACACAGTACCTCCCTGTTTCTCTTTTCACCTAATTCCTAGTGGCTTCAGAAGTAAGATACAGAGAGAGGACAAAAGAGTGTTTTTGTCCTTACAGAGAGCCACAGCCCAGAGGAACCAAGGAATTTCTTTAGCACCTCCCTGGAAATTTGTGAGGAACACAATGCAAAACAGATGCCCCTCCTGTCATCCCAGCTCATTACCAGTATTTTTTATAACTGACTTATATAAAGATAAAATCTTTTTAATTAAATGGCCTTGGGTTTCAAATAAAGATGAAGAAGTTCACAGGTTTTCTTGAAGCACGTCTCTATTCACACCAACATAGCTGAGAACTGTAGGTTCCTCAATAGACCAATCACAAAAACAACAAAAAGCAAAGACAGCACAGAGGCAATCAAATTAAGACCCACCAGATCGTAAAACTTCCCCTGCAAGTCAGACTATCTATTTAGTCTTTTGCTTTGCATATTTTTAAAAGGCAGTGTGACAGGGAGAAAAGGTACCAAATATTCTCCACAGATGGTTTAGAAAGATTGTAAACGGAACTCCAGAATGACGCTTTTATGTCTGGGCTACTCTGATAAATCAGACTACTGTCAGTCCCAGGTAATGTAAATCACATAGCGCAGTTTTGATGTGACAAACGCATTGATCCTTGCTGATAGTTGTTTTGCATCATTTATTTGAAACACACACCAAGCCAGGCTGACAGGAAATTTCTCTTAACCTGAGGTAAACTTCTCAATTGACTTGAGTCAAGTTTTGTAGCAAAATGCAAATCCTGAAACTTTCTTCCAGATTGTTTTTTAATTAACACCTTGCTCAGAGCTAATTCACAGTCTTTAAAATGAGCCAGTGAGACACTTTGATCTCTTTCCTTCTACACCATGCTTTTTGGTTGATGGAGAATGCTTCCTCTGGTCTTCCTGTTTAAATACTTCTGGTACATGTTAAACAATAGCCTGGTTATATCCTTCCCTCATTAGCTGGGGCATGACACAGCATCTCACCTTTTCAAGTACAGTGTATAATTTGTTCCAAATAGCAACTATTCTGACTCCATTGCAGTCCTTTCAAGTGACATGCCTGTGGTGGTCAAATGAGTTAAGTCCTGCGTCACTCTGACATATCTGCTAACAAGGACTTGGAGTGTTTATTCATGTAATCATGCATTTATCGTTATGGCCCAGTCTTTTTTCAGTGCTACCATTAGTTGCTCACACTTAGTCCTGGATGTACTCCTACTGATCAAAAAGCCAGCATGGCAATCTAACTAAGAGCAACCGGCTTTGCAGACCCTTTCTTAAAGAAATGAATACAGTAACTGTCTGCTTCAGGAGCATGAGAAGCAGCTATGCAGAAACCTACCTTAGAACAGACTTTTGAAAGCCCAGGAACTGCTTTGTAGGACTTGGCATGCAACATGGCATATAGTCAGAGGAAAAGACTATGTGTTTCCAACATATTGTGATCAATAGTAGAAACTAAGTCCTGGGGTCAGCCGGAACCTTCTGCACAGCTTCTGGTAGTGACTGCTTTAAGTTGCAACTTAGTGACTCCTCATGAATCCGCCTGGAGTTAGATCTTGCACACATTTTACAAAGGCTACAAAGGAAGCTTGTGCTTTGAGAGTTCTACTAAATAGAATATTATCCTTCAAATGGTTTTGTATATAAGATGGTGATCTTAGCATCTACAGCTCTCTCAAGGAGAAAGAGAGAAAGAGGCTGCTGCAGAATCCCCTGACTTATTGCACATAATGCATATGGGTTAGGATCTTTCCATGCAGGGCAGATGTAACCATAAGCTGGCAGAAGCTCAATTCTGTGGCACATTTTAATTTCAAGTTTTTATATATTTTTTGATATATATATATTATTTATTTTATCTATATACATATACACACACACGATATCCAGATATAATCCTGAGAATTGTCTTTGTTCCATCATGACATTACAGAGAAGAGACCAGAAATCACAGCAGTATGCAGTTCCACCTCACATCTGACCTGTTCTGTTTGTACTTTTCATACAAACTTCTCAAAGGAGCTGCATTTGTCTTTCTCACTTTCAGTCATCTATGAAACTCTTTCCAGACTGCTAGATAGAAGGGAGGGAGCACGATTAACTTGAACCAAATGCCCTCTTCTGTTCTTGCAAATTACTCCTATGGAGAACATGTCTTACACAAATTCTTACATGTGCTGACTCTAACAGACCAATACCTCTAATGCTACTGTACCAAATCAAAACTTTACAATCTGTTCAAAACAGCACTTTTATCCAGCAGTTTGGCTTTGTACTTTTATTCTTTAGAGTACCATACACCTGATATTTTGTATGAATTTAAAAAAAAAAAATCTTTAAAATAAACCAAACTAAGAAAAAGATAATTTTTCCAGTAATTTTTTTTTGTTCATTATAGAAATGATATGTTGGAAGTATAGCTAAGTAGCCTAAAATCTTGATTCTGTTCTTTGAGACACAAGATAGCAGAAAAATTGACATTTTCTACTGATTATACACAGGGTAATCCACAGAGAGAAAAATAATGGTAAAGAGATGGAAAACTGAACTGAGTGTTTCACTAGTGCTGCTGTTGTCTGAATGTTAATCAATAAAGCAATAAATAAGCTGCCAAGTTAGGCATATCTTAGCTGTGGATTTTGGCCATAATTCTCTAGAGCACATTTAGGGAGAGAGAGAGATTGATTTCTATTGAATTTGTATTCAAATTTAAGCTTTAGAAACAAAATACAGATCTTCAGTTAACACCAAAGGAGTCCTTTCTTTCCACTTCAACAAAAGAATAAAAATGCCTCTCTGCTACAATATTCAGAAATCGAAATTTCTCTAAGAGCTTATACACAGCGAGTCTTCCAAGTTTTTCCTGTGAACGACTCTGAACAAGATGCGTGTAGCAAAAGCATAGCATCAACAATTATGAATTATATACTTCAAAAAGAACTGAACTGGACTTCTAAATATACCAAACAAGACAGGTACATAGCCTTAACATGTCTACTAGGAATGTCTTCCACCCTTGCAGGTTTTCAAGACTTTGGTAGACAAAACCACGGCTGAGCCAGTAGTCCTTCTTTGAGTAGGAGGTTAGATCAGAGACCTCCAGAGGTCCCTTACAACCAACACTTCTCTGATTCTGTATGTGTTTCAAAGTAAAACAAAACAAAGTATTTTTACTTCTTTTGTTATTCTATTTTCTTATTCTATTTCATCAATGTGGTTAAAAAAAATAAGAAAGAAAGAAAGAAAAAGTGTGTCTTTTTCCAGAAGGAACATTTGTGAAAGCAATCAATTAAGAAATAATGGACAGTCAGAAAACTCATCCAGGTAGAAAATAAATAATAATAATAAAAAAAAAAATCATATGAAACCTGTTCCAATCAAAACCAATCAAAAAAGCTGAAAACTAGAAAGGCATTTAAGATACTATAATAAATAAGCTAAACATTACATACTGGGAGCAAGTGTAAAGACAGTCTGTATATATGAAGAATATGGCACAGCCTCTTCAGAAATACAGATCTGCACTGGAGCAGAAAACGTATTGTGATAATCAGAGAGCCAATAATTAATTGGAATTAAAATTAAAGGAAAATTCCTTAGGAATTAGAGCAACCTGCTTCAGTTGTTTTGTCCTGAACTGATTTATTAATATTTATCTGCTATTTTTCTATATTGTTGAAACACGGAGGCCCATTGACCATACTGTGATATTATCTAAAATTCTTCCATGATTTTCCAACATTAATCTTTAAACCTAAAATTACTTCAGAGAGCCGACCTTTCCAAATGTTTTCATTTCCTTTCTGAAACATGCTTTTCAGATGGGTGGTTGCTCTCCAAGCTATGTCCACACCTCCAGTCTATCTCTGTAGAAAAAGAGTTTCATAAGAGAAGTCGTAGACTTTACACTATGTATCTTTTCCTACTGGAAGCAGAAGAGGTGGTATGCAAACTGATTAGGAGTGTCCTAGTTTTCCCAAGGGAAACCTGAAGAGACCAGGCTGCTTTATTTAATTTTAGAAGAAGAATTACAGAGCCAGATCACAATTGGTTCCAAAATGTTTTCTGAATTGGCATTTTCCCAAAGGGAAGGAACCTCATGTGACAAAGCAAACAGAACTCTCTTTTTCAGTGAAAACTGGCTGCCCCTCAGTTTAAAAAAATGCCATTTTTCATTGGTAATAACTCCTGAAGGTTGCAGTTACTGGTGTGCTTTATGTTTCCTTGTTGATTATGCTTATGACCTTTGCAAAAATAACTTTTACCATGGAAGCCCAAACTTAGCTTTCTGTATATACACATCTTATACGGACTATCTTCACATGAGACATCAGTCAGTCTGAGGAAGGAAGCGCAGCACTCAGACTCTGGTATGCCGAACCTCAATATTGGACCATCGACAGCTTTCCTGATGTTTAGCAGAACTATTGCTCTTCCTAGCACAATATGTGGCTAAAGACCATTTTAGGTTGCTGTCAGAACATAAGCATGCTACAAGTCAGCTAGTTTCTATGGAAACCACACTCAGTAAGATGGACATGGTAGGTCACTGCTTCAACAAAAGATAAACAAACCGGGAATAGCTAATGTGTGAAACCTCAAATTATTTCCCCCTCTAAACAAGAGTGCTGTTTGCCCACAGTGATAACACTGGTTAAAGCAGCAGCACATGCAGGAAGTGTAGATTGAACACTCCAACAGTTTTGACTAATTCGGGAAGCACATTTTCTGCATTTCAAAAAGGCTTAATTTTGTAAGGTGGCAAGCCAATGCACGATTCCTTCAAAGGTCTCAAGTTTGATTCCTTAAAACAATGAGACATTATAAATCATCAATTATCTCAAAAGCTGAAATCTTCATTTGAAGACTGTCCCTACCCATCCATCATAGTTTAATCTCTATCCATTTTAATGCATCACAAGGAACGTTTAATAAGGTGACAATCAGTGGCATCGTAAAAATAAAATAAAAGCTGGATTGTCAAAGAAACTTAGAAGATACTTAGATGCCCAAATCTCTTTGGAGCATGTGTACATTTCAAGTCTTAAGCTTTTAAAATGAAATTTTAAATCCTGAAATGATTGCATCACTTCTTTCAGTCATAACAATTCAAAAAACAAAACCAAAAGCCCCAAAACATTTCTACCTCCTGATCTGAAACAACTAGAAATTTAAATTAAATCCCAACTAAAATCAATAACAACAGTTGTTTCTCCGCAGTATATCCTCACCAGCAAACACTCTAAGTCTACCATGAATATTCAACCCAGTAAAAGTACCACATCCCAACATAAATGGAAACAGGCACAAAAGGGTTACAAAAGGCAATACCGAAGATTATTTTCACATTCAAATAGTCATGTTTTTCTACTATTCCTGAAGTTTTATAAATATCCTAAGAGCTAGCTGGCATAGCAAGAGACCTAATTATAAACAAGTTATAATTAACAGCTCTAAATTATATAACGGAATATCAATATAAATATATTCATTATGTAAATGGTTATTTTATTGCTCATTTAAAATACATAATGAAAATACAGATAGTAGGTGGACAGCATGCTAAATAAAGACACAAATGAAGGAAACATATCTTGGCAGAGACAGAAAATGTAGGTGTGAAAGAACAAGAGCAACACTTAGTTGTCTCTTTGATAACTGACAAGAATATACGCTCATGAGCTGGTCTCATGCATCATATCCAAGTTTGAAGACTTCAGTCATCAGAGACGTGCACCATATTTGCTTTAAATTTCAGAAGCCTTTCCATGCATGAGAAGTGTGAGGAAGAGACATACCCATCCAAAATCCTGCTATTTTTCTCTACCAGAATTTCAGTCCAAAATAAAACCAAGAACTCCCCCTATATGTCAAGCTGACCAGCACGAAGGAGCGAACAAGATACTTGAAGAACTTAAAAAACAATTTTCAACTACTTGAGCTCCTAAGGAGGCAGCCAAAGACTAAAGAACTCATGTTTTCTGTGGACCAGGCCAGGGCAATACTTACAGTAATACTATAACCTGCTACCCAGGTAAATTTCTAAATTTGAGATTAAATAATAGTAATTCATCACTTAGACCAGAGTTGGGAATCTAAATACTCCAGGTGAACTATATTTGTATTGTATTTCAAACAACCCAGCCTATATGGTTATTAACCATATTTCCAGGTCCTAAGTGCAGAGCGCAGCTGGGGCAGCTCACAAACACCATGTCAGTTCAGATAAATCTCCATGGAAAGCAGCAACTACTCTGTGTGGCACCTACTGAGTGCTCATACTCAATTTTGACAAGAACTATATTTATTTTGCCAGAATGTGAAGCAACATGATTTGGCATTTCCCAAAGAAGCCTTTCTTCCTCCCTCTCTGTATTTAATGTGTCGATTATTTTACAACCCCTAGTTCCAGCTACTGAAGTTGTCAGCTTGTAGACACTTAATGACAACATTTAGCTCTTGAGATTTTATGTAAGAAAAACATTCATCAGTGCTTTTAAAAACAGTTCCTCATTTTGAGCATCTTTCTTGTGAAATTGGAAGTGTAAAAACTAGTAGTTCTCAGCATGCAAACCAAATATTTAAATATCCTTTAAAAATAAATATTCTGCCAAACATTTACTCAAATTTACCCAGAGTCCTACAAAAAGCTTCAAGCCAATTCCCAGCTCACTCCCTTCCTTCAGCTTCTTCTCCAAGCTTGCTGTTTTTCCCAGCAGTTTCAGCGTACCCTTTGCTTCCTTTTACCTTAGACATGCCCCGTTTAATTTCATAATTGTAAGAATGATACTGCTCATCATTTAGCAGGATTTATAAGTCATAATTAATATCATTACAGCACTGGTATATGCCCACCGCTATCTTACCCACCTCATGGTTTACAGCTTGCTAGTAGTTCAGCGTATTTGCTTCTGTAGTAAGAGAAAAAAATCCCCTTACCATATCTTTCAGTTTGCCAACTCCCTACCTGTTACCTCCTTTTTTACTAAGCAATTCTTTGAAAACAGACTCAGCAGGCAAAATCCCAGTTTGCAGATACCAATCAGACTTGGCTGAAGCAACAGGTGGGGAATGTCCTTTCATTAATCAGGCTGCCTTACAGCTAGTTTGGCACATTGTCCTATTATGATTACTAACACTTAGTTAAGCTAAAACCCCAGAAACGGCACAGCTTCATTGGCATTCACAGTAAAAACCTCAGTAAAACACCACCACCCCCAAGGCACCATTATCAATAACCTAAAAAATCTTTTAGACTAAAATTACATGCATTTCATCAGCAATTTGCAAAGGTAAATTTTCAGGCCTACTTTTTTCAAGCTGTGCTAGGAATTACCAATACTTAAAGTTCACACAGTTTTATCTACCTCATTACCACCTTTGGACTGAAAGTCCATTCTGAAATTCAGAAAAAAAAATTAAATTTTGCTAGTGAATCATTTGTCTTAATAAATTAAAGCTTTGTCAAGTTAGGGAAAGACAGATGCCCACTGTGCAAGCATTTAAGCATGCAGAGCTGCTCCCTCATTTATGGCCTGCTTTTGCAGATGCCTCACTATGTGCTTGAATATGCATTATGAGTAGTCCCATTACCTTAAATGGGATTGATTCCAGCATGTAAACTGGGCCAGAGTGTAAGGCTGTGCTGCAGGTAGATATTAAGTAGTCTTATTTACTTTAATGAGTAAGATGTACATATCCTTAAGCGTTCTATCCCTCTCTCTAGACAGGAATAAGGTTATTCTCTTCAGGCATCACATTTGTAGACTGAAAACCTTGATCTTATTTTCCAGGCAATTCTTCCTTTAGTAGAGTTTTATCCTGAAATATGTTCAGACTTTGAATTTTACAAAAAGCCAACTCAATTTTGTCATTTTGAGATGCTAACTTGTTTCTGTTCAAATGACTGCCATTTTCTGCTCAAAGTCAGGATGCAAGCAAGTTAATAATCCTCTTTTATCCTGTCACCTCTCTAACCCAGGACCAAGGAACTCCAATGATGCCTTCCTCAGAAATACCAGAAGAAGCACTCCAACACTACAGAAGCAGTGTAGAAAACACAGAGATTACATTTTCTGAAGCCTTTCCTCTGAACTTCACAAATGATTGCTCTAATAAATTTGTCTGGGCTTTAGCCTCTTCAGTCAGGCAGCAGAAGAGAAGCCAGGATGTTAACGTTGTCTCTGCCCCAACTAGTAGCCATACCAGTGGTCAGGTCAACCAGCTCCATCCTGCATGTGGGACAGGGGAAGCAGGACAGGAGCAGGACCAGCTGTGAGCATGCCCAGTTCTGGAAATCTTATACCTGATGCATGACATCCATCAGGTCTGCGCCTGCATAAAGAAGGTAATTAATCTTTTGTTGAAAGCTATTTAGTTTTGCTGTCTTGGTGCATACAAAATATGATACCTACTTTCAAAAATTTGGGCTATCTTTTCCAAGGCAGAATCTGGAATTTATTGTTAAAATGAATAAAATTACTCAGTGTCCTTATAAGCATGAGCTACCGTTAAAGTGCTATGATTTGCCCAAAGGATACTCAATAAATACTTAAGAATATGGCTTCTGGATTCTAATTAGCCATGCACAGCAGGCTGAATCTCTGAAACCACATTTGTCCAATGGTCAAAATTCCATTATACCGGGCCTTTTATTTACATGAATGCAAACTGCATTTTCATCAAGCCTTCCTAGCACCTCCACCACAAAATTTAAAAATAACCCACTCATCAGCAATTACTAACTGTAGGTATACAGTTTTTTTATTGTTATTTGTGCTGCAGAAGTCTGGCCAAAAGGATGTGAGCTATTGACTAAAACGAGGAGAAAAAACTGCAGCAACTTGCATCATGCATTATACATAGCATGAGAATTCCCAGTGGCACCCAGACATTGGAGGCAAAATTTCCTCCTCAGATCCTCATGGTAATAGATGAGTTGGGTATTCTACGCACGCAGAGAGAGCAGATTCCCCCAAAGTCAGGCTGACATCAAGGTACAGTAACTGAATATCACCGTTCAGTATAATCCCAGGAGGTGGAATTTGCACTGAATTTCTAACTCTTTAATGCACGTATGAATTTAAAGGGAAGGTGATGGAAAAGCAAGAATAATATGTGGTTCTAGAATTTTAAGGGTAGAAATAAATCTATGTGTGAGGGTCTAGAGGTGACATTTCAGCCAAAGAAAGAAAATTCAGCCCCCAGTTATTAAGTTTAAGGTGCCAGTTTCAAGACTGTGGAGTCAGGTCATTTTATACCTCAATATAAACTACTGTCATACAAGTACAAGCAGTGTTACGTCATCTTTAACCTCCATCATCTAAAGTCATATTAACATGCTAAAGCCAACTGCGAATAGTGAGGAAAAGAACTTAATATATCACAGAATAGAGGTGGGATTTTGATCAGTGAATATAAAAACATCTCCACAATCGTATAGTGCAGAAACATTGCTAACGAAACTTGTTGTATCTAATTTTTTTTTTTTTAAACACCATTTGCCATACTGACTTTGTCAAGTGTGAATTGGGAAATCCTCCCAGCTCATGCAGAAGGACATTTCCTGGGTTACTGGATGAATTCTAAACTGATGTTGTTTCAGGGAAGAAGCAGAAATCATCCAAAAATTCAACAGCTCACTGAGTGAACAGGCAAAATATTCATCCCACTACAGTTGCTTGGAGCTTAAAGCTATTACTTGAAGCAGTATCATGTGAAGATTTGGACCTGTATTTATCCAAAAGGCTCCAGTTTATTTTCCTTTCTGTTTGCCTAGGAAAACTCTGCAGAATCAGTCTTGTGGCACCTCTCTTTTTCTTTTCGGTTGTTGCTCAAGATGTGACATAATTACTTGTTTCATATTTATTTGAGAAGCAAACTCTAGAGCCTAAATCATAGTGATAAGTTATCTAGCAAAAGATAGCTAGTTTCTAGTTAGGTTTTTTTTTTTTTTAACTTTTCACTCAGGATTCTTTTCTCTTAGCATTTTACACCAGGGACTTTGGTGTGACTCTCAGTGACTCTCAGCTAGAAAATTATCAATTAACTAGGGGAACCCTTCCCTTCTCTACAACTCTTCTTATTAGTGAGAAGAAAAGGAGGAAAAAGAAACCTTAACTGATTTATCTGGGTATTTCTCCATATAGTCAAGATTCAGTCATAAGAGAATACAGTAGAATCAGTCATGTCATGTCAGGCACTCCGCAGTAAAATGACACTATTTACAGAGCTTGTAAAAGGCCTCCATTGCTCCTAATTTTAAATGAGGTTGCAGAAACTTTATTAACTACAGTGATTTAAGTGGTTAAAATTGGTCCTTGCCAGGCAGAGCCCACCACTATCCCTCTCTCTCGACGCCTCCCTACTGGACAAGTAGGGATGCTGGCTCTGACAAGACTGTTTCTCAGGAGCTGCGGAGGGATCATTTTGTCCCCAAGCATTCAGCTCTGCTTTTCTATAGGACTAGTAAAGAAAGGACAGAAAGGAGAAGGGAAGGAGTTTCCCCAGGGACTCTTTCACCTTCTGGAATTATAAATTCTTCCTCTTAGCCCTAAAGGTCTACCTATGACTGTGCTTAAGGAGACATACAGGGAAGGCAGCTCCCAAAAAGCAAGAAAAAGCAGGCTGCCTTATAACCCTCTTATTAAAGTGAGGGCCTTATAACCCTCTTATTAAAGTGAGGATGCTTTTTAAAGAGGGAGGGCAGAGGAAGAAAGAAACCTTGGTGAAGGAAGGAACAGAGGAGGTAGGGTACTCCACATCACACTGGGAGAATAGAAAAGTGAGGGAACACTCTGGACGGGGAATTTCATGGGAACTGCAGGGATCCAAGCATCTCATGCAAGCACAGACTAGGTTGTAACAATGCTGGGATTTCACATAAGGTATAGGTGCCTCAGATGAGAAACTGGATCCAAAGTTACTAATACTCAAAAAAAAACATACGAGCAAAAATATCTGAATAATGGCTAACTTTCTTATTTCCACAGATACACTTGGGTAAAAAGTGATGTAAGGGAATCCACACTGGGGATAAAGGATTTTATGTATCCTTGGGCATACTCAACTCTTCACATTTGCAGAATTTTTAAAAAGACCCTTTATCTCTCTTTAGGTGGCCATATATCCTAGCATCAACAGTTATTAGTAAGGGTCTAAAACTGTTCACCTCTCAAGGCGAAGTATGTAAAACACTGCAGGTGTTCTTCAATAATTCATTAATTTTAATCAGTCTAGTACCACCATAATTAACAAGGTGATATATGTATAAACAAAAAGGTAATAAACCTTAAATATTTAGAGAAAATATTATTAAGACAAATGCCAATAGACGCTAGGTTTTAAAACCCTAAACATATGTTTATTTTGTATTATTAAGAAATCCTCTGAATCCATGAAGCAACTGGAAGATGAGAAAGCCTGTGCGCCAAACCAACCCAAGCTTGTCCAACTTGCAGTCTACCACAGAATTATGGCCTAAATATATTTTGTAAAAACTTTGTTTCATAAGGATTATACCCTGGTTCCCCTGTTTTTGAAATAAAGATGCAATTATAATTGGAGGGACTCTAATTCTGCTACCACATACCTGGTTCTCTTGAGCACATTCAATTTGGTTTCAGCATGTGCATAGCATAGAGATACTCTACAGTCCAAGTCCAACACATCCAGAGCAAATCAGCCTCAAAACACATGCCTGTACAACCTCTCTGTCTTATTTTACATGGGATTTCTCAGTTGGAAAGGTACTTGTTAGTTTTAGCAGGAATCTGCACAGTGGAGTGTGCATATGTGTTTCTACAGACATAAAATACTGCAGCAAGTTCTGGTAGTACGGTGAAAAAAACCCAAACTTTACAACTTTTATGAAGTGGAAGTTGCCTAATATCTACATATCTAGTGTAACTAGTGAAGCAATATTAATTAATACTGTCTCAAAATTCAATTCAGTTACCTTAGTACTGAGAATTTGCCTTAGATATTTGTAGTGTTGGTGTCTCTTATGCCAAAATCAAACATCAAAAGCACCTTTTCAACAAAAAATTTAGGAACTCAAGAATGGTTCCTTGCTCAGCTCTTTCCTAGGCTGGATAAATTATTTAATTTTTATTAAATAATAATTTTTCTCTTTTATAGTTTTCCATCTATAAAATGGAGACAATGCGCTCTTCACAATTCACCACTTTGACAGATGACTACATTAATGCATTCACCTCATTATCTGTAAACAAGTGAGAGAGAACTATTTTCTAGAACATAAGGATTATCACGTCTTTTTATAGATACTGCATAGGTTTTTCAGTTTTGCTCTCCTCATACTCATTTTGGCCTGCTTCATGATCTTTAAGCAATGAAAAAAAGCCATTTCTACAGATCCATTATTTTCCTCATTCACATAACAAAGGTTAGCCAGTCCTTTTTTTCAGGGTTTTTTTTTGGCCTTAGTATTTTTAGATAAGGTATTTCTAATGCCTGATGAATTCAAAGGAAGGAGGACTGGTTCATACTGGTTTGAGCTTTCCAAGCACTGATGGTAAACTGCACTCCAGCATTACAGTTTTGCAGGACTAGCTATGTCATGCCCAGTTTAACAACAGACAGATAAGTGTTATTAAATGAGCCCCTAAATGTAATAGAATTATAGTGGGGAAATGTAGTAGTTAATTATCTCTATGTGATCACATAATGTGGAAATAGACTTTCTCCACTTTATAGTACCTTCAGACACACAGTTTATCTCTTGAGTTTTAAAGAAGACTTGCTGAATGATGCTTGCACACTTTGCAACTAAATGTATTTTAATTGTTTGCTTTGTTTGTTTGTTATTTTAACTAATAAAGATGGAGAGATTAACCTTGTTTGCTTAGCAAAACTACTCAACAATTTGTGCTAATTCCTTTTATTTGTAGGGTTTTTTTCTTGGAAACAGCAGTGGGCTACACCTAATTAGCTTTTTCATTTGGATAGCAACAAACTGATGAAATCAAGTAAAATCCACCTATAAACTAAATAGTAATAAACCACATTTATGGCTGAAGAACTATTCACATATTTTCTCAAGTCAAACTTTCATAATGAAATAGATACTTTTTACCAATACTTAAAAAAAAAAAAGTAATCTAGAAGATGATGCAATTCCACAGCTATTTCAGGGTTGTTTGATTTTTAGGCCTTTGGTGACGAGCATGGTACTGTGTCACAGCCACACTTGTTTCTGCCCAGGGAAAGTTTTGAATTTACAGCCATGCCTTCAAACACCACTCACTGACTTTAGATTAATAAAAATATATTGCTAAACTTCAGATTAATAAAAATAGGCCATTAAACTCCATTTTCCCCTTGCTCCCCAGGTTGGGTCTAAACATAGAGAAATGTAATATACTGTATTCTCTACATAATGTTTGTGATTTGTTTTTACTTAAGAAACATTGCAGAGTAAAGACAACTTATATGTTTACCTCAAACATTCATCTAGCTGACAACAGGTCTAGCAGAAACTCTGCAACAGCTTAAAATAGTTACATTAACACATAGCCTTTAATGCCACCTGTACTTTAAACCTTCCTTTCAATAAAAATCTTAATTTCCACAGGGAAAAAAAAAAAAATCAGATAAAGTCTTTATTTTTAAAAAGACAAGCACCTGAAAAGCAGTTACATTTTAGTGAGATATTTTCAATCAAATTATGCTTTTGTATTCCTTAATTTTTTCTTAGAAGAAGAACAGGTTTGATCATCTCTAGCCTTATTACCTGAGAAGAACCTGATATAGAAAAGTACATTACTAAATGTTATTTACAGTTCTCCTTTTTCCTAGATTGCAATACCAGCAGCCTATTTTTTCATGCAAAAATTAAAAAAAACAAAGCCCTGCCCAAAGAATACACCATTAATGCGCTGGATAACCAGTGACGGTATTACTTAATTTATCCCATAGGTTTAAAAGAAGAAAGAGACTTCTAAAAGCATTTATAGCGCTTCCTCAATAGGAAATTGCTTCTTTAGTAAATGCGTTAAAGCAAAATGTTATTTTCTTCTATAACTCTGCAGCCGGCAAAAATCACTTCACGACACAAAATATTTCAGGGAGGAAAGACCATCACAAAACACTGTAAATAACAATCTTTCCTAACTCTAAACTAAACTTTTACTAATATTTATTGCTCACGCTTATCATCATACATGAATGTCATGGTTTTAGCTGGGATAGTTGATTTTTCTTCACTGTAGCTAGCATAGTGCTGTGTTTTAGACTTGGTATGTAAATAATGTTGATAACACCCTGGTGTTTTAGTTGTTGCTGGGTAGTGTTTACACTAGTCAAGGACTTTCTAGCTTCCCATGCTCCGCCAGGTGCACAAGAAGCCGGGAGGGGAGGGGATACAACCAGGAGAGCTGATTCGAATTGGCCAAAGGGTATTCCATATCATGTGACGTCATGCCCAGTATATTAACTGGGGGAAATTGGCTGGGGGGGGGCAGCGATCGCGGCTCGGGGACCGGCAGCGTCGGTCGGCGGGTGGTGAGCGGTTGCAGCACTTGTTGTTCAGTTTTGGTTTTGTTTTTTTTTCTTTCCCTCTCCTTCTAGTGTTTCCTCTCTCTCTCGCTCATTATTTTCCTTTTCATTATATTAGTATTATTGCTGTTTTATTCTAATTATTAAACTGTTCTTATCTCAACCCACGAGTTTTCTTACTTTGGCCCTTCCGATTCTCTCCCCCATCCCACAAGGGTGGGGGAGTGAGCGAGCGGCTGTGTGGTGCTCAGTTGCTGACCGGGGCTAAACCACAACAGTCCTTTTTGGCACCCAACGTGGGGCACGAAGGGTTTGAGATAATAACAGTTGCTGGTCACAGCATTGATTCATCTGTTCTCGATATTAGTAGTTAGATCTACACTATGCTGATTTTGAAGTACATGTTAAAGATTGGCATTGGGTTTTGTAGTTTGCTGTGCTCTGCAGTGGTTAGAGATGTTTTGCCTAGGAGATTTGTTATTAAAACACTGGCCTTGAGTTTTTTCGGTTATTTGGGTCTTGCATGGAAGCCGTTACTGTACTTCGGGTACCACCTCATGGAGACAATTAGCAATTATACCTCCTCTTCTGAAAGGTTCTTTATGGAGGAAATACAGAATGGCACCTTAGCTACCGTCTTCTGTAATGTCTCCTCCTTCATTACAACAACTTTTCAGTCTCTTGAACATCCTTGGGTGGTTAAGATATATCTGTTGATATTCCTATGGCAGATTGTTTCGGTTTTGTCTAAGGTTAATAAGCAATTCAAGAATATCATCCAGAGATCTGCTCCAAGGTTCGATAATTATGGGTGGCAGGGTATGTGGGATAGTATGGGCAAATGCCTGAGACGGTGGGCACCTCCAGTGTTTTGGGACTTCACCCCTGAACAAGTGCAGAATCCTGAAAAATTAGTAGAATATTTGGAGGAAGTATGTTGTCACCCTAGCAATTCCAGAGAGATACAAATCATTGCAATGTGTTGGGGCCTGGCCCATGCCTACCGAGCCCTGTTCAACAGTATTCAGTACCACCAAGGGAAAACGACAGGCCCTGCGGATACTCCAAGCCCAACGACAAGCACTGTGGCCACTCAAACCCCCACAACAGGCGTTGCAGCAGCTCCAAGCCCGACGACAGGCACTGTGGCTACTCAAACCCCCACAACAGGCGCTGCAGCAGCTCCAAGCCCGACGACAGGCACTGTGGCCACTCAAACCCCCACAACAGGCACTGCGGCCACTCAAACCCCCACAACAGGCACTGCGGCTGCTCCAAGCCCGATGACAGGCACTGTGACCACTCAAACACCCATGACGGACACTGAAGCTGAATCGGAGAATCAACGCGTGCCAGTATCAGTTGCCCCTATACAAAAGAAGAAATCTTTAAAGAGAAAGTCAACTCGTATAGAAAAGGATGATGGAGAAGCAGCGCCGTTACTAAGAGAGGAGAAGGAAGAGGAAGAACTTGTACAAGAGACGGAAACTACCCGATCCCTATCCTTAAGTGAGCTACGAGATATACGAAAAGATTTCAGCCGTCGTGTAGGTGAGCATGTTGTCACCTGGCTGCTCCGATGCTGGGATAACGGGGCCAGTAGCCTGGAATTAGAGGGTAAGGAAGCCAAACAACTGGGATCCCTTTCTAGGGACGGGGGCATTGACAAAGCAATTGGAAAAGGGACACAAGGCCTCAGCCTCTGGAGGCGACTCCTGTCTGCTGTGAAAGAAAGGTATCCCTTCAAGGAAGATGTTATATATCGCCCTGGAAAATGGACCACTATGGAGAAAGGTATCCAGTACCTGAGAGAATTAGCTGTGCTTGAGGTGATTTATGGTGACCTGGGTAGTGTACAGTCATCCAAAGATCCAGATGAAGCACAGTGCACACGACCCATGTGGCGGAAGTTTGTACGGAGCGCACCATCATCCCATGTAAACTCCCTGGCAGTAATGTCCTGGAAAGATGAAGAGGCACCAACGGTAGAGGATGTGATTGATAAACTCCGGGATTATGAAGCACATGTCTCTTCCTCCCTCGTCTCAGCTGTGGAGAAACTGTCCCAGAAGGTTCAGCAGCTTGAAGAGGATATGTCCTACTCCCTACCTGTACGGACCAGTATCTCAGCCATTAGGAGTAAGCGTCCTTCTGCTCAAGAGAGAAGATACACACCACGGGGCACCCTATGGTTTTACCTGCGTGACCATGGAGAGGACATGAAGAAGTGGGATGGAAAACCTACGTCGACCCTGGAGGCACGGGTACGTGAGTTGCAAGGAAAAACAACCACTCAAAGGGGGACCTCCAGGAGAGTTGCTGCTCCAGTTTCCAGTAGGCAGTTCCCCAGACAGAGGAGTAGAAGCGCTGATTCTATCTGTGATCTTAATAGAGAGACTTCTGATTCCCATTCACAAGAAGTGGGTTGCGAATTCTGCAATTGGAATTAGAGGGGCCCTGCCTCCAGCCAGGTGGAGGAAAGGGACAACCGGGTTTACTGGACTGTGTGGATCCGATGGCCTGGCACATCTGACCCACAGGAGTATAAGGCTCTAGTGGACACCGGTGCACAGTGCACCCTAATGCCATCAAACTATGTAGGGAAAGAACCCATTTGTATTGCTGGAGTGACAGGGGGATCCCAAGAGCTAACTGTATTGGAGGCTGAAGTGAGCCTAACTGGGAATGAGTGGCAAAAGCACCCCATTGTGACTGGCCCAGAGGCTCCGTGCATCCTTGGCATAGACTACCTCAGGAGAGGGTATTTCAAGGACCCAAAAGGGTACAGGTGGGCTTTTGGTATAGCTGCCTTGGAGACGGAGGAAATTAAACAGCTGTCTACTTTGCCCGGTCTTTCGAAGGACCCTTCTGTTGTGGGGTTGCTGAAGGTCAAAGAACAACAGGTGCCAATTGCCACCACAACAGTGCACCGGCGGCAATACCGAACCAACCGAGACTCCCTGATTCCCATCTGTGAGCTCATTCGGCGACTGGAGAGCCAAGGAGTGATCAGTAAGACCCGTTCACCCTTTAACAGTCCCATATGGCCAGTGCGGAAGTCTAATGGGGAGTGGAGACTAACAGTAGACTATCGTGGCCTGAATGAAGTCACTCCGCCACTGAGTGCTGCCGTGCCGGACATGCTAGAACTTCAATACGAACTGGAGTCAAAGGCAGCCAAGTGGTATGCCACAATTGATATCGCTAATGCATTCTTCTCAATCCCGTTGGCAGCAGAGTGCAGGCCACAGTTTGCTTTCACTTGGAGGGGTGTCCAGTACACCTGGAATCGACTGCCCCAGGGGTGGAAACACAGCCCTACCATTTGCCATGGACTGATCCATACTGCACTGGAACAGGGTGGAGCTCCGGAACACCTTCAGTACATTGATGACATCATCGTGTGGGGCAACACAGCAGAAGATGTTTTCGAGAAAGGGAAGAAAATAGTCCAAATCCTTCTGAAGGCTGGTTTTGCCATAAAAGAAAGTAAAGTGAAGGGACCTGCACAGGAGATTCAGTTTTTGGGAATAAAATGGCAAGATGGACGTCGGCAGATCCCAATGGATGTGATCAACAAAATAACCGCCATGTCTCCACCAACTAGCAAAAAGGAAACACAAGCTTTTTTAGGCGTTGTGGGTTTTTGGAGAATGCATATTCCAAATTACAGTCTGATTGTAAGCCCTCTCTATCAAGTGACCCGGAAGAAGAGTGATTTCAAATGGGGCCCTGAGCAACGACAGGCCTTTGAACAGATAAAGCAGGAGATAGTTCATGCAGTAGCCCTTGGGCCAGTCCGGGCAGGACAAGATGTAAAAAACGTGCTCTACACTGCAGCCGGGGAGAATGGCCCTACCTGGAGCCTCTGGCAGAAAGCACCAGGGGAGACCCGAGGTCGGCCCCTAGGGTTCTGGAGTCGGGGATACAGAGGGTCCGAAGCACGCTACACTCCAACTGAAAAAGAGATATTGGCAGCATATGAAGGGGTTCGAGCTGCTTCAGAAGTGATCGGTACTGAAGCACAGCTCCTTCTGGCACCTCGACTGCCGGTGCTGGGCTGGATGTTCAAAGGGAGGGTCCCCTCTACACATCACGCAACTGATGCTACATGGAGTAAGTGGGTCGCACTGATCACCCAACGGGCTCGAATAGGAAATCCCAGCCGCCCAGGAATCTTGGAAGTGATCATGGACTGGCCAGAAGGCAAAGATTTTGGAATGTCACCAGAGGAGGAGGTGACACGTGCTGAAGAGGCCCCACTGTATAATAAACTGCCAGAAAATGAGAAGCAATATGCCCTGTTCACTGATGGGTCTTGTCGTCTGGTGGGAAAGCATCGGAGATGGAAGGCTGCTGTATGGAGTCCTATACGGCAAGTCGCAGAAACTGCTGAAGGAGAAGGTGAATCAAGTCAGTTTGCAGAAGTAAAGGCCATCCAGCTGGCTTTAGACATTGCTGAACGAGAAAAATGGCCAGTGCTCTATCTTTATACTGACTCATGGATGGTGGCAAATGCCCTGTGGGGGTGGTTACAGCAATGGAAGCAGAACAACTGGCAGCGCAGAGGCAAACCCATCTGGGCTGCTGCATTGTGGCAAGATATTGCTGCCCGGGTGGAGAACCTGGTTGTGAAGGTACGTCATGTGGATGCTCATGTCCCCAAGAGTCGGGCCACTGAAGAACATCAGAACAACCAACAGGTGGATCAGGCTGCTAAGATTGAAGTGGCTCAAGTAGATCTAGACTGGCAACATAAAGGTGAACTATTTATAGCTCGGTGGGCCCACGACACCTCAGGCCATCAAGGAAGAGATGCAACATACAGATGGGCTCGTGACCGAGGGGTGGACTTGACCATGGACACTATTGCACAGGTCATCCATGAATGTGAAACATGCGCTGCAATCAAGCAAGCCAAGCGGGTAAAACCTCTGTGGTATGGAGGACGATGGCTGAAGTATAAATATGGGGAGGCCTGGCAGATTGATTATATCACACTGCCACAAACCCGCCAAGGCAAACGCCATGTGCTTACAATGGTGGAAGCAACCACCGGATGGCTGGAAACATATCCCGTGCCCCATGCCACCGCCCGGAACACTATCCTGGGCCTTGAAAAACAAGTTTTATGGCGACATGGCACCCCAGAAAGAATTGAGTCAGACAACGGGACTCATTTCCGAAATAACCTCATAGACACCTGGGCCAAAGAGCATGGCATTGAGTGGGTGTATCACATCCCCTATCATGCACCAGCCTCTGGGAAAATTGAACGATACAATGGATTGTTAAAGACTACACTGAGAGCAATGGGGGGTGGGACATTCAAACACTGGGATACACATTTAGCAAAAGCCACCTGGTTAGTCAACACTAGGGGATCTGCCAATCGAGCTGGGCCTGCCCAGTCAGGACTCTTACGTACTGTGGAAGGGGATAAAGTCCCTGTAGTGCATGTAAAAAATATGCTGGGGAAAACCGTCTGGGTTGTTCCTGTCTCGGGCAAAGGCAAACCCATTCGTGGGATTGCTTTTGCTCGAGGACCTGGGTGCACTTGGTGGGTAATGCGGGAGGATGGAGGAGTTCGATGTGTGCCTCAAGGGGATTTGATTTTGGGTGAAAATAGCCAATGAACTGAACGGTATGCTGTTAATTGCTATATGATATTGTATGTCATCACTCCTATGGTTGCTATATGCTGTATCAATGGTATCATAGTAAGAATTTCCAAAATTAATGAAGAATGAACTTTGATTGAACCAAACAACGTGTAGCGGTGGTGGAACAAAGACTGGCTTCAGCATGCAACAATCCAACACCACGCAGACCATCTCTCCAGCCTTGAAAGACTGTTACGATAGATGGAGCCCAAAGTTATGGACTGAATGAACTCAATGGACATGTGTGGACCCTCTACAGATGTTCTACAGGGATGGTCCATAGACTACGGGAATGATAAATGATATCTACGTATGTCATCAAAGGATGGGGAGGCGGGTGGTGGTTATTGAGGTCATATTGGATAGTATGAGACCTGAGCATGACGTAAATGGTATGGAATAAGGGGTGGATACTGTCATGGTTTTAGCTGGGATAGTTGATTTTTCTTCACTGTAGCTAGCATAGTGCTGTGTTTTAGACTTGGTATGTAAATAATGTTGATAACACCCTGGTGTTTTAGTTGTTGCTGGGTAGTGTTTACACTAGTCAAGGACTTTCTAGCTTCCCATGCTCCGCCAGGTGCACAAGAAGCCGGGAGGGGAGGGGATACAACCAGGAGAGCTGATTCGAATTGGCCAAAGGGTATTCCATATCATGTGACGTCATGCCCAGTATATTAACTGGGGGAAATTGGCTGGGGGGGGGCAGCGATCGCGGCTCGGGGACCGGCAGCGTCGGTCGGCGGGTGGTGAGCGGTTGCAGCACTTGTTGTTCAGTTTTGGTTTTGTTTTTTTTTCTTTCCCTCTCCTTCTAGTGTTTCCTCTCTCTCTCGCTCATTATTTTCCTTTTCATTATATTAGTATTATTGCTGTTTTATTCTAATTATTAAACTGTTCTTATCTCAACCCACGAGTTTTCTTACTTTGGCCCTTCCGATTCTCTCCCCCATCCCACAAGGGTGGGGGAGTGAGCGAGCGGCTGTGTGGTGCTCAGTTGCTGACCGGGGCTAAACCACAACAATGAAAGAAAATGTAAAAGAGAGGACTGTAAAATAGAGTCAGATAATAACTGCAGGTAGTAATTGGAAAAGAAATGCAGTCACACAAAAATATGAATGTGTATTTCTGTAGATATATTTAGGCCCACACAGGTCTTTAGGATATAGGTAACCAAAGCCATACCACCATAATATATAACAGGGGAGAAGGAAGAATATGACCTTCAGTTTATCTTTTACCTACTGCTCATAGAAAACAAATGGGCTTAATGCTTGCCAGAACGCTAACAAATCCTGAATATCATGGAATGAGATGGGGAGAACAATTGCCATATGAACAGCTAGTGAATCTTAGGTGTTTGGGTATGAACCATGGCAGCACAGTTTTCTTGTAAATCCAGAATATTAATCCTGGCTCCAACATTGACTTGGCACATAGATTAAGTTACGACATATTATTCTCTACCCTTTTTATTTGTAGGGTTCTAATGCTCTCCTTTGGTCAGTCCTACTTTGCCTCCTGCTGTATACCATCCTGCCTGTTTTCCCATTCCCCCTGGAAGAAGTAGAATGAATTACATTTCTCTCTGAAAGAAACATCTTTCAGTGTATTTGTCAGCTACTTCTTTTTTAAAGCTGATATACTATTCATTTTTCTCTACTCTTTATCTTGTCTCCACTACAACAGAATGTCAGTTAATCAGGATGACTTTTGTTTGAATTTAGCAATTCCCTAAATGGGGCATAGTTATTAGCTGAGATTAGATCTACACAAATACCACAGTATTTGAACTGTTCTGTCATTTACAACTTCAATCCCTGGTGTCTTGCTAGGATATTCCAATTTCAGTTTGAAAGTACAAGTCATACTAAATCCCACTCCTACAATTTATACATACATCCTCCCAATCTCACAAAGTACACCATTATTTTAGGATTTAATCCCTTATTACTAGTCCAGAAATCTGCTAATTTAGCACTAAGCAACTTATACTGTCGTTTCCTTTGTTCGCTTACAGTTTTCTTCGTATTCATTTTTTCATTACTCCGTTATTATTTTCAAATATTACCTACTACCTATGTAGTCTTTATTGCATCACCAATAACACCCATAAGCAAGCACCTACATCTCTTTGAAAGATCCTCAAATCCTTATTTTTTCAGTTCCCTCTTCTTTAACAGAGGTCTCTATTCTGACCCTGTTGCAAAACATGGTGGTTTTTGGCTTTTGAGAAGGCTAAAATAAAGTGAGAGGCTAACGAAGTGTTGCAGGATCAAATTCCCAGTGGAGCTACTGACTCTCCTGTTCCTGAGTTACTCTTGGATAGAGCCTCATCAGCATTGTCCAGAGCCTGGACAAGGTACATCAGGTCATCCTAATGTACAAGGACAGTGATGATTACTGGCAATTTTTTTCCCTGTAACTCAGAGATCATGGTTCAGTTTCTAGCCTAATTATGGTCGTATAAACTATAATTAGTTTCTCCTGTTTACCAATTAGCCTGGAGGATTTGCTGAATGTATTTTGATGCTCAGCCACCAGGTACTTGCAGAAAACGCAGATTATGAGCTATGAATTCATTTGTAACACAGTGGAATCTAAATAAAGAATGAATACTTCGCCATTTATTTGTGTAATAACATCAACTACACAAACTAATTTTTGTAAAAGTCAATGGAGTCTTATTCCCTGGCAGTAACATGTGGACAAAAAACCCCAAAACAAACATACAGAGTACATTTATAAATAATCTCTTTTTTTTCTCTTTTTAGTTCAGAAAACTCATATTATCTCATCTAAATTGTTTTATCTGATATTTCTTGTTCCAAATTTTATTAGTGCTATAAATGGTTACAGTAGCATTTTTTTCAACTGGTTCCGTTGTTTTTTATCTATTTGTAAAGAACATGAGTATAATGAAAAAACCTTCCTATAAGCTTCCTGAGGCAGTGAGATTCCGGGGGGAGCAGGAAAGTCCTTCAATTCAACTAAAAGTTTTGGAGCTTTGCCTAAAGAAAACCAGAAGACCAAAATAACTACTGATTTAACAATAGGTGCAGTTAATGTTCCTTAACATTTTCCTATTAAAAAACTAAGTTTCTAAATAGTTTTCTCTTTAAATTACAGGATGATGTTCCTTCTAATAAATATAGTTTTCTTTTTAAATTGCAGAATAATGTTGCTTCTAATAAATATTTTTACCTTGTCACACGAGAGTTCAAATAATTTTTCCAATACTATTTTAGTGTCTAGTTCAACCATAAAAAGATTCTCAAATGACTGAAAAGAAAAAACCCCTCTTCTTTAGTGAGTGCAACAATTCCTGAAGGAAAGTGCATTTTTTTTCACTTCCAGGTTACAAAAAAATCCCCAAAAGTTCTCTTGAGAGAACCACGTGCTTTCCACCCAGCTCCACTTCCCTTAAAGATGCTAAGGGTGGGAGTCAGCTGATGCCAGTGAACTTACTGTCTAGGCGCCCCTTAACAGTGAAGACAAAGTGGTACTTCTAAGGCACAAGGCACCCTGTCCTAAAGCAGACATTTGAGACAGACCAGATGACTAGCTCAGATGCTATCACATGTTGTCTACCACAATGTCAGATTAAATCCATTCTGCAGACCAATTTTTCTGAGTTCCCAAATCCTTACACTTAAGACAGCATCCATCCAGAAGGATCTCCACGTACTCAACTGCATAGAGGCCAATAACGGCATCTGTCCTGCATTTCTTCACAGCGGCCCCTACTAAAATGAGAGGTTACATCAACGATGGCATCTTTCATCCCAAGAAATAGTACAGTGACAACAGCTCACATGGCTCAACAGAGAGATAAACTGAGAACCATGCCTACAGCAGGAACGTACTTAGTCTCACAGACTTTATTTGGACAGTCTTAACAGTTCATTGATTAACTAATGTCAAGTGGGCTTGTTTTACCAAGGAAAAGAAGGGAAGTTTAGTAAGCGCTTTAGCAGTTTAACAGAATCCCACAGTATTTAGTGCAGAAAACAACCAGGGTGTTTACACTGTTCAGCTCCCTATTTTTTCTCCATTTCATAGGCAGCGTTTTTTCAAAACATCCCAATTAAAACACTTGTCAAATGACTCATTTTTCTAGACTCACCATGGCCATAATTCCACTTTCAGAAGCTAGCTCAAATAACATGAAAGTTGGCTTCGTAGTACACCCTGAGTGAATCAACAGGCTCCAATGGTTTGCTGATTCCATTAGTCTTTTCCTGACAGTTTTACAGCAAAACAAAAAATATCTTGAAAAAAATCCTTGGTGAACATGAAACCCCTAGTGGCTTTAATCTAACGCATCTTTGATTTTAACTGGTAGAGACATGACACAATAATTCCCTCTCACACAAACGTTAGGAAAAAGAAAATACTTTTTAGGTAGTGCTAATTTTTAAAATTACAGCACAAAACTATCACAGGCAGTCAACACTACCCACGATCTTCTTCCTTAGTTAAAAGAAAAGATTATATAAAGATATACAATAATGTACCTGATTTATGAATGATATGGTTTATTGCATCACATTTAAGGAATCATCTCGTGATTTTGTAGTATACAGCAATCGACAGCTGTAACTGATTAAATATTGAAGCTGAGACATTTAATCTATCCTGATAGCCATTTATGGCAAGCACTATATACCACAAAGCAATAAAGATTATGGCTATTATACAAAAACTATACCACAAAAAAGAGAAAAGGAAAAAATATCTCCCGCTATCTCAGAAAATCGGCCCTATTAATATTCTTTGGATTCTCCAAGAGATGATCAGTGTATATAGTACTTTACTGAGAATGAAAGTCTGTCCTTGACATCAATACACTTTAGATGTAGGTAATGTGATGACAGAAATAATCTTCACAACAACCAATCTGGCCATTTTGGAAGTAAAACACAGGCCAGGTCATATCCTAATTAAATCAGGTTTAAGAGATTGTCCTTAGATAATTATTCATTACAAGGATTCCTGCCCTTGCTAAAGGATTAGTCCTGCTCATTGTTAGGTTAACTATCTGTTTACCTGCCTTGCTTGTTAAATTTGCAGCCTGAGAACGTGTCATGCCTCCATGTAAGTGTACTTGCACTAATGAGAAATACATCTAATCAATGCCTAGTACACATCTTCCCTTCCCTGGCCCCTAGCATCCTCTCCCAGACAACCTCACTGCTGATGACAGCTTTCATGGAAAAGTGTTCAAACAAAATGCAAAGTAGTGGCAGCAACCGATTCACAGCTTTCTAACACCACGATTATCATAATTACATTGTTTAACTGCTATTATCTTAACTGTTAAACACACACAATAATTCATTTTTCCACTATGAATGTTCTCCACATGTATAATTTCAGCACTGTATGTGCAACAGGAATGTAATAAAATTAAGTCACGTATGAGTGAGTTTTACAAGGTACGGTTCCAGGAGCTATTAATTTATAGCCATTCACAGTATATTTAAATTTTACAGGCAGTGTTATCAATGGTGTCTCTGTAACACATTTACATTGCAATTCTATTACTTTTGAATTTTGCATTCTCTTAAACAAGACAGGGGGGACTCCATTAATATACTCGAAGATACTATTAAGTGCTTCACCCTCTCAGAGTGTGGTAGTTACCATATTCATCTCCTCCTCCCCACACTTCTCTGTTTGGGTACTTCAGTGACCCCAATATACAATGCTAGTAATTGGGTCTTTGAATTGAACATCAGAGAATTTGCATACACTTCCTTTCAATCTTCCCTCTCCCCAGAAAGCAGAAATCATAGAATCATTATTTAAGAAACATTGAGAACTGGAAGGCAAGTAGTTATATAGAGTTGTTGGGTTTGTTTGGGGTTTTTTGGAGGTTTTGGGTGTTGGTTTTCTTTTTCTTTTTTTTTTATTGATGAGTAAATCTGAAGTATAGCTATTTAAAAAATATATAGATATAGCAATAAGTATCAAAAGCAGGACTACAGCCCAGCAATTGTAACCTACCAGATCCATCAGCCATCAAGACCTATAGAAGTCCTTCAAAATTAATTTAGCTTTTATTCAGAGAACTACTGACATTGCAGTGGATTTGACCAGGTCAGTAGGACTTTTCAGCGCATAACCACGTGAGCCTGCAAAACTACCTGACGCTCCTCAGGTATCATGGACATTAACAAAGTTGTGGGGGAAAAGCATTTCTTTTTAAGCATACAGCATGATGATGACGACCTGGATTTTCTGTCTTTTCTATAGAACTGATGACAAACATTTTGCAAACTAGCAACCAAAAATAAATCATTAAATTATTAGAGGACAAAGTTGCCAACCTGAACAGCTATGTCTTGTTTGCATCATCTGAAACTAACATCTGCATATTTTATTTTCTATTAGAAGTCATTTTTCTGTTCACTGAAGTACACTTGTTTTGCGTTATTGTTGCTGTATGGTCCCTGGGACATGCACAAACCCCTAAATTTCACGTTTCCAACACAGTGAAATCTCAGTATTACCCTGTTGCAAGATATATATGATTGAACCAAAATGCAACTTCATCACGGAGGAAGTAAATTATGTTTGAACAGAGATACAGAGCAGGAAAACTTGGATTATTTACATTATAGGTGAAATACTGTCCTATATATAATACCTTGTGTGGCCCCAATACATTCATCCTTCACTCGTGTGATCCAGCATTCGATATATCCAGCAGTCAGCCAGACAACCATCTGATTGCTCCAGCAGCATGGATCCAGAGTCTACAGCCGAAAGGGGACAATCTTGTCCACTTTAAGACTAATCTAGGAATGGAGTCTTAATATGTCACTCTGTCATGATTTGTACTTGCATTATAATTTGTTTTTAAATGCTAGATTAATAATTTATTTCTGCTGGTTCTTCTTGCATTGATAATCTTAGCATCTCTACAGATTAACGTATTTCCTCTGGTTGCTTTAGAGTGTTTAATAGCACTTTCTTCTCCCGCTGTGTTCTCAACAGTACTATTTTCACTCAATACACCTTAGGTTAATTGGCAAGAGATAGGACTATCATGATGATGCTGGTCTTCAGACGTATCTACAAATTAGGCGGCTTACAACATTTTCACTGCAATTCTTAGCTTCAGAGCTGTAGTAGTTTACCAAAGAACAGTTAGCGTGCAAGTAAGATGTTCCTGTGTGTACAGTTGTTTTTTAGGTTCAGCCAGTTCCCATTTTTCACAGAGGAAACCGCTACAGGATAAGCAGAACCACTGTTTTTCTGGGTTTGTTGGGTTTTTTTGATCCTGGCTCAAAGCCAAATTTCTGTTTGCAAAAGTTGTCCTTCTTAGTACCTTTTATTCAAAAGGCTTTTATGTCTGAAGTAGAGCTAGTTAAGCAAAAGGATAATCATTCTGTGAGAAGCAGGTGGTTCTCCTGGAATGCAGGAAGTCTCAGCACTTCCAGTAAGGGAAATGGGTAGGAAATGCCATACACCCAGATTACTCAGTGTTCCAGAGCTCTTCTAACCCACACAAACACATAGTCTTACTGAGCCAGAGGTTGATTCAAAACTCTGGTTTTAAGATAAATGGTCTAAAATGGGCTATTGGGTATTCTAGCATGGAGTATGGTGTTCTGAACAATGTAATTTTCCTTCTCAGAATAAAAATGTCAAGGGCCTCACATTTGAGGGGGAAAAAGAGCCACTGTGAAATATTCAGAAAAGCTCTGTCATACTAGCTACCTTGAAAGAAAATTCATAGAAAATACACAGAAATGGGAATAGACACAAATATGGAAACCAGCTGAGTTTCATGGCAGCACCACACTGATTCAAGGTTTTTAATGAAAAAGAAAATTTTGGTAGATGAAGATGCAATTATTGAAGAGAGCACAAGAAACTAAAAACTTCAAAGTGAATGGATAGGGCTGTAGGAAAGAAAAGAAAAAAAGAATCAAAACCAATTGAGCTATTTCAGGGAACTCTCCAACATACCTTTAACGAGGCAACAAAGGGTCCTTTGAAAGTAGAGTGTTAGGCACTTATTTAAACAAGCCTAAGTGGAAAAAATACCAATTATAGTAAAGGCTTATTTTTGTAATAAAAAAATAATAGACTACAACAATAGAATTGTTAAGATGATGTCTTTCAAATTATTTGACTGCATAGAAGACAGAAAGGGAATGATGATATGTGCCTGCTCTGGGTGCACAAAAAAGGATGATCAATGTTCTGAAAGGTGAGAACTCAGAAAACCCAGAAGACATTTAGATATATCAGAAGTTACAGAAACAATTTTGCAATGAAGGCCCTAAAGGAGAATAAAGTAAGAGAGAAAATGAACAAGAAATACTTCAGCAAGAGAATTTCTGCATATTAGTTCTTTCTTAAATAAAGTTTATCCAATTTCCTGGCAAGAATCAAGAATTATGGCTGGGAGAAATGTAAGCATAAATGAAGGTGAAAGATGTCATTTCTAGTCTCAGATCAATGTCATTTGATGCAGCCTTAATCATTAAACTGCAAGGGGAATCCAATTTTTACTTAATTTAATTAAAATATTGGAATCCTATTAGATTTGATTCTGTACAGAAAAATACTCCATGTTCATCAGCTTAGTGTGTCTTGTCGAACTGTGCATTGACTAATTTGGCTGATATCAACTATTATTTTATCTATCTGTGTCCTTCACTGGAGAAAAGAGCCCAGGTCATCACTCCAAAGGCTCCAAAAACTGACAGTCAGAGAAGAGATCTGTCCCAACCCAATGTTGGCGGGGGGGGGAGGTTCAATATCATCCCAAGAGTGAGATTAAGACACAAACGAGGTCAAATGTCGTATGTCCAAAACAACTTTTATTACCAAAAAGCAAACCGAAATAATAGTGATAGGATAGGATAGGATAGAATAACAGGGCAGAAATCAAGCAAGCAGTCGGAATAGAGTTGCAAGAATAGTCACCACCATGGATCCGCGGCGTCCCGGGGCTCCAAGCCTCTCCGTGCTTCAGTGGTGGGCGATTGCACCACGGTCTGTCTCAACAGTCCTTTTATCTCTGCTCAAGAGCTACAGTTTCTGACAACGGTGGTTGCTTCCAGGGCAACAGCGCGCCTCCACATTCCTGATTTCGGTGGCCTTGCAGCTGCTCAGTGAGGAGTTACAACTTTTCACCTAGACAAGCGATCCACAGGTGTGTTCCTCGCACAAGCAATCTTCTGAGTCAAAAGCTCCACAGTCCAGTCTCTTACAAGGTCAGAGTTAAAATGCTGAAGTGTCTCCAGGTTCCCCTTCGCTCTCCACTAAATCCACTTCTAGAAAAAGGTTTCAGCTTCTCAGTATTTGAATTCAGGGTGTTGCTTAAAGTACTACAGTGCAAGATATGCTACACTGCAGAGACGATGTCCTCTTAAAGAGCTTATTTTAAATTTTACTGACTTTTCATATCTCTGTTACATGTTTGCAATAGACTATCCAACTGGACTTGAAAAGAGAAGCAGTAAAAACTTGCCAGTTTTCTTAATAATTGAGAACAATTCATTATTTTCTTTGTTATGGATTTGAGTATTTTTTGCTTTAAGTTTCCTTTTAGAAACTATATCAACTGACAAATTCCAGAAAATTGAACATGATCTCCTTATATCATCCTCTTACAATGGTAGCGTATTTTAAAGTGACAGAAATAAAGTCACTGCATCTAGAAAAGATCCTGAATCTTTGACAATTACTCACATAATGCTGTGGAATTAAAGGAGAAAATTAGAAAGAAGAAACTAATTAGCACTATTCTATTAATTCACGATCTGTACATCACCCAGAATAACTGGCAAGCCCTTATGACTTATTTGAAGGGAATTCTAATGACACATTCATTTCAGCAAAAGAAGTATGACACCAAGAGAGAAAAATAATTATTCTCATAAAAAAAAAAAAAAAGTTGCATTAATTCCATTGGGAAGCCAAAAAAACCAAGACACATTGAAATAATTCCTGGGAAAGTGACAGGTGTTTCAAAACTAAGCAACAAAAAACGTCAGTAGGAGACTACATAACTCCAGGGCAACTACCTGCAAATGAAAGATCAGCAGTAATTTATGCACATGACAATTAAAAAAGAGAGTAGAAAAGTAGCCTGAAATGTGAAACCTCTGCACAAGCACACCATAAGCTCTGCCTTCTTGGAGCACAAAGGAAATCAAATGCGATCAAAGGATTTCTGCTAAACAAAACTGACTACAACTATTCAGTATAGGAGAATTGTAATATAAGTGACAAAGATATTAGCAAGAGGAAGTGATAGCAACTGCAGACAGACTAATAACTATAGAAAACATCAGATTACCAGGCTTTGTTGCTGTTGAAAAACATGGCTATTTGTCTTAGGTTCTGTTCTGCAAATCTTCACTTATTTGCAATGTTCCTCACAGCACGGTGTTCATTACCATTAATTAGCTGAACTTCATTTCCACAGGGACTGCAAAAGCAGTAGAATCATTGCAAAGGTAGAAAATAATAGGTATGCAGTTCTAGGGCTCCCTACCAGTTCTCAACCCTTTCCTATAGTCACTCCGGAAAGGCGCTTTCTGGCTGGATACTCCATTTGTCAGCAGCAGGCTGCTGCCTGCAACACAGCAGCATCCTCTTCAGAAGGAAAACCCTGAGAACCCTTTACCAGCCAGGTTGCACAGCCCTTATTCCCTGGCCTTGTTTGAGCCAGGCAGAACCTCCAAACAGCCAGTGTGTAAAAATTATGATGGTACAAATCCACAGCAGGAACAGTGGCAGCTGAGCTGATGAACCCACTGTGACCCGCAACTGGCAGCTTAGAGATGCCAGACTCCCCGTGCCATCCTTGTCAACGTTTGGGTGTTCACATTTTTCAAAGGCTCTGGCACCCTTTGTATATATAAAAAATGCAGTTCTTTGTTTGTTTGGAGGTTGCAGGGGGTGTTTGGGGTTTTTTGCTGGTTTTCAGGGGTTTTTTTGTTGGGGTTCTTTGTTGGGTTTTGTTTTTTTTTTTTGTTTGTTTTTTTTTTGTTTGTTTGGGTTTTTTTTTTGTTTGTTTGTTTTTTGTTTTTGTTTTTTGGTTGGTTGGTTGGGTTTTTGGGGGATTGTTTTGTTTTGTTTTTTAGAGAAAAGGTTTTGCCAGTTAGGCAAAATTCTGTACTGGATGTGAGATACGAATATGTTTTGTAGCAGAATTCTGGTTTTCCCTTGTCAGTAGCTACCTAACATTATCAAGAGCCATTTTCATCAAATGATTTACTCTACAGACACTTTGCCAATACATCACTGTTTCCCAAACTCTATTTATCTAGTGAAAATGCACACTCTTTTCCCTGAACACCAAGTTAAATCCTGCAGTAACAGAAAAGTTTCTTTAATGAAAAAAGTGCATCAAGGTTTACTGATTATGATTCTACAAGAGATAGAAGTTTTTTGTTTTACTTTCCTACAGCTGAATATCCCACAGATTTAAACTTTCTACATGCCAGATATCCCTGTGTCTCTTTGGAACCAGTTGTAGAAGACTCAGTGTAACATGTACAAAGGAGACAGATAACAGTCACAGATGGTGTGCCCCAACTGTGGGATTTGTTTGTTTGCTTTAACAAATGACGCTGGTCTTTCTAGAAATAGATTTATTTCCCTTTATTTCCCTTACTTCTCCTGTATGCCTCTCTCTTTTTGCATTTTTTTAAAAAACCTCCAGAATATGAAAGCAATTATGACTTTAGCAATTATTTCATAAGTACTTTTACAATTCTAATATCCAGCCAAGTATCTTCTTAATGTACTAAGTTTGCCTATAATTTATGAGTTATAGAACTAAAATATCCAAATCAATATCCAGAAAGTATCACATCTTTAAACCAAATTAACTTATGTAGGAGCAGTTAATCCTTGGTGTCAAGCCATGCTGCCTTTTTTTTTTTTTCCCCTTAAGTAATTTAAAAGATAATTTCCCTGAGGATTTAAAAGCACTGAGATATGCTATATGGAATAGCATCAGCTCTGCCTGGGAAGAAGGACACACTTCACATGTCTTTAAAATGAATTGCAAGAAAATGTAATGTAGCCTTCCTGGTTACTTTCATCATAGTGCTACCTATTTATTATCGAGAAAATGTCAAATTCAGATGTTAATTCAGGAAGCAAAATCTTATAGGTTGAGCCATGAAAGTGATACTCGTAATGCACAAAGAAAAGCAGCAAAACATCTCAAAGGGAACTAAGACAAAGAATCTGAGCTTGAGTATATCTGTAATTAAAATGGATAGTGCACATACAGGCATGTTTTATAGGTACATACTAAGATGCAAAGCTGCTGCGCTAAGCAAGCCCAGAGCAGCAGGAATGGATTCCCACAGAACCAAAAAATCAGAAAGTGCATTGTCCTATTAATATGTGCAATGCAGAATCATGAGAAGCAGACGATGCTGTGGGTTCAAATGCTGCCATGATGCATATGATGCTCAGCTCTGGCACATGCAGTGCTCCGAGTTTAGATGTCACTGCATCTGACTGCTAGTCAGTCTGCCTGTGGCCATGTATGATTCTGCTGAAAGCAGTTTTATCAAATAAAAAGATTATGACTGCTGAAGAAAATGGAAATACATTCTCAAGCATTACCTTAAAAATACAAATTTTTATGCCTAATACTTTGATTTCCCTGCACTCTGCTGAGCAGCCACCCATCTTCAACATAAGCTCTCCAGACCACAAATCTTCCACATTTATTTTAAAACCTATAGCTCCCCAAACAGACTTGAGCCAAAATCGAGTGAGTGATCTTGAATTTAAATCCCTGCATGAGCTAGGACGAGTTTGTAGACATACTGGACTAGTTGCACCTGCACGCACCATATTACCAGGCAACTAGTTTGTACTAGACGAAGGAAAGGGTCTGCTCCAGATGTGTGAAAATCATATCCAGCAACCCAGCTTTCTTCACCATGAACACAGTTATGGAAAACAGTACTAAAAACCACAGATCTTATAGCTTTCAGATCAGAACGTGGTCACTCCACATTTGCTCCAAAACAAAAAACCACACCCAACAACTTAAATTTAGTAAAACAGGTGAAAAAATTACACTAACCATATATGTTTACACCCAAGATAACTCTCAAAAACTTGTAATGTTCTTAATTTTATAGTCCTGGAGAAGGCAGTACTTTGACAGAGTACTTAGGTATTTATAACCCCGCACTGCTGGACACACACACACAAAAAAAAAAAAAAAAAAAAAAAAAAAAAAAAAAAACCAAAAACAAAAAAAAACACCTTTGTGGGCATATAGTGTAAAGTATTTATAAAGAGAAATTATGTTATTTTAAACTCAATGTGCTAATTAATTGAGCACAGTATGTTGTTTAGCAGTACCTTAAGTTCCTGAAGAAAAAGACCAATGTCTAACTGAAGTTGCCCACCTGGAAAATTGTGGTACTTGCTCAAAGTTATCAGAATAGACTCATTTACTGTAGTGGCAGTGTACAAAAATAGTCTTGTGTATAAAACATTATCCCGATTATAGGATTACTCTTGTTAGCAGCCAGTCATTTTAAAGCATCGCTACACTTCTTAAAGCAAGAGAGTACTGTGTTATTTTACAGTAGTGAATACTGCACCCTAATCATGGAACTCCTTAGGATAATTACCGCTCAAATACCAGGGTAGTTGACTAAGCTCTCTCAATACCTGTAACGCAAAGGTATTACATATGAGGTAAATCTCAAGAGACTAAGTTTCCAGATGTTAACTGGCTTCCTAGTGCACTGTCCCTGCAGGTCACCATTACATCTTTATGGAGACACAGGATCCTTCACTGGGAGACCCATGCTCTGCCTTTGCCTTGAGCGAAGGGCTGGCAGCTGCTTAGAAGGATCTGTCTATCCACCGGTCAGCTATTTGCAAACCACCACAACAAAATCTAATGGAGCAAAATGTAGTGGAGAAGCTTACTGCCTGGGCAGAAAAGCATTAAGGCAGACTGTGATAAAGGGAAACAAAGGGTTTTAATAACTGCAAGATCCCTGTTGAGTCATTAGCCAGCAATAACCGCCAAACAAGACAGTGTCCTTTACCTACTCAGCCTTGCCTGAACAAACAAGGGAAATAATCACCCAGAATCTGACCCTCTACAAATTAAATGACCTGCTTGTGCCTGCATGGGAATGAAAACTCACTCTTCCTCACCGCTAACAGCCCCAACAAGCCATCACCTACATGACTTACACTCCTTCCCCAAGGAAGAGAGCGAGACATGAGTCCTTAGGGTATTAATGCAGTTCTTATTCACACATGCCCATCTCTCTATTTAACAAGTATGAAATAACTGAAGGAGCAAGGAATTAATTTGGGGACTGAGCACTGTTGGGCAATCAGACAAGGCTCTTGAAACCTGGTATCCTACATACTTAGCCAAACAGTAAAAAGAGAATTCAGGTCATTTTTTGTGAGGCATGAAACTATTTAATCTGTCCTATTAGAAGGAACTCATTTTACCAATAGTATGAAAAGTAAACAGAAAAAGAAAATTAGTGACAGCAGAGTTTGCTCTCCCATATGCTTTTCCATCTCACTCACTATTTTACATGGCACTATAAATGATTTCAGACTGCTTGTTTACAAGTAATGAGCCATTCAGCAGAATCTTAGCAGATACCTAACAAGATGCACTTCTCTAATTGACTTCATCGTTGGAGTAATTAACGAGATCCAACTTACTTTCTTTATATGAAATGTGCTCAAGTTGTTCCAAGCATTGTACAAACATTTTCTCCAGGAATGCTTGTGTACAACAAATTTTGAAGACGAAATTCATAGTCTGTTTTAGATGAGGAAACAAGTGCATAAATGCCCTTGTGAATATCAAGGTGAAGTAAGTTTTCAGCTTTTTGTATGACACATTTTTGTCATTGTAATTATCAGTGATGGCTGGAGCTGACATTCCTAGTAATATGTTTTCAAAATAATTCTCAAGAAACCTAGTGAGGAGAGAATAAGTCAAACAGGCTGGTATCCAAAAAGTCACACTGGACAAATCTCTTGGAATTGCAAAATTTTGATGACAAAACAAAACCACTTCATGTCTGTCCACATGTTCCAAATTTTCACTCTAACACAGACTGATTCGAAGTCTGATCCCTCGCGTGCGAAAATCAAGAGAAACAGCTCAAGTCTGCAGCATGCAAACAGGGAGAGACCAGAATAAGCAAGAATCTCAGGAGACACAGAAACATGTACAAACTGAAGTACCAGACATAAAAATGGAGCATAGGCAGAATTTCAGCAAAAACTATTGACCACAGGTGCACACTCCCCAGTAGCCATTGTAGGTCGAGCCACAGCATACACATTGGTTCCTTGCTTTTCCGAGAGCATTTTTATCTCCTCCCAAAAGTAGGGAAGTCTAAAACTAGGACTCTGGCTCTGGTGGAAGAGGCCCAAGAGCAGTTGCTAACTAACCTGGCCTTACACATGAGACTGAATCGCTGCCAGGTGTTGGCAGTTTAGCTAGTGCACACCTTTCCAGACTATCACAATGCAAAACTGGAAAATTGTCCTACTAGGGACAAGCAACGAAAATTCCTCCAGTGAGCACAAGAATATTACACAATTATTACACATATTTGGCAATAGACAATCAGAATCTATAAAAGAAAGGATCTAAATTACAATATTTTTATATCAGTTATAGTTACAAATGCCACTGTCATACGCAGTTTGAAACTACAGATGCCAGTCTCAGGGATCAAAAAGACCTGTTCTGCACTGTAAGAATTGATACAAATGCAGACCCTGTTTCAGAGAATTCATAATTTATGACAAGATACAGTAACTTGATACCAGACAAACAGGGTCAGGGGGTGGACAAATATGAATGTGCTTTTCTGAATTCATGGTTTTGATAATTAGTGCAGTTTCAATTATCCATAATAATAGAGGAGGGGGAGAGGGGGCAGGAAGAGCAATTTTCTCCAGCTTTTCCATTCTGGAGTTTACCAAGGTTTGCTGCTCTTTCAGTTTTGCATTTTAAACTGGATTTCTCTTTCCTTTCACATCCAATTGAGAGCATAATTTTTCATTGTCATTCTGAGATGTGGCAGCAATCAAGTGGAAATAGCAGCCAGTAGCCACAGTAAATCATGACTGGGGAGTAATCAACTTGTCTGTAATTAACCATGGTAACTGGCAAAAAACTGTAGCATCTTATAACTAAAGAGTGGAAAAATTCACATCTAGCATAATTATTGATGATCACTTCAAATAGAATTTATTATTCAGACATATGCAGATTTTAGCAAGAAAGCAGATCATCCAATGCTCTGAACATCCTCACTCTAAATAAATAAGATCATTTCTTCACCCAGACCTTTATTGTGGACTGGCTCTACAGAAAGTCCTGTAAGTTCCCCACGCTTTGGATGATTGCCTTACCAAACAACCGTTTTCAACCAAACCTACAGATTTCTTGAAACCACTATTAAAATTGATGTTTCCTGTGACCTCTGATGTAACTTCTAAATTGTTTAGGGACACTACTACAGTTTATACTTGCACAAGAAACAGAACCAATACTACATTTTAGAGATCTATGGGTCAGAAGAGATCATAGCAACTAGTCTTACCCCAGCCTAGCTCATGCTGTGGATACTTTCAGAGATGAAGAACAAAGAGGTAAGATGTATTATTGTGTCAGAATTTGCAGATCAGAGCCCCATTAATAGTCCACCCTTGGTTGATTTCTATCACATGTTAACACCAACCAATATAATTTCAAATGCTTTCTGTACATAACATAACTGAGCTTCACTCAGACCAGTGGAGAGTTGCCTTAAGTGTTCCCGTACTTGTATTTTGCATAGTCTTTTCACTGATGCAAAACAAGAACAACGTTACCTAATTTAAATGGTGCTACATTCATGCTACACTTACTTTGCACTAATGCGAGTAACTGTGCTTTTACTTACGCAGGTCCCCAGTGAGTGTCAAATCTATGCCAACGAGCACAGGCAGAATAAGGACACAGGTGGTTTAATATCTGTGGATGCTGACAGGACCTGTCAGCATAAATACAATGCACAGTAACTGTCAAAATGCAAATAGCGGAAAAAGTCCCTAAGAACAACTTATTACCATGCTGACCTCCATAAGAACAACTGCTGCGCCATAAGCTTCTAACAGCCTGAAATGTGGAGATATAATTGGTTCTATATAAGCTGAGCTTAGGGCTGCAACAAGAAAAAAATGTTGTTTAGACACTAATTAATCCTATAAAAGTACAAGAAGTGAATTGTGTCATTAAATTGCAACACAGATGTTCCTTGAACTCCATGCTCTATTTAAAAAATAAAAATAAAAGGAGTTGAATATATGTTGCATTAATAGAAACAATTTCTCCTTTTATTAATGAAAAAATAAAAATCTTACTGCCCTGACATTCCAGGCCAGTGGGGCTTTGTGATGACTCTTCTGCTTGCACTGCAAACACCCAATAAAGCCGACAAGCTACAACAGAAGCTGAAAGTAATCTCACAGGAAAACTTAATAGGGCATATTGTTGGATCTAATTCTAGATTTGAATATAGATGCATTCAGCTTTCTGCATTTAGACACCTTGAAAATAGATGTAATACCCGTATCTGAAAAATACATTCCTCTCTGCTGCTCTGGGAATATTTTGACTTTTGCTCCTAGGGCATAAAGATCGTAACACACCTCCTGCTCACAGGAAAATTAATAATGTACTGAATGCCTGATACAAGAAATGAATCATTGTTGTGTATTTCTGTGGTTTCAGATCTGTTTGTTCTGCAAAGCCCTTTGTTCTAATATTTATAAGGTGTCACAGTAAAATGCGTTTTACAGGGAAGCATTTAAAAGTTATCAGTCTTTTGTGAATAAACCATCATATCAGAAATGACTTTCAAATACAAATAATCTGGTCATCTTTGGCTTCCAGTAATTTCTTAAGCTAATTAGATTGTTTAAAAAGAGACAAAAACATCAGCCATTTTAAGTGGCTTCTATTTCTTCGCCTCTTCTCCCCCGCCCCATGCTATGAAATTTGGTAAAATATATCTGGAAACACCATTTAAAGTGTTCATTTTCATTTGGGTAAGAGCTGTGGCAAGGAATAAAACAGGAACATCAACACTAACATCAACACTGTTTCTCATTAGACTGGAGCAGGCAAAATTCCTGATCCTATAAGCTGCACAACTAAATCTTCCCCAGACCGAGGCAGACATTGCATACCTCAGAGAGCGAAGGGGCAAGGAGCTGCTCAGGATGATTCATAGCCCAATGCTGACAAGGATGTTCCAAGGAGTCCCAGCATCAGGCAGGTCGATCTGTGATACGGGTAACTCGCAGGATGGCCAGGCAGAATTACCATCTAAATTTACTAGGTTGTCACAGCTACAACTCTGGGTACAGCAGCTCCCAGCTCCCACTAATCCTGTTGTAACATCAAAACTACGCACAAACTGTTCGCAGACTGCTTGTGGCTCCAAGTACATCTGGGGTGCTGCAAGCCAGAACACCAAGAAATACAAAGGTTTTGCTTGCTTTATTCAATGCCAGAATCACAAATTTGAGGTCTCCTTTACTTTGCTTTTTGATTAATTTTTTACCTTGTACATAAAAACTGATGGCAATATTTCAAAAAGTGAATTTTATTATATAAAAAGCAACATATCCTCCCTCCTCTCTTTTCTCCTACTCTTCCTCCAAGCACTTACAGTGCTCAGAGGAGATACAAGAGCTCAAGTAATTTATTCAAAAAGAAGAAATAGGCAGAACTAAGGAAACAGAACAGCCAGTCCAAAAGTGGCGGGAAAACGAGTTGCTTAGTGAACTGCTTATTCTTCCACTGAGTTATTCACCTTTACACTCAAATATTTCTCAGAATATTTAGTTTTCACTCAGCTTTCAAGGGATGATGAGAGCCTGCCCAGGATCAGGATTTCTTGACAGCACAGAAGAGCCAAACTTGTAAATACTTATGAAAACAGGCCCCAAACTGAGACCAATAAACAACGACTAGAAGAGAGGGTACCTCATGGAAACCAAGGATGACATTAGTTGTGAGAAAACGTTTACAGATTGTTATGTACTTGTTTCCTGTTCCCATCCCCTGTTTCAAAAGGCTCCAATCAACATACCAACTACCAGAAAATTCCCCTAAAAAGGCTCTTTGGTCTGTTGAGTGAGTAATGCAGAGCTCTTCCAGGCCTCCTCTGCCCTAGGCCCACCTGACCAGCAGCTGCTCTTAGGCACATCCAGGCCAGAAAAAACACCAGTATGAATAAATCAGTAATGGTTCTTTACCTTTGGCTCCTGTATCTAAGAAAGAATTTGCCCTAAATAAGCAGTTTGAGACAAGCAAAATGCTGAAGGCCCACAGCTCCCATCGGCAGCTATGGGGGCTATGTGCAGTTCATGGCTCCCTGGCCGTGACAGGCTGCATCTCACAGAATTGGTTTATTACTGTTATTGAGCCTGTTCCTGCATGTAGCTCATTACTGGACATTGAATATAAGGCAGCTTTTGCAAATCTGTTTAGGATTTTGTTGTTGCTGTTGTTATTTACGGAAGTCTTCTGTATTGATATTTTTAAGGGAATAATTTCAAATTGCGGTTAAATGCAGCTACCTCTTTGTCCTCATGAAATACTGACGGCCATTTCAAAGTGCTACAGAGCAGCACTGAACATCATCCTGCACCAAAGACTGAGAAATACTGTGTTCAGCTGGCACTGTGGAAGGGCTGGCAGCATGGATCCCAAATGAGGCATACCCACTGATTTCTGGGTCATCACGCCTATTAATTCCAGTAGCAAATTGGTCATGGTGGGCCTTTCATCCTATATCACCCAGCGAAAATCAGTGAAAGTAAGGTTAGACCCTAAGCAGTCTGTCTTTCTGTTGCCACCACCAAATATCTGGCTATACTTATACCCCAAATTGTTATTTTCCATGAAGAGAACATACCTTCCCATCTGTACTACAGCTTGTTCAATAGTAAACATTTATATATGGCAGAGCATTTTGGCAAGGAAGCACATGAGCACTGCGATTAAAAAGATGGAATTTTCTGCACATTGAACAAACAGCTTAATGCCTTGATTCAGAAATATGCATCTAGTTAAATCCAGGCTTACGGGTCTTCCTTGTACTGATGGATTTAAGTATGTGCTTAAGCGCTTTCCTGAAGCAGAGCTTAAGAGATGGAAAACCTTTTGAAACAACAAGACTGAAAATCAAAAAGCCCTGAAAGATGGCTATTTAAATCTTCACATAATCCTATTTGCTCAGATATTTACAGGACTCCTCCTCTGTCAACGGCAAAAAAATATAATTATTAATAGCTGTAGAGAGTAGGTTAAACATAACTGAGAGCACCAAAGAAAATTATTTTTATAAATTCAGTGTGCTTGCAAATCCTTTTTTCCCCTGCTACCTGAACGTAGATGCTACTATTAGGTAGTCCTAAACTGGGGGCCTGTTATACTTCTCCACGTGGCTGAGTATGAAGAAATTCCTATTCCTATCATGACAACTAGTTCAAGCTGACCTATTAGAAGAAGAGACAGAGAGCACAAGAGAAAAAGGAGCCGTTATTTAAAAATCAGAAATATATTGCCAAAAGGTATGAAAAGACCAAATACTTAGCAAAGCTTCTGTGACAACTTAATTTATCTGAGTAAATGATACGGCAATTTAGAATAAAACTAGAAAGAATGTGACATGTGGAATTAATGAAGTGTATGACGGAGAGGGAATCTGAGGTAAAAAACACAATTACTAATGCATTTAACAAAGTTAGAAATACACAAAACATCTTTCATTAACCCAGGTATCACTAAGAGGGGAAAAAAAAAGCTCTTGTGGACAGATTTACAATAACTATCAGTCTTTTCAGAAATAAATAAAGCATCTTCATTTGGGTAAGCAAAACCCACATGCAGAACGGGAGCATAACCTGAGTGTGACCTACAAGGATGAGAAAGAAAATGCATCAGATGTGTTATTACTGATATAACTAATCACTCTGCTCAAGAAAAGCATAGGTCTGGGAGGAAGACACAAGCACTAAGGAATAGGAGAATGAAGGGGTTTGGCAGAGCTCATTTCAGCAGGAACAAAGCTGGAGATATATTTTAATAACGATGTCCTAGCTCTTCATTCTCTGTAACTCCCAAATATCTGCTGATGTCTATTACGTTATTTACATTTATCAGAATCTTGGCCTTCTTACGGGTCCTACCAGAATGCAACACTGGAAATGACTGTATTGCAGCTAATAATCTGCTCTTGTCTCCAGGGCTGGTAAGTACACACTTATATCCCATCAAAGTCAATGGGACTAATGACATGCTAGAAGTCCAGCATACACTAAATTGTTCTGCTGGAGCAATGTCAGAAATTCATGACTTTTCAGGATTAAAAAAAAAAATAGATGAGAAAGCAGCTAACGTGGAAATGGTAAGAAAAATAATCCTTGCAAAGGATTGTGGCTGTGTTATTGAAGTCTATGACTAGGTCATTATGACTCCCATCGATAGATTACGTGATTGAGTTTTAATCACGGCCCACTCTAAGGGCATAGCCGCCCAATGCTCAATACCAGACAAATTCGATCTACCTAACACCGAAGGTATTCTCAAAAAACAGACACAGCATTTCCTTCATTTGAAGAGTTTTCTCATTTTCATGTATTGGCAGAAAATAATACTGCTAACTCTAGAAAGACTAACTCTTGTGCTAATGGCATCCACAGCTCACATCCGTTCATTTTCAGATTAATAGTGACATTTATGTGTATTTTCATAGGACTAGTACTTGACACAGGGAAAATTTAGGCTAAGAAGAATGCAAGATTTTATCTATATGTTTCATTTGATATTTTCGAGTTTTGAAGACTTGTATAATGGTTAAATGACTAATACATTTATTCAGCAAAGTTCTGCATTCGTTATCAGTTTATTATCAGCTAGAAAGAAAGAAAATAAAACCAAATTTGCAGAAGCGAGCACCTAAATTTCAGTGTGGAACTGCTGGAGACTGTAAGCACTCTCAACCTTTACAAAACAAAGCCCTTGATGTTTAAATGCTGACATTCTTTTTGTGATGTCAAATGGGTATCTTTGCCTTTTGTGAAGACTAAGATTCACAAACAGAATGCAAAAATGGTATTTATCACAACAAGAGAGAGACGAGAAAAAGGGGACAGCAAGAAAAAATGGAACACAATGAAATGAAACGAAAGAATATACATACGTGCTGCATTAATAAAAGACTTTAGAAAGAGGGAGAGCCATCATAAAAAGACTAGGCAATGGGCACAGTAAAGCCAGTGAATAGGATTAGATAAAAAGCTTAAGAAGATAATAAAAATAGTTTATTCAAGAAATAAAAAAAGAATAAGAAAGGGGACAAAGGGAAAAGCAATTCACATTTTTAGCAGAATGGACAATGGGAAAACTATTCTGAGTTCAGCTATACATAATTACATCCTGTTACCTTCTATATGCCCGAAAAATATTTCAGGTTATTGTGTATGAATTTACAGAAATACTAACATTTCAGAAGTTTAGAGATCTAAATATTTGAAAATATTACTATATGTAAACCATACCAACTTTGTTTTCAATATACTAGAATAGAAAAAATCCTATCTCACTGCAGCTGAAACCAAAGCCATTCATTTAAAGTGCGTCACGTAAGACTAGAAGCGATGCCTCAGCTTAAATTCACAGATGAATATGTATCAAAGGGTGCAAAATCAGATCTGAGAATATTTCTTGTACAGAAACATTCTGTATGCTATTGGGCTTTTTAATAACCAGAAGGATCCACACTATTTCTACAGTCACAATGCAGTTCGTTAGCAATGAAAACAAAGAAAATACACATTAAAAAAGCTACACTAGAGTCACTTAATTCTAGAGTGGCAACACATATCCTCTAGACAAAAATGATGACCCAAGCTGCTGCAAGGTAATAAAGCACATTCTTGACCTTACATTCTTATGGCAACTAACCACAATACAAGCAAGCCTATATTATGGTAGACACCAAATAACTGTATGTCCTTCTCAACAGGAAGGGTAAGGCTGAAATCTGCCACCCAAGATGTTATATAGTATAACTGTTACACTGCCTGAGGTAGCAGAGGCCATGTTAGTGTTAGATTCAGCATGTCAGCTTAACCCAAGGCTGTATAATATACTTTAACTCTGAACTCATGGAAGAGACATAGTTGAGGCTTTCACATTGTCTTGTGATGTAATACACAGAATAACTGACTCAAAACGTAAGGAAATGAGAAAATCAAAGCTCTTTGTCTACTTGTTCAAAACTTCAAATTCTTTTAACATAATACTATTTGCTGTACCATACACTGTGTTCCAAAAGAGATGAACAAGGAACACCCTGGTAGATGAGGTGAGCAAAACAAGTAACAAAAAATGTCCCTACCCCAGAGGGCTTGTCATCGGAGGATGCAAGCTGTTTCAGTATAGTGAAGCAGATTACAAAGAGAGAAAGCACACAGTGTGGGATGGTCTTTAGAGCCAGCATGCTCTGTGCAATAACTGAGTTTTCAGAATTACTTTGAAAGGTGAGAGGAAGTAAGTTTGACATAACAGACCCAGTCCAGCAAGTTCTCTGCATGCAACACAGCCTCATACAGAGAGCCCACAGGCCAAAGTTCATTGATTGGAAACCTCTTGCAGGGAAGGATTTCAAAAACAAATTATGCAGTCTCACTAAAAGAAAAACACTTCATGGAGACTCACTCTTGAAACAGCAACTTAAGAATTCACACTTATTTTAGAATAGTTATCCAAGAACAATTTCTAGTATTGACAAGCCCTTACAGTCATGTTTCAGTAGAAGAAACCATTCTTGGTGTGACATGTTGTGTAACTTCATACTCTAAAATGAAACAGTCAGTCCTTCATATTAACACTTTGTGGGTAATCACCACAGAGATCAGAGAATCCAATGCTTCCTTTAACACATAGAAATTATCTTGATCTAACACCAAGACTTTAATTTCCGGAAAAAAAAAATGCTCTTAAAGAGACACTAAATATAATTAAGCTTTTATTGCACATGTGACTAGCAATCCTTCTTACTCACCTCACTTATTCAGTAGTTATGTTCAGGTCAAACACTGGGGCCCCCTCTCCCAAAAATACTACATTTGGTCAAGGGTAGAAATAACCAACCACCACTGTGTCTTCACATTTTGGGTAAGAACTAGGAGTTCAATTAGACAATTGAAACATTAAGCATTTGAGATGTGATTGTACTTAGGTTTATCTGAGTGAAGAGACAACCACCTCAGATATTTTAAAGTAATTTTCATTTTCTGCAGTGATCTGCAAGCTTCCCTTCATTGGAAATGGCTGTGGGAAGTTATCAGTGTAACTACAGAGGAAAAAAGAGTCCTGAACTAACGTCATGTTCACATCCAGTCTTTGGAGAAGTATGATACAGTGATTAAGACTTCAACCTGCATCTAGAAAACCTGCTTTCAATGTACTGCTGCTACCAATATCTGTAACAGGTTAGCAAATAAATCATCATCCCTGTACCTTTGTTATGCATGAAAAAGTGAAAAAAGGAAGGACACCACAGGTGTTTCATACAAAAGCTTTTTGAGAAGTATTAGTGATTGCAAGGTACTTTGACATGGTATATAAATGTCACATAAACAACCTAGCACAGACAAGGAAAATGAAATACCAGACTGCATAGGAAGAGACAGAGGACTATTCCCAAATGTTCAAGCTTGGCTGACCTGCTGCCTCCAAAATCAATAGTGATGTTACTATTTGCTACAAGAAAAGGACTAAAGAAAACGTTCATCACTTCCAAAAACGCTACCTAAGAGCACAACTGAAAAAGAACCACAGAACTGTCAGCAGACCAAATTCTCTTCACCAACCCACACAAAATTACTCCAAAAACAGTAAGTAGGATAACTTTTTCAGACAAGCAGAATTCAAACTGAAATATTAAGACCCCAGGGAATACTTGGTATGGATCATGAATTCATAGTATTATTAAAGATTGTTATTCATAAACAGCAAAAGAGACTAGCGTATATGAGAAAGAGTCCATAATCCTTTGTAAAATTAGACCTGTTTTGCTTTACTAACTCAAAGAAAACTCAGAGAAGTCCACATGCATTTTTTTCCCAGGAGGAAAACAGAATAGGATCTCTCTTATGGATGCTTTTGGGATGCTGCTACTGCCAACATATTTTCATTAAGATGGGTACAAGGACTTAAAAATCAGAAGTTTGGCCTTACCAGATCTTAGCATAGCACTTGCACAGTCAATTAGCAATGTAACAGTTTCTATCAGCTGAAAATATGACCAAGGATATCTTTAAACTGCTAGGAGAATAATCCACAAAGGAAATTACATAGGAAATTATTTTTTCTTACATGATCTTTCTTCATTCCAGCATGTCATACAAGCTGTTTGTAGTGGGAAATCATTCCTCCAAGCATTTAATCTGGAGGAACTTGTTTAGAATTATGTTTGTTTCTAAAGCCAAGAACTGAATTGAGAAAAGTGCACTATTATCCTTACGAATAGTAATTGCAAAGTTGCTGACTACTAGGTCGAATAGGAAGAAAAAAAAAACCACCAAAACAAAACAAAAATAAAACAAAAAAAGCCCACCAAAACCAAAACAATCTTAGTATTTAGTTGTGGTGAACAGTTAAATCAGTTGGCGGCTGGTCACAAGCGGTGTTCCCCAGGGCTCCATTTTGGGGCCATCTTTATCAATGATCTGAACAAAGGGATTGAGTCTGCCCTCAGTAAGTTTGCAGATAACACTAAACCGGGCAGGAGCGTCGATCTGCTCGAGGGTAGGAGGGCTCTGCAGAGGGATCTGAACAGGAGGGATCGACAGGCCGAGGCCTGTTGTGTAAGGTTTAACAAGGCTCAGTGCTGGTTCCTGCACTTGGGTCACAACAACCCCAGGCAATGCTACAGGCTTGGGGAAGAGTGGCTGGAAAGCTGCCTGGCAGAGAAGGCCCTGGGGGTGCTGGCAGACAGCCGGCTGGACACGAGCCAGCAGTGTGCCCAGGTGGCCAAGAAGGCCAACAGCATCCTGGCTTGTATCAGCAATAGTGTGGCCAGCAGGAGCAGGGCAGGGATGGTGCCCTGTGCTCGGCACTGGTGAGGCCGCACCTCGAATGCTGTGTTCAGTTTTGGGCCCCTCGGGACAAGAAGGACATGGAGGTGCTGGAGCGTGTCCAGAGAAGGGCAATGGAGCTGGGGAAGGGTCTGGAGAACAAGTGTGATGGGGAGCGGCTGAGGGAGCTGGGGGTGTTTAGCCTGGAGAAGAGGAGGCTGAGGGGAGACCTTATCACTCTCTGCAACTACCTGAAAAAAGGCTGTAGCGAGGTGGGTGTTGGTCTCTTCTCCTATGCAACAAGCAATAGGATGAGAGGAAATGGCCTCAAGTTGCATCAGGGGAGGTTTAGATTGGATATTAGGAAAAATTTCTTTACTGAAAGAGCAGTCAGGCATTGGAACAGGCTGCCCAGAGAGGTGGTGGAGTCACCATCCCTGGAGGTGTTCAAAAAACATGCAGATGTGGCACTTGGTGACTTGGTTCAAGAGGCCTGGGGGGGTGTTGCGTTGATGGTTGGACTTGATCCTAGAGGTCTTTTCCAACCTTAATGATTCTACGATTTAGACAGTGTTGCATTCATTAAAAAAAAAAAAAAAAAGCAGCAGCATTTTGGAGAAAGTTCGACTTCTGAATATCAGGGAAAAAAAAGATCTTGCTAAAGTCTTTTCTTGATGAAATGAGGGCACTTAATATTCTGACTCTAGAATGTCTGAAATGACTTCTCAGTGAAATAAATGTCTGTGAGGCCTCTCTTAAAATGATATGAAAGAAATTGATATTGACCGAGTATTGCTCAATTCGATACAGTTGTGAAAGACTTCTCTAAAATAGACAGCTTTGTAGAAGCTATCTTTACTGTAGAAATTCTAAACCTTCCTCTCCAACATGAGAGGAAGGTTTATACATATACAGCTCTTTCCAAAAGTGCATGGATGACTTTGTTTTCTGCCTTGAGTCCCCGTGCCCATTACAGCGAGCAGCAGGAGAACAGACTTTTCCCCCAACTTTATTATTGATCTGACATGTGGCTTTAATGAAGTCTTTCTTCATGTCTCTGCTTACAAGTTCATTGCTTTATATTCCAATTGTATTTGTAATATAAAATTGTATTACTTTTTGTAATTTGGGCTGCTCCCCGTGAAATGTTCGTACAGCATTCAACACAATGGGGTCCTGATATTAATTAAGCACAAGTTGTACTACTGGAATATACACCATTTAGTTTTACATTATAACATTATACAAGTGCAAATGGCAAGATAAGTTGTAAAACAGTGGAGAATCAGCCTCCATCTACAAATAAGCAGTTTTCTGCTATCTTTCACCTTTTTGTTAATTTATAAAGCACACAACAGTAATTTGGGTTTTGCTGCTATTAATCCTCCTTATTATCAAGGGGATTTTAGTAGTGTTTATTCAGACTTTATGATGAAAATTTACAGGACAGTTGTGTCAGGGGAAAGAGAAAATTTAGGACTAATTGTAGGCAATTGGTAAATTGCATCATCAGCAAAAGTTGGTGAATAACTGATTCCCAACTCAGCATTTTTTCATTTAAAGGTAAAAGAGAAGGAACACTGCCAGCTCACCACGCTTACAGGAAAAAAGTGGATTAAAACAGAAGGGCCTGGTTTAAGTCTGTTGAAAACTTCAGAGCCTTAAACGAACAGCAGCAATTTGCTAGATTTTCCAAGACAGTGAAACTGAGGAAGCTCACAGTAGCGATGACTAAACTCTGAAAAGGTAAATACTTACAGAGGGCAAACACTATTTATGGGAAATTAGGTACTAGGTTAAGACTTCATTGAAACTCTGAGGATTTACCCATTTGATTATCTTGCCCAAGCTACAGCCACAGAGATAATTTAATTAGCAACCTGAACTTTGTTCACTGGTCCACCACAAATGAAGAAGTTTAATTTTTCATTCTTTAGTAAGTTAACTAAACAATTCAGCAAGGAGAGCAAGGTAAATGGATCGGTTATTTCCTTCAATAAATTTAACAAAAAAAGATGTTAGGGTGACGTTGAAAATGTAAGGATTGCAAGAACAAACTCTGACATATGCAAGTAGGTACTAACAAAAGTAGACAGCCAGTCACTGTAACGAGGCAGGTTGCTGAGAGCAACTATACGGAACCCCTCTCACTACAGAGAGCTCCGGGAAAGGAATAGTTTGTGTGATAGATATTGCAGGGGGTCGGGATTGAATTTGAATATTGTCAAGTGTGGGTGAATTATTAGCATCTCCCCTTCCCTTCACTGTTATATTCAGCTGCAAGCTGGCCTCAGGCGATCTTGTTTTCCCCTATAAAAATTTGCAGGAAATGCAGGAGGTGGGTGAGATTAGAGGTAATATGCTATACATTCTGTTCACCCAGCTGATATTGCTGAAGTCAATGGAACTATTCGCATACAGCTGGCAAATAATATTAATGTCTTCCCGATGCCATTAGCCTGGCATGAATACACAATCTCAGTTTATTACCATTAAAGAATTATAACCCATGGGTCTTGAAAAATAATTGACATAATTTGCCTTGATGTCAGCATACCTAAAAGCTGTTCTGCAGTTCCCTCTCACTCCATGCTGGCACCTAGCAATGGTCTGACCAAACCCTACTCAACTGTCTCTGTAAGACTTCAACAGCACTAGAAATACAGTTGGCTTCACCGAAGGAAGGCAAAAGAAGGAAGACCCAGAGCCTCGCAGCTTTTTTTTTTTTTTTGTAACTTCCCAAGCCTTTCATCTAATGCTTCATAGAATTTTAAAATTCTTCTTATTTCCTAATATCTTTCCTTTCTCTATTTAGGGAAGATGATTTTCAACTACAACGCACTTCAAAATCTTGCACTGTCATGCATGCCCAAAAATTCACAAACCAACCCTCAAAACACCAAAATAGATCCAACTGCGAGCAGCAGGAAAGAGAAGAACTTAGGGGCTTTGGATTAACATTTCAGTTGAAATCACCACCGTAACGAAATCAATAAGTTTTGTCATTGGCTACCATCAGGTCAACCTCTGTCGTTTACCATACAGCCAGCACTGTGTCAAAACCAAACCAAACCAAAACCAAACAAACGGGGGGGGGGGGGGGGGGGGGGGGGGCGACCAAAAAAACAGGAGGGGGAAGAGATTTGCACACCTATGGCTTTCCAAATTATTTCAATGCCATGTTGAAAGACATCTTTGACAGCTTTGTTCACAGCAGGTTCCTTACCTCTAGAAAAGAAAAGTCTTCCCCAGACTCAAGATCAGTGAAGATCAGAACAATTGCTCGCAAAATAAAACACACATTTTTAGAAAGCAGTAAAGAATCAGTCTTGTGGATAAAAACATTTAAAACAATTTCCCATTTTTTCCCACATTTTTACAATGGATTATACACCTCATCTTGGCCCGCATTCATTTTAGTAATTCTGTAACATATTTGTTTTCGAAGCAGGACAAAACAGTTCCCTTACAGTGGAAAAGAATAAACTGAATTGTATTCCATTTATTTCTGTATAGTCTTTCTCATACAAGAATCTGAAAGTATCAAGGATATAATAACGCCACCATTTATCCAATTCTTTCAAGTGTTATGTTCAGCTTCAGAACTCTTAAAAGCCTTAAGTACTAATAGGACAAATGATATTCCTTATAAAAATGCTACACAGAGAAGTTACATCTGTCTTCCAGTTTTTTAAATTTGTTATACCACTTTTACACAGAACGATGGTTTCTAACTTTCAGAGGTGTTGAGCACCTCTACTTCACCAGAATTCTTAAATACACATTTAAGAAAAAACAGACTAAAAATTACATACATTATACGAGGTGAACAATCATGAGCTAGCTTATTATGTATGGATCAACAACACAAAGGTGTCAGGTCCAACAAAAGTATGGAGTGCCTGGTGTGAAGACAGGTCCTGGTGTGCACTGTTCCATAGCCACTATAGAATTCCTGCCATTGGGAATATTTCACTGAAGTCAGTTTTTAAAAGAAAAATCCTGGAGCTGTCCTAACAACACTGTGATCCGCATGCAGGACAATCTAGTTCCAGAATGTCTTAGTAGAAAAAAAAACTGAACAGTTCTATTTTAGCCTCTTTTTTTTTTTTTTTTAAAGTTGGGGTAAGCAGAGATTTGGAGAAAGAATTGGCATCTATTAAAAGGATTGATGTACAGGTCTTCCTAGTACCTGTTGAATCACTGCAGATAATCATGAAGTAATAAAGTCCATGAATCTGCTGCAATCTCTAATCTTTGGTGTCTGATCCACAATTACAACGGCAGGCCATGGCCTCAGGAGCAATAGATACAGCATAGCCAACTACTTTGACAGTAAGCCATTAAGAACTCCTGTTCTTCAGCCCTCAAGCCAGACTGGGAAATGCCAATGTCTTCATTCAGTATATCAGAATAAGAACAGATTTTCTTCTAATATCTAACAAAAATACAAAGTATTGTATGGAAATGCACCTAAATCTTTTATTCATACAGCAGCATCCTGGGGGAACAACAACTGCCTCCCACAGTGCTTTCTCCTCTCCTCAGCTATAATGAAAAACCTCTCATAATTTTTATTGTTATAAAAAGTACAAAGAGACTAAGTAAAGGAAAGTTGCAGGAACATTTCTATTTGAATGACTGTGACAGCATGATGCCCTAAAATTGATAAAAGGAGGCTTGTGATAAGGAAAAGCTATTTAGAAGAATCACTGTCTACACTAAGTCCACCCTGTATAAAATGATCCCATTGTGACCTCTTCAAAGAATTAAAAGCGACTGAAAGATGACAAATGTAGTAGCATGCACATACAGAAAATACCATTTCTGATGTATATACATCAGAACACATGTATATACATTACTAGAAAGTGCAGAGGACAGTTAGGCGCCAAGTAACAAACGCAAGAGCGCGTTAAAACTGAGGTTCTGCATGAGAAAGGGGAGGGTAGAGCTTATTTATTACTTTTGTCCTACATGGCAGCCTATGCCAGACTGGGAACAAAAACAGGAGCATGAAGGGAAGGAAGAACACCATGTTGAACAAAACGAGAACATAAATTTAAGGAGAGAAATTGTATCAGTCAATCCTAGACTGACAGACGGCATGTCACCAGGCTCCTAAATAAGCCAAGAACATCCAAAAAAGGACTTCATTGTTTAGCTTATTCTTCTGTTTTACAACTGTTCTCTCACTTTGATCACCTAAAAGTTCACTCCTATTTTGAAGAAAGTTGTTGTTTTCTCTGAGTTTGACCAGGATCAGAAGAGTTACTAGACAACTACAAAGACACAAATTTCAGAGAAAAATAAAAGCAAATAAAACAGTAATGAAAACAACTATGGACACCCAACAGATAGGACTAATCTGCAAATTTTCAGAGCTGTATCTTTTTCTTTTCATTTTGAGGGAATTAGTTTAGGGGCTGGTACTTTTACCACAAGCATACTAGGAGAAACCTCTCCCCACTGGGCACTAACGAGAACAGCCATGGCAAAGCTTAGGTTGCAGGTAGCATTTGTGCTACCTTTTGTTTTGGATAATATCACTGATAGCAATCCAATTGACTGGATGGGTTTTTCTTAAATAAAGAAAATAAAACCAAATTGCCACCAAGTCTTTTATTACAGGTGGCAGTCTTGGATTTTGACAGGTCTTTAGGTAAAAAAACTGTGCCTTTTAGACATAAGTTGTCAAAGTTCAGAAGGGTTTAAAATTTATTTAATGGATTGGATTCTGTAATATGATCTTAGCCTGCCAGCATTCTCTTGGATCTCAACATGAGCATGCAGCTCAGAAAACTCTATGGGGAGTGCCATGCTTTTCTATTTGCTGTGTATAAAAGACCTGAAACAACCCAGAGAAATTTCTCAGACCACGGAGATGGCCGAGAAGAAAAAAATTATACTGAATTATCTTTCCCCCCTGCTTTCCCCTCTAAAATAACACAGAAAAAAATGCACAGATGTGTGAATCAGGTGACTAGAAGTTCTCCTTCCAATTTATTCACTGAATGGCCACAGCAAAGCCATTTTATAAGCTGGAGTTAGCAAGATTTCCCACTCCAACCACAGGGAAAAAACCCACCACACTTCCTTATTTTAGAGATGAAGCAACAGAGACCTGGACATTTCGAGAGATTACAGAGAAATTCAGCATCAGAATCCCTCTTCTATCCACAATATTCATCAGAAAAAGCATATCAGGTCCTCACCTGCCAATATAATATGAGTAAATTCGTGCTGTTCCTACAAGCTCACTTTGCCAGACAGCACTAAATCCACAGATGAAAGTGCAGTATGAAAGAGCACAGCAATTCCATGCTCACAAGATGAATGGTAGGCGCAAATCTGAGTCGTTCAGCCTGGTGTTGCAAGTATTAATACACAGCTACAAATTCAGCTGGTGAATGGTGAACCAGCTTTTCAGAAAACAGACTCTCACCTGCAAACATATCAAAGGCTGAGTTTATATTAATAAAGACTGGTAAAATGTTTGACTGGAAAACTACACCAAGATTATTTTCTGCCTCAGAAGCACAAGCTTGCCAATGCATTAAGACTTTAAACTGCAAGAAGGTTAAGGTGGTTTTTCAGTTGTTAATTTCTGTAACCTTAGGTATTGCAAAGCTCCATCCATTATCTCTTCTTAAGTGGAAACTCAGGTATGCAGTATACCACACAAATTTATAAAAACGATCGCTATGAAAGACCAGTCATCCTTTCCTTCTTTCTCTGGTTAGCAGATAGACACTACAGATAAGCCAAATTAGTGGTCAAGACTTTATAACCTGTGAGATCAAAGTTGCACAAATATAAAATGGAAAAAATGGAAAGAGATCCTGGATGGCTGGCACAGTCTCTAAAGCACCACGACACCCTGAAAACACAAGGGAGCTGGTAGACACTTCCTAGGGCTGCTACCAGTCCAGTTAGCCTACCCGTAGCTGCTAACGCAAGCAGGACACTGGGTCAGATGGTCCTTTTGAGCGATGTCCCAGATTTCAGGTCTTCTGAACAGTGACATTAAGACCATATGGCCAAATGATGGTCTTGAAATAGAGATCTCAAAAGCAAAAGACAGACTACAAAGACACTTTTTCCCCCTCAGGGTCCTGTGCCAAAATAGCCTTGATGATAACTGAAGACTCTAAGGGACCACAATTTTAAAAGTAACACATCTATCATGATGGCAGCTAGGTATCACCAAGATGGGTGCAGAATAGAAATCCCAGCTGAACACCAAAATGTCAGATGGTTGAACAGTCTCACAGACTGAGAATTCTTAAAAAAAAGAATTGAAAGACATAGCGCTATCTACCTTCAGAAAAGAAAGACAAAAAGTTTTCTTTTTCCGTCAAGTATTCAGACATTTGTGTTCTGTAACAAGTCAACGTAACAGATTTAATTATGGTTTTCTCTACCACGTATACTAATATCTGCTGCTGAAAGCAAAGAAAGATATTTTTATGGGGAGTGAATTGTGCTGATAGTAATGTACAGTGGGATTTGCTGCAATATCCCAGACATCTTTAATATTAATACTGTGTAGTCAAGGTCCTTTATTTTTCTAAAAGCACAAAAAATTGTACATATAAAATGATATACAATAGGTTCAGCCACAATTGCTCTGCCACTTACAGTCTCATTATCTGTTACATGGAAATCAGAGAATGTTCTTAGTTATAAAACACAGACTGAATTATTACTTTTTTTACTTATCTTTGTGCAGGTCAAATTTACATAATAATACTAATTTATCCTGGACTGTTTGTCATTTCTAATTAAACTGTGGCCTGCCATGAGATGGCAGCATGCTCATAGCTAGCTCCACAGGAAAGGTGAACATGGCACAGAGGAAAGTGCATCTGGCAGTCTACACTCAATTAAGAAAGGACTGTGCATGTCTAACATTCAAGTGAAAGACACATCCACTTTACATCAGAATAGTTTAAAGTGTAAGATACTAATAACATAATGATATAATATCTACAGAACAGGACAGCTTTGTTTTTTTGACCAGTTAGACACTTCAATCAATATTGTTATTGCAGAGCTTAATCCAAATGTCATATGAACCTCCTGAGACCTAGAGGCAGCTGGTAGGAAAGAACTGAATTCATAAAGGGAAGGGAAGGCATGTGAATGCAAATCTTCAGACTTTGTTTATGCCTGTCATGAAGGGCCTGATAAAATTTTTCTCATATTTCTCATAATCTCATAGATAAAAATGATCATAAACAAGGCTGAGACATACTCATGTGCAAGAACTTTCACCATCCAAATTGCTGTAAACAACAGCAAAATTGGCCAAATTCACTATCAAACTGTAGAGAAGATGGCAGCAGAAAGGACACCAGTGGGGAGATGATGACATCTGTGAGCTGGCACTCATCATTACCAAGTAGTTGGAGGTACCAGAGCAAAAAGAAGGTTCAACCAGAGATCTGAAGAAGCATAACTGAACACTTCCCAATATCAAGAACCAGAGGCAATAAGATTCCTGTATGTGGGGGATTGGGGGGCAATGCTATACATCATTTCATCTGCCACAGAAGCATATACTGTCTTGGAGTCGCATGCTCTGAAGTAGCAGCTTGGGGAGGATACAGGTATACAGCATTAATAGCCACTGAAAACACAGGAATGCTAAGGAATTTTTGCAGTGATAGCACATTGCTCTTTTTCTTTATTATCATAATGAGAAAACCTCATTTGGAAAGTCTTTGAAATAGATGCAAGAGATACTTCATTATTCTCAGTCTGTAAAACTAAGCCAGAAAGGACACGCACTTTTTGCCTGCACTCTTTGTAGAGAGTTTAATTTTACATGTTACCTAGCAATAACTGGAAGCAGCTTCTTTGAATTTCCTCTTGTTGTTTTATAAAGAGCTATCCAGAAACTGCCTTTTGACTACACCCTCAGAGCCCCGATATGGCTGATATTTTGAAACCCCAAGGAAATATTTCTTCAATAAAGAGCTTACCCCCTCTCTGCTTCCTCGTAGTTTTGGGAGATAACATGCTGTCTTGTTCTAGCCACACAAAGCATGAGCATCACCACCACATCATTATTTGGCAAGCTTTGTTCCTTCCTCATGCACACATAAAAACGTGTCTGTCCCTTGGGGTAGCGCTACTCTGGACCACTCAAAGATGGAGAAAGAACTTGAAATATAGGAGATGCTGACATGTGGCTTTCAAAGCATATGTGTGTATTCATATACATATAGTATATATTTTTCACCTCGGAAGCTCCTGCTTGATAAGTTCTGAAAAACTGCCTTTGTAAAATGGATATTAAAGCATTAACTTTCTGGGTGGGCAAAGAAAACATAGGTTCACTGTTTTATGCTACAGCAAAGTGCAAAGCTCAACAATCGATAAAAAGCATTAAAGTGTAATTATGGTACTTTATATTACAATCCCATAATTGTCTTAGTAATTTTCCCCAAAGTAATTTAAACATGCCTTTTAGATATTCAAGTAGTGAAACTCCAGATATCATCATCCAAGATAATAGCCTTGAATCAATAACCAAACAAGAAAAAAAAATCCCCCACAAAACCTATCAGCCAGAAGAGCCTCCTTCTTTCTCAGTGTGTTTGTGAATGTGATGTAGTCAGCCAGTAACTTACAGCCCCACTCGATAGCTACACACTATTTCATACAATTTAATTTTTCCTGGCAAAGACATTTTATTTAAATAAGTGATACATTTTTAAGCCAAAAAGATCATTCCAGTCTAAACTCCTCCAACACACAGACTATCTCAGTCATTTTTCACACCAATAATTTGGGTTTCATTGAAGGAAAATAGGCATATATGATTGATTTTTCTTCCTTATGATAGCATGAGATTTTTATTCTCTGGAGAATGTCATGTACACAATTTTACTGTTGCACTAGAAGATATCTGATTTTGTTTAGCTGAATCAATATTTCCTGAAAAACAAACCCCCCCCCCAAAAAAAAAAAGATAAAGACCCCAAACAAACAAAAAAAACACCCAAAAAAAAGAAAAAACCAACCCCAAAACCCACAACAAAACAAAAAACACCACCACCACCACACCAAAAAACAAAACAACAAAAAAAACAAACAAACAAAAAACCCCCTGCCAGATACACAAAAGTCTGTGTGCATGAATGTGGACCGAGAATGACACAGCTCAGTAGGACAGACTGACATGCTTGCCGCTGTCCATATACTGTGATCTGTACATAGAGCACCATGAACTTGAACTTGGATATTGCAGTCTCCGAGAGCTGTTCCAACAACTTGAGCAGACAAGAGATCATATTCTTTTCCCCCTGTATTTATTTGGTGATTAATGTGTGCATTCTTACATAAGTAGCATGAGCAACTTTTTGATTTTTAATAGGTTTTTTTTCTCCAGACAGTTTCCCTGTGCCATGTCACCATGCTACTGAAGCTTCACTAATACAAAATCCATCATGACATAACATGATAATTAGACCAGATTGCTGGTGCACAATGATATTCTGTGTTATTGTATTGTCATGTCACTTGCTCTTTTTGAGATAAACTCAAGATAATTTGAAACATCTTTTTATCAACTTCTGCTGTAAGGACATAATCTCTTTGTTTCTAAACATCCATAATATAATAATTCTCAGGCAACAAAGAAAAAATTAAACTCTACGTGTCTGAGAATGGTACCTAATTTAATTTTGGGGGGATGGGTGGGGCTGAGGGTGGAAAAAGCTACAAAAATTTTCAGAATGCTTAAGATTTACTAAGCTTAATGTTGGCATCTGGTCTTAAAATATCATACAGCTTCCCATCTCTTCATAGCAGCCTACTAGATTTTCTCCTGTATAATTTCTTCTTTTCTAACTGAACACTACAAACTTCTCTGTCAAAAAGAATCTCAGGAGTCCTATAGTACCTCCTCTTCATCCTACTTCTATGCCCAAATAAGAGCAGAGCTTTTGACTGTATGTTGGCATTCTTACTGAGAATCCGCCCACCATGTTCCAGTGTTACCTACTCTTGTTTTTACTAATGTTTTACTATTAAATACAACTTCTAATTATTTTTAGTTTATATTTTTTCTCCCTGCAAGTTACAATCATAGAAAGCATGAAAGCTTCAGTTGCAACTGAATTGAGGGGACAAAAGAGGAGGTCTTTCACTAATAAATCTCATCACCAAGTGTAAAATGTACCATTGCACAGAGCTGAAAAAAAAAAAAAAAATCTTCTAATGAGTAGCAAGTTTGCCCCAAAACAAAATACTTCTAGGGTCAAAAAAATATCTGTAATCTGATAAATTTCAGAATGAAAAAGAATGAGTCCTTCACCAAAATATGAATCTTTTTTGTCTCAAAGTAGCAATTTTACTGAAGAGCGGTTCCCAATATAAAAATTATATATAACCCAATAAAACAGTACATTTATTAATTCACTGTTTCCTCATTCCCCCAAAATACTCAATTTGGTTGCAAACTGAAACCAAATTTCCCAGTTTTTCCATTTGGCAACTAGAACAGTCTATAATTGCTAAAGCCTAGGCAGAAAGTTTACAGAGAGCATATACACATTTTGTAAGATCACAGTGGAAGAATTAAACAGGACATGGACACTTGTAACATATCTCTGCAAACTGGGAATTCTGAACAGGAATAACCTTTCATCTTTAAGAAAAGGTCAGGAAAAGCTGTGCCTTCAGTCATGGTTGCCCATGGATTTTGGCTTTGACTTGCAGGACACTATCATGTCACTTTATTGACTTCCAAATCATCATTTCTTATAATAAATTATGCTTCTGTACCCATTCAGCCTGCATCAGTTTATTAACTATCTTTCTAGTACTATGAAAATAGGAGTCTATTTAGAACAGAAAAAGCTCACTGCAATATTTGAAACAATAATCTTTGATTCCATATGTTTAGAAGATTAACTTATGCTTTAACCATTCATAGATTTTTAGGGCCAGAAGGTATTTAGAAGATTTTTTTTTTTCAGGCTGTGAATGCTTTTGTATTCCCGTGAAGGATACTCAGTACTAGCAAAAGCAAAGTCAGCAGCAGCTCATTTTTCTACAGTTCGAAGGAAGAGACAGCAGCAAATGTTTACACTAGACAGCAACTGCTAACTACCTTTCTGCAGCGACTTCCTCCCTGCAAGGCAGGGGACTGACTATTTGCATTCTCAAGAATTTCAGGCTGTTCTCGCTCCTTTGACCTGGCAGACCTATTCTGCTACTTCAGGTAGTCACACCAAACTGGTAAAATAAAGGGAAAGTGCACAGTTTCAAAAAACATCAAGAAATAATTTCAAGCTTATTTCTTACATAGAAAACTAAAGTCTGAAAGACTTCCTCCTGGGACTAAACTATCATTTGTGTTCTGCTGAATGATCATTCCAGAAGATTCTCTGTTACAATGTCTAGACTGAGAGGAAAAACCGTAACAGCTATTATTTTTTGTTCTTACTGATGTAAGTGTTCTTCATCCAGCCAGCATGACTCACATGATTAACAGCTTTGAATCCAAAATATTTTGAAAAGTAGACAGTCGTATTGAAATAAATTCAGAGATCCTGCGTAACAGAGTGCAGAATGAGAGATGCAGACAGTCTGCAGCCAAACGGGTTAGACTACTGTCAAAGGAACTAAACCAGAAATGAGCGATTAAATCCTCAGAGTCCATACCAAACATTTAAGAAACAGATTATACGGTAACACTATCTAACTCCACTTTATAAATTTCTTTCATGCCTAGAGCATCCAAATAGCGGTTCAGCTCTTTTCTGTGACTGAGGGCCCTCAGACTTTATTGTTGAAAACTGGGGTGTATAGCATGTTATGAGGTGACAAGCACTGCTGATGGCCTAACATTTGGACATTGGGGTTCAAATGATGTTGCAAATGTAACTCCATGCACAAAATGCTTAACACATTGCTCCTTTATCCTGCAGCTGTCTGGCAGACCGTGCTAAGCAGACAAGTCTGTTTTGCTTAACCTTCTGCCATCTTTCTCATCAGATAAAGGGACACATCAAAAGGCCTTTCTCAATAAAACTTCAGTTGCTAGTAGCTAGTATTAATGTTAGGAAAAAGCAGGGAGAAAGTGGAATAACAGATGAGAATCAGTGTTATCTTTCTCCTGTAGGAGGAAGTCAGGGAAGCTAAGTATACTACAAAGTGTTTACTTAAAAGGTTGATTGTTTCAGAATCTAAATTTAAAAACTCCACACTAAAGCATTTCCTTAAGTCAGTATTTAATGTCCTCTAAGCAGTTAAGATGGAAGGTAAGACAGATTAGGTCAGAGATGGGATGTTAATAAGCAAACACTGTGTGTCAATTTTGATAGCTGAATCAAGGTCATTTAGCCTAAACATTGACACATGCTGTAAACAAGCTGCAAGTTCTGAAGAGGCTTCACCTGCCTATCTATGCTGGGTTTTTGTGTTTGGTGTTTTTTCATTTGGGTTTTTTTTTTTTTTTTTTAAAGAAAAGACTCAACTTGTTAATTCTGCACTGGTTACACTCGAGGAACAGCATGTGTGCTATTATTGCACACTTCATGGACAAAGCTCAGAATGTGGTACAAATCTTCCAGGTAGCAGAGAACAGCCCAAGCCAAATGAATAAATCAGAGTCTGGCACAATAAAAAATAATCTTGTACAAGATGGTTAAATACATCTGGAGCATGACTAGTAGGGATGGAAGTCTACAAGGGTTGAGTTATCCTGAACATTAGAGAGGGATATTTCAGCATGTTCAGAAATAAACATAAAAGTATGTTTTCACAAGGAAGGTGGCTGATCAATATTTTCAGTGAAATCTTGATTTATTTTTCAATACTTTCTCAGGCATGGCAGCCAAAGTTGATTCAACATACTGTTAATGAGTTAAGTACCAGGTGAACAAAAAAAAAAAAGAAAAACCAAAACCAAAAACCAAACAAAAACACCCAACATATAAAGCACTGCCACAAGTGCCTTATGTCATTAGGTGACAAATGTTCTTGTTTCCTCCCATGACATATGACATATTGTACAGTCACTGACAATTAGCCTGAAGTTAAAGCAGCCTTGCGCTATTGACATGCTAGAATAACTTAGAGAAACATTGAGCTAAGAGAACCAAGATGAACTTTTTGCCCCCAGAGCAAGAGTTACTTACACTTGCATGGATGGACAATATGTGCTAGTGCACTGAGTGGCAATGTCGTGAGAATTCAACCACCTTCATCAATAGGCTACACTAGACTGAAAGCACTAAACCATTGTGTATCCAACGAGCACAATTATCAAATAAGACTCCCCCCCTCCCCTTACAAGGAAAGCAAATGCAAAACCTTACCACCATTTTCATGGCATACATGAGAAGAAAAAATAAACAAAAAAAAAAGGCTACACTAGAGGCAAAGATTCTTAAAGCAAACATGGTTTTGTCCTTTAAAATTCCTTTCAGAAAATTAAACTTATTGATGTAGTCCGATGAAGAGCATAGAGGTAACCTTGCTAGGAGACAATAATTTCTCAGTGTTTTACAGCTTTGGGACACGGTCTGCACCCTGCACTCGCTGCAAGACAGAAGCAGTTTCCAAAATGAAAGACAGCCTTCAAACCTTGACAGAAGTCCACAGTCCTTCAAAACAATCATAGATTTGCTGTAAGAGGCAGCACTAAACTAGAAAGCTAATCACTTTTTACTTCATTAATGGACTGACCCATATGCATAAGTCACATGGAACCAGTGATGCCAAGCTGTGTACTGGTGGGATCGAAAGGGCAGTCCACCAGAGGTAATGGAGCCTTTCCACACTATTAGAGCTACAGTTTCTTTTCAATCCTAGTCTTTTATCTTCTTTTCTTTTCTCCTAAGTTTTCCCTGCATTTATGCTGACACAGACAGCACAGACAGTGACCAGTCTTAGGGATCAGTTTATACAGACTAATTCACTTACTAACTGAAAGCACAGTTTCTATCTGTGGGACCCAAATGCACAAAGGAAAAAAAAACCACACACAACCCTTTTCTGCAGTTTCCCCCCACAGCAGTTATTAACCCAAAAGTACTGCCAACTTTTTCTTTCAGAAAGGTATATATATTCTCTCTTACTGATGTTTTTATTTAAAAAGGGCTTTACAAACTTCAGAATGAAGTGTCTTAGACTTCAGTTTCTTCACTGCATGAAAAGGCTAAATAGCCTTATGTAACAAAGCCACAAGACCGTTGTCAGTAGAATGAAATTATACTTGTCTATATTGCCAAAGACTTAGCTAATTACATAATTCCTTGTCAAGCACTTATTTTTTATATTTTTATTTCAAACAGAAGTTAACATTCAACTCTGTTTACAACTCTTTGTTCCCAAGCTTAAAAACACAAACCTCAGTTAAAAAACCAGACATTGGTAAGAACCAGGTATAAATATAAAAGCAAGAGAATAATTTGCTTTTACACTTCTATCAATGACTAGTAAATCAGCTCTAGAAGTGGTGTTTGCTAATTAACTGCTACTGCACAGTCAGCAGCAGGCTTTCAGTAAGGTGTACCACAGGCAGATGGTAACAGCAGTTGGGGGAGGGGGTGTTGGGTTTTTTCCTCCTTGGCAGTAGGGATCTGGAGAGAGGAAAACTGAAAGTCAGAGGGACACAGGACCTACCTTCCAGCTCTCCTTTTTCACACAGCCTGGCAATCTGCCCCCAAGAGCAGCTCACCATCATAGCCCTGCGAATCAGGCACAGTAAATCAACTGCCCCATGACACAAAGAAGGAAACCAAAAGAAACGATAGCATGTCCGGTCATGTCACCTCATGGCAGGGTGAGTTGTTAGCAGACCTGTTACACCTTTGTGGCACTTCCCAATAGGGACTATACACTGACGTGGTAAAGCTGCTCCACTGTCCAGTTGAAACCCTGGAGGTTAATGAAACTGAGACGATAAACATTAATGGATGGCCACTCTTATAAATAAATTATATTAGTAAAAAATAGTGTAATTTACAGGTGAAGAATAAAATAATAATTTGACAAGACCCCACTGATTTTAAACAAATGCATATATATCTGGTTGGTTATTAAACAGAGTTGTGTGCTATGCTGTTTCATTCTTTACTTGTGGATTGCATTAGTTAATGTAATTTATTTACCATTGTTTCAAAAGCATACTTGGGAGTTTTCAAACAGAAGAGATGCAGTTCTATTATGACCTTTCTCTACTAGTTGAATGCTTGTGGAAAAGCAATTCCATGTAGAGATCTCTAAATCTGTTGCTTAATCCATCATAAAATTATACGTATGCTATCAATAATACTATCAAAATCAGATGTTGAGTATTTTCATTCTGACTTACTCTTTGCATTATATATGACCATATTTCCTGCCAGCTTGTGGACAAGGTATCTTTTATAAAAGCAGCAGTTATGACAAGTACTTTTTTAAAAATTTATTTACTACTGTAGCATCCTAGCCATTTTTCAGAGAACTGAAGTTCTCTTCTTCATTGACCAGTAGATGAAAAATAAGAACTTTTTTCATATACCTGAGGGGATTTCAAGACCACTAGGCAAAATTTCCCATCAGTTCTGCAGTTAATTGTAACTGGTTACAACTATGTTTCTTAGACTGAAGGTTGGTGATCTTGCAATGGAAAAAAATATTTTCAGCTGTGGACAATTAACAAACTTAGTAGACCAGGAAAAAAAGTGCAGACCTAGTCCGTTAAAGAACAACACGAAACAAAAACCCACCAAACCCAGAAACCAATTCAACTGCATCCATTGCTTTGACAGCTATATAATTACATGGGCCATAAATTACATTCAGTAATCACCTTGTTTATAATTTCACTCCCTGTAAATTAGTAGTGTAATGGAATGAGATTTTGTAATTGCAAGATACATAGTGAGTACTCAGTACTGAGACCGCAGCATAGAAAATACTCTATCAAGTTTGCTGTTGAGCACCCATTAGGCTTATGATCAATAGATCACATAGAAATATAGAAGAGTGAGTCAATGGAGATCCAGGATGCCTGTGTATATCAATCTCCATGAAAAACAAGGACCACAAGAACTGCCAAAACTACAAAGCCACGTGCAGCATGGAATAGCCATTACTGGTGTCATTACTACAGTTCCTGGTACGCTTTGTTTTTTCTGCTTATTATTAGGAAATACTTTTCAAAGCTTAGACAAGCTGTGTGGATGAAGACCTGATAAGAAGGTTTCTATTGCCTCCATCTATCAGAGTGTGCAGGGAAGACACCTTGCCGTCTGAGGTTATGAATTTTCACAACTGCAGTTTCCCAATCCCCGGTTTATGTCTGAGATACAGCCCCTTCAGTGTTTTGTTAAGCTTCCGTAATGTTGGCAGGCTCCACCTGTATAGTATCAGACTGCTCCTGAGGAGTTTTACAGAGCTCTCCCATCTCTGATAAACCATCTTCAGTCATAATGGTTGATAATGACAGTTTCTTTACATCAATAATACTTAGCTACACTTCCCGTTTTCCACAAAGGAAAACAAAAAACAAAGCAAGAGAAGCGTAAAGAGTTTATATTTTCTAGCCCACTAAGGCAGAGAAATTTCAAAAATATAATCCAGGTCTATCTGCTGTATACAGGGCTGTGCTGCTATGAAATCCAAATGAACTGCAGCTGTTCCTAACTTAGAGCTAGCAGCTAGAGGCCCTAATTACCTATCCAAATTTGAGCTGGTTATGCAGTACCCTCTCTATATTAATCACTGTCCAACTAACACTAATCCTGGCAGCAGAGATGATAAAGCAGCAAAAAAAAAAAAAAAAAAAAAAAAAAACACAAACCCAAACCGCTTCTGAAGGTTAATGTGCACAGCTGTCATAGGCTGACAAGGAAGAAAAAAAGCTACAGGTAGGATCATCCAAGTTTCTGGATTCCACAGCCAGCAAGATGACGATGTGCTTTCAGAGCTCTTTTCTTCTAGAGACACTGGCACTGTTCCAAAAAACTAGACTGTTACAAAGAGGGGGGATTAAGTTGCCATAAAAATTTGTTTGTGGCAGGGGCCGGTTGTGTTAAATATCCTGACGCACTGTTTTCTTTTGGATGTCTCAGCTTCCATTCCTCCACATTGAGTTTGCAGGTCTAAATTTGGATCAACAGCAGCAATGAATGGGAAATGTTTGCAGCTCTGAGCTGCAGGATGCTATTCCTGGGAAGGAAAACAAGGACTCTCTACTAACAGGCATTATCTAAATACACAGACCAACCAATTAAACAGTCTGTATACATAATCATCTCAGAAAGTCTTTACTTCATAGCCATGGTACTGTTTCCCACACTACAGCTACTTAAAAAAGAAAAAGAAAAAAATCAACAAAAAATAACCCTTAAAGCTTTTTTAATATGTAGGTAGAAAATAGATAATCATTTGGGAAGCATGTTTTCCAAACCCGTATTCAAATGAGTTTCATACCTCTCACACTTGTTACCTTCATTTGCATCTCAGAGTTTTACTCTGGTTCTCCTGCATACCCAAAAGAAAGATAAGAGGGCACATTACGAACATCAGCAGGGAGGGCTGAAATCAGGCATTCACTAGTACACCAAGGAGGTTTCAGTGTTCAGTAATGAAGCGATAATCATCAAGGTAGATTAATGATTTTCTGAGAGAGTTCATCGCCTTGGGCCATTAACCCTCATGTGGTTATTAATTTTGCAAAAGACATCCTGTGCTGCTGAGGTCATTACTGCTGTTATTAGCTAATGAAAGATAAAACGTCTGAAGTTCCTTCATATATTTAGATATTCACACACCCATTTCTGTATTGTACCTGTGCCTGATTAAATTGGTCATTTATAAAGTAAACGGGGTAAGTGTGTGGGGAGGTCAGAGTACCCATAAGCAGAGTAAATTACCATAGACTGAGCTCTGTTCCGCTAGTAAGGCTGTTTCTACTGGCCCAGGCTATGTGATTTAGTGGAGCAGGAGCACAGAGAAATAACAATCATATAAGCTTTCTTTTTTTTTTTTTCCCCCTACAATAGACATAGCTTTAGCCTATAGTACTATAGAGTTAAGCTTCAAAGGCAGCTAGAAGTATCTCATGTGAAGCTGCTTTATGACAGCTACAGCCTGCAATTTCTATTGCTACACTATTGTTGGCAACAGGTCACACAGAAGTGAAGTTGCCGGCAAGGCCAGTGTAAGCGGTGATCCTCCGAGACATCATTAATCAGTTAGCGAATAGTCCAAGTCCTTCCACCTCCATGCCTACCATATTGGGATGCTGTTCCAAATCAGCTTAAGTCAATGCAAGCTTGGTCCCACCTTCCCCAACCACACATTCCCACTAGCAAGGTACATATGATGGGATGGTCAGGGGTTGATTTAGCTAAACACTAATCTCCCCTTTGTGAGGTTATTTTTTTTGTCTCAATCAGCTCCCTGAACCAGCTCTCCACATGCTCACCAGTGCCAGAAGGCAGCAGGGGCAGAGATGAGCATGCCGAGAGCATGACTCAGAGCAGGAACAGAGCAGCTGTAATTTAGATGAGCTTAAGCTGCCAGAGAACTTCACCCATAGCTTGCTGTCAGTGAGACACCAGCTGAATTCAAAGGAAAACTTGTAGACAGCTGGCAAAAATTTGGTCAAACATTTCTGCTGGCGAAGGACACAACCCAAAGCTGCTGATGACACAGTTTGAATCATTATTTTGGCTCAGGACTTCTCTTTTCAGTTCCTTACAGTGCAATTAAGCGCAAAGAGCCATATTGAGGAACAGCATACAAATCTTGCAACAAGGGAACAGTTCTTGCCTCTGAAAGCTCACGGTCCAAGTTAATAATACATTAAAAAGGGCAGGGACAAATGGGAAGAATGACAGCAGTGCAAGTTTGTTTTCCACTATGGGCTGCACCCAAGGAGGTATTATCAGAGAGCTAATCCTAAAGAAAAACAAGGCACAAAGCCATGCTGCATGAAGCCGTCTTGTGACTTCACTGTTCTTAATTTTCCATTTGCTTTCATTTCTGCTTCAGCCTTCAGTGTATAGGTCACCTTTACGCTTCCTCAGCACAAGGAACGTCTGCTGTGACTGGCACATTTCTGCATAAAATGGTTCTGAAAAAACTGTGTAAAACCCCAAGAGGCTCCTATTGAAACTTAATTACTGGAATGAGGATGATTGTTTGGGTGCCTAGGAAAAAAATGAAGACGGAAAGGTTCAAAAGAAGATAATAAAGTGCAATACCTAAGTTTCAAGTCTGTTTTTTACTGAAAGGTTATCAAACAGATAATAAAGTTGTCTAAACCACTTGCGTATATTTATCTTAAAATCAAAGAGGAGAAGAAAAGTTAGAGGCTTTGTTCTTTTGCAAATACTGATCTTACTGTTTGCTACTTTGTTAACAAACTAAGCTCATTAAAGTTTCTAAAGCAGAAATTCAGAAAACCTGTAGCACAAATACGTAAGCTCTCCCGCATTTTATTTTTGTAGAATTTAGAAAAAACTAATTGCTGGATCTTTTATGTGACCTTAGATACATTTCATGTACAGACCATAATGACAAATATTTTATATATGGGCTCTTTTGAAAGCTCATAACATTAAAAAAAAGATGATGAGCTTCACACACTGTACATATAACTATGAATTTAACAATATTAAGATTTAATGTGAATGTAACGCTACTCACAACAGGCCTGGGGAGATGATAAACTGCTCAGACTGGCAGTAAGCGCAAAGCTGTCTAAGAACAAAGGCCTACAGAAACTGAAGGTCTAGGAAGAAAACCAGCAGCGTTTATAGTTCGTACTGGTATGAATGACAGAAATGAACCAAGGCATGGGGGGAATTATCATGGGGTACCCAAGATGCCTTGCTTCACCGAGCCATCAAGGGCATTTACATTTGTATTCATCTCCAACTCCAGTGAAATGCAAGTGTGGCTACTTTCGGAGAAAAGGCATTCAGTCCTCTGGAAAGTAAAATGACTCTCTGAACCTGTGAGCTCGGTGTTCACGAAGAGACTGTGGCAGAGAATTCTAGATGAGAGATACAAGAAGGGCCAGAAGAAATATTGCCAAGTATAAACCAGGATTGTGTTTTATGTTGAGTTTACTTGTGATCTTTTGTTTCCAACCTTACCCACAAAACCTTGACCTCTGGTCTTGCTAAATCTTTGCTTTGTTTACTATTAAACCTGCCTAGTGCTGATGGACAAGGTGAATCAAGATAAAAATTGAAAAGTTTAGGAAACTCTTCTCAGAGACAGTGAATCAGGATAATGCAGAAGTTGTAGCCAAGTCTGAGAGACTCGAACCTTGAGCATGTTCGGGGAACCCAAGGTTGGAGTTACCTTTCCATCTATGTAACATCAGAATGAGTGCTTGTATCATCAGGTTTTCCTACTGGCAGGCAAAACACAGCATCCTTCTTACACAAGCAAACAGCAGAGTGTCACCTCAAAACTCCAGATAAAGCAAAAACATTACAGAGAAAACAAAAGCTTCCCATAGGGCCTAAAAGAAAAGCCAGAGAAATGCTGTAAGGAAAAGGCTCAGTCCAAATTCCGATTTCTGTTTTGAGAGACAGTTTCTCTGAAGATAGCTATTAGGTGGTAAGCAAGCAGCTAAAAGATGGTGCAATGCTTTCTGTTAACCACTATTTAATTGTTAGTTAAAAAAGTCGGAATTGCCATGCTCAGAAACATGGTAAGCAAGCACCTTGGGTACAGTACAGGTTCAAAGGCAAACATGTTACCTACACTATGCTTTCGGAAGTTAAGAAATGGTTGATACTACTGGTAACAAATGAGGTTATATTGTCACAGCATACGTTTATGTGACAGACTGTAGAAAGACAAGATACATATAATAGAACCATCTTTTTAACGACAGCAGAAATGAGAAGGATGATGATCATCCACTAACAGACAGTTAAATAAGAGACCTATCTATTTGCAAGCCCGTATTGATTCAAATTTCTTTGAGTCAGTGAGAGAGTCCATCATATTCAAGGAACATTAGTAAAGATGTTTCAGCTGTCAGTTCTGATGAATAATAACCAGGGCTCCAAACTGAAATACTCCTGAGGTTATCACCACTTTGGGTATGATTTACACAGTTTATTTTTTATCCCTAACAGAACAGTAAGTCAATTTCCATATTGGATTTTTCCATGCAATCAGCATTTTTTTTTTATTTCATTTTAATTGATTCAACAAGACCAATTAAATATGTCAACAAATTTGTTTACAAAAAAAAGTCATACTCAGGGATAAAGCTGATCAGGGATCATTTGCCTTCCATAGCAAAAATATTTCAAAGAAAACCCTACATTTTACTGAGGAAAGTTTATACGTGAAAAACCATAAAGACAGAGCTGAAAAGCGAAATTATTTTATTTTTAACATTCCTTATACCCAATAAATTTTCTTCCCCTCTTGCCACACTTGCCAGAGAAAGGTCATTTGAAATAGAAAGCTATTTCACAAGGTCAACATTTAAAACCAGCTTAGCTCAAGGAGACCTTTGTAAATGTATTTCAGCAGTAAGAGGAACGCAAAACTTATTTTCAAACTATTCTATGAACACTCTCACTAAACATGTGCATATCCCATCACATGTATTTACTGAATCCTCAGCAGCTGCCTAAAGATTGGAATAGGTTTTTGTAACCAAACAACTGCTTCCATTTGAGGCAGCAACAATAAATCTTGATGAAAATTTAGTCTTGGAAAGAAGCTACAAATAGATGATAATGGAGAAACTAGCTTTTTATCTAAACCTTGTCATAACAAGAAACCTTGCTCTGACCGTAATTAGCAATTTCTCAATATATAGCATTAGGAAGTTAAGCAGAAAGGGCACTGCACACCCATTCAACATCAATGTGTTTACTCACAACCTCAAAACTCTATTTCAAAAGCAGGTACCAGTAGCATACCTCTACCTGTGTGCTCTGTCCAGCATTTTTCAGTGTGTTTAATTAAAGTTTCTGTCATTTTGAAAAACAGGACTATTTCAGGGATCTGTCCTTAATCTGTATCTATTCATTGCTTTTTCAGAGTAGACTGCAGCTTTTAGAAGAAACTAGGAAAGAGCCAATTCTGCTCTATCATTGTAGTGCTATTGACTTCCACAATGAATACATACAAAAGTTAGGACAATGATTTGTTTAACAGTGTAAACTAGCACAGAGACAAACATATGGAAACATTCAGAAAAACACGAACTTTCTGAGGGGTCTGATTCCAAAAATCCTGCCATTATGATCGCTAAAGTACCATCTTAGCCTCCTCAGAAAATAAAGTGGCTTTAAGAGAAAGCTATTTGCAGCAATTGAAGGAAGTGGAAAGGCTGTTTTGTAAGATAACAATGCTTTAAATCAATCCCTGTAAACCTTCAGCAGCTAGACCGTGTCTCCTTTACTCGTACAGTTGTACTGAGGTACAAGGGTGAGGACAAAATTAGTAGAATCTAGTTAGTAGAAGCCAAAATGCAAGAAAATGAAGGTTCTAAATAGATTATATCTGAGCTCCAAAACACACCTGCTCACCTGGCTGCATATAAATCACACACATTCATACTGTCCCATCTCTTCCTTCAGCCCTTAATTCTGCCCAGCTCCCCCTCACATAACCATGTTTGTGAGACACTTGCTTCTGATCACTACAGCTCTAGAGAACGGTAAGTGATCAGAAATGATGGCAAGCAGCGAGCATAAACTTTATATTATCCTCCACATTGTCGGCAGATAGAGAAATATCCCTCCTCTGCAGACACGCTCATCCCCAGATTACAAACCAGGCACTGGTTTAATTAACTGCACTGTTTCCAAACAGGCTTTTTACCAAGAGCATGTTCACAACCCAAGCTCTTTTGGCCAAGGTGAATCGCACAAACAGCCAGGACAGCAAACTACCAGCCCTGTCTGGACCTGGAACTGTTGCAGCCTGCAAGCCTAGGGTGAAAGTTACGCTTATGGTAGATGGTGCCACCTTTCCAGCCAAGGTGGCATGGAAATGGTGGCAGTCTGGGGTTTGCTTTCTCCTGTTACCTTCCTGTGTCATTAATTCCCCCTGGCTGAAGAGGGCAGCCCAGCAGAGTTAGGGGAGTTTATGTTACTACCCTAATAGATCCCAAAGGGAAGAGTAAAGGAAGACACTGAAACTAGATTTTACCACCTGTCCTTCTTCCTATCTGTATTTTGTGGTTTTACTGCCAGCATTCTCTCTGGGACAGTGAAGAGAAGAAATTGCATTCTCCTCCCTACTTTCTCTGAGCCTGATGTAGGTTGTTATCCACACCGCCAGCTCAGCTGTTCAGGTTGGCACAGAGAAGAAAAACAGTCAAACTACGGCACTTTGCTTGCAAGAGGAGATACAGGTGGCACAACACCTGTTTATGCCAATGTACCCACACCCACATCTGATCAGCCAACAACATAATGAATAACTGAGGCTATATCATAAACATAATGCTTTCCACATGAAAAAGGCCCATAGGGCAAAGCCTCGCTCTCTGTCCCCCAGCGAGTCCTCACCTGAGAGTCCACACAGCCACAGCACAAGCTATTCTGCGGGACACTAGGATGCACATAACATGCCACAGGATTAATGATAAAAGGAAATTGCTTGGCCATTTTCTACTAATCTTATAGCATAGGCACCAATATTGGCTGCTTAACACACACATCCAGCAATAGCACATTCTGTTCATTTTATATAGACATGCACTTACAAGTTTTGCTTGTCAGGAGACTTTAGCTATTAGTAGAGTGAACTGCTTCACTGTTCTGAAAAGATCTGGTCAAAGCTTACCTAAGGCAACAATTGCAATTGGCATTCATCTTAAGGTTAAGACAATGTATTAAAAAGCACAGCAGTGCCCAACTGGGAAGCTTCCAAAGATCAGAAATGCAAGACCTTTAACGCTTTGTGGTTCTCTGTTCTGTACACTTCCACGCTCCAATAGTTAAATAATTACCCTCTCTCCTTCCGCCCCCTCAAAGTTATTATATTTATTTTGTTGCACTGATAATGAGATAAGCTCTCTCTTCACCCTCTCCCAAGGTTTCTTTGGGGTTTCTCATAATGTGTTTGCTCCAGTAAAGAAACAAATGCCTCTTGAGAAGTAACTGAAGTTGAGGGCCCTCAGCAAAGTCAAGCACCTTGCAGAAGGTGGCTTAGACTGATTCAGAGCAAGACATCACACTAATAAGTAGGGTGTTTATTTTTCTGCTTTCCCTGATGCTTTTTCTTGCAATATATATTTTTATACATATGTAATCCTTCTAATCTGTTGAAGCACCAGAACAGCATGCGCAACTGCTTGAGCCTGAAGCTACTGGTAACAGGAGAAGATTGTCCAACACCTGTCACGCTTAAGCTTTACATTAGGGTCTGCTACCTGAGGCTACACTATATGTAGTCACCAGAAATATTATTGTGATCAACAGCCTACATAGGTGAACAATCATACCACCATTGCCTAGTGACTGGAGACTGGGTTATCCAGCAGGAGTTATTTCAAAGCAAAATCACACTACAGGATTTTCAGAATTTACTGGTGACCTTTGCAGTGAGACACACATTTAGGTCTCAGGTCAGGAAGTGGCCATTTTTTTTTTTTTTTAAAGCGGATCATATTTTCAAACTAAAGTTCTAGAATGAAAAAACCCCAACTCCTCTTTGTCCTAGTACTCTAAGGGCAGCAGTAAAAGGCACATTTTATATTTTTGTAAGTTCTTAAACTTCCCTTCTTCTCACTCAAACCTAGAGTTTAGTGGAAACAGGTGAATTACTGGCTCTTTCATCTCCCAGCATTCTCTCCCAGCTTCATGCCAGGTTGAAAATAAACTCTTAATGAAATAATTTAAGAATGAGCAAAATTATCATACTTACATTGCTTTCAAATTATTCTACAGAGAGGATATAAAGGAAAAAACCCTCAGAAACATTGACAAAAAGTGCAAAGTAGCTATCAAAGCGGGGAAGAGAAAGGCAGGGATTAATTTTTATTATCAGAAAGTAAATTCTCATAGTGAATCAAATACATTATAGCAATTTTTTCAAAATACAATTTCTTTTCATAGTGTTGTCACCCAAAAATGTAATTAACATAAAAGGTTGGGAATACAGCTTTAAATAAGGACAATTTCCTGTAACAGTCTTTGAAACAAAGATGTATTTCTGCTTTAATCCTGGATAGGAGATCTGGTTTTAATTTCCATAGAAATGAGATTCCCTTCCTTGTGGCAGAGCTACCTGTAAGCACATAGTAATCCAGACCTGAGAGAAAGGACTCAAATTTAATGAAAATCTAAACAGACTATAAAGAAAATAAATTATTCCCATTATCTGTAAATAAATATTTTGGATTGTTCTTCCTCCTTCCCTCACTCTTTTTCTCTGCCACTGCTTGCAAACACCTGCACGTGTTGACCTGCCACAATAGCAACTGCTGTTGAGAAACTACCTTCCCTGCACAGCTGACTTCAAGAATCTTTCTGCATCCATCGGTACCATTGGTATTAACAGACAAGGATGTTTTGGCTCTCTGAGTCTCCATGGCTTGTTGCTCTCAACAAATCAGCTAAACCTCTCTCATGGGAACAGTCTGATCTACCATTTAATGAGTGCTATGAAGCTATTTCTCTCAGATGTGGATTATAATATACATCTCTGCTGCAGAGCTAGAATTTAATTTCTATGGCGTTTGGGTTGGAACATACATCCAGGAGTAAAATATACACAGACTTGTAGTCCTTGAACGTGCACACACAAGACATTCATTTCTTACTATTAACTGACATTTCAGAAATTCAGGTTTAGTAGTTTAAATCAGACTTTGGAAACAATTCTTCATTACTTTACTGTCTTCATTAACACAGTGGTAATTAAAAACTGAGATTTACTCTAGTTCCTCGTAAGGATTTGGGGTTTATTTTTTTTTTCCTATACTTGAATCACGAAGTTTATTTTGGGTTTCACGTCTTCAACAAGGCTGGGAAAGCATCCAGCCCCGAACGAGGACCTCAGCGGTTGGTAGGCAGCACTGCAAGGGCTGGATTCCAAGACTAGAGAGTTTCTTTTACTTCTCAGGGCTTTCCAATGGACAAGAAGTAGATAAATGCTTTAAAGATCACCCCCTTCCTGGTAATCCAACATAAAATCAGAGAAACTGGCTAAATGAAGCATGATTTTGTTTGGTTTTGATAGTTGTTTTGGTTAGATTTGTTTAAAAAGCTTTTTGAAGACTGAAGTGGTGTTGTTAACAGCAAAATCTTCAGCTGATAACTTATTTCCTACCCCTCCCTGATAATCCTTCTGCAGTTGATGATTAATGCTTTAATATGCAAAAGGTTTAATCTTGAAAAAAATAGCACAAGAACAGTGCACTGAAGAATATGCTTGACTTACCTGCAGGAATAATCCATTAATATCACATTTCAAGTGAAATGAATATCTCAGTTTCACACTGTTTGAGACCCCAGTGGCTGCAACTTAGCAGGATGGAATCCAAAATTACTGACACTGCCCTTCCCCAGGGCATGAGAAGAAACTGTTGTTTCATTGTTAGCTTTTAAATGTACAGATCTGAAGCTGAGGCTAATTAAACAGAAGCTCAGAGGTGCCTGAGACTTAAATTTTAATAAAGGCTAAAGGGGAAAGTTCCTTTGGGAGTTTTGTTGACAAACTGCTTAATTATTGGTTTCCAAAACTACTTTAGAACTTGAGATAACACTTTTAAAAGCCTTTAAGAACTGAACATCTTATTAAATCAGCAGGATTTTCAAGATTATTTAATGTCATAATCTGCACGGAAGTAAATGAAAGTTTTGTGCATGGGAACTTTTGAAAATGACAACAAATAACAATATTTACATTAAGGCACTAAATACTTCTAAAAATCTAGTTCTTTGTGGCCAGTTATTTATAAATGTCTATTTTATATGAATGTAATGAAGGAAAGAGGAATTGAACCCAAATGTTCCAAGGTCAAGGATTTTTACCATAAAACCATGTCCTCTCTCTGCTGTAGTGAAATACACAGATAAACCTCAAGGCATATCTTTAAAATCCTTTAACGCCAATTTTCACTAGAATCCGAAAGGCTCTGGTTTCAGGGCTCTCCTTCATCCTTCATTTTGATTACTGATGTAATATTTTGATCAGGACACATACAGCTGAATAAATAGAATTATTAACAGAAGGCAAAGAACTAGAATTATGGGATTACTTCAGCGATGGTCTTATTTTCTAGGTATGAAGTAGTCTCACACTTCCATTTTAATTACATAACACTGATTTCAGGGATGTCCCAATAAGAGAGGACTTTATGACATTAATGAGGTCTAATAGTAAAATAACCCTTTAGAGCTTCAACAGACCAAGCTAGCATTGGTGATGACTGAATACCAGGAATGCTTACAACTGTATTCCACCTATACCGTTAATCATACACTCGTAACTGAAGTTGCCAAGTATACTCAGGAATGGAACAGAATTTGCCCAAGTTGACATGAGGACACACTCTTATGGCAAGGAATGTTGAACAAAAATTACTGTTTCACTCAAACCTGTGTGTTTTATGTGTATGTATAACATAAAAGCTAGACTGTTCATAAACTGGAAAAACACTTTAGTTTTGCTACAGAGTTGACCAGCTGGGTTAGACAGGGACTTCAGCATTTTACATGAGACTAATTTCTGTACAAGAGGAGATTATTTTAATCCTTAGTAGTTTCTAATGTTGGCTGAGAGTGACAGTTAGTTCAAAGGAGTAAATCCTATCCTTAACGCACTGTAGGAAGAAATGTTACAGCTCTTTGCATTTGAACATTTTGATGAACAAGGAAGCTACCAGACAACAAAACTACAGTACTTAAAAATGAGATGAATTAATATTTCATCACTCTGGAACACCCTAACTGCTTACTTAGATGACTATATTTACTGAAATAGGAGGTAATTTTATTGCTGTCTAACAACAGAGTACAATCTTTAAAAGAATTTATTGAAAACTCGTAACGTTCAGTAGCTTCCCTGTAAACAGGCACGGTACTTGTACTGTCATATGCCCTAGCACTTAACAGAGTTAGCATCAGAAAAACAACTGACAAGCCCTACAGAAATCCAACAAGACAATCATTTCATCTTAAACAGATGTTTTTCCAATCACAGATTTAGAATACCACAGAGTAAGTAGCCCCATAGTACCCAGTGCTTTCTATCTCAGTCCATCGAAGTATTGCAAGAGGAACACTCACTATGTATTAGATGATTAAACTGTTGCGGGTCCTGTTAACAAAGTACCCAAGAGTTCTCATTTCAGTGAAGTAGTTCTCAGAAAACTGAACTTGTGCATGGAGCTTCATAACAGAAGAAAATTAAATGGGACCAACTGAGAAGAAATATCAGCAGACTCCAAAAAAAAGAGGGAAAATAATTTCCCATCTAATAAACCAGTGACAACACCTGCATATTCTGGTGGTCTTGCATGTTTCACAAGAACTGCATCGTCTTGATTTTGCTTCTCAGAAATGTGAGGCTCCTGCTCACTTGCTAAGCTCTCTGCCAAGCTTCCTCCTCATCAGGAATGAGTTTCTTGTCAACCTGAAGAGTCTATTTTTTATTTGTTTGTTTGTTTTGGGTGGGTCCCCCCCCTTCTTCTGCAGCATTTACCAATATTCTCATTGCATCATCTCTACAGACAGTACACTCACAATGTCCCTTCTCTTTGCAGCATTGCTACTGACTTTCAGAAACACTGTGATCCAGATCTAATATACAATAAATCATTTGAGACCAAATGCAAATAAAATATATAGGGTTCCCCATTTTATTTGATTTCCAACACTTAGCAGAGTTTTCTTCTCTGTCTTTATAATACCATTCCACCAAAGAACTTGCATCTTAACTTCTTTTCTGACAGGTACTTTGTTAGTCTTTATCTTATCATGTGTTACTTCCACCATACCACCTGGAGGTTACAACTGAGATCAGGGTTATAACTATATTTGCACTGTCCAATCAAAGAAAGGAAGAAATTCCCTGCACTACGATGATTATGGATGATTTAACTCAGGAAAATATAACTCTCTGTTCTCAGAAATGGAAAACTAAAAGGAAATTTGCAACAGAACACTATAAAATAGGAGCAGAAGCCAGAGCCCCTGGGAATGCCTTAAAAACCACCTCTTTTTTACTATACTCCCCCATCGCTTTCAGAGAACAAAAAGGAAACATCATCAGATATCTTCAGTATTTCTCTTCCAATTTAAAGAAGTATTTTATTCGGTTATATGAAAAACGCCCCACAACACTGCTGCATACCATGCCGTGCCGTACTGGTATTCCTATTGGCCAATATAACAGCGAAGCAAACGTGTTCCCCTCAGAGCAGATGGTAATATCTGCTCTTTGTGTTGATATTGCAGAAGCCGAAAGTCAGGAGCAAATGTATTACCAGGCTAACCTTCTTCCATTTGTCAGTCACACCCTATATCAAACAGCTTATTGAATAACAATCCGCACATAATGAGGTAGTGATTAACAAAACATAGTGCTCCAGTAGCAAAGCACAGAGTAAAACTATTGCATCTCAATTACCGAGCACAGGCAAACAGCAATCTAGTCATTAAGTAGGGCCCCCACTCTGCATAACTGATATTAATGTAATATTAGACTAGCAGGTGCTGCTTTGCTCTGTTAAATCTTCAGCAAATTCAATTTAGTACGGAAAATAAACAGAGACCACATTTGTTCCCCTCAAACGTTTGCATATTTCCCTTCCTAAATCTGGAGTTTACAAGCCTATCTGGGAAAAGACACAGACAGACAAGAGAAAGCTGGGTTTTAGGTAATTTGGATGTAAATCTAGCGGAACAAACCCTGCGTATCATGAGACACGTGGTAACCCACCGTGGGTTCTTTTGTCACAACTTCTGCATCAAGTTTTATGTGAGGGTGAAAGTGGTGTCTGATACATTAGCCACAGACATTTCCCCTTAACAATAAGCACAGGTTTTCCGTTCAATTATTTGCTCCTTGAACTAAAAGTCTGGGGCAGATCTCCATCTGACACTATTCGGCATAATTCCTTATTTAGCTCTTCACATGTGAGAAGTTGGGTGCCTGCATTTGCTTTGAGGAATAAAAGGGAATTCTCACGCAGGCTACATGAGCTCCCCACTGCTTTTTACACAATTCTCTTACGTGAATTCTCCCACTAATTTTATTTGGAGAATATATATATTTCATTTCCTGTTTCAAGGTCTACATCTGCAAACATTAACACATCCCAGTAGCTTACTCACTCCATTAATCAAGTGCTAAAATTGCACTGGTTAATGTATGCCAACATTTACACAGTAATTACCTACAGTTCTTGCATCATAAAATTTTACCAATCCTAAGAAGCATTTTTTTGAAAATAGATGGAAGAACTCAGGGTTTACCACTGTGACTCAGGCTTCTCCTAAAGAAAGCAGAGCACAGCAAGGGTCCATCAGACAGGGTCCCCGTTTTTTGAAGCAACATCAGTGCAACCAGTACTTGCGTGTGGCCAGTCCAAAGCAGGATAGGTGTTCCCCCATGCACACCAGTCATTGACATTCCTTTAGAAAACCACAGCTGTACTTTCAGTCTTCCCCAGTTTTGGAGAAGTACAGATTCAGGTTTCAGTTCCACAATTAAGACACAGGCTAACTGCAACTTGTTTCTGTTGATTGCCAACGCCACCTGCCTTGCAAATAAGACAGACAAGCAACAATTGCAGAAAACCAGAGATGAAACTGTATGAAAAAAAAAAAAAAAAATCACTAAATATCAACTCACTTATTTAGGTACCTTTTTGTTTACACAGACTTATTTACACACTTGCAATAAATACCATGAGAAATGGATACTTTAATGAAGAATATACGAAAGTATTATCGAATTTATGTGTAGAAAATCATTACTCAACTAGAAATATTTCACAGTACTTTAAAGGTTACCAAAGAAGAAGGTGCAACAGGTTAGATGTGCACCTTTCCAATGGTAGGACTGTGTGAACCTATTGCTTAAAGATATCAATGCCAATATCCATGTGTCATTTAGAACACATCCTGACAGCAGTGCTCCGAGTGTGTTCAAATCACTGCTTTTTCAACTTGCCTGATATTAATGTAATAAAAATCAACCTTACAACCCGAAGTAGTGTAAAGCAGGACATCTTCAGTTCACTTCTTTTTCTTACCTCGCTATATCTCGATTTGGAGAGGAGTTCTCCAGAGATTTTAACCATAATTAATACCTCTCTTCTTCCCTGACCCACTTTCCCATTGGAAATCAGTCTTGCTGGAGCTTACCTCAGAGATTCAAGCCTAAAAGCTCTCCAAATCTCTACTGAAACCTCATACACTTATCAACAGCAAGATTTCTCTCTCCAAAAAAGCCAGAGATTTAGTTTCTTACATGTAATGATTTAATCATTTCCATTGTACTAGCAAATACGTGAGCTGCTTCAAGGTTTTCCAGACAGGATAGAGATCTATACGTTATGTATTTTCCTCATTTACTTCTTTCATGCTAGACTGTGAGCCTAATTAATCATAAACCGACAATGATAGTTCCACTAAAATCAATGTGTCTTCTTGCAAAAAGCATTCACTGACATGGATAAAGTATTCAGAGTCTGGATCTGCATTAGGAATAAATGCTTCCACCCACAGCCCCGGAGCCATTCTGCTAACCAACTCCTGACGCTAATCAGGACCAAGTGACAAACTGTTTTGAGGTCACAGATTGTTCCAGTCTTGGTTTTGGGGTTTTAATTCCGGAGTGCTTCCACCACTACATTTATGCAAGCAATAGACTTAAAAGCATACCCAAACCATGTAAGATGGAGAAGGCTAGAGAAGCTGTGGCTTTTTTGGCTGCACTCCTCAGTCTGGAAGAGGTTCCTGTTCTTGGCTTAAGGCAGCTAGGGGTCAGAGTGCAGCTTTCAAAATCCATGAACATATTTAGGGCCCAAAGTCTCACCAAATTTCAATGTAGTTCAGTTTTCCTAGCAAATGATTTAATTTGGGGAACGGAAATTCAAGTCCTGGGGGGCTTATCTACATGTGGAGATAGAAAGTCATTAAGAGGAATGCAAAAAATAAAAACTTGTTTTTAACATTATTTCCTAAAATGGGAATACACTATTCCTTTTTCTGTGACCTGAAGCTAGACTAAAAGAATTCAGTTCTGAAGCTATGACATATTTGAGATTGTTATATTCTTTTTTCTTCTTTTATTACATTTCCAAAATATGCAATACCCTGAAGTTTGTCTACATCTAGATTTTACACAGAGCATTTTACTAAAAGCTTTAAATTAAGCAAACCCTTAATTTACTCTTAAGGATTTCCTTAATAACTGGAGTTTTAAGCCATACCTTTAATTCCTAACTTAGAACTGGCCTGGAGGTGTGCAGAAAGGCTTTTAACATTTAAATTAATTATTTTTCAGAGGAGAAAATTAAAAAAAGGACAACACTATTTCCAAATTATCCTTTTATTTTATAAAGGGTCAGAAGAGTAACTAAGTTTAAAATTAGTTTTAAAAAATGGTATTTCACAGGACCAGGGCTGGTTTCAGAATTTAGACAGAAAATCTTATTCTGTTAGGTACTTCCAGAACAACCGCTGAAACCGTAACACAATTTTTGATAGTTTGATCAATACTAGTTTAAGCAGCGATAAAACTTGCTTTGCACCAAAAGTCAATTTTGTACACAAAAGGGTGAACTCAGGAGTTTTCTAAATAATTTTTACTATAATAAAAGTGTTTTATTCTACCACTTCAGGACAGATCGATTGTCAGACATATACCATCTGTTTCTGTGAAAATTGGGACAGAAAATATATATAAAGCTACATACTAAGGTTTAAACAATGATCAAATGAAACTTGCAATAAAACAGATTGAGCACTTTATAACAGAATTAGTTTTAACACAATATATTTTACCTAAATCAGAACAGTCTATCTGTCTCTTTTGGATGATTTCTATTCCTTGCAAGACTGCTAGTCTAAAGCAAGTCTAAAGTTTTCAACGTATGATGGAATCTAATATTAAAGGGATACGTTCTGCACAAAAGGAAGTTATTTGCTTCTTTCTCCCCAAGAAGGTGTGCAACTTCCAGATAAAAATCACAAGTTGCAGAAGTTTTAAACAATGTGCAGAATTTCAGACACGTAGCAGAGACACGTTTCACATTGCAAACAACCTTTCCCAGCTGTACAGACATTTCCAGAAATGGAAGAAAAGAAAACTCACGACACCAGCATTTGTACCAACTGCATTCAGAAGAAACTCTTTTCCTTATTCCCAAGCCAGAAGTAAGTTTCTCTGTGAAAAAATTAATCTCTGTAAGTCTACAGCGCGGTGCTGTTAACACACAATGTTTCATATGAAGTGTAAGATAGGTCCCTCAGCAATTACTAAGCTACATTGCAACATTATTCTAAATGACATGAATTATTCTTGTAGTACCAAATGCCTGAGAAATTCTCCTCCCCCTGCATAACCAGCCGGATTTCACCAGGGGACATCGTCTTTTGTTTCAAGGGTCATCTGAATTGGAACCTGAATCACAAAGAAACCTCTCTTCCATACAACTGGAGTCTTCCTCACCTTTGTCTTGAAACCCATTTCTACAATGAGGAAATCTTTGAAACAGCTCTGGGAAGAATTCTTTACAGAGAAGGATAGACTCCTTCAGCATTTTATATTTCCTGTTTAGGTGTTCAGTCCCTCTTGTTTTGCATTTTATTTTGCATTTTGACCCCAAACACAGACCTTGCTAGGTTGGAGGCAGAGTTACCTCAAAAGGCAGCAATTCTTAAACATGGCATAGTATATATAATTTCATATTCCACAATAAATTAATGGGACATTGTTAGAGAGAGGTGAGCAGAATTAGGCTTGTTGCTGATAAAAGGTCGTTCTGGATAAGAGAAGTTATTACAAGTTTTACTAACATTGTAAAAATCTGCATGGTGTTAGCATCACCTGTGGAGTGGCTGGTGAACGAGTGACTTTCTTACCTCAGTCTCCAAATAGTTCCTAGGTTATCATCCATTGGGATTCTACCTGGCCCATGTTTTCCGTCTCTGTGAATTCTGCGTTTTAAACACAGTAGGATGTGGTCTACAGACAGTTTGCATCTCTGTTCTATTTCTTTACCAAAATAAGTTGCACGATTACCTGCTGATCTTATGTTCCTTCAATATTACATTACAAAGTGAGTTCTCAGGGAGCTCCAAAATATGCTTTTAACTCTTAACCACAGACATCAAAAAAATTAAGCTACCTGCTCTCTCTTTGTACATACTCACCACGTTAGTCAATATACTTACTAACTTCAGAGTGGGCCCAAATAAAGACATAAATTTTAAAAGTGAGAAGGAAATCTTCCAAAGCCTTGTCGTCTGCAATACATCATATACAAATAACATATCTTGCCTACTTCATGCTGTTATCCTGCCTGTCTCTCATCTGCCAATATATTAGGCCAAACATAAGAACCGATTTCTCTCTCAGCAAGAACAAGCTGTTCCTTCCAAGAAGCTTTTATTTTGATTTCTAGAGAAACATGTTCCACACCAGGACTCCAGCATCTTCAGAATTAGAACAGTTTTCTCTGCATTTAAGACTTAAGCCAGCAGAACAAACCTTCTCCATCTTATGGACAACATAAATTTAAGTATTTGATCTAGAGAGAAGCCTGTTATTTCACCCTTGATCACAGAACAGAAAATGGGATAACCAAAAGTAAAAGTAGCAAGCAAAACCAATTTTAAATCTCTGAATTTTTTTTCTACACATCCACATGCTAGGTGAGACTTCTGTACTGCTTGCAGATATATCTCCATTCCTGGATTACAAATAAAGTTGGCTACATAAAGTTTTGAAGCAGTTTTATACAGTCTTGTTTTAGCTCCCAGTAGAGAGAATAAACATGTCCCAGAGCTCCATATCCCAACAAGAAGCTTGCCAATAATTAGTGCACCAATACTGGAAAATAAGAAGACTTCATAGAAGAAAGTATGGAGTCTTTCTCAATTTAAGGCTAAACCAAAAATAGCTGTCTCAGGCAGGACACAGAAAACATGTCTGACAAATGTAAATCCTTAGGCAGAAAAATAACTTAGAAGAAACGGCCGTCAGTTACAACCAGGAGTTGGGACATTGGTATTTGACCCAAATTTGAATTTCCATTATTGTCACCTTTGTTAGTGGTTGTTTTTTTTTCCCCTCCTAGAACTACTGCATGTACCAAATTCAAGCTATAATTTACTCAAAACCAACACGCACTATAAAAGGTTGAAACCATCTTTGCACATTTCCCAAAAACTACATTAAGTGTCTGTGAGATGAATAAGCATAGGCATCTCTGATCTGCTGTATCACAATAAACACCAGGTCACATCTACCTGTATGCTCTGTGTTATCCTGCCAATGCCCTGCAGCCACAAACCCAGCTTCACCTGGTTTATAGCTGCTTTGTGCCTGTGGAGTGGTGCAAAGCAGCTAGTATGTATCAGGGATTCTGGCTGAATAAAATAATGTTAATGAGATGGAATTATCCTTTTGATATAAACAGACAAATTGCAATTCGTTTGCTGTGGATTTCGGGCCTGATCCAAAGGCCCCTGAAAACGATGACTTCTGCTTGGCGCCAAAGGGAGCAGATGCTTATCGTGAGCAGATTCTTAAGCGGAGTCTTTCCCCCCCCATACACAGTTTGGGGCTTAGATTAGGCCTTAAGCAAAGAAATTTTAAATGGCTCATTCCCCTCTTTCTCCTGATTTGTAGCAATCTGTAAGCTTTGAATAATTTCTAATGACATTCCTCTCGCTGGAGGAGAAGTCGGGTGCCTGCAGTCCCAATCCCAGTGCTTTGCCTCTGAGCATAATCACATCCTGAGAGTCAATGAGGTGGTTACTGTGACAGAGAGGGCGGGGAAAAGATAACTTGTTAAATTACTAAGATAAGAATGTCACTATCACTTTGTGTATAACCTTTTTGAAAAAACTATATAGTTCGATTTGTAAGAAATAGATTTTCTATCTCTAGCTTTGGATTTAGTCTCCTGTTTTTATGCATTTACATGAGATGTAAATCTAGCATATTTAAAACGACTGTTGCTACATAGATGATGAAAGCAATGCATAAAATGAGTTTGAGCTTCACTTCCTAAAGTCAAAGGATTGCTGTTATGGAAAGAAAGGGGAAAGAAAAAAACCCTCTCCCTTTTACCCCATAGTATTCATAAGGAAATTGAAAGACAAGATTGTATTCAGTGTTCACACTTAAAAGTACTCCTTTCAAACACATTTCCAGTCTCTTCAGGGTCAGTATGCATCAGTTAATCAGAAATTTTTACAGAGGGAGGGAGGGAGAAACCAGCTCATTCACTTCTGACAGCTTTGTTGAGAATCTTTAAGATGTCAATGAAACCACAGCTATGCCATTTGCCAGCTGGAATCCGGACCTGGTGTGAAACTGTCATAATACTTGAGACATACGAGATCTTGGATGACGTCCAGCCATTCTGGGAAAACTGAAGCTGGGTTTGTGCTGCTAAATCGGGAACACTGACATGACAAACAGTTCTTGTAAGGGGTAGCAGCATATAGGGATACGTAGACACCCCAGGACCCCCGTGCACTCCAAACTACTCCTTAGTGACAATCTGGGCTTCTTTAAGGGTGGTATCTACAAGCACAAATCATGTTCAAGGCCATGGCAAGTATCTCTGACTTCTGTTCCACTTGATAACTGTATGAAGAGCTAGATTATAAACATGGATAACCCTTGACAGAATTATTTAGTAAAGTACTGCTTGTGTTTGGAGGAAAAAAAGAAATTATTTCACAAAACCTGGAGTGTCTTCTTTACAACACTGCATATTTCTTAGAGGATCTTTTCCCTCTAGTAGGGGGCCTAACATAATAGAAACAACATGCCCCTTTTCTCATTCAAGACAATGCACAAAGCTGTAGGAGCTTCTTAGGCGACAAAGGCTTCCTTTTAAGCTATTTAAAGCAAGGTTCATTTGAACGTGAAAAGCCGCATACTTTATTTTAAAAAGCAACAAAAACACGAGTGATTATGCCAGAATATTTTTGTATCTTTTAGGACATCATTTCCTTCAAAGTCTCAAAGACAGACAAACATGTATAAATTTAAAAAACCTCTTTAGATCAGAGCAAAGGTTGGAACATTGATTTTCATTTGCTTTGTAACTAGTTCAGCCGTTCTCTTTGTGCAACTTCTAGGAAATGAGAATTCTCCACTTGCTCATACAAGCAGCAGGGATTTATATTGCTTAGCACTGGTATGCACAACTGCAAAAGTAAAGGGTGGTTTAGATAAACTTCCATTAGAGCAAGCGCTTTTCTTTCAGACTACATTTCCATGCAGAACTGTGTTGTTTTTAAAAGAACAAACAAAAACTGTAAACATTCCCTGTAAACTAATATTGCAAAGCATATATATGAACACTTAAAAGACAACAGCAGCTGTCTGGTGACTGATCTTCATGGATTATTTAGTTGACCCTTAGCAATGACAGGCCCTGAAAAGTCAACAGGAGCATGAATTGTCAGGTGGCTGATGGAATTAAAAACCCTGTGAATATAGCAAATGGAAAACTTGGATATCAACTGATGAAATAATTTTCTACTATTCCTTTCCATTATTTTTTTCTTCTCTAGTTAACTAATAGACTAAAAGATGACATAGGTATAACCATCTTGAAAACAGGAGAAAACACAGAGAACAATAATTCCTGCCAATGATCCTGAATTAATATTGATTGCAGATCACTGACTCTCCACACAACCTCCCCAACACACCCTAGTAACAGATATTGCATTAGCTGTCACATAACACAAAGGAAAAAAAAAAAAAAAACCACACAGAAATGTAAAACAGGATTTAGGATGTGCTGCCTATAAACACAAGCATATATATATGTGTGTGTGTATATATATATATCTCTATAGGAAGTAGAGCTCTTTTGCCTCCAGAAGTTCTCAGTTGGATACCTTTAATGGGCCAGAAAGACATTTTAAATTTAGAGAAAATGAAGGTTCTTATGCAACTTTCAAGGCACTAAGAGGCCACCTCTAAGCTGGACTAACCGAAAAGACAAGGGAGTATTGCTATCATCAATATCGCTATAATTTGGTACTATGAAACCTCTGTGGTTTGGAAAAATATCTAAAGCCTCTAAAAACTGTGAATGATAAAATATGTGACCACAAACAATTTCCTGAGATAGCTGCATTTGCTAATAATGCAGTGACCAGAATGGAGCACTTTGAGCATGTCTGAGTTACCCTAGAGGGAAAAAACACACCCAGACCAAACCTCAAAGAGCTATATAGATCCCATTAAAAAAACCCCTAAAACAGAAGTCCGCGCCAAAGATGCATAAATCTAAAAGGACCACTCTACACCCACATGCTTTTTTCCCCATTGTATTCTACTTGCAATATCCCTCATACACTTCATCCAGGCTTTCTTTTACCTCTACAGATGATACATTTTGCTCAATTTTTCTTTTAATGCCACTTATATGCATAAGACGAACTGGTCTAAAGCTCAGTGGTTTTTCTATTAACAGCGGGAAAAAAAAGGTTTGTAAATAATACTTCTTCTAACCCTGGGCTTTCAGAGAAGCTGAAATTTCCTCACAGCAGAAACAGCAAGTGCTTAACCTACTCTGTAGAATCAGATATGAGAGACTTTTCTTTACATGCCTGCTTTATTTTCCCAGGTATCATCTGCCTCCACAGATGTGCATCATTAAGATCAGAACAACTAAAAGCAGTATTTCTATATAATTAAACATTTTTATGTAGTAAAGTAGGTATGGTATGAAAAGCCATTAAATGTCTCCCGTCAGGAATTCAGCAGCCATCAAACTCAACATGCTGTTCTCAGGAAGTCTGGATTCAGGACTTGCATGTAATCGTGATGGGTGCTATAGAAAAATTTAAAATCCATTAGCAGGGGGCTTAGATATAATAGTTACATCCTGCATCTGCAAATGCTTTTGTGATCAGCTGAGGGAATGCATCCCACAGAGAAGTCCATAAAAATTTAACTTTTCACTAATGACATTTCTATATATTTTTTGTGTACAACTTAAAAAAAGAACCGTTTTACACCTTTTAATTAGGAATGATGCATTAGAGTAAGGAAAAAAAAGAAAAAGGAAAACAATGAATCTCAGATGAAGGAATAATTTATATATTCAGTTGTATGTACTGGTATTCTAGCAATGTGTCTGAATGGACAGTTTCAGAAACAAATTCAGAATACTATCAACTTTTTCATCACTAGCATCCTTTCATAATGTATGACACACCAGTATGCCTCCAGAATGAAACAAAGAACTTTTTCCTTTACTAGTCTCAGTGAATCCTCCTCAGTTTTGTTTCTTAGGATAACAAGTGAGGTTAGGGTGGCAGATAGACATCTTTCTGTTTCAAGTGGATATATTCAGGCATTTATGTATATGACAAAGCCGGATTTTGAAGCACAGAAATTCAAACTTTCTCCCCAGCAATCACCTTTACTGGGCTTTACTGCTTTCTCCCCAAAGCACAAGGAACAAAGAAATTATGAAAATACAAATTCCCTGTAAACAATAATGATACTTCAGTCAAATTAACTTCTGGTATTTACAAAATTTCAAAAAGACAGGTATTCCTAGCTATGTACAAGTTAAACACGTAAAAAGGAAAGCCAGGAGTTGTTACATGACACAAATGGTACAGCAGAGCTATATGAATGTCAGCTTCTGCTGGGAAGAAACAATTGTCCTGATGGAAAAAATACTACATTCTAAAAAAAAATCTAAGATGGGGGGAAACAGCAGGGTAGAAAGCATGAAGGAAACACATAAAACATCTGGAAGTAAGAGAGACAACATAATGAAATACCATCTCTTTTCCTGACACTGAAGCAAAAGTAACCAGAAGCAGGATAAAACTAATTTCCAAAGCCATTTTTTCTGAAAGAAATTTTTCTTTTTAATTAATCATACTCTGTTGCAGAAATGTGTCTGTACTGATAAAACTATTTAGGATTTTGTCAAAACAGAATCTCTGTAAGTATCTTTTTGACAACCCCTTCCTTCCTTTTAAGAAAAAGTAGATGCAAACTTCATAATTTTCTTTTAAGCCATACTTTAAAATTCTCTAGTGTTCTTGGATGTATGGATATGTCCAACTGCAAAAACCAAAAGAAGTCCTTTGAGAATAGAAAGATCCAAAGCTGACAAGCAAGAAAAACCCCAAACTCTCACAGAGAATACATGAAATACCACTAATTTGTAGCCAGAAACTGCATACAGAGGCTCTGATTCTTAAGGACTTTGCTGCCTCAAAACTAGGTTTAATTGCTTAGTTGAACTGAAGAGCTACTGAGGAATTGCAAAGCTATGGAGTACAGCAAACAAAAGTCATCACGCTTCTTAGTTTTACCTATTTCAGAGTAAAAATCACATTTGATGGGGAAATACTTCCTCATTCATGAAATCCCCACAGCTCTGTTTTGCCATGCAATGACTCCACTGGTGCCAGCCTTGATTCGGCTCTTGCAAACAGAGAAGGATGCCTGCCAGGACTCATTACTTCCTATTAGTCTATCCCCTTTTTTACTACATACCTAACAGATATCATCCCCTTTTGGAGCTTTATCTAGCTCACCATTGCGCATTTAAAAAGCCTGCCAGTGATTTTAAAACATTGTTCTATCACTAAAGATAGTGGAGGAAAGCATGCTCCATGCCTCATCCTGACAAGAGACACAGCTTTACACAGGCTGCAAATATCCTCCACTCTGCCTCTGGGAAAACAAATTAGTTGCATGGGCAATAGATCATGAGTGGCTTACAGATCATGAGTGTTTACTTACAGTTTCTGTGCCTGCTAAGACACTTTGTGACCTGCTATTAACTCTTTTCCTCACCTCCCCTTTAGTGGCCACTATACAGTCAGGCAGTCAATTCTCCATTTTTTTCTTTTTAAGCTCTGTTCCCAGTGGCATTGATCCAGGGCAGGGGCTTGGGCCAGACCCCTGGAGTGCTGTCATGTCAAATCAGTAACATCTTTCTTACACTTAGTGTAACTTCTTTCCATACAGGAGCATGAAACTATTGCATGAAACTATTACACTTGCTTCTCCTCCTCCAGGGTCTATCACCTATTTGACCAAAATATTCCCTGTTAATTTAGTCATTTCCACCTACTTCAAAAAGGCTTCATCTTAAAATCCCTAAGTATTGTCAACATTGTTCAACTTCTAGGAAAGCATCATGGCCCTAATTCGAACATAGTCTTGCAACTAAAATGTCTGGAGTATTTGATACTGCTTCAGCTATAGGACCAGGCCACATTCTGTCCCCATCTTACCTTGCTGGGCCATGCGCTTCACAAAGAATTAAGGCAGGACTGAATTTCAGGCCTCTGAACAATACGATGAATCAACACTTAGAACTGTGAGATAAAAAAATATTGAATTAGTTAACCTAATTTTTAATCAACTCTATGACCCTCTCAAGCAAAAGTTCCCATGGGATTTGACTGATTACTGAATGTCATGTTCGGAATGTCTACTGCTTTCACTGAGTTTGGCTGGTGATGGAGCTGCTATGTAAACATACAGACAAAGAAGGATATCTCCTTAGCCAGAGTCCCCAAACATCCCTGATACACTCCCTTCCTTGATGGAGAGTAGTTGGCAGGACAAAGAAACCTTATTGGGTGCAGGACAAAAACTGTGATAACAAACTGACTTCCCATGAAAACAGGAGCCAGCAGCAACTGCTCCAGGAACTGATGTCCTCATGCCCACTTATGTATCTTTACCAAAAAGGCATAAATAGTAACTCACTACCTATCAAAAATGAGCTTCTCTGCCAGAGCCTCTCTACAGGAGCTCTCTGCACACACCTGACCCTGGCAGAATCCGGCCCTTTGAAGTGAGACTTTTTCCATCATCAATTAGTCCCACCCCTGGGAGCAGTTTACTAAGCATCACACTGCTAACACCCCACGATATATTTATAGGTGCATGCACAGGTAACAGTTCATATGTATATACGTGCTTCACTAGCTGGAGTTCTGTAATAACTTACAATATACATACATTTGCTTTACTCATATATATACTTGCTTTCCTAGTGGTAATTTTGTAGTGACTTGTAGCGTGCAAATATATTTGTTTTTCACTAACATTAGTTTGCAGAAATTTGTCATAAAGAAATTCCCAGAAACCTAGACTTCCATGACCGCTACAGCTGGGCAGTAACCTAAATAAAAAACTAGGACTAGTGTAGATAGGAATTATCCAACAAGTAGAAGAACAGGATTTGGCGTTGGTGTTTTGTTTTGGTTTTTTTTTTTTGTTTGTTTTGGTTTTGGGTTTTTTTTGGTTTTTGGTTTTGGTTTTTTTTTTTTTTTGGACACCTGGAATATACTCCAAAACAATTACTTGTTGATCTGTAGAGAAAAAACATTAGACAGTCATTCTACCTGCAAACAATTTATTTCAGATCTGTGTGCCAGGTTAATTATAAGCCAATATATTTATACAAAACCAAGAAAGAAAGAGAGGGGTCCAACTGCAAAAGAAAAAGCGTATCCCATCAGTTTTTTCTGCACATGTATTACTCTCTCACTGTCAGTTCCATCTCAACAGAAATACATCAGAGAAGAGTTGTCTAAAAACTTACCGAAGCAGCTAATTTTTATCTCGGTGATACATTCCCATAGGCCCATTGTGATGGAAGATAAAGTTATCAGGAAGACTGAGCCATACTACAGACTAAAAAGTCTGCACAGCAAAACTACTTAGTAAGACAGCTTAAAACTCCAAACTTGATAGAACCATTTTTTCTATAAAAGCAGAAAGAGATTCTTTGGAATTCTGTTTGACCCGACCCTTTGAGGTGAGAAGCTATTTACTAAAGGCATATGCAAATGCAAACACTAACAGGCTGTAGAAATAAATCTGTTGAATATTTGGCAATAAGAATGCACAAACCAGAGAAGAATAAAAGAAAAAAAAGACTACAGGTAACTGGAGCGGTAAAGCTTGAATCAGCCACCAAAATGAAGTGACATACACATGCCAGGCTGTTTCTACTGTTAGCTACTCATAATCTTGCTCTTGGTTTACCCTTAGCATTTAACATGTTGGTACTCAGCAAAATTAATAAAACATAATGTTTCTCCCTCCAGTGAAAGGTTTTACCTCACCACATACTGTTAGCAAACAAGTTTTAAATGGAGAAGCCCAGCCGTTAGTGTGATAGCAATGAAAGAAAGCAAATGTGTGTCACTGTAGCAGGCGTGATGCCTAATGTTCTCAAGAAAGGATCAGAATTGAGCTTTATCATTTCAAGGACAGTGTATCATGTTATGATAGCTAAGCTCATTATTTTAAAGGTATTTTCAGAACTAATCAAAATTCCACAATCAAGGAGTCATTAGTTCCATAATCAAATGTACTATGCTTCAGAACAACTAAAAGATCATAAAAACACTCCCACTTTATTATATTTTCATCTTGCAAGCCATTAAAAAAGGACTATTTACCTCTTAATGTATCATTTTTGTTAAAACACCTTCCTGCTTAGATTTTCCAGATGTGTGTTTTAAAAATTTTCATTAGGTTCCTTTTCTAAAAAAAAACTTTTTATCTTAAAACTCTTTGAGTAAAAACACTGTGCAGCACCATAGGGAGCTTCACCTGCGCTGTGCTTCCACTTTGTAGAAAAAATGTTTGATATTGAAATCATATACTGAAAACCTGGTAGGGAAAGGTAAAGCAAATATATATCTATATATTCCAGTTAACTCTACATATCACCCACCCAGTCTTACTCAAAGTTGTTTAGATGATCGCTTTTCCATTATAGGAGTAGATAAAGAAATTTCACTCCCCCAGCTTATTCCCTTACACCAAAAATACTAAAATTCTTCTTTTAAAATTCTTAATGCACTGGAAAAAATGACAACACTGTTTACTGAGGAATTATTTACTAAATTGACTTACTTAAGAAAAAAACAGGAATATCAGCTAATACACAGAATCCAGTTTTACATGATGCACTACCCAACAAGTATCAGAGGTTCTTGTTTCAAGAGGTTTGTTTCGAGAGATGTAAATGTTTGACTTGTAATGACATCTGTAGGTTGGGCAGTATTAAAATTCTGACTTAAGATTTATTTTTTTTATTTAACATACACATGACTGCTAAGCCAATAAATTTAGTGAAACACTATGTCAACCTAAATCTTCAGCATTAAGGCACATATATTGTAAAAGTAGGGAAAATGTATTTACTTCTTTCTTTAATGTTTGTATGAGCATTCATGACCAATACCAGTAAATTATTCACAATATACTGCAAAGCATGTCTTTATAGACTCTACCTTCCTCCAGTATTCCACTGCACATAAAAATTTGATGTGCAAGTAATGATGGAAAAGGGGAAAATGCTTCAGAACATGGAAAAGGTAATAAACAAAACACATTATTGAGCGACTATACTGAAGTAACCCTCAGGCAAAATGACGAGCTGGTGAATCACTTCAGTATTTTCCCCTCCATGAGCCAATAACAGCTAAGTACTTGCTGTTAGCCAAAAATGGGCCAAGAAGTCCATGCAGGAGAAAGTCTAGTTTTGTCACAGAAAGTATAAAGATACTTAAAAGTAATTTGCAACGTGCCTCTGATGTGCTTTTCCCCCAAATTTTGATTTTTAAGCAACAATTCTTTTTGAACAAGTCCAAGTATGGCTCATGATTGATTGTGTCCTGAAAGCTCTAAAGTTAAGAAGCAAGACAGACTAATTGTAAGGAAAGACACAAATTAAAGGTTTAATCAAATAAACCTTTTACCAGTCATCACTATCTATTAGATGCTTATAGGGAAAGTAAGAATATTTGACTTTGCTTCCAAGTTCCAAAGTAACCTCAGACAGGCAGTCACCATACAAACGACTTTGGGAATACTGGTAAAAATAAAATTTACAGTAAATCATTCAAAAGATTTTTGAAAAGAAGATAATGTTGACAAGCAAACACATTTTGTAAAGAGTTTTTAAGTAAAATAATTATTTGATGTGAAGTCTGTTGAAGCCCATGCAAAAAATCTCATTGACTTCCAGGGAGTTTGGATCAAGGCTTAAATGAACAATATTATTCTTTTTTTATAGATTATAGAATTATAGCTAGAGAAAACCTTTACCAGAAAGACATGTTGGTTATTTCTTTCCATTGCAGGATTGTTACCTAGCCTATAAGAGCATCATTTTCAAATGCACCAAAGCTATTTAAGGAGCTCACCTCTCAAAGAAACACACATTTCTAACTCATTTAGTCACTTCTGAAAATTTTATGTGACTATGTATTCTCAAGAGGCACAAAAAGGACATTAGAATTTGAATCCTCTAATGGTGTGCTTTTGTGTACTGCTCTACTTTGCTAAAAGCTGATACCCCAAACTAGCTGAAAAACACTGTAGTCTGCAGTTCTGTCATATGCATGGTTTTCCTTCTGTCTATTTTGTCATAAAGAGCTCTTTTAAATAAAACAGTTTCAATTCTTATAGCAAGGCATATGAGTTTACAGCTTTTAGTTTTGTTCAAAGGAAATACTTGAGCCAAGTAAATAATTCCTTTGTGAGTAATTTATTTGATGAATTTTGCTATTTCCCTGTTTACAAATTGTTTGTACAAAATTGTACTTCCACAGGAAAAAAAAAACCAACCACAACCAAAACCCAAAAATAACGCCACCGTCTTGCAGTGGGAATAGGTAGAGATTCCGGAAATATCACAGAATAAAATAATTTCTGTAAGTTCTTTACATCTTCCTATAGACTTCTGCAACTGGAATAGGTTTCCTGTACATTTCTCTTCACTGGCTGAATACAATAGGTACTAAAGAATTACTTTCCAGGAAAATTAGGAAAAAAATTGCATTCTCAATCAAAACTGCAATTTTTTCTCTTCTTCATTTAACATATCACAGCATCACAGAGCTTGAGCTTACATGGTCACCTTAAGACTCAAGTAAAATCGCAGTAGTAATTCAAAAAAAGGAAAAACAAAGCTAGTTTTCCTCCATACGTGTCATGATGCTTTAAACATCATATTATGCCGCGAACTTTGTACAACCAGTTATCAGGTTGGGAAGTCTTTATCTGTGGTTTTGGTTTCCACTTTTATCAAGGACTTTTCTATATTTGCCAAGTTAAAGTTAATAATACTGACAATGCTTTAGTATAAAAATAGCTAATCCAAAAATAAAGGAAAAATAAAGAAAGAGCAGAGTAACTTTCTCTACCGACTAAGGATTGCATTGGTACACACAGCAAAGAATTCGCTAGGAGTCTCCACAGTCTACATTTCTGCAATCTGCTGCCTTTCCCTGTATTTCTCTTGAGGCTTTACTATCTTAATAATTTCTGTCCTATGCACTGCTCCCTTCTTTCAGCATTTGATATTAAGTTTCTGGTCATGTTAAAAATAAGCTTGTGAGGCTGCCTGGATAGATGGTAGGTCCTTCACTCTTGAAATCCTCATGCGTTCTCCTCCTGAGAGGCCTTGGTTTATCAGGGGAAATACCTACTTTTTATTATGTATAAAAACAAGTAGAAAGCTGAACAATAAATCCTGGATGTTGAATAGCCCAATATCAAGTAAAAGGAGATATGTTTAAGGTTTTAAAAAAAAAATAGTATCTCCTTTTTACTCTACAGGCAACAGAAGTTCTCCTGAACATATGTGATTATATACACAAAGAATACGGCCTTGAAGGAAAAATGCTGTCAAAAAGGTATTCCGCTATCCAAGTGATCAAAGGCTTAACAGGATATAGAGGTTTAAGTGTGCTGAAAGAAATAGCAGATAGTAATTTTTTTTAGACAGAGAACAGAGAAGAATCTAGAATGAGGCTTGTTTTATGACATTAAATAATATCACAGATTGACAAAATACAATTCCCTGAAGATGGTCAGTAAATTGATCCCACTGGCACTATAAGAATATTTGAGTGATGATGATGGCGACGACTGAAAACAGTCCGGATGTTCTCAGATAAATAGATATGAGGTGAAATGATGCTGCATTTGAAGGCAGAGCAAGTTTTGCCATTGGCTGCAAAGAGCTAGGAATTCACTCAGGAAGTCTCACAACCAAACTTCAAACACAAAATAAACCTGATCTATTTTAGAGCCGTTTAATGCTGCTTCAATTTCACTCACTTCAACCAGTTATCCCAATTTACATCACTCCACCCAAGAAAAAAAATTATAACTCAACCCATAAGAGGCTATACCTAGTCCCTAAGCAACACCTTATGTTACCTATGAGGTAGCGTAAGCAGCATCAAGGGATGTTTTACTTGGCATCCCTAGAAAAAGTGCCATAGCTGCCTACAGGAACTATATCTGCATGATTTAATTAGCAAAAAATATGTTAATTATGATTCTTATTACCATAAGGTAACATTATACAGCTCCTAAAAATACAAGCTTAGTGAAAACAAATGCATCTCAAAAGCCTTCTATGAACCCAATATATTAAAAGCAGATACTTCTGGAAACCTACAGTAATTTACTGTTCTCTCTTTAATTTAGTCCTGCTGGGCTGATATAGTGGATATCTATGATTAGCTGGTGTTATAATTAAGGAAGCAATGTGATCTGAATGAAAATTCAAGCAGCAGAGTTCAGATCCTAGATGTACACAGATTTCTAGCACTATCCTAGAAAGTCTTAGCTGCTTCTCCTCAGCTATTTATATATGTGAAGTGAAGATAATATTTTATTTACTTTACAAGAATATTATGCAACTGAACTAATGTCCACAGGACCTCCGCCTGAGGCAAAAAAGTATTCCACAAACACACATCTTATTTAAGGAGGAACTAAGCCTTCTAAAAGGAAAAATTTAAGGAGGAACTAAGCCTTCTAAAAGGAAAAATTTCAGACAACTTCCACTCCAAATTCTTAGTTTGATATGAAAAAGTTACCTGGCATAGAAGCAATCTGAGATTCACAGAGCTGACAGATTGATGCCACAAAGTGATCAAGCGCCCCCCAGCATTTGTACAATTTATACGTTAATAACTGGAAAACAGATAATCAAGTAGAGGAATGAAGTTTGCTGATGATGCAAAAGTGGAAACAAATGTGGGTAAGGGAACAGCTGAAGTCAGAACAGTGCCAAAAATCAGTAATATTTAGAGAAACTTAGGAGCAGTGGTTCTGCAAATTTAATACAGAGATCCTGGAGATAACAAGGTCACAGAGAAAACTACAGGAACTTTAAGTCAGATGCTGCAAAACTGAAACAGAAGATAAAATTTACACTAGGAGCTATTTGAACAAACCCCCCAAACTTGTCATACTAAGATCAGAATGGTGCCGATTCTTAGTCACATCTGGTCCTCATTCTCGTTCCTTTATAAAAAAATTGAGTATAGATGTGGATGTTACAGATCCTTATTCTAACCCCCTTGAACCGCTCAGGCCACAAACAGGGGCTTCATGCCAATCAGAACTACTAGCTCAGATTTCTGTTTGGATATGAGCATCTATAATGACAAAGTCAGTAGAGTTGTTCAAGAGCTGAAATAAGCCCAGTAACTTTGCTGGGAATTTTGAATGAGAAGAAATTGCTGGTTTCAGCCTGGAAAATTAGAAGATTTGAGGCTGTAGTTCCAGCTGATGCACAAATTTATTTTTATCACCTTTTATGTGCCACCTTGCCTTCTGGTTCCAAATTGCTGCACTATGAAAAGCAGCAATGCTAATTATCCTGACACCTTTACTTATATTGGACAGCACTTACTTGCATGATAAATGCCACTGAACTGAGTGTGGATAAGAATCAGTGTGGATCTCTTAAATCAGCAGGACATATGCAGCCATGACCTAACTTTATGGATAGGTCATATGCTGAACCTGGACAGGGAAGAATCTAGTTCTTCTCAGAAGAATTTCATAGGCTAACCTGAAAGACAACCTAATCCTAAGAAACAACAAAATGCAGTTTCATACTTTGTGCTACAGGCATGCAGAATGACAGATAAGAAATTCACCCTTAATGCAAATCAATGGAACTTGCGGTCCTAAGTCACTTGGGCACTTCTCAACATTTAACCCAGGTCTACTCCCACTGGAATATGATTTTCGTAATAACCTGCTGTTTGCCTCACTCTGCTCCTGTTGAAATCAATTGCTGTTTTCCACTGACTTCAGGAGGAACAGAGTTGGGTCACTACTGAAGTCTTTAACAAATTCCTACCTTACTGCATGAAAAATTTTAAAAATTAAAGTATTCACAGTGTAAGTCTGTTGAGACCATTAGAAAATTATATTACAGTATTTTTCTTAAGGACTCCGCACTCTCTCTATAAAGAGATCTAAAGAGGGGCAATTTTATGTTCTTACATCCCCTAAAAAATTGAATACTTTGCAAACACAGAAAATATTCTAAAGCTTATATCAAGGCAATATTTTCAGCAAATATAGGTCAATCTTTCATAGCTGTAATATTAGTTATGCAGGAGAAGGCAAATTTGGAAAACACAGGCAAAGAAGAGAGAAATACAGATATTACGCAAATAACAATTTTTCCCAAAATGTAATACCAATGACTATTAAAACCTAACCTGAAGCCATATTAATCCACTCCATAAAAAACTGAAGCAGTAAATAGAATAAAAATAACAATGATTGTCTCATTAGCGGACCTGGGCAGCAAATCATGCAACCTTTCATGCTGAATTAATCTCCCCTCCCCCTATTCATTTATACCTCCTGCCAAGAAAAAAAAAATCATTTTGAGGCAGATTGATTGTATTGACCTTCTTTCAGGTAAATTAAACCTGCTGTAAAATGAAATTGGCAAATCTCAAGTCCTCCAGGCATGATGATCACAGATAGACACAGATTCCGGGGGGGGTGGGGGTGGGGGGGGTGGCAGGAGGGTTCTCGTGTGTTTCAAGTTATGAAAGGCTGAAGTTGATAAAAAAAATATAAATAATGCTAAGAAAGCAAACCCAGATGTTCAAAGAGTAATCACACAACAATGAAGTCTTCAGTTAAAGTCAGCCAATTTCCAGGACCCGGGACTCTCTGCTGAAAAACTGATCACAGACTACACACACCTACTCATACATCCTGCTCAGGAGCTCATCAGCACGTGGGCAGCGGCATGTACAACCCCCAAAGATCACAGAAACATCATTCCTGTGAGTTCAAATTACTCCCTGTTTCTACGCTCGGTGCTTTGTTTTGTGGGTTTGGGGCTTTTTGGTGTTTTTTTTTATTGGTTTGTTTTTGTTATTTTTTTTGGGGGGGGGGTTGTTTGCTTGTTTTGTTGTTTTTTCAAAACATATTTATCTTATTTTAAGTGATCTCTAGGCTTTTTTGTTTGAGGTGAAATTGATAGGCACAGACACAGACACGCTCATCTAAATGACAGTTGTTAGGAGCAGTTATGAGCTTTTCTGTAGAAATGAATTGAAAAATAAATCTCTCTAATTTCCTTCTGCCTCTTGCTGTTACTTGCTGTAATTCATAGTTCTGACTGTTCCCTCAGAAGTGCAGAGGTACTTGCTTAACTTTAATTTCTCAAGAGTGACAACACAGAAGTGCTTTGCCAGTGACCCAGACTCGCAGAGCAGTAAAGAATTGACTTAACAGACTTAAACCAGATGGTTGCATGTCAGAACAAGGTAGTACAGCTTTTCCGGAGCAGAAGGGAGAACGAGAGGTAATCCACAGTCCTGACTCCCTCAGAGAGAACAGATTCATGAATGAAGTTTAGCTTGCTTTTTATTAACCAAAAGTTCCAGTATATTTAGGATATTTAATAAATTTAAATACATTGCAAGAGACAGCTTTTTTTTTCCTTGATTTTATTCATTTTGTGCCATATTAAGTACAGTTCTTCAAGAGGCTTCTTTGCCTTGCTGACATCTAGCATGACATCGCACTGCACCGCTGTTGGGACACAGCCTTCACATAATACACAACCTTAGATCCTTCACTCATTGATCTGGCAGCTTCCCTCCCTCACCCGAGTCGAGAGCCCTCAGCCAAACATCAGCAAAAATTCAATGCTTGAGAATAGCTCAGTTTGCGGTGTGCTCATTTTCAGCTCTCAAATTCCATTTCATTGGTTTAACACATTCTTAGCAGATCACATCCTTAAAACAGACTTGTTAAAGAGTGACCTATTAGGAAATTATTTTATAAATATAAATACATGCACATTTTACACACAAACACACTCCTCTCTAGCAGATGGAAAATTTTGTTCAACTAGTACTTTTCCTGAATCTTAACTACACGAGGCTTTTAAAGTGTTGTAAAGACAAAAGATGAAGCAAAACCAAGTCAGCAGGGCTTTTCCCTTCTGGATTACACAAGAACTTAGACCACTTCTGTAATAAATTTACTTTGACAGCTGCTAAAAAATTTACCAAGCTTGACAACATGCACAGAAAGTAAAATAGGACGAAACTGTGTGGGCTTTCCTGCTAACCCCAAGAAAATGTATTCATTGTAAAGAAATAATATTTAATTATATTTGAGTGGTAAATTTCAAGTGATAGATTTGTTAGCAACATTCTGTTCTCCCACAGATACTATTTTATGTAGTCATTTTGTAGGCAATGTATTCTTCTCTCATATATAGCTCTGAAGAATAAACGAAGAGTTCAGTTTGAGCAAGCACTGGATTGTATTTGGAATATAAAATACACTGCCTTGTCAGGAAAAGTAACTTCTCCTTTTCAGGCTAAGATAAAGCAGGAAAACAGTGCTTTGATGATTTCTACAATGAATTTGGAGAAATGAATTTGAAGAATTCTGAGCAGCTCAGAATTTCACTTTCAGCTACAAAAGAAGATTAGTTTGATTTTGTACCTATATGGATTTGAATCCATCTCACTTTCCTCCTTAATGCTTCCAAAGTGCTAATGGCAGTGCAGAAGACTTCAGTGGTTCAACATAAATGAAAACAAATTGCAGGAACCGTGGCCAAGCTAAGTACTGGGACTGCTGCATGTCAAATGAGAGTCAACTGTTTACCCTGCTAGCGTTCAGTGCAGATTGCTACATTGATTTGTTTAAACTGCACACCGCATTAATTTTTCTTATCTCATCCCAAAGCCTTGGCTCTATCAAATTCGGAAGGCGATAACCCAGTATATTATAGGAAGAACATGTGCTATCAAGTAAAGCTTTAAATGTGATTGACCGAAATATATTGATTTTGCATGGTTGGACTTGAAATGTAATTTTGAACAGAAGAACAAGGGCAGTACCTTGATAAAGCTGCAAAGATCACACGCATGAAGCGACAGAAGAAAATTTCTTCACTATACAACACACACCTTTCCTAATTGTTAATCACCTCTGAAACATCACTTTCTTTTGGTGCTTGTTTGTTTTTCTATGTGCTTGAAGTGAAACGTTTAAAATGAATTATAGCTGGAAAGAGAAGTTCCTGAGCAATATTTATGTCATACCTTAGGAGGGCAGTGCAGAATGGAAGGGGACACAGGAGAAATGTAGGATGTAACAGTTTCTTCACTGAGTTTACAGGGAAATTTAACATTTAATCTTAAAGAGGTTTTGTTTGTTGTGTTTTGGTTTTTGTTTTTTGGTTTTTTTTTTTTTTTTTTTTTTTTTACTGGCTGATAGGAGATAAATCATACCCCAGTACTGCGGGCCAGAGCATCCCAGACAGATAATCTAAGCATCTAAAACATTCCTCATCTACTTTCAGAAGCTGATAATTAATGGCATATGAAAAGTCACTTCACTACACATGCAAATACCATATGTTCGCTTTATTTCACTCTGAAAAATTATTTATTTCAGTACCCCTTAGAAATTTTAAGAGTGTGTGTCTATGAACTTCTCTTCCTAAGTGAAAACATGCTAGAAAATGAAGATGTCCTCATATCCCTAAATATATTGATTTAAGTCATATTTGTGGGTTTTTCTGCAAAAGTGACATCTGGCAGGATATAATTTTTTTTAATCAATTTCTTTAAAAGCCTTAAGTGGAGAAAAAGGAACAATTGTATCAATCTTATTCCTCATTCTCTTAAAAGTCTTAAGTGATCAACAAGTGAAGGAAGACTTTACAATGTGTTTCCTTGAGCAATTTCTGCTGATAAAAAAAATTATCTGGAGCAACCTTACAAAACGTCTAAAAACCATGTATTTTCACTAGGTGGATTATCAGTAAAAAGTACTGAATAGAACAATTTTTAAAAATTGAGAGGGCCTGTAACATACTAGTTGGAATACATTCACTTTTCCCCCCATCTGTTTTTTTTCTCTTTTTTTTCTTTTTTTTCCTCCCCCTAAGGCTTCCTGGACTTTATGAATGCATTTCCAGCCAAGCAGAATTCAGATATGGCAATAAATAAAATACCTCCAGAATTCAGACATGGCAATAAAAAGCCTACTTCAACTAATCCATTCAAAAGGACCCCGATTCCTCTACAGATCTTATGTTTAGCACATTTGACAAATCCTGGGTTCTGTGCTACTAGGTTGAAAAGTTTCTTTTTAGTCTCCATTAACTTTTGTTATTTTTGTGCCTTTTGTTTTGCATTTATAGTTGCAGACACTGAAGACACTACTGGGAGCATCTGTCTAGCTCTACCACAGCATTGTCCCCAGCTGTAATTGTATTGTGGTCTACATAGTGGGAGGCAGATTATATTTTTCCAAGCAAAAGCATATTTCAATATTCTTGCTGCTTCACAGACTTCTGTCGGTGGTGACATGTTCTAGAATTATGAACTGCAAAATGTACTCTTTGTAATGTGGGTAGAGTGATAATTATATGGGACTGAGCCAAAAAAACCCAACCCACATACTGCAAGCAGAAAAGACTAAATCAGTGGGTAATCTGAATAACCAGGGCTTAAGGACCAGCAATTAGAAATGCCACATGAATTTAAGAAATTAGCGTTAATAAGGTATAATAAAAGCAAGATGACCTTTGAATTGGCATAAAGAAACTACAATAAATGACTATGACACAGAAGCAAAAATACACAGGGAAATCCCCAACATTCAAAGAAAGGAAAAGAATTTCGTGTTAGAAATGATAGTAGTACACGGGCTGTGTGAAGGGAGTTGATCATGTCAGACCAGGACTCTGTGGACAGCCGACCATACTGCCAAGGGCACAAGCTGATGTTATGGTGTTTCTTAGAGCAGCCGAGTTGCCTTAGGCACCTGCTGCGTACACAGATATGCCTTAGACCACTGCCAATACCAGCACCTAGACAGCATCAGCAGAGAGGATAGTAATTTTGTGCATGATTCAAGACCCTTATGAGTCTACCAAAAGCCCTAAACCAGTCCTCAGTGAGGAAATGCTTTCTTGCATAGAGCTAGTCCCCTCAAATCAAGTAACGCTAAGGGTGGTAGCAGGAAGCTTACACCACAGCAAAAATATTGCGTGACAAGCTGCTCTTGAGAGATTTCCACAGCAATTGTCCACCTTAACACATCAGGCCATACAGAGTGAGTTCCTGAGCATCTGTATCTCTATACCTCAGGATTACTTGGTTCAGAAAACAAGCCTGTCCAGGTGTTAGAACAAAAGTGACAGAGAAGCAGGCACACAGCGAGGTTCATTAATCGAAGTCTGCTTGCTTTCAACTTTCGGGTGCTAACCATAGCTTGAGATCACCTCTTGAGAACTTAATCTTATAAACCCTGATAAGTGCGTATCTTTCTCAAAGCTAATCTCAGTGGGTTTGTACACATTACCCATCACAGCTGCTATCCGATACAGACAATCATTCCCCATCAGAACGTACCAGACCACAGACTGGTGCACGCACATACTCAAGGACACTGTCTGCGGTCAGGCTGGGCAGCAGTCACACAGAAAAGTCAGCAGCAGCATAGACCCAGCCTACAACAACACGCTCCCAGTTCAGCAGCACGTAGGAGGCTGTCTTCGCACTTCCTAGGGGAAGTCTATACGTACATAGTCACGCAAGCAAAGTCATAACCAAATAATGCTACTGAACACAAAGATCTTGCTGTGTTAAGACAAACACCTAAAGTATAGATCTGCAACTCATGAGGAAAAAAAAAAATCACTGATCCACACAGTAGTTAAACATTCTCAGAGTTGAGTATAAAATTTGCAACGAGTGATTTCCCTATGAAAATAGGGACTTCTTGTCAGCTAGGATTTTTCCACGTGTATTCATTTTTCTCATGCTCATTTTTTCTTTTGTATTTTATATGTATATACATATATTCATATACAAACAGAAATGAGCACAAGAAGTAAAGAATATCCAGACTAGATAACTGTTATAAGAGCTTGTCTGATTGCTCAAAAATTTCCCAAAGAGAAGGAAATGTTTTGAGTGCATTTAACTCCCTTTGACATCAGCTTTTATTTAGTTCAGCTGGAGGTCAATGGGAACTGAGTGCCTTCAGCAACCTGAGGAGGACATTTAGCATTTTACAGGGCTATAACTTGTAGCTATTTATATAATTCAATTGGGCAAGTCCTATAAACTCTGGTGACACTAAAAGGGTCTGCTCTTGAAAGATGCTGAGCATGCTTACTGCTAAGGAGACCCCAGCCTCACGCTCACGAATGACAATGCAGGTACTTCTTCCACCAGCTTTGTACTAGTACCGTTTTTTTCCCCTTCCTCTGTCAAAGCTAATACATTAAGATTACAAGCCCGGGGATCGGCCAAACATACCAGCAAAGTGACTTCTTTAAACCTTACGGAATTACACAATGATCGATTTTGACCCTGCATTTTGGGAGAAAATAAATTTCTAACCCTTGAAATTATGTTGAATCTTCTGTAAACACTGGTAGTCTATATGCCTCGTATACACTGTATGCTTGCTGTGTAAGCCTACAGCTTCTCTTTTTTGTCCGATTCCACACTCGGACCCAACGCGTGCTTGTGTTCCTTAAAAGCAAGGAAAACTCTTCCACATTCAGAGAGCAGAATATGACTTAGGCACCTTTCTCCTGTTTATCTCCCTTGGCTCATAAAATGTACCTGAGATGCTATAGGCACAAAAGAAATTCTTCCATTTTATGGTCACATAAGACCTTCATTTTGAAAGAACAGCTCTTAAGCAACAGTACATACAGGAATCACATTCCAGCATTGTGCATCCTAAATTTAAAGGAAGGCTTATGGGTAGTTGTCAGTCATAAGCATTGCTTTTACCTATAACACTACAGGCTTCTTTATGGCCACCAAGCAGTGGAAGGGCTACGAAGGATCCCTCGGCAAACATCTGGAAATTGAATTTTTGTCCTAATAAAAGTCCACAGATCTGAAAAAGCAATTCCATTCATTTCAGTCGGGAGCAGTTTCTCTGTCAGGCACCTGTTCTTCCAGAAACAGAGCTTTCATGGAAGGTTTAGCTACGTTGTCGATGATGAAAAGTGGCAAAATAGCTGTTCTGCTTTTAGTGTGTTGTGTCTACAGTGCTTCCGAACAAGCTGCTGAAAGGGATGCGTCAGGCAGGAACACGGCAATATTCAAATAACTGCTTTCTTAATAGAAGGGGGAAAAATGTTTTGAGGACACAGCTTATCTAAATGATTATTTTGGTTTAGACAGCCTTGCATTTCACTGTCAATTACATGCAAATTTTAACAGGCTATAAATACCAAATCAGCAAAGAAAAAAAACCACCCCATGAAATAGTTCCCTCTGTTTAAAAATAAGGAGGATTGAATAATGATACTGACGCCTACATCTTCCAAAGAAAAAACTTTAAATATAAGGCTCAGATTTCTATGGCACTAATAACGGATCATACTCTCAGGACTGCCCAGAAGCACAGAGCAGCCTTAACTAGCTACCTGTGGATTCTCCCCAAGTTACAGATTTCTCTAGACAGAGAGAGAAAGTTCTTTTGACCATCCCAACCTTTTAGTTTTCTTTTTGCATTTTCTTTTTCAGTACCTACAGTATTCTTGTTTCTGGCATTTCTGTTTCTCTCAGAAAGAAAGAAAGAAGCTGTCAAAATTTATAAGTACAAAACATTTCAGATTACCCATTGTCTGGCAAAAGAGACAGTATATACTTTTCTCCGAATTTAACATGTAAATTTCAGGACTGATTTTCCAGCTGGATCTATCTATATACGTGCGTATATATGTTATTATCTCTTTTTTATCAACATTGCTAGGCTAAGATGCTAAGGAATCAGATGATATTTATGGAGCCATGTCGAGGAATATGCAATAGCCTATTTCCCCAAAATTGTATTTCCCCTCTTTGCTGACATTTCCAAGTCACACAACGTCACCTAACACTCTCTCGGATCCTTCTCTGGAGACCAAGCACACTTTGTGCTTTTCCAAATGTGCTGAAGAATCTTTAGTTTTTCCCTTCTATGATGCCGCTGTCGGTCTGCTGACAACTACAATCTAATACAATCCTTTCACCTAACAATGAAAATCCTTCATCTAACATTTAGAATTCTGAAGCAACCTGACCTGTACAAAGCGTTTGGGTCAAAACTGCTATTCTGCAGATCTAGAGAAAGGCTTAAGAAGAGTACATCTAACCTGAATCACATCTCTGGGGCATCTCTTCCCATAATTTGAACTTACTCTGTTTGGAGACTTCTGGATCTTAAAATTGGTTCTCTAAAACATTTAAGCTAGATGCTGCAAGTTTAATAAAATACATAATATGCCTGCTGTGCTATAGAGAACACATTTAATTGGTCCTATACATCACTGGAATGAAAGTACATCTACCAAATTGAGATGGTTCCTCCTCAGTCTTTAGCCCAACGAGACTGGTGAATTTTTCCTTCCGTTCTTAAAAGGCCATGTTATTTTTAAAAGTACACTATCACATTTACCTGTAGTGTCTCTTGCTGAGGTTAACAGCCATTATATGAAACCTTTTATGAGAGATTACAAGTACACATGAAGAAAGAGAAGGACTCAGAATAAAGAGAAGGACTCAGAATAAGCAGAAAAAACGGTCAAGATTATAACATATGAAGTAAAAGCAGTGTTTAAATATTAAGTTTGGGTGAGAGCGGGGTTTATTTTAAAACAGTATCTCTAAGAGAGCTTGTCAGGAACACATCACTGCTGCGCTGGGTACCACACAAACAGCCAACTTCAAATAAGCCCTACACTACAGAATGACTTAAGAGTAAGCTAAGCGTCTGTTGCAAAAAAATAAATAGCAGTTATCTGATTTTGAGTAGTCTCACACTAGTGTTTTAAATAAGAACTAATACATAAGCAACTTCTGAAGGTAGTTTTTGTGAAAATGAAGCCTTTTAAATGCTTTTGGTGATGCTGTATGAACTTGTGGTCATCCTCTCAAGTGCTGTGCAAAGCCAAGAGGCTGCTTGACCTTGGAAAACAAGCCTCTGGAGCAAAACTAAAAATAAATAAAAAAAATTAGTATTTCATTAGGCAGCTAAGTTATCTGCCTTATGCAATACTGCACTCAGAGAGGTCAAAACAAGTTCAGACAGCAACAGAGCAATTCCTGCTGAACTACAGATGTCCTCAATGACACTATCATTGCACATTTTGCAGGGGAATTTAAAGAACATGAATGTTAGTGAAAGTGCTCATGTTAAACCAGTATTAAAAGCATGTTTTGAAAATGTACTGTTTTACATTGCTGTGAAAAGCCAGTGAGGTAAAGGGCCAAGGGTTACCTTAGCCTCAGCTGTGAATGTCTACTATCATTCACTTGAACCACACTTTTAATACCAACTGCATTCCTTCTGTTCTCCTAGTTATTACCTAGGACTGCCAGTGCTTTTTCTTAGTTTAGAGCCTTGTGATTTTATCCAGCTCCAGAGCAACAGACTTCTGCCAAAAGAGACACTGCAATTGTCCAAGCGCGTTAATTCTGGGCTTGTGGAAGTAAAGGGGATTTTTACTGCAGACTTCCATGGGCCTGAAATTTCACCCTAGGAGTCTGCCAGCACCAGAGTTCGTTGACAGATTACCATCTTCTGACTCTGTACTGGAATACCAATAGATACCATCACAAAAAGTAATTAGTGACACCATATTCTTCAAACAGACCTTTTGCTCTGTATCAAACTGCTGAACTAGCAGAGTTAATTATTTTACTGAGAAATTACAAGTGTACTTTAATGCTGCATTCTTAATGTCTTCATTATCTTTCTGCCAGGGAAGTACCTGCAGGCTCCAAGAAGAGCAACCTCAACATTTCAAACATTGCATATCTGCATGCAATAAAAGTAGCTTTCCCCAGGACGCAGGACAAAAAAATTTCTCCAAAAAGTTTGTGGAGAAAAACCCGTCGAGACTCAGAACTGCATGCAACATAATGATTTATCGGCTGGCCAATACTTTAGGCCACGGTATTCTCAGTCAGTCATGTTTGGAACATCATCTGAGCAAAAACTAATACAGAAAGAATTCTGCTTACTCAGTGGCTTATGTTTGCAAACCACTTTTTGCAGAAGGACTTATTCTGGAACTCTGTTCACTAAATACTCATTTCAAGAGGAAATGTAACTAATATCTTGAGTCCTCACAAAAACAATCAGGAGGACATCGCTTACTTTGTGGCACTACCATGTATTAATCCGGTCTAACTAAACGTATTTCTCCGCTTAGGCTGTCTCAGAACGCTGCTGCTAATGACACTTTATAGTCCATGCCAAATATCCTCATATCAATTTTCTTATTTTTAAGAAAATTATGAATAATGTATTTTTCTCTATCTCACAAACTAATTCTCTTTCACAGGGAGAAATGTGAATAAATCCTAATTATTTAAAATTCCTGTTTATCTTTACATGCAAAAATAATGGCGTTGACTGCGTTAGGTGTCCCTCATGTAAGATTTAACTCTGTACTGGAAGTAAAATAGCACCTTTAATTTCCATTTGAAATATTTACATAAGACAAAAGTTATTAATTTATGGGTTTGACTGTAAAACGTGTTCAACTTTTTTCTTAAGTGAAACCACAGTGCCAGTCCACGTGTGTTTGTCCAGATGACAAACAATGTAAAAACACACACAATCCAATAGGTCTTCGCATTGCAAAAACCCATGTTTCGGACTAGTAAATGTTCACAAACACCAGAAAAGGATCCATCTGAAAACCGGGTTGGTTCTTCTTGTAACGGCAGACCGACATACAAATGACGCGACTCGACTCTCAGCATACTGTGCTGCGCATCTAATTTATACTGCTATTTTAGTGCTGTGTCCTCGCAAGGATCAGCTACATTGTCATCTGCAGCAGTGATACGAGGTGAGCAGCATTCCTGAACATTGCTCCTTACACAGTCGAACTGCGGGTAAACGAGCTCCAGCCTGCTCTCCTCGCCTGCTCGCCTTCCAGGGTGGGGATGTGACACAGATCACTGCTTCTACAAAGCTGGCAAAGAGGGAAATCTGGCACTGCCAGGTCACTCGTAATCTGCACCTGTAATTGTGGGATTTCCTGTGAGCTGCTCCTCAGGACTGTTATATGGGGAAAAATGCAAAAACACAAACTTTGAACTGGGATGCAGATTTCATGAGGTCTCGGTTGGCCTTAATTCAAACTCCTCCTGAATGCAGAAGTTTTCATTCACAAGCCCATTTCTGGCCAAAGTTTTAACTGATGTAGAATAGCATTGCTTTACTCAGTGGTGGAAGTATTAGTTTTCAGTACTTGTCTCTTTTCCAGAAGTTTGTTTTTTAATGTAGGTATACATATGTATATGCACATATACATACAAGCTGATAAACATGGATACATAATAGTAAATAATAGTAAATAATGTACATACAAAAATGGGTGAGAGAGTTGCAGACTTTCATAATGAGTATGTATATATACACACATAGACATGTTTGATTACAGAAGAGTTCGGTCAGAAGTTCTTCTTTTTAAAGTACAAACATCCAGGATCCTGATTTTCACGGTTGGTGCCAGGTAAATTGGCACCAGTGAAATCAACTGAGCTGGCAAAATTAGTAAGAGCTGAGGACCTGAACAGCTTTTGTGAATATAAATCTTATTCAGGTCTAGAGAATGCATATTTTCAGAGACGTTTAGACATCCTAGAGTTTTGACAGCATGAGCTACTGTTTGTATATTTTTTTTTCCCCTCTTTCACATGGAAAAGGTAGCAATATATATGCAGCAATAAACCCTAACACCAAGGTCTTCTCAGGAATAACAGATCGCTTGCCTAGCTATGAAAATAAACTCAGTTTAAAATCCGTTGCTTTTTTCCAGCAAAGCAAATGATGTTAAGTGATTCAACTCTCACATCCATTTACAGAAACAATTATAAAAGAGGCAATAGCATATAAATCTCTTAAGCCCCAGCATATCTTCCAACCCTGATTTAAAAAACAAATGCCTGCCTTGCGAAAATCATGTTTAATAATTCTTCTTATGGGCACTGCGCAGGGAAATGAAAGAACTGTAGCTTTAGGCACATTTTTGCACACTGCTGTGTTCGCCTGTCTCCCTGCACAAGAGTTAAAAACTACTGGGAACAAACACATCATCTGCATTTTCTTCCACTTCAAATTTTACAGCTAGCAGAGGTTTACATTTTATTCAAGCATGTTGTCAGGGGAGAGGGGAGGAACAACTGACCTTTAAATCAGTAACAAAAGTCTTGTCAAAAACCAGCTAAATATACAAAAGTCAAGCCTGAAACCATCAGATGCAGTGTTTCAGTTAGAAAAATTGACCTTTCCCACCCTCTTCTGAAGACCTACTGGAGATGATTTTTTTTTTTTTTTATCTGCAATACTTGGCTGCAAAATGAGAAGAAAACGTATTTCTAGTTCTTTCTTCTGGATTCTACAGCTTTTGTTCCAATAAGAACACAGCCAAATCCTGACATCACCTGCTACTTGGATATTGTGATGGTTAAGCACACTACAGCTACCTTCATAGGTCATTTGGAGCCAATCGAGAGAATTTCTGTATTTAAAATAAAATATCTGAAAACAGCTTTTGACCCACTGCACCTAGCCTTTACTGAGAAATAGAACAAGCCCAGCTCCTCTACGTCAGGAGCTTGCAACAACTGAAAATACAGTGGCTCTCACGCACTCAAATTATGTTCTAATTAAAATTAAAATTTGAGTGGGTGCCTTTAGGGAGAGAGAGACTGGGGGGGGCTGAGGACACTGACTACCTTTATGTGCATATTGCCTGCTGTAGCCACTCAGCTCAGAGGCAGATTCTGTGAAATCAGTGAAGCTTCACCAATTAACTAAGGATGAGTGTTTGTCGCCATGTGTGTGTAAAGCTGCTGGCATCTTCTTTCCAGGGTTTCCCCAGAGATTCATTGCTTTCTGGGTGTCCCATAGTTTCCTGTCATGTGTCTCAGATTTACACTTTGATTTTGAGTGGAGTTGCAGGCAAACTTGGGTGAATAACAAGTTCTTTGAATTCTTACTTTTACTTCCTCCCCACCCTCAACCAGTTGCAGTCCAAAATAAATTTAAATCATGGGTATGCTGAAAACACGGGAGAAATGTAAATTGAAGAGTTGAAACGTACCTTCACGATTTAGACTGTCTTCTGCAAATATCAGTCCCTAAGAACCTGAAGACGAACACTTCAAAATCCAGGAATCAGTCCAGGATTGAAGTACATGCTTCAGCACTGTTATTGACATGCCAGCATTGGGGTTACAGAACCTCTGGTGAAGTGCGTTCATCTTGGTACTACATAAATACAGCTAATTTTCAAATAGACATAGGAAAAAGTAATTTCATTTAAAGTTGTCTTCCAAGATAGTTTTTCAGTACAACAGTAAGTTGAATAAATCATTGTTCATTCCAAGAGGCCTCAGTTTCCTGGTACTACGGGGGCAGACTTTTCTTTTAACAGAGATGATAGCTAAAGAAGGGGAGGTCATGAATGCAGAGGGCAGGTCAGAAGCCTGGGAACTGCCACTTTCACCCAGCAAGTTCCTACCTCTCCTCTTAGATTTAACCCTGGCTCTCCCAGTGCAGATTCCCCATCAGACATCACTGCAGGAACAAGCACCCCAATAGCAGTTATTACCGAATAAGAACTGCAGCTTGACATTATTCTTTAAATCAGATTCTAAGAACTCAGACCTGAAGGGCTGATCCATGCATACACGACCAGGAAATGTCTTTGAAAAAGGTGTCTCTTCCATTTTGCCATCCTGCTGAAATAGCACGGTTTGCTTCTCACATGTATGCAGAAAAGCGAGTAGACCCACCACCATGAATCTCTGACAGTGAAAGATGCTTCTGTTGGGAATTTCATTATCATTTCCTAGGAACTACCTGCAAGTATTTTCTCAGTCTCATTATTAAATACAGAGCTTACAGAAGTTAGTGTGTTTCACATGCACACTATAAATGCCATTTAAAAATCACATCAAGGGTGTGGGATGAGATTTTCAAGGTGAGATTGAGAACTCTAATGGAAGTGGAAGAAGAATTTAATCAGTCACAGCAAGCCTGTCAAACTTTCTATTTCACTGTCTGCCATGTGCAAATATACATAATAACCGTTGCTTAATAGATGAACTCTAACATACGTTAAAAATCAACTGTTGGAATAGATGCACAAACACTTAAGGTAAAATTTGTAGCAGCATATCTGCCTCTGAAAATTCCCTTATGAGGCTTTTGAAATGCTTGTATGAAGGACTCTTGTTGCTTTCAATCCTCTATTTATTCTTAATACACCAAGACAAGAAAAAATAGACTCATTTCAGCTTCCAGATCCATTACTCTAGGCAAGCAGAATCAGTTTAGTCCGTGTTTCCCCCCCCCCCCCCCCCAATATTTCATTAAAAATCTGTGGTAAAGGGAACTATTCTCTGCAATATTAACCCTGTTCTATTCTTCCTCTTTTTAAATAGGAATAAACATCAAAAAGCATATGATTAACTAAATGCTGAAGTTAAACCTTGTGCCTGCATTGGATCTCACTGACATTGCACTTCAGTAGCTTCCAATGTCCAGAACCTGAGCCAGGGTAGGTGGGGAAGCCAAAGAGCCCCTTCACTAGTTTTACTTCTTATATCCACCCCCAAACCTCCAGTTGTTAAGCAGGATCAAATTTTCTGTTATGCACTGAACAAACAATGCAAAAGCTTTCCATGTAAGTCAAGAAATCACAAAAAGAAATAAACAGCAACAGATCCAGATCCTATACTGGAGCTGCTACTCCAAGAAATATCAGCATACAGCAGAAAGCCAGGGCCTATTAGTTAAGACACAGCAGCCAGCTGGTGACTGGACCTAAATTCATTTCTCTGCATGATGCTACACTTTGTGTGAACATACACAGCTACTTAGCATGGTATAGAGACTTCTAAGTCTCTATACCATGCTCCCCCATGCAGGGCAGACAAATCCCTAGTCAGCGTGATGGATACGGTATTGATATAGTCTAGTGGCTTCCTAAGTGTGAGGTTTTATAAAATATTGTAGCAACAGATTTCAAGAAAGAATTTGAGGAGTTCCGAGAAAGCTCTGAAAATTTGTGATAAACTTCTAAAAGCATGAAGGGGCAACATGCAAGAAAAAAAAAGCAGCGTTTGAATGAAAAGCTGACAAGGTGGAAGGTAAGTAAACATAGCCTGGCTTTAAGGGGCAAGATGGGAGATGCTAGGCAAGCAGGACTTTCCAGGGTAATGTGTGGTAACTCGCCACTGCAACCATTAAAATGGTCTCAGAATGCCCCTTCAGGAGCCATGAACTTTGCCTCTGTGCGCTGGAGCGTAATCAGCTTAAAACCACAGAGCTAATAACAAAGACAAGAAGTTGCAGTATACAGTACAGTTCTATGCAGCAAGACCTGCTCATTTTGAAGACTTTCATGCTTCCAAGCTCCAGCTGGGGGGAAAAAAAATATTCCTGATACATTTTCATTTAAATGCTCTGTTTGATGATGGTCCTGTGTAGCTCCCTTAGGGCCAATTTAAAGTTTACTGCATCCTTTCTTTGAAGGGTACTTCCAAAGTGCTTGCAGAGTTTACCAACCAATTTGCTATTAATATTCTATTTCTTCCTCTCAACTTTCCAAAAGACTTTGAGAACAGAGATTGATTTAAGAGTATCTCAGTATATTTCAGGATGCACATCTGCTGCTTACTTTAACATCATTTCTAGTTAACCGCAAAAACACCAAACAGATGCAGAAATGAGCAAAAAAACAACCCAAAAATTCAACTCAGAACATTTGCATTTCCTTACAAGACAGTTGTCTTCGCTTACATGGTACAGTGGATTTACACCTGAAGAGCATTTAAGACTTTCTCTTGTACCTTACTTTGCTATTGCTGCTGTCAATTACAGCAAGACTGAGCTTCCTCCATTGTTTTTTACAAAGATTGACTGGACATTTGCAGTGATATATTGCAAAAATGAATGAATGAAGCACTGAGGCTGAAGTCCGCAGGCAGTCTGGACAACCTCAGCACCTGCTGCCTTTTTTTTTTTAAGTTTGTTTTGTTGTTGCTGTTCTTGGTTCTTTCTTTTGTTTGTCCTTGTACAAGGACCACTATGTACTTTGGTTAAAAAGAGCTGTCCTCAGAGGCAGGTGCCAATAAACTCATTACAGCCAAAGAAGTCTGGTCACCATTCGTCATCAGTGGGAATTTGCTCTCTTGCCTGCTTATTTGTCATTCTATCATACACAGAGAAGAAACAGGACAGCAAAGCAACATTTTTTTGGTGACTACAGCTCATCCTGCCTCAAGCACAACCCTTGGCCATCCTCTATGCATTGTATGGTTTGTTCTGTGATGCACAAGAGACCGTGGATCAGTTGTGCAATTTGCTTGTTGATGTCAACTTCAGTGTATCTTACACCAAAGAGCTACACCAGTCGACAATCCAGTCAGTTGATTCCTGTCGTAGGACCTACACATTTTTGAGATTCCTGGTACCTGGCAATTCTTACTAATTTCAACTAGAGCTGTGAGTTCTTATTAGCCATGCAATTCTCATGCCTCTTTATGCAGGGTGTTTTAGAAACCCAGGCTCTCATATTAGAAAGAGCACTTGAGTCGCTCGCTCCCTAATTAGCTCAGTATGAGGCATGGACAGTGCCATACCAGATGCTAATTCCTTCTTTGGTCTTTAATACCACAAACATTTAGAGAAAAATCCAAAACCTAAACAATATTCTGTCCAGTATTTTCCCAAGTAACAATTCAGCTTCTCTCAGACTGATTATCCTGACTGATCATTAGCTGTGAGCAGTAATTCTGAATTTGGAAGTTCAAACTGAGTATTCTTGAGTTAGAATTTAATTCTCTGCTTTTGGGTTTCATACCACTATCTCTACAGTTCTTCCCCCCCCCCCCCCTTTTTTTTATTTTAAACTCTCTCTTCTTCTGTATAACATTACCTGTGAAATAATATTCTTTAAAAGATACAGGAGGAGCTGTGCATCTACAATGCACAATTCCACATTACAAATGGAAACAATTATTAAGGAATTTCCAGAGTTTTCCCTAAACAGTACTTGCTGCATTTGATGCTAGAAACATACATGGTTACTTTTAAGGAACTTTGTACAGAAGAAAATTTCTGAAATCTAAGGCAAAAATAAGAGACAATGAGGAACCCCTTTATATACATGGTAACATACATGCACTAAAATAGTTTGTTATTTGTAGATAGGAAGAAGAAACTAAAAACAAATAGTAGCAGAAGGGAAAGGTCAATTACGAGACATCATTTACTCTAAGCAGGTTAAAGGTTAGGAAGTTAAAATTTGATGTACAGGCTCATGTTTAAGGACAATGAAAAGGGGGGTTATAAAAAGCCCACAAAATCACCAACAGATGACAGAGCAATTTGCAGTAGTACACCATTTACACCCACGTCTATAGGCACAAGAAACATGCTTTGACAGTCTCCTTTTTCCTTTCTAGAGACATGTGGCCAACCAAGTGTCTCCCAGTCCTTTATGGCTCTCCACTGCTTTTACAAAAAGCTCCAGAAAATTGTACAGCTGTGCACCGTTGAAGGGCCTTTACATCTTTACCTCTCCTATAGAAATAACATCAGTGAATAACAGCCTCAGGGTAGGGAGGAATACAAAAGACAGGAGCTTATCAAGACCCAATCCTTTCATGAATTATCATGGTATTCAAAAACAAGAGGATGCTAGGGTACCGCTCAGAGGAGGTGCTCAGCTGGTACACACAGAGCTAGTTTCACACTGTGTTTGCACCTGTGAGGGCTTGCTGATAAGGGCTTATCAGTTCTGAATGCAACAGCTGCCTTGAGCCCACCCTGAAACAGACCTCACCTGTTCCACCAGTGTCACTCAGCAAACTGCCACTGGGACAATTCTGCACACCCTTAGACCACCTGGCATTCAGCATCCACAGCCATACCACCAGACCACTGTCTCCTTTGACAGGATGACAGTCTTATCCTTGATGTATTCCGTTTGTCACATTTACTTTTCCCTGCCTTGGGAGAGCACAGGGAACTCCACACTCCCTTTGAAGCATTAATCAGCGCTGTCTCAGGACAGAAAGACAAAATTCATTTGGACTCTGGTTATAGAAGTGCGGTAGTCCATTGCTTACCGCACTATCAGCAGGAAGAACCCCTTTGGACTGTGAAGTTTTCAGAGTTAATGAGTATATAAACACAATTCAAGCAATAGCTGCACTTTGTGTTCATTTTATTTTGACAGCTGTGCTTCAGCTGTGATTATACTCTGTCCTGTACTAGGAAATGTGCTGTCTGTCATACAATGAACTCTTCATAATCAAAAACCTCAATATAAGACCCAGCAGTTAAATATTTGCAAAGAGATCAAGTTAGACCACCAAATCATAGGCAGTTTCTAAAATACAGAGATTAGTGAAGTGTTAATCAGGCCCTGCAGTGTTTTTGGTGACTAACTAGACAGAAAGAAACCAAAATATTTGGGTTACAAACAAAGGACCCCAGAAGGTGCACATCAGGACAGCTCTCATGCAGTTAGCTGAAAACACAGGCCACAGAGGATAAGTAGTAAAAATACACAGCCCTTCCCCCCAACAAATAATCATCATCATTCACCCAAAAATGTTATTTCCACACTGAAATCCTGACCTCCAGCTCCAGTTTGACTGATGGTGCAGGCAAAGGGGGCAGCTGATAAATTGAGCCATCACAATATTCCCAGCCTAGAGGTAATTCTCAGCATACGTTGATCTGCTACAGCAATTGTCATGCTTCACCATGACCAACGTTTCTGGACGGGAGTCATGTTGAGAGCAAGGGGCTGTATGTGAGACTTCACAAGATGTGAGATAGAAAAGTCTTGCACCAGTGGCAGTGGAATAAAGGGTTTAGTGAATCAAAAACATTAGAATAAACAAAGCCAGGATTCAACGTACGGCATTTAAGGACAGTTCAGATGTTCAATTTTTTGTTACGAGTGTTAGCGGTGGTAACTGGGACAGATCTTTGTGCGCTGTCATTCCTACATTCTTGAGCCAGATTCACCTGTTAGAAGCTGTTTTCAGCACAAATCCAAAACATAGCCCCATACTAGCTACTATGAAGAAAATTAACTCTATCCCAGCAAAAACCAGCACAGGAGCATACAACTATGTCACGTGGAAAACTTTACATGCAGGTCCTTTGTTCCACTAAAAAAATCAAGAGCTCCCACCTCAGCTGCTGTGAAACAGTCACCACCTGAAGAGGCTGGACCAAGACCAATTTTGGGTGTTAGCACAAAACAGATCAGTGTAAACCATTCACCTCCTTTGTTAATTTATCCTACCAGTCTGGGTGTGCTTAGGTATAAAAAAAAGCTGTTATAGTCTATTGTCCCTAACCCAAGAGGCAAATAAACCCTTTTCAAATAAATTTCAATTAGCCAGGCTTTCCTATTGTTAAAGATCAAGGAAAAACCCTGGAGAATCCCATTAACATGCAAATGAGTAAGTACACAAACATAGTTCCTATGTGAGCCTGTATCAGCAGAAACACAATTAATTCTAAATACAGATACATCCAAAGAGATTAATGTCGGAGAGCTTTGTAACAGACTTGCATAACCTACTAATTTATACCCACTGCTACCTCCGAGCCTCCCCAAGAGACAGAAAAGCCTCCCTGTATCTTTACTGCCAAAAAAGTCAAATCCCTCCGGGTAACTCTCACTAGATCTCGTGCTGTAAATCCTAATGGAGAAGCAGTTCTGCAATCTGCACCACAATGCAGCTATAGGAGTTGGATTGCAGAAAGGGGGTCGAGCCCATCAAGCTTTGGTATGGTGAAGTCTACCCTATTGCCTTGTTTCCATTAAGATTTTTTTGCTCAGATTAGGTGCCTTGCCATGAAACAATACTGCAGCATATTGTGCTTTGCACCAGCAGTTCCATTCCCCTGATAACTGAGCTGATGTTGTCTTTATGACCTTTCCTGAAGATGTGTCCCCTGTGGACGAAGCTACCATCAAGCCCAAAGCCTTCTAGACAGCACAGGAGTTTAGGGCTATGAACTCCGCTACAACTCTCATCACCATTTGCTTTTTCATTTTGCAATAATAAATCTGGTCTGGCCCTTGGTTTTCTCATTGGCTTTAGCAAGTTAAACCTCGCAATTTCTTGAGGTGGCAATATTTCCCTTCCTGAAAGGAGTATTTTGATAATTTCTAATTTAATATTTGCAAAATGCTTTCTAGAATTTTATTATGATTATTCCCATACTGAATGCAAAAATAATCCAAGTCCTTTATCACATTTTGCCAGAACAGCATGACTAGGCCCCCCGTGCACTTTGTACAGCCAAACTACCATGAAGCACTTTTCACTAGAAATCATTCGGGTCTTTAAACACGTTTATATTGTTCATGATTGCTTGCCTCCAACCTTTCCACCATGATGTGCGATCACTTCATATTTTCATTTTTTGTACTACCCATATTCCAGAAAGTGCATAAAGTTTACACACTCTACAACTTTCTAAAAGTATATTTTAAAATACGTTTTCCCCAAGCTTTAGCTCCTGTAACTGAGTTACTGGTCTAATACTTATTCAGTCAGGAAGAGTATTATGCTGCTAAACGCGAGCCACACAGCATAAAGTTAGGATTTTGAACAGCATAGTGTAGACTAAATATCTTATTAAAACAAAAATACCATATCAAATATAAATGAAAAAATAAAAAGCAACATAAACTAAATTAAAAAAAAAAAATCAGTGAAAAGTCTCAGTCTGTATTTTCTCAGCTATGAAGTTATGTCAAGTCTTCATTCTTCTCTCCCTCTTCTGTTCAGACACTTTGACAAGGAACTGGATTGTGTCATACAACACAGTTGCAGAACACTATAGAGCTATAATATTGAGATATATTGGCTCTCTCAGAGCCTAGATAGCTATATAGCCAGGAGACAGAATGTTAACACTTTTTAGCAGGCCTGTTTAAGATAATTGTAGTATGCCATTCCAACAGCTGATGTGTCTTTTGCATCCAGTGCAAAACCCATGTGATATGATTACACATGAGGGAGAGCTGATCAAAATGTGTAGTTCGTTCGCAAATGAGCTCCCCATAAATTGTTTCTGCCACTTCATGGGCAGATGTCCACTGGGGGACACAGGTTACTGAACCCTGTATGGTCTGAAAATGGAGAGCCATTCTGCTAGTCTGTATCATGGAGACAGACTATCTGAGGAGTCTCCTGGCATTAAAGATGTCCCTGCCAAAGATTTGTAGAATAAAGGCAATGATGGCCGCATGAGCCCTCAGACAGAATGGTTTGGCAAGGCAAGCCTTTCCAGAGCAATAGTGAAGTTTCACCTCCCCAGAGATATAGGAAAGTAAAAAGAAATTGCTTCTTTTTGAAAGCAACAGCAACATAAACCAGCACCAGTCCTCCCAGTTTAATTCACTAGCTTAATTTAGCTTTTTTTTTTTTGGACTGGAGGCTGGAAAGGAAAAGGAATGGCAGGATAGAAGGCATTGTATATAGCTGATCCACAGCAGCTGCATTTTGACAGTACCAGTGTACCAATATTCCTGAGCCAGCAAAGGGTTGTAGATTCAGCAAGCGTTAGGAAATAGGAATAATCAATCCATTTGCAATGGGATTGTTTTATAAAGATTATGCTTGTACTACTTCTGGAGGAATTCTAAATTGAAATTATTACTCTGAACGCACACGGAAATGTATGAAACAAAAATTGACTTATGCAAAGGCAGAACAACTTCTAAACAAAGGCCACAGAATTTGTTGCAACTGTTTCTGTTCAGGAAGGTACCTGTAGCAATAAAGTACCAAAGGAAATCAGTTGTAGACTTTTAAGAGACTACAGCACATCAACAGAGGCAAATCTAGCCCTCATCTCCTGGGAATCTTGATTCAGCAGCAACATCTCAGGTTGTTCAACCGTAATAGAAACTGGTAGCCTCAGTCTATGCTAATATTCCTCTCACAATATTTAAGAAGTGTTATGCTACAATTCAGGGAGATATTTCAAAATATTGTGATGTCCAAATATGTTATTACTTCAACAGGAGGTCATTATGGGGTAATTTCAAAAGAAATGCTTTTCAAGAATGTCACAGTATGAACAATACAACTACCAAACAGCCACAACTGTCAGATTTTCTTCTAGCAGGTTTTTAACCTGCTTTTTAACCAGTGTTTAAGGAGAGAGACAGACAAGCTCAATAACACTGAATCTTGATCAAGCCTAAATACATACCTTTAGTTTGCCGCCATTAACAAACATGACAAATTGAGTTGAATGTTCTGCTGTCTTATTTTCCTTAATAACTATGAGATTCCTAGATTTAGACTGGAAAGTGTAAATGGTATTGCATGCATAAAAAGATAAGTGTGGGTGATCTTAACATACTGCAGTTGTCAGCCGTAAACTGAACTTAATACTTCGTCACAGCTGCAAAAGTATCTTGGCATGTCCATACAGCTGCTCTCTACTTCACTCCAGCGCTCAGGTCCCCCACTTGTCCAGCTTGCACATAAACATGTGCATGTGCTCCAGCCTGGAACAAACTACATCATTTTGTTCACAAATAAATTTGAATGCAGATGACAGGCTCTCCCATGAGACAGTATGGTAGAATACTGTGACAGATTTTTGGGTTTGGGGTTTTTTTTTTTTCTTTTTCTTTTGCCCCAAACGATTCTCCAAGGACTATCCCAGTTAGTGTGATACCCAAAGTCAGCCTACACAAACTATTCCAGGAGTTACTTCGAGCTCTGTGATCCACCTTCACCCTAGCACATATGGAATCTGTAGCCATATTATCATAGGTTGACTGCAAAACAGCATCCAAGTTGAGACCTTAATTAGGGGCTTGGATAAGCTGTTAGCCTAAACAGTGATAAATGCAACAGAAGAGCCACAAGTAGGATGGAGTTATGCTTTCCAGTAACACCCTTGTATCAAATAGGAGGAGTTTGTGCTTTGGGAATTGAAATTCCCTGCTGGACAGAAGGATAGCACACTTGAGACCTATTTTCAGAATTTAAGAGGCACATCAATCTTGAGCTAGCCCACTGCACAAGGATGTATTTCTTTTCCAGTGCTGAAGGTCTCAGAATAATGGTCCATTACCGAGATACATTGAGAGAATTGCTCACTAAGTGCTCCAGGAGGGGAGTGGTCCTGCTAGCTGGAGCAAGGCACAGAATCAATAGTTTGGGGGTGTGGTGTGTGCATTTTTTCTGCAAATAGAAATATAGAAGGTCCTTCTTCAGATTTTTGGCATAGAAAATGAAGATTGGATAGAAAAATCCTAATTGGGGATTTGAATAACTAAAGACTGCAAAGGAATGTTCTACTGCAACTCAGAATTACACATTTCTATAGAACACTTTTATAGTCTCACTCAAAAGTCTGAGTTTTACTTCCATTATTTTCTAATCTTCCTCTTACTATCTGTATGTATAATTTAACTGATAATTTGCACTTATGTTCTAAAAGCCATTTATGAAAGGGTTTAAAATTGTTTTATACATGATTAAACTATTAAAAAACCCAACCGAAACACTCTACCTCCACCCAGCAGTGAAAAACTATTCAGGGCTTGGGCTTTTTGTCCTTATTGTGGGTTTGTTTGCGGGTTTTTTGTGTTTGGTTTGTGTTTGGGGTTTTATTTTTGGTTTTGGGTTTGTGCTTTGGTTTTTTTTTTGTTAGTTTTTTTTTTTTTTAAATGTTGGCAGGAGATGTAGTATAAACCTAGATTTATACCAGATTCATAATTATGTCTCCAGGTAGCATTTTAGATAGCTTTGAATCATCACAGATAGCAGTATTTTGTAGTTAGATATTCTTTACACACATTGTTTTATCATGATTGATCATAATACGTAAAAATTATTTTAATGCTTTGGGGATATTTTACAAGAAATAGATATCCTATCCTTTGCACAAATAATTTCTACGTGATGAGCTACTCTTACTGATTATGACAGGGTCAGCATGAAAGAAGCAGCTAACAGATGCACTCTCTCCCCAGAGATGCAGTGCATGTCAAAATTATCATGCCAAGACATGCACTGGCCTTTCAAGCAGCTTGAATCAAACTTCATGACATGAAGTCTATAAGATATTCGCAGAGTTTAATCCCATTATTTCCTCTATCTGATTGCACAGATAATATCCTCATATCTGTTACAGTCTGACACTAGGCTGATGTAACAGAGACCTGATCCTAGCTTCATGCATATGGAAGCCCAAGGAGATGCCTGCCATGCTCAAAACAACACACTGATCACTAAGGCAGCTAGTCATGGAAGCACATATACTATCAGACACAGGTATTGGTGTTGCTTTATACCTAAGGCTGTGTAAAGTGAGTCAGTTGCCTGGGAAAGAATCCATCCTCATTATGTTAGTTGTCAATGCAAAACTGCAAACACATTTAGAGAAGGGTGGTAACACATCCTGGCTCAGCTTGCACTAACACACTCCCGGGTAGCCTGCCCTAACACCATTTGCAGTAATTTGCACAGTACTACTCAGATTTTCTACATCTCTCAATTTTATGTCAGTGAAGCCCAGTTATCAAGCTCAATTAGTATCCAGAAGGCTGACATTTTCTCCACCCAAAATAATCCCCTTCTGCCTTGCAAGGGAGGTGAAAAATGTGCAGCTGCAGTTTTGCTCTGGATAGCTCATTTGGTGGCACTTGGCTGACACCTGTCGACACTGTTACGCAGCCAGCCATGATGCAACCACTTAACTGGCAGTTTGCATAGGACTAATCGGAACATTTGTGATATTTCTGTCCATTCACTTGCTACTTTTAATTACTGCTTGTAAAGCACTTAAGATAAAAGCATGCCAGAGAAATGCTATGCTTTATTACTATCTTTGCTCAGTGGCACTTGTTTTAAGCTATCTGTCCTAGGTTACCCAATGAGGTGAGCAACAAATAGTTATCCAATTTTACCAGCTGCGAGAACAAAGACAAAAGAAGGATACAACACCTGGCACACAACTGAGGAAATACAATCTCCTGCTGACACCTTGCTCTTAACTGAAGGAGCCCAAAATTAGCAGAGGGGCTCAGGAGAGCTACCTGCCCTTTCCCCTGAAAGATGATGTGAAGAACTGGTTTTTGACACCGGTAGGTGCTGAAACTATATGGAGAGACTATTTCCTCCTTCTTATGAGCTTCTGATTTCTTTAACTCCTGCAGTTCGTTCTCAGTGACCGTAACCTGGTGCTCCAGTCCAAAGACAGAGCAGTTTGTGAGAATGTACAGAGGGGAAAATATTTTCATTTATGGTGAGGTCTATTTACCGATATTTCTTGGTTACCTCTGTAACAAAGTCTAGATCCAGCCAGCAGAGGATCCACCTCAGGCACATAGTTACATATTATACATCGGTGCAAGAAGGTTGTCACTGGAAAAGAGGAATTTTGAATAATTGGCAATATTATCTAACATTGATTTGGCCCATGAAAGTACTCTTAAAATTCCCAAGGATTTGGAGTTAGCTGCATACATAACCAACTAAAGAACTCAGAAAAGCAAGCTAGACAAATGCTAAGACACAGATTTAAGTCTTTGCAACCTAATGCTTAGAGGCTTTGCTCCCCGGTCACACTACTAAAGAAATGCAGGCTATAGCCTATGTATAGGAAATACAGGAAAAGCCTATGCTGCGTCACTGTGTAAAGTGCTGTGCTTTAGTTAGCCACATCTTCCCTCTGCCAGGTACCTCTTTGGAAATTGCTGTCACTGGACACCATTTGCTGGGATTTGGCAGCGGAGAAGCCGTTCGTGCAGCAGGCTTTAACCTGCCCACATGGACTCTAAACGAGACTGTGACAGACCTGGAGACTGTACCACTCAGCTTCTTTGCTTCTCCCCAGGAATTTCCCTGCTGTAAAAATGTATCTAAGGTGTCCGAGAAAGGGATTCTTCCTCTGTGAGCTGGTTACCCTTATGGAAAGCTTTGTCTGTTCACTTATTTGGATTCATATTACAGAAAATATTGCTGTAAGGAATTTCAGCATCCCTGCAGAGCCTGCTTTTCTCTGACTCTACAAAGTAGGAAAACAAAACACATCATTCCTGTTTATCAGCCAGAACACTCCAACAGGCTGATTCACTTTTTAAGGCCAGATCGTCATTTGTTTAATTTGTCACTGTGCTTTTGACTTCAACAAAGCTATGCTAAGATACATGGGAATGATTTAGTCTAGCCTTCAATGGCCCTGAAAGCAGTGATACCTACCCCCCCCCACCCCCCCCCATATCCATCAAATGCTTAGATTTCAAAAGTATGGAGTCACAATATGACAGAAGTAAACAGAAATATGCTCTGTTGCAGAGAAAGAACGTACAGGATGCATGCACTTTCTAGCACATGCAGTGGGCACACACAATAGATACACTTTCCTGGTGTTATAGCAAAATGCTGACTTTTCAGTTATAAATAGTAGCCTGAGAACCACTGAAATGCGGCAAGTCCTGGAGTATCCAGCTGCAAGCAGTTACCATATACAAACTATACAAGCACGAGGGGATGGAAAAAGTAAGCCTTCATTGATTCTACCTCATTTCTTATGCAATGAGAGCTCAAGCACTCACAAAAATAAGACAAAGAGGACAAATTTTCAGCTCACAACAGTTAAATTGCTACAAAAAGAGCAGAGCATGGATTTCAGTCCAAGAATTACTTTAAAAGAAAACACACCACAAATAATAATGAAAGCAAGTTTTTGTCAGAGAAACAGGGGTAGACCAGAGACTGTATGTGTCTCTAGTTTAAAAGCTTAAAAAGCAAGTCTCTACAGAGAGGTTGTGGAAGTGTCTTGGAAATACAAAACTCCAGGTAAATGCAAAGAAAGGGAAAGATCTCATTAGCTACAAGGATCATGCCCTACCGAGTATATCTGCACTTGCAAAAATTACCTTTGGTAGAAGTAAGATGATCGTTTGAGCGACTCAGGTTTTCATTATGCAGGAGCTTTACTGTGCTATTCCAGCAATATAAAGGTCTTAAAAGTAGTAAGGAATGGTGTCATACTTTGGAGAATCTCCTCCAGCTTTACTCTCTCCCAATTCGCAAAAAAAAGCCAAGTTATAAATAAGAGGTATTCCAGAATACATAGAATAGCTTCGTTACATGAACCAGCTGTCTCCGCAGCATGACAGGAAGTATATTTTGGACACTTATTATACCAATATTATAGTATCATTTTAGCAGGGATCCTAGACATGCCTTTGGAATAGTTTTCAGGAGCATCAATATTATGTGATACCAAAAAAGCCTAACTTATAATTAGCATAACAGAAAAACAATCCATTAGGTTCTAGAAAACCTCTACAAGTTACGAGACCTGGGTTTGAATCCCAGTTGTGCTCAAGTTTCCTGTACAACTCTCAGCAAGTCCTTTACTGCCTGTGCTGCAGCTTCCCTGTAATATTGTTCTACCGTGCACCAAAAATGGGTTTTATAAAAAGCATGCATTATTTGTGTGAGACAAGGAAGTGCTTATAGTCTTCACTTACAGCAGAGGACCATATTGTGCTAGGCACTGTAGGTTACTGATGATTTTGTATTCTCCCTGCAGTTCCTCAATGGCTTCTCATTACAGTCACATGTTTGGTGGCAGTAAACTCACTTGAGGCCTCCTTCACTTTTAGTCCGTCAAACCATAAAAGACGTACATTGACATGTCATGTATTTTGCTTTTGGTTTTTTTCCCCTTTAATTTGGGTGTTCCTGATCTAACTAAACAGCAACAGAGATTACTGATTTAATGTTTAATTGCATCATTACAGTTTCAGTTACAGCTATAACAGCGTTGAAAGTTCCTGGGTAAGGTAAAAGCCCCTCTCCTAGGGGATATTTGAAAAATGTATCCCTCAAAGCAGAACACCACTTTGCTTCACTGTAATTATTTTGTATATGTGGTATATTGAGCTCTGTTTGGGGAACCATAAAAATTACTGAGATAAGAAACTGGCTGTCAACTGAATGGAAATGTGGCTCTGGTGATTATTTATTTAAATGGTACAGTCAGACACTTAATAACATTTTAAAAGAGAATGTGCCTACAACAGTAAGGAACGTGGTCTTTTTAAGTCTCAGCTTCCCGTTCACGAGGAACCCTGGGGTTCCCAGACGTACGTGCGGTGCTGGGAGCCCCAACTGTTTTGCTCTAGGCCACTGCCTGTCTTCTGGAGATGCTGAGAGAGAAGAGTGAAGCTGGTAGCAATCAGTGTTTGAAGTAGAAGATTAAACAGAGAGAGCAAGCTTCAAGTTGCAGGAACTCCTCATTCAGAGGAGCGGTAGAGTGAATGGTTTTGAACTTGCCTGTGGTGAAACTGATTTGAAACAAAGTACTACAACAGGTAACATTTAACTTATTAAAAATAAGAGGTAGAATATTCATTTCTAAATTACACATGACCCGAGTCTTAAGCTCTCAGCACCTGCCCATCGCATTAAGATTTCAGCCCTTGTACATAATTTAAAGTAATTACAGCAAAGATATCTAAATGCAAATTAATTTTATTAAACAATGAATACTTCAAGAAGGTTAAGCCTCACATTTTTGAAAGTGAGTTCTGATTTTAAATGTTTCTGGAGACCTTAAGACTAATCTTCAGCATCACCAAGAACCCATAAGCAGTCAGAAGAGCTGAACACATTTGGGATATTTGGAAAAAATCTGGACTTCCAAAATGTTAACAGATATTGGTGGACACTTGAAAGCCTTACCCTAACTACACCTTAGCTCCTGAACAGAGGAAAGTGAAGTGGCTGTGCAGAAGAGGCAGAACACGGCAAGAAGGCTTGCCCATGCTCAGCCAGCAGAACCAGACACCAAACTCCAGGATCTCGCTCCCTGCTCGACACCCCCTCAGCCCTACATCAGTTTTCCCAGCCTTTCTGTGGACATGGACCACTGACAGATCATCAAGTTCCCAAGTTCAGGTTAGAAACATTATGAAGGACGTAGGCGGCAGTCTTTTACTGTGGCTTCAGTACCAGTCTGGGACGTTCAGCCAGTATTTGGGACCTAGATCTCTAGGTCACACTACCTCCCCTTTGTCTAGGGATTTATTCAAGCAGCTACTTTCAAACTTGTGCCATAATCTTCCTCTACAATCCTTCCAAGTGACCTTTTAGATATATAGTAATTACTGCATTGCCACTGCAATCAACAGGGTATTAATGATTTCTATTAATATAATGGACTCCAAAGAACACAGACTTTTTATTTTTTCTTATGGCAACGTGACATGTTATGCTACCGTCATCAGAGGATGCACCAAGCAAGCAGAAACTGCATCAGTCAAAAACTGTCCTTCATGGGGAGCTGTGTTTTGAAACAATAACCCAGGTGCTGTGTCCTTGAGGGACTCCAGGTGTAATCTTTGCACAAGTGTAGACGAAATATCGAAGGTCAGAAGCACTTTGTAACGGTGGGAGAGTTAGTGATTGCTCAGTGGCTAGGAAAAAAAAATAATTAGCCTTACCAGAGATTTCCGAGGAAATCCTGATGCATTATGAGACCTATTTTACATCCTGCCTGCTAAAAGGATTATATCATCTATCAGAGGTGGCTGTACTACAAACTTCCTTTTATCATACACACACCAAAGATCAGGTGAGAGGTTTAATAAAACACTAAATAGAACAAAATGCTGAAGAAACAGCTATAATTACCTCTGAAACTTTTTCCTTGCCTAGCAAGAAGTCTTTTCGTTACACACAGTCTTTACATTTTGAAGGCACCCAAGTCCTTCCTTGAAGGATCTTAGATAAAACAAAACAAAAAAATTCACAAGTTTAACATGCAAGGGAAAGACAAAGCTTTCTCATCAAATCCTGCTTACTTGTTACCCTAAAACAGCAGGATTGAGAGGAAACAGAAAAATCTTATAGTCTGAAAAATAGGTTGCTTCCCCTCCCTCATGGAGAGAGTAGACCAGATCTTTACTTGGAGAAAATAGGCATAATTTCTTTCTAGTCAACCAATTAAAAAAAAAAAGGAGAGCTCCAGAGTCCCAGAGGCTCTGATTATTTTATACTGTGCTACTGCAGACATTTTAGTCACCATGGGGTAAAGCTGCCATGATGCATGTCCTTGTAGATATATTAATAGTGAAACACTAGTACTACAATTTAATAGGATTAGCTGAAATTGCTGTAATACATTTTACAGATGGGGAAACTGGGACACAGGCAGACTTAATTTTAAGCAACTAAATCCATATTTTGGCACCAAAGCAACCTGATTCTCAGTAGTGCTGAACACAAACTCCCACACTGCAAGGGGCTACAGTTTCCACTATTCATTTTTCCTGGGGGCAACCACACCTCTAACTCATACACATTCTGGAGAGGTAATTCAACACCTAACAGTCATATCTCAAGGCCAGAGCCCAAGCCTGTGTACATCAAAAAAGATATTTCCACTAAGGTAATGGACCTGCTTCACAGGGAATTCCTACAGCTGCTTTCTATAGTCACACATTCTCTGTCCCATCCTTGATACTAGGTTCCCCCCCTCCCCTATCTGTACTGGAACATCTTTCTCCCCACTTCCTTCAGAATCCAGGGACACATACTTTCCTCCTCTCAACTTGATTTGCTCCATTGGAGCCAATGTTGCTCAACTGTAAAATTTAACTCCCTGCTGTGAGATGCTGTTCTTATTTGGGTTTACCCTCTTCAAGTCATTGCTCTTCCTTAATCTCTTTACTTTTGTTCACTGGCTTTCAGGGGGAAAAGCAGCACCAATTCTCAACCTTGCTAGCATAGCTCTAAACTGTGAAATAAAAAAACCCATCCAAGAACACAGCCCAGTTTCCACAGTTACAAACCAAAAGTAAAGCAAGGTTTTTCAATACTATACAGCAAAGCTTACCATACCCATTACATTATTCATTATTACATTTCTAGTACCTTAAACTGTCACAATTTGTGCCAGTTGTTCTTGCATTGTATTTTTTTCTTGCATTCTTATTCAGGAGCACTTGAGGATGAATCCTCGCTGTTCTCTCTGAAAACTCAAGGAGAGCTCACAACACTCTGCAGGGCATACTACAGCATTTAATTATATTCTGCCCCCTCCTGGTGTCTTTACTGAGTTCTCTGGTATTCATTTTACCCATTTCAGAGGCCAAATTAGCATCTTGCTTTCCATCTGCCACAGCCATTAAAACACATTTATTCTGCTGCAAAACATCCATGTCACCCACCAGACCTAATTTGCCTCCTGTAGTCCCATAACTGGAGAAGGAGAGTGTTGCATCTCTGCTAGTTTAGCAGTCTCCATGCTATGGATCCATCACCTTTCACAGCACCTGACAGCTTGAGTCAAGAGAGAGTTTCTCACCCTTTGACAACCTCCTCCCCGTCCTCCAGCAGGAGCCCTGCTGACCACTGATGACCTCTGTCAGTAATCAGCTCATATGACAATGTGGATATATCAAGAAAATAATAATAAAATTACATCAGTACTGCTTTTTGTCCAAGGTCGTTATTAAACTGAATGCCTGATGAATGAAATTAAAATCAAGTCTTTTGCTTCCACAGGGTTAACTACAATGAAATCTGACAGCTCCTTCATTTTAGAGGCTTTATATCCCAGATGGTTAACAAATGTAGTAAATAAGCTTACAATTGCACTTTTTCATGTTGCTGTCAACTCTAAGCTCCCTCAAGATAAAAAGGCAGTAGGTTAATTGTATATGCATTGCTTACTGTCTCCACTTCTCTACCCAGTACTGTGGGGGAAAGAAGAGAGGAGGTGCTAGGTCCAAGATCCCCATCCCTCCAGCTTTTGCCAACACGACTGCCTTACACTAGTGAAAAACCTGGGAGAACGCAGCAGGGAACCACATCCTCCAGAGGCATGCTGCCACGCTACCCACTCGCAGCAGCAAAGGTCCCCAAAGCTGCCAGTTCCAGATGGCTCGAGTGCACTGTCGCTCACATCCAACCTACAAGCAGTAGAGCAGCCTGATGAATCCTGACAATAGCTCTGCATTATCAGCAACCCAGCTCTGACGTTTAAATGTATTTATAGACATGAATACTACACATTATATAAACACACACTCTCCTGTCAAGCAGTTAGAGCTAATCCTCCTACAAAGCAACAGTAGCGTTTCATGCAAATGTGTATAAAGCTAAATGACATTCTTTATACATGTGTAATAAGTATAGAGAAAAGAGTTAAGTGGGATCCTTCCTTGCAAGTGGCAATTAACAAAATTATCACAGATAACCTGTCAAAAAAATGACAAAACAAATAAACATTTACAACTCAGCAGTGATTATTTAGAGTACTCTGCCTCCCAAGGATGTCTATATTTGTGGAAAAGAGGTAGGAGTAAGGAACTACTCCAGTACACAAAGTCCCTAGTGCAGGAGCCAGCAGCTCCCTTTGAGCATTGGCTTTGCAAAGGTGGAGGGAACAGATGTTCAAGGCCAGTCAAAGTCAAAACCGTCAGGAGCTCCCATAGATGAAAGGATTTGACATCACATCAGTACAGCCTAGCTCCCCCCACACCTTTCGTAGTGAAGTGAGTGACCAACATGCCAGCCAAATACAATTAACAACAAATGGCCTTGAAAGTGGCTGAACACAGAAATTCAGCATTTGGAAACTTTCCAACAGCCAGCTCTAATAAAAAAAAATTACAACATCCGGTCCACCCAGCAGGACAGTGCCACATTACTCATGCTGACAGGTCACAGCCATGTCTGAATACCCCATTGATGGTCATGAACTTCTCATGGTCAGCCCTGCCCAGTTCTACAGTGTGTTACGGTCTTTGCACCTAGAAGGTCTGCATTCTTACTACACCATCTTCATTATATTCTGCCCCCTCCCGGTGTTTTTTGCCCAGTTCCTTGGCATTCATTTTCCCCATTTCAAGAGGCAAAATTAGCATCTTGCTTTCTATCTACCACAGCCATTAAAACAAATTTATTCTGCTCAAAACATCCATGGCATCCACCAGACCTAATTTGCCTCCTGTAGTCCCATAACTAGAGGAGACTGTTGCACCTCTCCTAGTTTAGCAGCCTCCATGCTATGTATCAATCACATTTCACAACACACCAATTCAGGCTGCTTACCCACATAATCATCAGCACATTAGAAACAAAAGTTCATTCGAGAGTACCACGGGTTTTATGAAGTGATGCTGTTTAAGAGGGTTTTTTTCTTCTGTGTGTTACTGCAGCACAACAAGAAAACCCAGATGAAGCACAAAGAGGAGAGACCTCTGACACCGACTGTTGGACTGTTAGAGTTACAGAAACATTAGAGCTTTTTGTAGGTTTGGGGCTTTATGTTATAACCCAGAATTCATCCACCGTCAGTACGTAGAAGACTTCCGACCAGGAACTCTGAGATTTAATCCCATACGTGTCAATTAACCCAGCTAAAAAAAACAAAACACCACAACAAACAAAACTTTCTCCAAGTGCATAGCTCATGTCTTGTACATGAACACGGTCTGTATTCCTTCAGCGAGGACTCTTCTGGCTTCCACTACAATGAACCTCACCTGCCACAGCAATAGCTTCAAGTCCTCAGTTCAGCACCGTAACAGAGGCAGAGCCCGTGGTGGTGTTTTAGAAGAGGACAGCTCCAATAGAGGATTCTTCAGTATTGCTGTCTGAGAGATTCTCAGTAAATTGGCACTTGTGTATGTCTTTTTTTAATACTAAATGTGTACCAACATGAGCAGAGTCATTATAAAATACTTAGGGATTTTCAGCAAATTAGAAGACTGGGCTAAATGAACTTTCCCTAACCCTTATAAAGAAAATTCACTATTCTAGTACTATATTGTCTATTATACATCACATCTCACTATTGCTTCCATCTTAGTTAAATAAATCTCTCATTACTTACATATATAAAGTCAGGTTCTTTACCTCTTTAATTTACAGAACAGTCATAATAGAAAATGTATGTCATCATCAAATAGCAAACAAGGAAATCTATAATTATAGAACTGCCTACAAAGAAGTCCTTATATACTCTCAAAATGAAATCTGAAATTCAAACACCAAGAGAACAACAACATATATTATTTAAAAACCACCTAATTAACAAGACAAGCAGAGAGTGATACAGAAGAATATAAGGTTTTGTAAGCTTCTATTTTACCATTAGCATTTTAAGAAGAAAAATATCCTAAATTAGAGAAGACCATAACCTGGACTTATCCAGCAGTGTTATTTAGCAAATTGAATTGTTCCTTTCAGCTTGGAAAGCAATTGCCCACAGTTTGGTCAACAACTCACTAACGTGATTTGAAATACACCCATTAAAATTGAGGGGATTGGTTCAGGCTCCAACAGCACAAAACTACTTTGATCCAGCATGGCAAAACAAATGTCACTGTATTGTTACTGGAAGTCCAACAACAGCCTCAAACCATGCTACAAAGTACTGGTGACCAAATCTTTGAAAATGCTACATTTTTATTGAAGACCAAATCTCTTAGTCAGAACTTTTATTAGAAATAAGTATGAGACAGTATGGGGACGCTGACTTGTATTGCATTATCTATCCTTGAGCTTTGTCACTGATCCCATACATCACTGATGAGACACTGTTTTAAATATGGTGATGGTTGCACCGTCCTCAGCACTAAACACACATGCTTGCACTTCAGCTCATGCCAACGTGCTTTGCTGAAAGAGGCAATACACGAGTAAATTAGTTTACAGTTTTAGCACGTGAAAAAGTTAAGTTTCCCAAAAGCTGTGAAGCCTTCTTAGAGATGCACTCAACACTAAGGGAAAAACCCTGATGAGCAAGAGTACTCCATTTAACAACTTCCACACACAAAGAACACATGCCTGTCATCCCCTCTTGGAACTGTTGTGTTTTTGTTTTGTTTTAAAATCAGAATTCACTATTGCTTTAGAAAAACATTTACACAGCAAGAGTTCATTGTAACAAGAGGGCTGGAGAAAACATACTAAATATGTACAGTGAGGCAGTTTGTGCATGCTAAGAACTCAACCTGAGGCACACTGAAGCTGCAGTAAATTCTCCATAATGACAGACATATACCCCAGATATGCTTTTGAAAACCTGCCAGTTTTCACCCTACAAAATGGCTGCTCAGCCTTGAATCTATGGTTTTCTTAAAGTGGGCTGCTGCCATTTTAATTGCAGAGGTTCCTACCAGCTTAAGTGAAGTGCTGTTACAGTTATGAAGAGAACTTGGGCTCAAGGGTGCTGCTTTATAGAGCCTCACATTAATATCCAGATGTGCCAAAAAAACCAACCCCAAAAAAAAACAATCCCAAAAAAACCAAAAAATGCTTTATGTGCATTCCTCCCTAAGTGAAAAAATGCACCTGAACGCTATCCCCTCCCCAGAAAAGTAGGAAAACCTTTTTGAAACTGAAGTGCAAACTGGAAGAAAAGTTGACTGAAGGCCAACACATAGGCCCGCTAACAGTGTTTCTGGGTTTTCGTTCTCCGATTTGCTGGAGATGCTGTTTGATATTGAACTTTTATTTGGACTTAAGTTTCTAATATGCTAAAATGGTGACAAGAACAGCAATAGCGGTCGTAAAGCGACACCCAAACTTCTTGATCATTCCTTGCACTCACTGATTTCCCAGCACATTATCAACAAAGGAAATGCAATCACACATACATGCCCTCTTCCCCTCTTCCTCTTCCCCAGAGTATCCTATGCGTTTTCAGAGTTCATTATTACAGGTTCAGAAATGCCTGCTCCCACAATTACCATTCATGAGGCATGCAAAACATTTTTCTCCTATAGGATTTGAAGCAGATGTCACCCGTATTCTATTTATTTACCACCATGGCAAAATTCTCCACTTGCATTTGCTTTGCTTAAAAAGATGCAGAGGAAAGTCTTGACTCTACAATGGACCTTGATTTTCCAGTGCACCTAATTAAGCAAATGCTTCATTAAATAAGGCTGGAGTAAAGCATTGGTTTGATAGCTAGATCAGGGACTGGATTAATAAAATATCACAGTATTTTTGATGTTGGAAGGGATCTCTAGAGGTCACCTTGTCCAACACCCCTGCTCAAGCTGGGTCACCTAAAGCAAGCAGCCAGACCACGTCCAGAGAACTTCTGAATATCTCTAAGGTTCCTAGGTTCCTATTAAGAACTTGTTTAAATTGTCTGCTCTTTAGGGTGAGCAATTCATATCAGATCTGCACAGATCTTGCTAGGTCATCTTTTGATTTATCTTCTCTCATATGAGAAAAGTAGTTTGAAAGTTAACATTAAAAAACTTCATTGGCAATGATTTCCTCCTAGAAGGAGTATAGTGTAAGCACCTAAAACTCCATCAAATAGGTGAAAGGTGGCACAAACTACATGTCTGAATGCACTGGGAAAACTCCAAATACTTTAAACGAGACTACTTCAGACTGAACACTGCCTCAGGATGTTTGCATCGCACCACTCTCTGGTTCTGAAGTTTTGTTTTTATGGATTTTTCATCACTTGCCTCAGCCTTAAGATTCTGTAAAGGAACTTGGTAGAAACTGAATTTTAAAAGCCTTTATGATTCTTCTCTTTAAAACTTCTAAGAATCAAATCTCCTTAATCTTAGAACAGATTTATTTATAATTTCTGTCACATACTCAAGTCACATACACTGACTTCTGTGCTTAAGGCCAGTGTAGTAACAGCATCACTTTCATTTGTCATCTAGTTACGCAGGGTTACAACGAAGAAGTGAAGTCTGGTAGCATCAGCCAGTACAGCCGTACGCAGTTCTTGGCATCCATACCCATCAGACAAGCAGCAGAGAGAAAAAAGTTAATGCATACAGAATAAAACAAACATCACTGCCCCACAGTCCTTAGAGCTATCTCCAGTATAGCACTGGAGAAACTCTGTAGGGTGATTTGCAGTGTGTTGCAGATGCTAGCTGTTCAAGGAATCAATGGCTTTGTAGATTCTGTTCTGTACACATAACACAGGAACCCCTACTTGCAAAAACTCATCTTGTATCTTGCCTGGATTTACCATGTCTTGAACAACATTTCAAAGTTTCCTCCTTTATTAAAAAAATCCTTCAGAATGGCAAATTACAGATAGCAAGTTAGATGCAAACAATGGAACAATTATTTTACACTTCGCTAGGGAGAATCCACAGCACCAAAGTTATTCCCTTAGAATCCAAAACACCACTTGGGGCCCTTACTAATTCTAGTTATCATTGCAGTACCAAAAATAGACTAATTCATACATTTGCACAGTGATCTCAGAATGCATGTAATTTTCATTAAATTCCAGCTCTATTAACATTCCTGTAAGGGCTGCAAAGTCTTTCTCAGACAGCGAAGTTCAGCTGGATTAGGACCACATAGAATGGAAGAGATTAAGTTGTACGTACTCATAGGGTTATATTCAACAGCAGTCAACGCATCGACAGAAATACTATTAAAATAACGTGCCATCTGTATCTCAAAGAATTCCAGCATAATACTTTGAAATATCACAAAATGGCTAGTACCAATTCAGGCATGCAGTTTAAATATTCAAAAGGGAGGAATATACATCCAATGGCCCAGGGACCGCATTTGCAAGATACCCATTCACTGTTGCAAAGATATCACAGCAGGTGATCTAGAAGTAATGAAACAACTGGATGCCGAGGCAACGTGGGAAGAGTTCTGCTGTGAGTTAACTAAGGCATATTGTACAGCATTTACCAATTGCCTACACAGGCCTCAGAAGCACTCTCTTCTCTGCAGGTATAAAAATCAAAAGTGCAGCAAAACAACTTAAACTTGCAAAGGCACAGTAAAGTAGAGCTCATAAAAACTGTCTGTCAGAATCAAGATGTATGGACACGGGCAAAGGCTACAAATCAATCTAGACTGCACTATCTGAAGGAGAGATTTGAAGGAATTTGAGAAGCAAGGAAGATCATTAATCTTGCATATGCCAGGCTAGAGAAGTGCACGCGATTCTGATTCACATTAACAAGGCGATGGAGGCAAGAGTGACTGTCCACACACCTGAGAAGGGTGAGTCCCCAAACTCTATCTCCTGCTTCAAGAACTGCTTAAGCCTTTTATAGTAAAGGGTTTTTTCACCTAAGTAGTGGTAGGAAGAGAATAGCAGTCTGTTACTCTTCGGGTTCTCCCAAGAGTACTCTGCTTACCCAGGTACAAGGCCATGTCTCCACCAGATTGCTCTCCCACCACATTTTTTCCTTACACTTACATGGAGGAGACTAATGTGATAACAACACAACTAAAGCAGGAAATGAAAGAGCAGTACCGTACAGAAAAATGGCTGGAGAAAAGCTGCAGTTGCAAAGTGATAGGGTTTTAAAGAACACAGAAAGCCCTTGAGGGCAAGGGCAAGAAAAGTACGAGGCTTGTTTGCTGAACAGACTGGCCTGCTAAAAGGGGGAAGCCCGGATCATTACAGCTCAGTAATTGACTTGGTTACCAATAAGCTTTGTTTGAAAACTCCGGTGTTTCCTTGAAGTACAGTTAATTCTCTGATACTTGTGGATTGGTACATTTTACATGGAGGTTTACCAACGGTTTGTGATGTATGGCCTAAATGACGAATGGGCAGGTGGAGACGACTTCATAAATCATTTATGATACATTATGGCCCTTTTTATGCTGCCATAGTTTGTGAAAATATTAACAATAAATGAATGTTGATAGAAAGGTTGTGGGAACATTTGAGTGATTTTATTGTATTTATAATACACAGGAGTAGCAACATGAAACCAGCTATCAATGTTTAATAAATGTTTTAGTAACATATGTTATAAATTATAAATGGGTGACTATATATGCCATATAAAATATGCATAGTGTTTTCGGATGTTTGCTAATCGTATGCTATAACTGTTTAAAATACTATTAATAACAAAGTGACTAGAGATATAAAAGTTTCCAGACACATTCAGGAGACAATTTCTAATTGAACAACTAAATTTTAAAATAAAGTGAACGCAGTTATATTGGTCTTTGACATACTGTAATTGTTTAGTAAGTCTCTCATTTTAAGTTGCATGCGGATAGCGCATACTCTAAATGGTGTATTTTGAAAAACACTACGTAGGAGAAACTTTCCAATTGTTATTTTCTGCTGCTGAGCAACTTCTTAATTTCAAACATCTCTTTTTAAGGACAAAATATCTTTTTCCTAATTAATATTTTAATGAAAGACAATATCATGATTGTTGTAGAATCTTTGTAGGGCAATATCACGTCTGCTTCTCAACGTGCAGGAATCAGTAAACCTGTTCTACTTACAAGGAAGTTCCTATCATAAATTACAATCTCTGCATTATTGTCATTGGTTCTTTGGGTATTTGGTAATACAGGTGTATACATATAAAGAAATCACCTTTTAGATATTGATGTGTTCAAGTCAGAAGTAATATTTTAAATTTTTCCCTTCTTACATATCAGTAAAGGAGGGAAATCAAGATCTTCACAGCTGGTAAAATTGTAGTTGTTCTCAAGTTCACCACAGGTAACAAATGTAGTCTTTTATGCAAGTGTGAGACAACTGGTTAAAAGGAAACAATACACATTCCCTTTCATTTAGATTAATCACTCTATTTTCTAGCATTTCTGGGCCATGGAAATACACAATGTTCATTATTGCTGGCCAGCTAGCCGAGAAACAAAAAGAAGTTACTACTGCTGACACGCAGACCAAGTCACATTTTATTCCCTAAAATTAGTTCTCTTTAGGGAATAGCATTGTTCCGAAAAATAAAAACAAGCAAGCTAAAAATAAGGGAGAACATTTTATTTCTCTAATGAGGAACATGAATACACACACCTGTGCGCAGCTCTCTCCCCAAGTCCTCACAACAGCCAGGCTTGCTATGCAAAATGGAGCCCGAGTCCCTTCACAGCTCACGTATCATATTTTACTTCATAATAATTCAAGCCTGTTACAGCAGTGCACTGATTTGACTCTTTCAAAATCATTTTCATTGCACTCTGTAAAGTTTCAGTCTCTATTCCATGGTTAGTAAATGCTACACAACACAATTTATAGTTGTCAAAGCCATCCATTTGGCTCAGTTTGGACTCTGTCAGCACCAGAAGAAATTACCCCAGAGGCTCAATGCTTTGGTGAAGTTTTGATTCATTTTCTAGGGTAAATTTATTCTCAAGGATGCTTTTTTTTCTGCCTGCTCTAATGACACCATTACCTGGAGGGGGACAAACTTCTGCAATAATTGGAGCAACTTCATGAAATGGCCTAAAACAGATGAATTCAAATATATACAGTAATAGGGATATTGTTTGCAAGCATAAAATTTCATTCCCGTCAGATCTATCGATTGTACACTTACTCCAAATTTCGATTAACCTACTGTCTGCAACAGTACTACATAAGTACGTAAAACTAAGCACATGGGTAATTGTTTGCAAGATCAGGTCAGCGATTCATCTGCCACGTTAAGCTGTTCAAAATTGAAAAGCTTGTGCGTGTATTAATTCCAAGGGCTCACACCTTCCATATACAATTATCATCTACGCCTCCCAGTTTGTCTTCACTTATTCAGTGAAGAACATGCATATTTACATAATTGAAAGCTAATGTATCTTTCACATTAAAATTATACCAGCTCTGTATCCTCCCATCTGCAGTAGAGCAGGCAACTCCATTCATGTTCTATTTATGGGAAACCTGCGCAGAAAAATGACAGGAAGAGAATCAAAAAGGGAAGAAATGGCACAAAAGGAACATTTTGCACCTGTTCCCTCCCAAAAAAGATGCAGATTTCTGAATTAATCTCTCCGTTTTAGACAAGCACAATGTTATTTTCCTTGCCTTTTTGTCCTTAATTTTACACCTCGATATGGCAATAGAAATTATTAAAATAAAAATGCAAAAAAGAACCTTAATTTTCCTTTCTGATTGGTACAGAAAGGAGACAATGTTTTCTGCTACTTATTTTCCTGACAGTCTTTGTACATAGCCTAGACTGCATGAAGCCTTCCTCTATAAAACTATAAAAGTTATCAATCCCCATATTGTAGCACTGAACAATTCCCAGGCAGAAGAACAGAAGTGAATTCCAGATCACTAGGGCTATAAGGAAAACACAGGTTTCTGCCACTGATATACCAGCAGACATTGGGTTTCAGATTTACTCTGCAAGGCCACTGCAATACATGATCAGCAATTGCTAACAATAAGATTCATTAATGCAACAATTTCAAGAATACTAAAGTCACCTCCCCCCGAAACAAAAAAAAAAAGAAAAAAAATTGGGATGAAGATGGTGTTCAGACTGCCGATATATCTACTTTGGTCATTTAATTGCATTAGCTTTTATAGATTTTTTTTATTTATTTATTTTCAGCACCCCAAACATGCATGCTAGCAGATTGCTAAGGAATCAAGTGCCCCCCGTACCTGAGATTTGTATCTCACACACTGAGTAACCCACTCGAGAGGAGTCTGCATCTCCCTGATCCGTGACGTAAGCATCATAAGCCTTTTCCTAACTTATAATGTATTGCAAAGTTTAACTGTAATTTTTAATGTGGTCTGAGAGCATCAGGCCAAATACATGTGATTGCTTATAGTTTAATATTAAACAGTGATCTTCATGTACTAAACATTTTGACAATCGGAGAGCAGTAAACAATGTTACTGCTTATTGCACTGGTAATTCCCAAACTGGTAAGATGATGATATCTGTCTAATTTCAGTACACATTTATTGCATGTTTCACTGTTCATCTAATCAGAACCGGGAATCATTTGCTTCTAAAATAACCACAAGAAAGAGAATGTAGATATCCAAGTAGGGTGACTATAAAAAAAAAAATCTCTTTGGCAGCTCCAAGAGTATAGCTAATGCTTTCTTGGTAACTCACTCCCCCAGTGATACCAGCACCCAGTTGGCAATACAAGCACCTTTTCTATTCCATGCCTCACATTTTCCTTTAGAGGACAGCAGGGCACTTCTGAAGTCTACTGTAAGTTTCTGTACGTAACCTTCTGCAGCGTGAACAGAACTCAAAGCAGATGGTGATGAAGTTACACAGAACATTTAAGTTATACTCTGATCTGGAGGTCAATCTTGTTTTCAATAGCTGTTACAGCTTCTCACAAAACCCCATCCACTTCTCACAGAAGCTAATGGGAATCTTTCAACGTATTTCCCCAGGGTCTGGACTTATCCTCGGTTTACTTGTTTGATACAACACACAGCAAAAAAGAGGACGACAGTATGCTGTAGTTTTAATGATTTTATTCAACATCAAAAGCAGATAGTATGCAATGATGTATCTTTTGCCGGTGCATATTCAGCTATACCAATACTACATAGTCTTTAAGACAAATTCACCATTGCTGTATGAGGATCCCTAAAGCAGCTGAATACCAAACCATGTGGTTACAGCAAACCTGGACATGCGGTATTCCCACAAGACGACCACACCAACCACCTGGCTATGGAATGAACAGCTAGAGAGAACAGATGAAGACGACCTTCTTTCAAGAAATTCTCTTCTAAAACGCTCCTCAGTTTTGAAATTTATATCTACAGTTCTTACACTGTCTTGCACCCAAATTCTTCCCAGCTAATAAGAGAGGGATAGAAATATTCTGTACTTTACAGCTAAAACAAAGATCCTGACCCCGGCAAGCTTTGCCACTGGAAAAGGAGTGCAAAAGTTTCCAGAAGGTCTACCAAGGTCTGTGCTATGCTAGCACTATTGGATTTACTGTGAGGGGCTCAGCATGATAAAAACAATAAATGAACTAGATTAAATTAAGTAGTCGGACATCCTCTCTTTTGAAAAAGAAAAAATAATCTAATTGAAAAAAATTACAAAATAAATGACATACCCTGGGCACAGTCCCAGCAGAAACTGCTGAGGCTGATCTTTTGAATCCTTTCATTTCTGCAGAAGTGGAATAATTTCACATTTGGAAGTATCCGCTAGCTTCTGGGAAACCAGATTAATTGCACAGTCCCAGTTTCAGGTTCAAAAACATTCTGATGTTACAGTACATGCCTTTTTTTTTGGATTATCTATCCCTAGCTTCAGTTCTTCTGAACCTTCAGTTCAGATAAAGTTCATAAACTAGAAACTTCATGACACTTTTTATTGAAGTTGATGCTCTGGATAACTTCAAAACTGATAAGAAGCTTCCTTTTATATTACCATTATTACTCATATTTCTTATGCAGCACCTAAAGACCAAGCCAGAATGATGGCAAATTGTGTCAGGCACCGTACGTGCAAGAGCTGTGCGAGTCCCTGACCCAAGGTGGCTATAAACTACAGTGCAGAGACACAACCCGGGCTCGAAGCAGCAACACACACAGAGCAAATACCCTAACAAGTGTCATATCTGCTACATTTTTTGTTCTCAAGTGAATGGTTACTAGGAGCATATAAGCTAAGGAGAGGGAAGATTTCTTGTCCTACATATTGCAGGACACAAGGCATGAACAGAGAAGGAGATTGTGTGCAAGACAGTGTAGCATAGGGACAGAAAATTCAGACAAAACTGCAAGAAGGTTTCTAAGCACCAAGAGGGTCCCTGCTTATTAGTTTCAATTCTCTCCAATTTTCTTGTCAAGTTCATCCAAGGAGAAGGGAATTAATGCACGGATCCCAGTGCTCCTGCAGTGAAGGAGGACGACTTAGTCTGCAGAGTCCTGGACTGACTGAAGGATACTGACTGCCAGTATACCATTGCTATTACAGTAATTCATTGTGCAGCTACACTGTGCTAGTTTATATATTACTATTATGGTTTTCTTTCTCTGATTCAGCTCTTGCCCTCTCTGGGTGTACAGCATCAGTTTTTTCAGAATTCTCAGAACTAGATGAAAATTAGTATCATTTTTGTCAAAAAAAATTGAGTATGAAATTGTCTCTACTTTAAATTTTTACCCAGCACGGCAGAGTCTTTGAGCAGTTGCCTCAAATCAGGTTTCAAATGAACCTTTCGTAACTCCAAACTTCGATAAATTCCATCCTGTTCTGAGTTGTATCCATAATTCCTTATTTTAGCCGGGGGGTGGGGAATCCAATCAAACTACCAAGATGTCATGAAAGAAATTGGACTGTGTGATTTCTCCACCTGCCTGGTAAGCTCCATAGGTGCTCCAGGCTTCTGGGCGATCATCCAAACAAGACTTCTGACCACCTAAGATTACTTGCTGCATGAACTTTCAGATTCCCCTTACAGAACAAATAGCTATGATTACCTATAATAAACCTAAACCAAACAAATGTTGCACATTAGAGCTTATTCTTCTGTTCTCACACTATCAAAGCACAGTGCAGCCAGACAGCATGCACCTGCAACAGCAAAAGAGAGAGGCTGGGCAACGCTAGGAAGTGTTTAATGTTAATACTTGGGCTCTTATTAGAATAACCGCTGAAGCTTCTAGCTTCCAGATATTCAGACCACTTGCTTGTCTTAGCTTGTATGTTATAAACCCACAGAGAGAAGAAAATCATGCTATAGGTAACACCGATATCTAAGCTAACAACATAATTTAAAGCCAGATTTTTCAATGAGATTTTATTTTGGCGCTCACTGCATTGAGAGTTGAACAGCTAGCTGCCACCCTGTAGGCTCCTTTGAATATTGTACCTGGGTCAGCAGCAGACAAATATACCTAGAATACAAGGCAAAAAGGACTACAATGGCTCAGGCTTCAACAGCTGCTTTTTCACTCAATTAAGTAGCTTCATAGCTGCTCTTTAAACCCCTTAATCCTCCTTCCTCCCCTATACCACACAGCATAACAAAACGCATTCTCTTCTGGGTACAATGCCAAGGTCCACATTTCCCCAAGTACTGGTCATTCCTCAAACCTAATCGCTTGTTTTCCTTCCATATCTCACAGGACTAAAGCCAAGGAGGATTTTATACCCTTCATAATGTAGTTCCTGCCCCCACACAAATCTCTCCCTTTCACCAGTACTGATCAATACAACACTAAAAGGTGTCACTGCTCACGTATTTGTGCAAACCTGCCGCTGACCTCTTTGCTGTTCCATTCCCCTTTGCTCTAAGAACAGTCCTCTTAAATCAATTATTCATCAGATCCACAGGGACTTCAGTAATAAGTGCAATGAGATTTGTGGCTTCTGGGCCAAAATGAGATCCCATAACACTTAAAAAGTTTTCTGTTCATACCTCATTTTCCAATTTCTTTTGGAGTCCCTACGAAACAGCCAAACCCTTGAGTGAGCTAAGATTTAGCAGCTCTTTGTTGGCACTTACTGAAATCATCCCATACACAATGAGAAATCCAGTGCTAAAGGCAAGAAGATGACATTGCCTTCTCCTTAAGTGCCAAGCCAGTTAAGCCCTCAGAGCTTTATTTCCAACCATCTGCAACACCTCTCTACTATCCTGTTATATTCAGCTCCACGAGAATCCTCACACATACAGCATCTGAGACAACACATTAGAAATAAAGTGAGTTCATCTCCAGAAGTGATCCAAGTTATCCATGCTGGACAAAATACTGGATATTTTGTTCTCCAGAAATGTTAGCAGAGCTTAACATTTTTGTGAGGAAAAACAATTCAATAGAGAGAAACTTTAGTACTGGGAACAAGAAGGCTTTTAAAAGATTCAAGATAGCATGCCAGATTCCCCATTGTATTCTTCCATTTCGGTCTGGTTGCAGTAACATAGAAAACAGGGTCTCAGTGGTGAATTAGGACTCTTATCTATACAACCCCTATGTGAGAAATGCGTTCTTACCAAAGTCTCTTAGGCACTGCTCTGCTAGCTTTGAGCAACCTTCAGGTATAAACAATACCATTAGTCAACAGGTTGTCTCCAGCAAATATCCATAAACAGTTCCACAGCACAGAAAAGTGCAATTCCTGTACTGTGTATTGAGGGAACAAACTTTTCTCATCTCATTTGAGAGCTTTTACACATTAAGAATTCTAATAGGGAACCTGGCTGGGGTGGAGGGGAACCCACCAAAAAAAGCCAGCATCCATGTGAATCCCATCTTGATTTTTTTTTTAAAAAAAAAAAAACACTGAGTTGCAGAAATCTAAAGAGAATTACAGTCATGTCAGCTCTAAAGTCCAGCAGTACATGGGACCCACACAATAAAAATCCATCCTTCCCAGGGTGTCCTCCAGCATTCCCCAGTTATTCAAAGCAGGAATTTGGAAATTGGAACACACTGGTTTTTATTCCCAGCTACATTGTTCAGGTGGTATATTGATCCTACCAAGACATTAAAAAGACTAGAATGAGCCCTATTTTTTTTACTTTATCTGAAAAACAGTTGACTAGGGTGGTCTGAGTTTTTTTTATAATAGCAGCATATGAACAAAGAATACTAAACCACACAAATATTTCATTTTAATCTATACTTGAAGTGAGTCTTAGACTTGGCCATCTGCTCCATTTCCAACTTAATCTTACTGGCCTTCTTCACTTTTAAGAGATATGATCAGCCATTTTAAAATACATGGATTTCTCTCCTGCCATGAGATTTATTTTTACTAAACACAGCCAACCCCTCTCTTGGTCTCAGTGTGAATATAAGGTATAACAACTCTATACATGAACATCCACATTGCAAAACATCCACAAGAAAAATTGACAGTGCCTGAATGGTCCCTTCAAACTGAGAGTCCCACCACAGCCTGGGGCAAGAGCGCCCAGATTACATGAAGACATGAAGCAGAGATAATATACGGACAGGGTGGGAAAGCAGATTTTGGTAATGCTTGCAAAGACAGAAAGAAAATAGGATTATTTTCTTACTCCTTCACAGATGTTTCAAGGGGCTTTTCTGGCCACAATTAAACAATATTTTGCCTCCAAAGCTATTTGGTAAGAAATGAACTTCAGGCCTCGCAGCAGAAGGGAGAGCAGGGGCTGAAAGAGTTAGTGACACATGCTGCATGGCTCACCATAGATAGAGCTTGCATGGGCAAAAAAGTCTGACATAAAACTACACGAAGAAAATATATTAACACGCTTGGCAGACAGTAGTATGATGTTAAGAAGGAAGAATTTCTTTGATGGAGACAAAGACTGTGGCTTTGGAGACCAGGGATTCAGTGGATCAAATGCCATGGCTGGCAGCATTGAAACCTAATATTGAAAAGTAACTCCTGCCACTCCCATCCCATCACTAAAACCAGCACAGCCTCATTTCTGCCCCTTACCTTGATCCAGTTTTATTTTTTCTTCATTTCTGTGTCTATTTCTTTAATAAGCTTTTAATGAAGCTTTCTGCCTTTCCCACTGGTTAAGAGGAAAGTAGTCCAGAAAAACTTAAAATTTTCCATGTGAAATTTCTTCCTTTGGGAATCGAAAGACATCATTATTTGGCAAATCTTTAGGTCTCCCTGCTTGGAAATCTGACAGGTTCAGATTTCAGATTCAGAACACAATCAGTTCAAAAAACCCAAAGCCATAAACAGCATATATTAGCACTAGATAATTTTGTAAATAGAATGGTATATACCCTTGCTAGGAAAAAAATACCACTCAGTGACACACAAATATTGTTTTGGCCTCAGGGTCAAATTATCAAGAAACTTCTAAATTACTGAGAAAATGCCAGAAGTGTTTGACTACCTAACTCCCACTGGTTTAAGAAAAGCTAGATATGCTTAAGAACTGGAGCTGCAGAAACCCAGGAAAACTGCCTCAGGCACATTTTGCCATAGCTTATGTCCAGGTCTACAGAGTGGTTGCTAATACCATAGCAAAGCCAGCTATTAAAAGCCCCCTCAGCAAACTTTTGCCTGCCTCTGCAAGAATGCGTGCTTACCTTACCATCTTCCAAAGCCACATGAAATAACACAGATTATTTTAGAATAAGTATTCCACAGTGCTACAGCTGCTGCTGAACACAGCCACAACAAACAGGCTTTATTTTTTTTCCCCTAAAGCCATTGTCACAGCTGCTTTGCTGATTCATCACAGGCCTGAATGCAACATGCTTCTAGATGGAGTCCCTTGCAGAAAAGGTCTGTGGCATGCAATAGTAAGTGCTGCATTTATTGTGCACTTTTAAGTGCACACTGTAGAGTTCCACAGAGATTCTGGCAGTGCTGCAGAGATCCTGCAGGGAGGTGTAAAAACCTGGAAGGGAGCTCTCTTAGCAAATTCCGTACATCTGACACACAATACAAGGAGAACCCACTGGTTTATTTCACAGCAAAATGTAGGATTTATCAAAAGACACTGAAGCAGTGCAGGACTTAACAAAAGCAGCGTTTTGTGCTGACTGATTCACCTTCACCACCCTCAGCACACTAGCCATGCTAGAAATATATTATTTTTCCATTAGTGCTGCTCTTTCAGTTAAAATACAAACTTGTTTATCATTATAACAGTCTAGAACACAGAACAAAAGACACTGTTCCTTATAGAATTAAACACTATTTATCTATGCAAAAGGGAATGTGCACTGTTCTTGACAGACTTCAAAATGGTAGTGGATTTTAGGACTAGAGTCTAACAGGGGATGACAGCATATCAAATAGTTGAGGCTTTTGCAAGAGCAATGAAGAGTGATACATTGCTTTCATTACTGTCGATAAAAACAGACAGCTTTGATGAAGGTCTCACTATAACAAGCAAGGGTTAAGTAATGACAAGCTTCTGAGCTGTGTACGTGAAGCATGCCAAAAGTTTTTAAGAAAGATAAATCATTGATTTTCTTTAACTGGCTAGTCAGGGACAGCTCCACCACACCAATATTTAAGCTATTACTGAAACAAGAGATAAAGCCTGTTAAGGTCCCAAGCAATAAGTGATAACAGATCAGTAGAGATGCTGCGCTCAGACTTCCCAAAGACTGAATGGGTAATTCATTTAACAGACCCTTAATTTGTGAATGTCTCCATCAGGTCAAGTAAGAGGGATTAAACACAGTTTATTAATAATTAGTTATAGCATAAAGCATTACAGACACCCTAGCCTTTATTAATCTTTTGCCTTAAGTGATTCGCAGCCTTTCTGTATCAGCCATTTTAAATAAAAGACACAAGGTCCATGCCCTGTCCTAGGTACCACATCAACTCTAATCAATTGTGTGCCCTGACCCCTACCAGGTTACTTTAGAGTTTCCTCTGTATATGGAGGAGATCTTATAGAGTCTCTTCATAGAGTAGTTATTACAAGTAGAATTTTTGTTCCACCATATCTGTTCCATTAACTTGTCCCTGCCCCATTTGTGCTCCCAGCAATGGGAGAACCCAATTGTTCTGCCCAAGTCTTGAGGATTAACGTTACACAGCCTGCAGTTTTGTTTACTAGGTCAAATTTTTTTTAAAGTACAGAAACTCATTGGTGGAAGTTCAAATGAGGAAAAGCAAAAAACCCAACCCCCAAAAAAACCCCAACCCAAACCAACGCCCCCCCCCCCCCAAAAAAAAAAAAAAAAAACAAAAAAACCCACAAACCCAACCAAAAAAGCCTTTCTGCTAGAGCATATGTGGAAAGATAATGAAGTCTGAGATTTTCTTCATTAGAAATAAAAACAGACAGGTATGGTGATGTAATTGGGTCATTTATATTGGCCTTTGCTGTAAAAGCTTCTCCTTATGAACTTTGAGCAGCAGGAATGGCAGTCAGCTCCTTCTGCTCTGTAAGCTAATCTAAAAATCACCAATATGAGTAGTTCTTTTTAAAATTAATCTGCTTACTGCATTGTGGAGTTTGATCTAGACTTAATTTGGCTTTGGATATCTCCCTTCATAACTATAGGTCACTGTTCTCAGGCTTGAGTGTCTAAAGTTAGGCTCCTTGCTCACCAGAGATACCACTCTATTCTTTGAGTAGTAAAAGAAAAGCAACAATAAACATCAGAATCAGTGAACTCCTTTATATCAAGGCATGGATTTCCCCAGCAGTTAATGGCAAGCCTGCCTTTCTAGCTTCACATCTGGCAGACTGGGTGTGACACTTCTTTTTGAAGGGACACAAAGAAAGCAATTTTAAAACTAAAACTGAATATTAAACCTAACAACTTGCTTCTTGACCTCCTAGTAATAAAATCATATCCATGTTAACATGATATTTACCTGTCTTAGCCCTCCTTTCTCTCAGGTTGGTGCCAAACAGGATGGGAAAAATCAGAATCAGTGACCTATGTGAAATGACTACAGGAAGGCCAAACTGTATCTGCACTGTACGCCTGCACTATTTTGAAGGAAAAAAAGCCACAAAACAACTCCCCATAAAACCCTCAAATATTACAGTCAAGTAGACTCAAATAGAAGGAAAAAATAAAAAAATCATAAGGATATAACTGGGCTGTAGCAGTATGCTTCATTGTCTAGGGGAAAGGAAAAAAACACAAATCTGACCAAGGGCAAAACAACAAAAGTAGTAATTTTTCACCATTCAATTGAAGAAATGTACTCTAAATATTCTAAGTGTAAGAGGATTTCAAGTTATATTAAAGCATAATAAATTAAACAATATAACTAGAGAGCGGAACTCATTGCCACAGCTATCCCTGAAGCTAAAGATGTCTTAGAATCCCTCAACTAGACCTGGATATCTACTAGTCAGAAAAGTTAAAGTAAATTCTTGTGCACATAAAAAAAGATGAGCTTACCAGCTAAGAAACCAAAAACCATTAACATTAACTAGATAAAAACCTTAAAGGGTGCACCAATTTGCTGCGATTACGGTTCAAGGTTTGTTTATTTACAACAAAATTTTGGGGGTTGGCAGCAGAGAACAGGTTTAAGGATTGAGTGGATACTTGACTCCCAGCTCCAAGGAACTTATCAGTGTGTTTCTTTTTGAACACCAATGTTGCAAAAACATGTTTGGTGTATACATTTCCAGCACAATAATGTTTCTAGGAGAAAGCAGGGCAATTATGCCCTTGAGCAGTTCTGCAATTTCATATTTAATCTTATAAAAAACGCTCTTTCAGTTTAACAAATCATCTCTAAATTGCCAATCAAATCACTCCAGGAAATAAGACTCTCCATCTCACAGACTTGCAAGAAGTAATTTACCAATTAAAGCCAAAGAGTTACAAGAATAATTTAGGGAAGCTTTCTTGGAATATTCCTTTAACTGTGTGCAAAATTAAACAAACAAAAATCCCAAACCTAGTCACCATTATCCATTGAACCTCCCATAAAAAACAGTACACAAATATCCCTTGTTTAAATAGCTGCAAGGCTGCAAAGGCAAGCGCTGCCCTAAGGTCAGAAAAAGCCAGAAGTGAGCTGACTTAAGCAACCATAATTCAGCCCCTTTGCGTGGCCATGCTACACTACAGCCTTTTGAAGAGACAGAAGACACATATTACTTTAACCAACTCAGCACAAATATTGCCTGGTGCTCAATTTCTGAGCCACTATTCAACTCTATTAACCAGTGCTGAGCACCAGTTGAGATCCCTTAGACTTAGGCTGCCTTTGCATTCCATGTTATGCGGCACACCCTGCATTCAAGCACATACATTTTGTTTACAGTGGGGTCTTAAGTGGTTTGGTAAACTAGGTTTCAGTCACCTATGTGGAAAACGAAGGAAACTGTCTGGAGCACCTTGTCCGGTCTCCTACCAAAAAAGGTGGAAAAAGATGCCCACGTTTCACAAATTTAAAGTACGCTCACTACTTTCTCCTCCTGCGGCAGCTACATAAACCAGCTTCCTCCACTAGCCAGACAAAGCAGTCCCAACCTGTTCTTCTCAGGTAGGCACTCTGTCACAATCTGTTTGCCCAGACATTGCCAGGTTTCCTATTCAGCTGCTAAATCTGCACAGCAGATGCCTAGGGAAGAACGTAACATAGGAACCAGATATCAACACTTAACTTTGCTGAAGTTATCCCAATTTGTGTTTGTCAGAAAGGCTTTGGTTTATGCATTTCTTCATTCTCATCAATACCTTGTATGCACAAAAACTGTTATCTGAAAATTATTTGTTTAAAACTTGATTTCCAGGCAGAAACGAACGTTGTCAGCCAACGCTATCCAGACTAGCAGTTAAGGAGCATTGCCCTGCCGTACCAAGGCAATGACCAGCTCTGTAGGCACTGCTGTGGTCAGGGGTGCCTGTGATCAGAGAAAGGGACATGGCCAAGACTCTGCAAGAGCCAATTGCTGGCCATTTGGCTGCCACTGGAGCTCATTAAAACACCTTTAAGGAGAGTAAATTCAGTAGCTCCAACTTTGTCCAAGGGAAGAATAAAGATGACTCAAAGCCACTTTTCTGAGCTACACAGTACAGTCTTCCAGACACTGCTGAAAGTTTGGCCTGGAGACTGTGGCGACATACCCATGCCAGCCTAAAAAGGCAGCTAAAAATAACACCATTTTCAAAGTTAAATTTCTCTGTAACAGAAAAACAAGGATAATATTGGCAGCATTAGTCCTGTCCTTTTACAGTATGTGCCTGAAGGGTACTAGTTATCTCATTCTTCAAAGGAATGAATTTCTCAACCCTTTTATTTTGTAGGTCACTAAGCACATCCTGCCAGGCAATGACTAAACAAGTCAAAAGCAGCCACAGCGGCCAGGCACCATGGCCCATACAAGCCACTTTCAGAGTGGGAATTTATTGAAGAATCTTTTATGAAACCTTCCACTACAGCTGAGTAAGCATGAGGCATATCGTGTGAGAAATTCTGGAGTATCTTCTTACTGCTTTCCCTGGATTTGCATTGTTTGGTTTTCTATGCCAAGATTCGACTAATCTACTATGCAAAACAGGAAGAGATAAAATAACATGAAATAATTTAAAAGTCCCAGCCAAAACCTATATATTCTGTATGTGAAATGTGATTTCATGAGCTGGCTTTGCTTGCAGGCTCTTTGAAGTACATTACAGATAGTGAGACAAGAGCGCTGCACTGGTTATTTCTGGTGCTGTTCAAGCACTGAACTAAAAAGATTTTTCACCCAGAGAGCTTTGACTCTTCTGTGCAACATAAGGTAGCCATGAAGCAGGTACAAGAAAGCGGAAAAGGGAGCAAAGAGAAACAATAAAATATTAGTCAGAACAGCAAGAGGTCCCCACAGTACCTCGGCTAACTGACACAGGGAAAACTCTGTGCGTGTATATATATGCTGTTTACTACTCTGTATTTGCCTTCTCAAAGAGCAGAGCCCAGTTAGAGAATCCTTCGGGGTACTTTGAGTTGTATCAACTGATGAAAGAGCTGTCAGCTCTGGATGACTAAGGTGCATCACATCTCATAGCCTCAGTGCAGGCCCTGTGTGCAAAGTCAAAGCGCTGGCAACAGAGACTCATTCTCATCTGCTTAAGTCTTCTTCAGATAAGCACCCTTCCCCTATGCTCCTCACAGAGGCCAAGTGTAAGGGCCTCCATGACGGTGTTTTGCCTGAAAGATGGAAATGCCTATTCTGTCTTTCCTCAGAATTCAAGGAGTCCTAAGACACGCAATAGATGGAAATTCTTAAGAGTACTTAACATCAGGCCTGCCCAAGGTGGCAGAAAACCTTTGGTAGGATCACAGAAGGAAAATTAACTGGTTCATGGGTAAGGGGGAAGCATCAAATGAACTAGTGGGATGCAGACTGAAAGCAAAGGAGGTGCTTTTTCCCCTCCACAAAAGAGATGGGTAAGCTCTGGAACTCTTCACCACAGGACACTGTAGATGCAGAATATTCATTAGACAAATTCTTGGAAAAAGAGTAAAGACCCAAACTTAAGTCTAGCTACAGTGTCCAGAAACCATTTACTAACCATGAGGTTTAGGCTTAGTTTAACATCAGTTAAAGTTAGCAATTAGCTAGAGTTAGTTTGTTATTGATACTGTGATTCATCATATCACCAATATTGTCTAGTTGCCATGGCTGGTAATTGCAACATTAATCTGCCTGGATAGCTTGAAAAGACTAAGTCCTGAAATGCATACAATGTGTTTTAAGGTGGAACAAAGTAAAGGAGATTTATCTTTTACCAAAAATACCCAAAACATTGCTTTCTATGCAGAACCATAAATTTCCCTTAGAAATAGCAATAATTGAAAGCACTAAAAGAGCAGATATACACTTGTTCAAACAATTGCAAAGATGACTAACAGCATTCCAGTGCTTTCACTCTCCCTTCCTATGCACCACCGTGTATTTCCATGTCTGGGCAACAGCCATAAGAGAACTTTGACAAACACCTGTTATCACAGAAAATAACAGCTTGATGGAGCATGCCTGATCATGATGATTTCTCCATAGCTGAACCAGCTCAAGAAAAACAGAGGGTCAACATTTTAGAAAAACTTATTTGCTGGAGACATCAAGTTTTTATCTAAGAAGCCTGACAGCCTTTCAAGTATTTATACAGGTACAGTTTACAGGTTATAACACATGACATAACCAATGTATTCTACCCTTGGAAAGAACTCTTCCTTATTTTTATAATTTAATATTCACTGCTAAGCTGTCCTTGCTTGTAAAGGACTGTCAGGTTCAAATATAGAATTAGATGATCCAAGACATCCTGTCTCTGGTGAATATAAATTTTAAAAATATTGAAGTCACCAGAAGAGTAATAAAGATGCCTATTCTGTATTTGCAGAGTATTATCTGTATTGGACAACACTGCAAAAATTGCAGGATTTGCACTAGTGCACACAGGCTAGTTCTTTCTGAAGCTAAAGAATGGCTTGGCAATATTCCTATTTATTATGCCAATTCTTGTGTGTCACAGCATTAATTTATCTTTAAATGTTAAGCAGCAATAATCAACGCACGGAGCTGAAAAGAAGTGTTCAAATTATGCCTAGTTACAAAATTCCCAGACCAGTTATTCTTCAGTAGAGTTATCATGGGCAGTTGAAGGTTCTGAGAAGAACAATTCTGTGTCAATGAAAGTGTTGAAGGAAAAAAAAAAACCAGCTACGCAATATGGATTAAGTGACATAGTGAAATAAGGAATTTCAGTTACACAAAGCTCCCATCACTCTGGCAACGTCTTCTGGGAAGATTTTCTGCATACATAAATAAATATTCCAGGTGCAAGAAACAGCAGACCACTCCCTACTTCATCTTTGTATTCACTGGAGAGAGGCATAATTCACATCAGCTATTCCCCTCTAAAATTACGTTGGAAACCCTGGTGTTACCTTGGTGCTGATAGATGAGACAAAGACCATGCTGAGAGCGCACTGGTCTCACCAGAAAACTGCAGTTAACTGAGTCAGCATGACAAGCACAACCTTGCTATATGCTCTAATTTTCTAGTGTGCCCAGCACCAGCCTTTTCATTGGTATACCACAAGCTTTATTAATCTACCATCACTTGCTGAATACAAGTTTGAAAGAGATGACGGAGGGTTCTCTGCAATGGTTTCCTTTCGGTGATTTTTCTCCATGGCATTACATACAGCTCCTTTTATTTAGCTCAGGGACAGAAATCATATACATTTTTATTTTCACTTGCAGCAGCCAATACTAGTGTGAAACAATAAATTCTGGAATTTTATAAAATGAGACAAGAATAAGATACCTTGAGCTAAAGTTCTTGTAAACGTTTTGATTTTGAAATAACTATACTAATTAATGTAAACAGACTGGTAAATAAACTTTTAGAACACTTCAACAGTAAAAGTCATTAAAGATGCTGAAGTACTCAGTAAGATGCAGAAGCTTATTAAGACATTGCTGCAGTACATCTGAAGCTCCTTAAGCCTTTAAAGTCTTCCTTATTACAGAGAATAAGTGTGCCATAAATTATATATGTCTAGGGAAAATTTAATTACAGTTGCCAATGGCTTCTCACACAGAAGCCCATTTAACATTTCGATAAACATCCAGAAATTTGTAGGAACAATTGCAAACATTCATTTTTTCACAGCTAATGCTGTTTTGCTTGTAAAGATTCAGGGCATTTTGTTTTTTATGGCATTCCGTACCCAGATCTATTAATCTCTGTGTTATAGGGGGGAACAATTGCATATTCTATCTTACATAATTCATACTAGTGTTAAGTGTTTATTGACTGGTATTCTTTTTTCCCTTTGAAGACCCACAGCACCAACACAGAAGAGCTGGCTCTTCTGTGTTGCTCCTTGTTAAGACGCACTAGAAAACATGCAAGAAATACATCTCATGACCAGTGTTTTCAAGGAGGTTTGTTGGTCAGGCATCTGCCTGTAAAACTGTACTGAAGTCTTCTGTACAGTGAAGGCTGCACCTTCACAGCAGCTGCCTTTCCATAGACATACTGCATTCTTGCTAATCTTTGTCACCATGTATTTCACGTGCTGTTTCAACAAGAGCGTCCTGTTACCACTGCTACCTCTCTAACACAGGTTACTCACTCACTGCAACACTAAAGTCTCCATCCAGATTCTGTCAAAGCCAATAGGACTGGGCCATCAAACATCCTTTTCGTTGTACAAACAGGACTGCTTCTCAACAGTTAATTCAAGACCACAGAGTCTTACGGGTCTATGGAGTAGAGAAGAGAAAGAAAATATAGCACTAACTATTCAAATTAATATAGAAGATCAATAGGCACCTGTTTTCCCTCTTTTCCCCCAGCAAGCTTATTGAGCAATGCAGTAGTAAAAAACCACTGACTTCAAAGGAATTCTCTTGCCTTCAAACTGCCCTAACTGCTAAGCTTAAAAAAGAAACTGTAATAAAAAGAAATGCTCTTTGCTCCTTAGAACTGTCACACATAGCTAAAAAATACTTTAAGAATACTCAATTTATAAAACAATCCACAAAAATATACTAATCAATATATACATCGGACTGTTTGCAGGAATTCAATTTAAACTGCAGCACAACAAATGGCCTTTTTGCTATGAATTACTGTAATTATTACTGTAAATGGTAGAAATGAGGCTGAGACAGAAAACTAAGATCCAGCCTTAGAACTGAACTTTGACATAACTGGAAGAGATTTAAGCTTGAATGCTAAATCAAGGTCATTTGTAACCACAGTATACTTGAAGAAAGCCGCACGTATTAGCCAGCCAATGATAACAGCATTAAAGACAGCAAAGAAAATCCACAGGAGCACTCAAACTTTCTTCCAACTTTTCCTTTACTACCTATATTTGACTTGCAGTATGAAGAACTGCAAAGGACACTGATACATCAGCATGCTAACAGCACCGGTCCATTCTCCGGGGACCATCCCAGTAGCAAAGAATCGATATGGTGCCAGTCTATATGAAAGGAACAACCAAGGAAGAGCGAGTATGATGGGGTGGAATCTCCAGTGACTTGTCCAACCCTTGCTCAAGGAACAGCCCCGGGGGCCTTGAGTCATCAGACTAAATCAGTGTAGCTCTGGGGCTACTCTAACACTCACCAGGGAGCAAGGCAGAAATCAGATCTTGTTAGAACTGTCAGGAGAGCAAAGAGAAAACCCTGCTTACTGCAAATGCATTTGATCTGCATTTGCTGCAGGATGGGACGCAGGCTTTCAAGTCCAGCAGTAGCACAGAAGTACTCCTGCTAGAAGTAGAATCATGGCAGCCATAAGAAGATTAACACGCCTAAGCAAAATACAGTCTATCATTAGGAAATATATTATCAGTTTCAGAAATGCACAGAGCAATAAGTTGATCAGCCAGTGCTCCTTGCCATCCCTGTGTTTTTAAAATACAACTAAGGAAGAGGCATGTAAGTAGGTGCTCAGTAGCAAGATCCTATATTCAGATATTGATGGGGATTTTCTTGCTAGTGTAGTTATAAAGAGTTTGGGGTGAATATTAAAAAAACTACAGCTGTCAGACAATGCTGCTCAAAGTGAAAAGATTTTACTAATTCATACTTCAGATAGCACACATGCATTATTAAGTTACTTCCACAACTTGTGATTTACTAATGGGAATTGCATGGTTGCACGGGAATTTTTTGGTTTGGTTTGTTTGGGTTTGTGGGGTTTTGGCGGGGTTTTTTGGTGGTGTTTTTTTTTTTTTTTAAATGCTGCCCATTTGTCCTTTAATGGGACAGTCCGTTGAGAGCCCACATGGAGGACTACATCCAGCTCTGCAGTCCTCAGCAGAGGAAAGACCTGGACCTGTTGGAGAAGGTCCAAAGGAGGGCCACAAAAATGATCCAAGGTCTGGAGCACCTCTCCTATGAAGAAAGGCTGAAAGAGTTGGGGTTGTTCAGCCTGGAGAAGAGAAGGCTGTGGGGAGACCTCATTGCAGCCTTTCAGTATTTAAAGGGGGGCTTATAAGAATGATGGGGATAGACTTGTTAGCAGGGCCTGTTGCAATAGGACAAGGCATAATGGTTTTAAACTAAGAGGGTAGATTCAGACTAGATATAAGGAAGAAATTTCTTACAATAAGGGTGGTGAATCACTGGAACGGATTGCCCAGAGAGGCTGTGGATGCCCCATCCCTGGAAACATTCAAGGTCAGGTTGGACGGGGCTCTGAGCAACATGACCTAGTTGAAACTGTCCCTGCTCCCTGCAGGGGGATTGGACTAGATGACTTTTAAAGGTCCCTTCCAACCGAAAGCAGTCTATGATTCTATGTAATGCAGAAAAGTAACAAAATATGAAGACCATCTGTTTTGTCCTTACCACATTCCACCTGCTTCTCCACTGTTAGTCATTAAACATATGCCAAAAAGCCTGTGAAAGACCTGGACAGACTCCCTACTGAAATAGTTGAGCGAAAAATCACCTAGGCTGTTTACAGAATCATAGAACTTGTTGGAAACTGGGGAAGAGAAACACAGTCCCCATGCTAAAAATAATGAAAACACATGTGGAAGAGTTAGCAGAAGAAACAGCATTCCCATTTTCACTGTTTACCATTTGAGCCCTGCTGCGTTGTATCGATTTTGTGTTGCAACAATTTAAAACAAATAGCCTAAAAAGCAATGGTTGCAAAATAATGGTAGCTCTGGAATAGACTTGCAGTATGGAATTGAATGCAAAATTATTGACCAGATCTCAACTATGAGGTGATGTAGATGCACCGATAGGAAAGGGGCTAGGTGTCTTGCACTAGAAGACAAATATCCTCCACCAACTGAAAAACCACAGACAAGATCTTCTTAGAAACGTTTAAAACTAGTAATGGAAATTCCACTTGTAGTTTTTATATTCTCCAGGGCATTCAAACATACATGCCATATATACGTTTTTTAAATAATTTTTGTCTAAATCAGACCTGTCAAATCTCTCACTGACAGAAATTCAGTCTGAGGCTTACAGTTACTTTTTCTCCAGCAGCAGGGCTGGTTTAAGACTTAAGTATTGACTGACCTACCATGAGTTTTTCTTTCCATTTCAAGATGGAAAAATAACCTAAGACACAGGGCCATTATGTAGGGATGCATTGTTTCTCAAACAGCAGCTAAAATTTCTATCTAGCTGTCCTGACCTTGATAAATGCAGTAATAGCAAGCACATCACCAGCCTGGTAAAGGTTAGCATCTCTAGACACATGAGTGTTGACTATCCTTCTGAACCCTTTCTTAAGTACTCAGCACATCTCTTCCTAATGCTGCTAATGTTCATTTCATTAAGGTAAAAGTAATTATAGATTTGCATGCTTTTCTCTTTACCTTTATTCACAATTCTAACAGCTAATATGAGGTACCAAACCCACCACTAATTGAAAATTGATTTTAGGTTCAATTAAATGCTTAGCCGACGAGGTAAATATACATGCAGACGTCTCATCAGCTGACTCATTCCCCTGTGGGCATCTATACTGAATTTCACTAACATAATTAGTATCTATAACAGGACCAGTGGCAGCTATAGATGATGTCTAAAGAACATACATAACAAACTTCAGCATTTAATTGCTAAGGAACAAGAGACACAATCTCAGGTGATACTTAACATTGTGACAGCAACAATTTGTGATGGTCGAGCAGCCCTAGACCTGGAAGACGAGCTCAAACTCACTCTGGCCTGCTGCTTTAACAGACCTGCTGCCTTTTTTTTTTTTTCCTTTTTAATCTTTGTGCAAGGCTTAGCAAAGTGATACGTGTTTTGCCATTTTTCAGTAGTAAGTTTCAGAAAACCTTATAATAAAACTGCATGATTTTCTTTAAGGTTTTATTTCAGATTTCTGTGGTCCGTCTTATGATCCAAACCAGGGTTTCCTCATCCTCTCTCTCTTCTATCGGTGCTGTAAATATCAGTCCAAAACATGAAGCACTCCATAACAGAATTAATTACAAAGGATACAGTTATGAGTGAATATACTGTTTTGAAGTACTTAGAATTACAATGTTTGCATAAGGCTTGTGAATCTGTACAGACATGGGCTCTCACCAGTTTATCTGTTCGTATCTAGATATAACCCATAATAAGGACCACAGCTGGCATGCCTGGCTTTTCTGTGTAAAAACAGCTGGCCTGAAAAGCATCATGGCACAATCTTTCAAGGCAATTTACTCTGTCCACAGACTTGTGCAGTAAAGTACACTCTGGTGAACATTCCAGTAGGGAAAAGTTGATGAAGTCAGAATCATATACAAAGGGTAAACAGTTTAGTCAGCACATTGGCAACGAGAGCTGCTGGAATGCTCTACATACATTAGAATGAGGATATATAATCAATAATATGCAATACCATCCAAAGTAGAGAAAAACTGCAATTCATTCTTTGGTGCTGTAAATCAGCCTGGTTTTATTGTCATCAATGGATTTCCACACATTGAAGACTGTAAAAATTTTGGCCCTAGAAGCCTAAGACCGTTCCTCTGAATGCAAGTGATTAATCACCAAACACTAATCTCTTATTTGTATACGGAAGAATGCGGCCCACCTTTTAATGAAGCTGCACAATGCCATTGTATATTCTCTTTGGTAAAACTGCTTGTAACTCCACATGCCTTAATTATATATAATCACATCAGTAGCACTGAGTAGCTCTATTGTGAGGAAATGAATGTGGCTTATGGCCCCAGGCAAGTAATTGAAAATGCCATAGTATTCTTTATCCTTTAACATGTGGAATAGTTAATATAAGGCTCCTTAGACACACCTGTGAAGCCACTTTGCTCCCAGAAAGATATGGAGATAAGTATTCACATGTAGAGTAGGAAATACTTTGCAACTAACTACAGAACAGCATAATCAAGTAATCCTTTAATACTGCAATTAAACATGTTGTCATACTGCTCTGTCTCATGCCAACATCTTGTTGTTTATAAATGAAAGCATCATAAGGATGCAATAGGCGCATTACTACATGAACTCAAAGAGTCTTGCATTTGATTCGAGGTAATAATTATATTAGCCAGTTCTAGACAGCATACATAGTCACTGGAGAGCCACAGGGAAATTTTGGGCACCTATATTAGATGATAGTTCAGACCAGAATGCTAAGTGAATTTCATTTTCTGAAATCTGAAGGCAAACTAGACTTAACTTCAGCACTTCAGTTAATCCCATCCTGAAGCAGATTTTTACTTTGTACTCTTATTTCAATTACTAGGGATACTTTCAAAAATTAAAAAATAATAATAATAATAAAAAGGAGATTGACCTCCTTAGAAAATCACAGCCTAAGTCCCTGCTTTTCTTTATCTTCTTGTTTTTTGTTAAATCTCCTTTACCCACGCTGTCTTGTGTGTCAGCAATGATGTTACATGGAAACTAAGCCTATATTCCATTATATATTTGCACAGTACCTAACACGACAGGTAGGATGAGCTAGACACCTCCCAGTACTATTACAAAAACAAAGTTGCAGCAGCAGGAAAACTGATCAGGTATGCACATGAGAATTGAACCAATGTAACAAAGACATACTGTAAAAATGACAGACAACAAGCAAAATAAAAAAATAAACACATACCATTAAGGATATACACAATCCCTACAAAATAAAGCCTGCATTTGATAAATTCACTGTGTCTTTTTCTTACTGAAAACACAGATCCTGTTCCAGAACAATGAACAAACTTTGTCCTCTGCCACAACACTGGCATCAGTAGGTTTGCTATTTATTCTGTTCTAATGGAAGATGTGGCATATATACGTTGTCTTAGCACTTTCCTGCTGTAAAGCTATCCTTCACCTATACTGAAGTCAAATGCAATTCACATTGAATTTCCAAATTCACATTTTCCAGGGCAGATGTGCATTAATAACCTGTGTGTTCTCTTCAGCTGTGTTCATTCTCCTTATTAGCAGAATCAATAATAATAAAAAGGACTGGCTACAGTTTCTTAAGTAGTTTGCAATTTTAAGCTGGATACCTCACTAAGCAGACAGGCTCCGCATTTGTGTCCAATCTTGGATGTTGCTGCTTTGAAAAACACGTGCAACAGAAATCAATGACTGTTTGTTCAGTAACAGGGTAAATGAGAGAAGAACACGTTTACAAACAGCAGGTGAGGCATTCAATTTGAAAAGCAATCAGATTGTCTGCCGTCTGCCTTCAAGGGCAGTGCTCATAACCACATTGCTGATATAGGGTGGAAGATGAAAAATTTTTTTTTTTTTTAAACTTAGTACCCAGACCAAGGCCCCTAATCTGAACACTTAGGAGTCATTGAGTAATGCTTTCCCTGGTGAACAGTACCATTGATTTTACCTGAGAATTTATCTGCAACAGATATTTACGATTAGTGGACTACACTGATGCCCAATCTTGAATGCTGTTCCATGCAAATGGACATGAACGAATAACCCTATTGCCTTAAACTGGGCTCCACACAAGAGCCATGTGCTCAGTTTCCAAAGCTGAATCCAAGATTTTGCATTTAAAGCTCACATTTGTTTTTCTAAAAAAGCACAAAAAAATAATGATAAAACCCCCCTTATTTTAAAAACAACCAGATATTACAGCTGAATGAACTCAATCACTAGACTACCAACGAGCCACTCTAGGTGCAGAGGCTTGGCCATTCTGTCTGTCAGCACATTTAGACTGCTCACGTCTGGTACAACGGTAATTTTAGGAAAAAATATCTCATGGGAAAGTGTTTTCCATAAGGGCTTCTAGACTTTGAAGGTTTTTCTAAGTTCCACTCAAAAAGGTCAAACACTGATGAAGTTTATATCTTTTTATAGACTTTAATACCTCCAAGACCATGCCTCAGAACACCTCTGCTCTCCAGCCAAATCCCTTCTAATTATTTTCTCCTTCCATTATGTCCAGAATCAAGACAACCAAGCCAAACTTCCCACTACAGCCTGTATTTTATACCCCAGTCTAGTCATCCATTGAAGCAAATTGTAGCACTCTTCCTGGTTTCAGTGATACAGCGAATCATTCACGGAGACTTCAGTTCTGTGCAGACTTACAAACATACCTCGTGTTATGAAGGATAACTCTTATCCTGCATTATTGCATTTAATCAAAAATTATAAATGGCTTTGTGAACATTGGAACAATTCCAAAGTGTAGTCTCAGCTACTCAAAGACCCAAAGTTGGTCCATGTATCAGTTTGTAATGCACTGGAATACAGACTGCAAACTTAGTGCTCTAAGGTGGTGGTTCTCATCTGATGCCTCCTTCAACATGCAGATTACTTTTGATATCTTGCAACTATCACATAAGAAAGCACAATGCATCACGCTGGTGTTTGTGCCTAAGGGAAACTTAGGCTGGTGAGGCTTTTATAAAATACACTCTCTCAAATATGTCCCAAATTAAGTCATGAAAAAGGAACAGCAACAACTTTCAGTATTCATTTTAAGGTGGTAGTTTAGTTCTACTACGAAGTGTAATTCACCTATACCAACATAAAACAAGAAAAAAAGTACTACAACACTTCAGAAGATGCGATGTGAAAAATCACCATCCCAGAGCAGAATGCACTGAACAAATATCAGTCTTTGCCAGCACAGGAGGTCCAGAACACAACCCATAAAACAGTAGATAAGGTTTTAATATTGTACTGATATTTATGTATCTGCCACCAGGGACTGATTATTTCAACAGATATTTGAATGGTAATGGACAAATAACCTCACATAAAAGAAAACAAAAGACTCAAAAATGAACAGGACCACATAGAATAAGCTTAAGATACACCACCTGGTACTGCACGGCAAGGTTTACTTTTCCCCCATGTCAGGAGAAGAACTGGTCACATAAGCATGTGTCAAGGCAGTAAAGTACCCCCAGAAAGTCTGACCTCCAGACTCAGAAGTCAAAGACTAAACAACAAGGTAAACAGCTCGCCAGTTTGCTGACCATATTTGTTCATTCTATTTACCTGACAAATAAACCCTGGGGTTTTTTGTTTCATTGGGGTTTTTTTTGGTAGTTTGTAGGGGTTTTGTTGGGTTTTTTTGGTGGGTGGGTTTTGGTTTTTTGTTGGTTTTTTTTTTTTTTAAAACAGCTTGCCAATAGCTATTTTCTTTGCCATGACGACTCATTCTACAAAAGACCAACACAAAATTACAAGAGGGATGAACAATAGAAAACTGGATTCACCTTTGTTACCCTCAAGAACATTGTTATAAGGACAACTTTAGAGGTGAAGAAAGCTAAAGTATATTTGAGACCAAGAATCAACTGTGACAAGATAATGAAAGTTATTTAAATGTACACAAAGCCTTTAAGCACCTTCTATGACCTACGTGCAAAACAGGCTGATGAAACTTTGCATGCTCCACAGCCTGCTGCAGCCACCTTTATACTGGTAGGCAGCAATCTGCCAGAGATGAACAATGTTAAAACGTGAACTATTTTAGATGAAGGGATTCATTCATCCTGCTCTCAAACTGTGGTATTAAAGGAACTCAGTAGCTGGAGTTAGTCTGATGCCAACACCACTAAGATTTAGACACACCTGTAAAACCCAGGAAAAGATGCTACCAAAGGAGGAAAGATTGGGGGTGTGGTGTGAGAAGTCAGGAAAACCCATCATCGATACAGTAGATAGCAAAGGATAAAAATTGAAGGGAAGTGGGAAAAGGTGTCTATTCATTTGCTTTTCTATGTAAAGGCATTCAGGCTAAACTCATTGTTAATATCTGTGTCTCTCCTCTGTTTTACTTCACAGTCAAAGTCTAGCAAGAGGACTTGGTCAAGATCAAAAAGGTAATTAAACAAATTGCAGAGCGCACATATGATTGAGGTGGGGAGAAATCAACAGAACAAACAACCCTACAACTCAGCAAGCAGCTGTGGGTGAGTTACTATGAATTCAAATATTTGTTATCACTGAAAGGGACCTACCTATCATCATCTTTAGACATGCAGCCTTTCAGGAATGGTGGGCACTATGCCTCAGTTTCACAATGTTACATTTGCTGTAAAAGTAATTATATGAAAATATTGAGATGATTATCATTTCACTATGAACAGCAGTACTGTATACCATGAAAAGTAATCAGAGTCTCACAAGAATCACACCTATTTAGTTCCAACTTAAACTACTTTGAATCCATTATTTGATATATACATAAAAGACTAAATAAGGATGCCAGTTCTTTTTCTTGCATGCAGAAAAGTCATCCAGATGCATTTTTCTGAACAGATCTGACAAGGTGCAGCATGGCATCTGTTCAAAAGCACTTGTCAGCAGAGACACAAGGTGTTGAGAACAGTGAAAAGTTGAAAGTAAGGAAAGTTATAAATGCAAGAGGAGAGGGATCTTTGATTGACACCAGCTTGGATTAGGTAAGGCTGGCTGCTGAAGGTGATAAAGCAGCCAGAGCAAAGAAGCCAGCACGGAGAATTCTCTGCACAGTAGCAAGAGGGAAGAGCAAGGCAACTGCAGAAGGCCTTTGCACCACTTCCACTCCCCCCTGCCCTCCCCGCCTCCCTCAAACAGACCTGCTCCTCTCTGAAAACCAGCTGGGAGGTGGTGACAAATAAGTGTCCTGTTATGACAGAATTAATGGCCCCCTGGCAAGAGAAAACAGAAGAGGAAAGTGAACTTAAAAGGAAAAGAAGTGAGCTTTCTGACAAAGCAGAGCTGTACAGCACAGGAGGGTATATAGTTCTCTCCAAAAAGCAGGAAATGTTAGGAATTCATGGCACTATCACAGTAACAAGGACTATGAGTGCACTTAGTGCTGCAGGTAATGAAAGCTGCCTGGCATTTATCATTTCCTGAAGACACACATTAAGTAATGTGATACAATATAATGTAATATGGGAAGGTAATTTTAGCCTGGGTTCCTTATGGAAACAAGGCTTATGGGATCACAATGTCTGCCAGTCCTCTGTAACGGCTTTTGAACCTGGCCAACCATGATTACATGTGACAAAGCAGCAGAGGTCTTGGGTGTTACATTCCTAACAGCTTCATGAAAAACAGCAGCTGGAAACTGCTGAAAGAAAGGGAGGGATGCTGCACCTACCCAACAGCTTAGCAGTGTATGCCCGACCAATCATTTGGGTCTAAGACTGGTCTGGGTACAGGAAACATGGGAGGCAAATCAAGAGAAAACAGTTATTAGCTCTATTGTTCAAGGAACAGCTTGTATGTATTGAAGACATTTGTTAACACACATGCAACACATGGCAGTGCTTATTCTCATTGGAAAAGAACACTGAACAGTTTAAAAATAAAATCAGAAGCAAGCAGAGGGTAGAATTAAAAGGCTTGTGATGTACATTCTCCACAGCATTATTGCAGGCAGAGAAAAATAGGCAGATTAAGGGACACATTCTAGTCTTCCTGTGATGATCTGGATGGGCAATAGGTAGGACCATGGGTCTTTTCTACAGTGCACCAGCAGGTTAGTACAGGGAGTAATCTACTACTGGCAGAACACAAGCCCTTGTGAAACCATTCGTACCAGACATTGTTTTAAGGAGAGTACCACAGCTGTCAAAACCATCGCTCTGTTTTCTCATACAGAAGACCTAGTGTTTTAAACTGCTAATGAAGTCTCTAACTGACCTCCTTCTTTAAATTAACGTCCTTGTACAGCTACGTCTTGGGATGAGCTCCCATATGCTCAGATTCATAGAAGACATTAAAGGCAGTCAGTCACAGAACTGTGCTCGAGCACATAAAAATGTAAAAAACTCCACAGAGGAGGCTAGAAGAAACAAGACAATTTAAATAAACTAAAAAAAGAGTACTTAAATGCCCTTCAGTACTAAAACTATTTACTTTATCTGAAAACAAAATAACATTTGGAAAATTACTCAAGTCCTTCAATGGGTGCCTCTGATAATTGCCCTGTGGTCCCTGCGTGGCACAGAAAGCTGTGAACACAGCAGAGTATGCCAAGTTGCAATAAACTCATTCCTATAAAAATAGAACAAATTCCCAATTTTCAGGAAGGAAATGTACTATTAGAAATATGGCTTCAAAGGATATAATAGCTGATGCTAAGAAAGCTGTGTGTCCTAATGTGCTTATTTCCCAGAGTAGTGCTCTCATACCCATGACGCAAAATTCAATTCCAGCCTATACCTACCGTTTTGTGGAAATAATGTACTCTGATCATTTACTTAGACCAGCTTGGCACCATTCATTTTGCTCGATAACTTATAGATGAAGAGTATGTCAACATGGGCTTACCTGGAGCACCACTCACACAGAACTCAATTTTACAATATTCTTAATCTTCCAAGACCATTTTTTACTAATGCCTAGTGAGTGTTTCACAATGATGTTTTTCTCCTTATACAATTTACTCAGCTGGGATACGACAAACTGTGTGAATTAATTTATGAAAAAAGGTAGTTCTACTACAATGCTGTCCTTTGGTTCTCTATTGCTCATGCTTTTCAAACCATCTAACACACCTGAAACACTAAATGAATAATGAATATATTAGAACCACCTTTGGCATTAAGAATCTGTCATTTAAAAATGTTTCAAATTCAGACTTCTACTTGAAATAAAAAAAAATTTTAATTTGGCTATTGTCACATTTAAGTATCATATTGACAGTACTGTTCGTAACTTCTAAGGTTGCCCTCCCACAGCTTTGAGGATGAAGACATTGGTTCCAGTTCCAGTCAGAGCTTAGCACACCAGTTTTAATTTCCCTTTCATGTATCTATGGAGCATGCATGACCTACAAGGGATGTGTAAGAAACAGGGAGAGCACATGACTTGCCAAACATTATGAAGGAAGCCCGAGATATAACTGAGGTCTTTAAAGTTCCTAGCTATTAACATAATGACTGCATTGCCCTTTTATATCAAGCTACAGATATATATATATAATATACAGATATCAAGCTACAGATATAGCTTCAGTGTCTCTCTCCATAGTTTTATTCCTGAATATTAGAAACAATAGGCAAATGAAAGAAGAGCCAAGCTAACTACAAGTACTACAGCAAGAAACATGCACAAGTGTGTTTTCTGAGCAGTAGAATCTAATATACCAGTTAGATTGTTCTGTATACCACTGACAGGACAGCAGAAATTCATTGTTTCTCTGACATACAGGTATAAACAGGATCTTTTATGTTAAATAAAAGAGATAAGAATAGAGGTTGGTCCTCAATTCTGGAGCACCACCCAGCCTGCAATGCCCGCTCACCATGGTCTAAAAGAAATTGTTTTAGCTGAGAGCGCAAGCTCTTCCAATCTGTGAGCATGACTGACCTTCCTGGGCAGTCTTTTACCGCACATGCTGCCTCTCATCATGGGCCATGCAGAAGCTCCTGAACCCTAAATCAAGCCAGGATTGTCAAAATAAGAGCTAGCACCAACACCAATCACTATTCCACCTGCGTACCATGCAGAGGGTTCCCTGCTCTGCAGGTAAATCACACTGAATAATGTTAAAAAAAATACTGAGATTTCCCAAACCATTTCGGGTATTTAACTGTTGGTAATTCCAATTTAAATTAATGCAAACTGTGCATCATAATCCTTGAGACCACTTTGAGAATCTCAGAACAAATCAATGAAATCAAAGTGCTCTTTCTGCACAATGTGAATAATTTTTAAGGTCCAAAAAAAGTGAGAAGCTGTTGATAGTATGCTCTGCATTTCTCACGTAGCATACGTTTTTCTCCTGTAGGTACAACCAAGCCCTTTCCCAGCAGTGTGCGCCTCACATCAAAGAGTAGAGTTTTGTCACGGTCTCCAAAATAAGAGCCAAGTAGCCTCCTTTGTGTAATTACTGTGTGTAACTGCAGTTACACATTAAAATAACTCAGCATGGTAGGAGCTTAGCTGGATGTCTAGAACCCCTACAGGAAAGCTCTTGTCTGAATTTAAAAAAAAAAAAAAGAATTTAAGGAAAACTGATGACTTTCCTGTCTCCTCATTTTGAGATCACCAAGAAATAAGACAAGAACAAAGCTCACCAAGTACAAATCTTAAAAGACAAATAAAATTCCAAACTAGACTCCAAACAAGAGTCGAGCTCAAGAGGAAGTGATTTTGATAACACAATCTTCTCACACAGGGAGAAAAATCTATAACATTTGTGTCACAGAGCCTAGGTTCCCACAAATGCACAAAGAGAGATCTCCGCTGGGGAAGAGCAGTCCTAGGCAAAAGGGGAGAGGGAAGATGAGTAGCACTCAGAGATGGTCCTAGACTTCAGATAGACAGGCTGTGTTTTGCTTTAGGGTTTCCAGCCTGGCGTGCATGAGGCAACCCCTTAGACACCAACTGCAGTGAATGAAAAATTAAGTTACTGTGGATTGGTGCAGAGCTCAACACGGTCTTAACTTTGAGCAGCATAACACCTAGGGTAGCGTGGAACCTGGCACTTCAGTCGGACATCACATTGTCATTATTGGAACTTCTTGCAGCAACTGACATCCACAGAGCTGCTAAACCAAGTGGAGTCCTTAATACTACACTTTTCCAATTGTTTTGGCAGCTCAGCTTTACACAAACAAAATTTGACCAAGAAAAATGGACTTCAAGTAGCATGAAAAGGATAGTGCACCATTATTTAATGGGCACGAAAGTAAGCGCACCATTATCTAGTGTTCGTGAACATATTTTAGATGCTAAAGAAACTAAAACTCCTTAGTCTGCAATGCACTGACTTTAAATCCTCTATCCATGTGCAGTGAAGCACACAGAAGTCTTAACACATCATAACATATTGGCTGTAAGATGTCAAGGGAACTCCAGCAGCTATAACTGTTATGCTCTTCCAAAAATGCACACTGTTACTCTAAAGAGAGATGATAGGCAGCATAGATTAATGATGCAAAGCTAATTAAAGAAGTAAATAATTGTGGTGATGTACCCTGAACCAGAGAGGCAACAAATGATGCAGCAGGAAATAAGAAGAAATATAAGAGTTTGATTAATTAAACTACATTTCTAAAGGTAGGTAGGACTATAATAAAATGCCAAATATGATATTAATGCAGAGTAAGTTTATTAGAAAAATAAGTTATAGTTTAATATAAATTGGATTACGAGTTTGCTTTCTGTAGGCAGTACTGTTGTGCTTAATTTTGGGAGGAAAAGAAGTCGCCCATGACTAACGAGAAGACTCTGATAATGTCCCACAGAAATGGGATATCTGGAGTGAAGAAGGCAACTCAGTAGAATCTATATTCAGGAATGGGCTTGACCTATGTCCCGGAGCAACACACGTATGGTGCTCTAAATTATTTCAAATATTATTGTGGCTCTGTAACAAGAATTTCCCACACAAAGGAGGGGAAGGATCAAAGACCCTCAAATCTTCTGCCCCCCTGCCCCATCCCACGCATACAAAAGCAGAGGAAAACAAAGGTCTTGACTGCCAGGTCGCCTTAGCAGACAGGTAAATAGGTTTGGCCAGCCACTACAAAAACAGTAATTTGCCCATCACACGCCAGAGCACCTAACAGTATATCCTAAGAATATTAGTATGTGGTTAGAAATTTATTCATCTAATATTACATCAACCTTAGTTCTTAACATTACATCAATTCTAATTCAACAGCATTACCATGGTTACGTTATTACTACATATTAGCCTTACAGGTGTTTTATCAAGATGTCTAGTACCAAACCAATCCCAGTATTCATTCTAAATCCATTCCAGAAAAATAATCTAGCTATTGTATCTACTCTGTTAACATAAGGTCATCTTCTGCGTCAAAATAAAGCTGTTGTAATGTCATCCTTCCCATAGTCCAATCCCCAACACAAAACAGCAAAGCTCCCAATCAGCTGCCCATCTTAGGGAGCTCGTTTCCTTCAACCTACGTTCCTGTATTACTAAGAACCCTTTTTTCCTGTCAGCAGGACCATTGAAATTAACACATCTACAACACTACGGAGAAAGAAAATGGAAGAGAGCTTTGTCAAAGATGTTCTTTAAAAATTATTTTAAAATAATGCATACCCTTAAAACAACTCTAGCAAGTGTTTGTAACCCCAACTGAGGCACCACCTGAACACGTATGGAAACCTTAAATTATGTAACCTACCTAAGATGGGACAAACTCTCTGAAAGTCCAAGCAGACTTTGGTTATTTGATCCCATTCAACTGAACTTCTCATGACTTTACACAGATCAAGCCAAAATCTAGTATTAGCATTTCTCTTGTGGTCAGGCCCCATTTGTCACTGGGTGCCAATGCAATACAGAATAGGGTGCAGTTTGCCCTGTTTTCTGATTATGACTTACAAAGCAGCAGTAAGTAATTCACTAAAATACATAGTTTAAAGCTGTCAACAGAACTAAAACCAAGATCCTTGGCTTTGTGATTATTAGGTATTCCACTATTTCCAAATATTTTTAAACAAACTTCTCCCTTCAGTATTCTTGCCTGTGTATTCCTGTTGCTCTTCACTTGACATATTCCTCTGTAATGTTTCATCTCCTTGTGACTGTGAATCAGAATGTTCATTATCTGATGATTAAGCTGATAAACACTGATTCATTCTATTCTCTTATTTCATTAAGCTGGTCTGTTTTGCTCCTGATTTATTCCATGTCTGAGAATTCACCTGCATCTTCTGGTCTCAGGCTTTTAAAAGTGCTTTATGAGTGCACCGTACCTTCTGTTTGAGTTTTGCAGTTGAAAGTTGTCCTGAACGTGTGCTGTGCGACATGACTGTTTTTAAACAGGACTAAAACTATACATCCTAATTTGAGGAGAGTCCTAGAATTTCATTGAGCTAAATAATGTTGAAATAACACAGACTATGAGAAAGACATTTTAAAAATACTTTGTAAGAACGTGGAAGATTCAAGTTTCAGCAATTTCTCTGACCTATTTTACAATCTATTTACAGTATATCTGTGAAGCTATTAAGTAATGTAATTATACCATCCATATATTCCACTAGTGTTTGCAGTAACCCATAGAAAAATTAATGTAACACAGAATCATTATTTTATTTTGAAAGTGCAAACTATGCTAAAACAGATCTTTGAAAGCAATACAAGAGCAATACAATGAAATACCAGTTTAAAATATTGTATAAAGTAAGAGTAATGAATCAAAATCCCACATCCTGGGAAAATTCTGCTCTTGCCATAGGGTATATGAACTACAAGCTCTCTTTCACGTTCACTGTCAGTGCTGGGAAAATTGCCATTTACACAGAGGAATCCCAGTCTACTCTTCCTCTCACTAGAAACACCAACTTTGTCACAACCATCATATGCAACATACTGGCTTGGTGAAAGCTTTGGTCATCTCCCTGTCCACAGAGAACAAGTAGCTCACCTCGGCACATGTGCTGTCCCACAGAGAGGGCAAACTGGATCTTGCAAGCAGCGTAGATGCACTTGCTTAATTGACCAAAATGCCTAAGTTAAATATTTATTTCAATGAGCCTGTTCTCACACTAAACGTTAGTGGACATGTGAAGCCTTGCAAGAATGAGTCCTACCTTTGCATTTATGGTCCAGATGCATGTCTTCTATGAAAATCACAAAAAATATACTAGAAGCATGACTGGAACAAGATTTGCCCAAAACTGGGAACTCAAGACCAAAATATTAGGATGACTACACCAAGGGAACTGTACATTAACATGTTGAAACATTGCCCACAGCAATTTTATCTCCATTTAAGGGGTTTCACTACAGGACTGTATTTTTAGTTCCCAAACAGCTGAACTTATTTCCAGGATATACCATCCTGAGTCTGTGACTCAGAAGCACAATGATTACAACAATCACAGTATGATTAAAAACTCATTATCAGAAATATTTTTGTAGCACACTAAATATTTCTAAGCTAATTTTTCTCACAGCATATAGCAGGTGATATTGCCATTTCTGTACTAATGAGAGCCAAACAAATTATTTGTAATGAATATTTGCCTTCAGAAATGTGTTCTGCCTTTTAATTGTACTTGAATAGAGCACAATTTTCTGCAATACATTTCTTATTCAAAACAAAATCCATATGTTGCATAATTTAGGAAACTGAAATAACAACTATTTATGGATCAAAGGCTTATTTCCTACAGGTCTGCAAAAGGTAGAGTTATACTAATTTTACATCTATGTAAGCAAATACACACATTCAAATTGACCTACAAATTGCATTGCCAAACCAAATGGAGACACAGGCTCATAGTATTTAGACAGTAATTGGCAGGGGAAAAGTCAGATTCTCATCATTTAGAAGAGTAGCAAAATTTAGCTTTTTGTTCCCTGTGATTACCCAAATTATCTTGCAATTTCATGGCTAACACAGGTTTTCAAAAATGAGATAAGAGTATATTTGTGTTGCAAAATAATTCTTGCAATCAAAAAAATCAAACTAATTATTTTTACATTGTACTTCAGTTAACATGGTGACAATTGTGCAGGTTGCTATTCCCTGCAACAGCATTTATTAATCAAATAGTGCAGACAGCTGTAACCTACAGTCAGGAATGTTTTGCTGAAAAATCTGATGCCTGAGTACAGTTCACAAAATCAGTAAGAGAAAAGCAATACTTAATTATTTTGTTGACTTACTCCTGGTTGGCACTGCTGATAAAAAGGCCAGGATATAACCCTGCACAGTGCTCACCCTGGGACATCCTTCCCCAGGGTAGCTGCTCTGGATTTGATCTGGCATAGCTGATAGTAGAATCAAGGCTTAAAATGGACAATTTTCCAGCAATAAGGAAAGGATTACAAGACAAACTACTCTATAAAGCAGCAGAGGGATAAGGGGGATAAAAATTTAAACAAGAGCAACAGAAGTCCTGCTGCATTACAAATATCAGTGAAGTAAATGCTCCCAATAAAAACCTCGAACCAAGGAGCGTTATTTATTAGAGAACATCTGTCTGGCTGACCGATATCTGTGCCAGTGTTGTCAGACATGCATACTTATAGAAAGGAACACAGTCTGGTTTGACATCAAAAGATGTCTATTAGTATGCTCTTAGGAACGAGTGAATATATCCCTCACACGTGTACTGAGTAGAACTCCTGAATTTCTGCTGATTTTTGTAATGCTAGGCTTCACTCATCATTTCATCCCTGTACTTGACCTCTATCCCGGAAACCATCCCTAAGCTCATATTTCAGGTACCCTGTAAGACTTCTGTCTAATCTGGCTCCTAATTCTTTCTTTTATCTGCTTTTATCCAGCTTCTCAACTATCCATATAATTCCATTTACAGTGTACTCTTATTCCGGAGCCCAGTAAAGCCTTCTGACAAAAATGTACCTAGATTCTACATCCAGCTTGGTCTTTGGCAGCCTAAGCCTGGAACCTACAATACTACCAAGTTTCCAGAGGACAGGGGGGTGGGCAGGGAAACATACTGAATGAAGAGGTCCAGTACTTGGTGACAGGAGAAATCATGTGGGGAAAATGCTACAATTTAGGAAGTCAGGCATAGTGAAGTCTTTTCTCAGTATTTAAAAGATTAACAGATAATAAAAATTTTGCTGGAAAAACAAAACCCAATGGGACTTACGTCCATGATTAAGTTCAGCAGTCCATGAATGAGACTGTTGGAAAACACATGTAAAGTAAGTGCACATTGTATTTATTCCAACAGTTTAGGGCAATGTTTGTATTTAGAGTAGGATGGGCCAATCTATTTTCAATGTCAGAGGGAAGTTTAAATACAGGTCTATCACTCCAGAGTCAGCCTCTATTTGGATATACATTCAAGATTCAAATCCCAACTGCTGGCAATCTCATGACATAACTGGTTGTACAGAGTTCCACTGCTGAGGACTTCAGCTTTACTACAGCCATCAACTTTTTTAGATCTTACTCAAGTGAATCCAAAACTTAATCTCATTTGATTGTCTGACCCAAAGTTTTATTTGGCCCTAATCTAAGTGTGAGCACCTCATTCAATTTTTTTTTTTTTTTTTTAAACTAAATACACATTTTTCACTAGCCATTTCAAAGGAGCATCATTAAAAACCATTAAGGAACCAGAGGAAAAAAATTCTGCCAGAAACAGCTGAACCGATGACACATTCAATTCTTCAGTTCAAAATGATTAACATTTTTGCAAGATCAAGCAGGTAAATGAAAAACATCCTCCTGTGTCAGAACTGTTTAGGGGGAAGTAATCTAGAGTGATTTCCACTCATCGTAAATACATAACCAGAAGTGAACTGGTATAGATTCTCCCATGTCCGGTAAGAGTTGAGCTCACGCTACACTGTTAGTGTTCACACTGTTAATGGAATCACTAGTCTGCCTTCACTGACAGTTACCTGAACAGAACTTGCATTCCTGTAGACATCTATTATCTAAATTTTGTTGAAGTTACCCCATTAGTGTAAAAGTTATCATGCCCTGGCTAGTCGTGTGAGGGTAATGTCAGTCTTACAGAATCAGACTGAAAATTTAATTTCAACAGCATCTCTGACTTTGACCTTGAATTCTAGGCACCCTGACTAGGAAAGCAATGAGTGCCAGGTTGAAGTAATAAGAGAATTATGCCAGCACACTGGATGCTTCAGAATCAAATTTCCAGGCAAGAGAAAAGAATTTCTAATTCTGCAATGTAACCTCTTCATGGCAGAGGATAAAGGTTATACTACAAAAAAGACTTGTCACCTGCCAATTGTTTTCACTGAAGTAGAAATTCCTGTATACCAACAGCAGTACTTACTCCTTCAAAAATACCCAAGAGCAAGGAGTAAAAAAAAAAATGTCATAGCCTTATAGGGCTACATGCTACATGTCTCCCTCAGTGGGTATAGGAAACTCTGCACAGTTGTGCCAGCATAATAGCTACTGTTAACAGCAACAACAGTACCACAAGAATACACTAGCGCTCACAATACCACTTCTGGACAAAGGGCAAACCTGGGTAGAAATGGAACCACCTTAAACCAGCTCAGGCAACAACCTTTCCTTCCACTCACTGAAGACAACTGGGATGCAAGTGGTTGGGATCAGCATTTGATATGTTGGCTACCTAGCCATTCCTTGCTGTCAAAAAATACAAGTGAAAAGTCACATTTGACTCCCAGTTGGCATCCTCCGAGAACTGGAGTATTATAATAGGAGTTCCAGCTCCCACAAAATGCTGCTTAAACTCAGTTACTTTTGCCTTGAATACAAGAAGTTAAATTGCTTCAGCATGCTACAAAACCTTGTAAATCACATCATAAGCTAACTCATCATATTTATGAACTGGCCATGTATTAATTATGTATCAATGTCTTTATTATAATTATTTTTCTACTGGTAATTTAAAAGCATAGGTACAGGCCCATCTTCAATTGTGTTTTTATCACCTACATAACATCCTAAATAAAAAAAGACCATTTTTGAAAGTTATGTAAATGAGCAACTGTCCCTTCTCACTTATAAGTGAAATTACTGTTGCCATTTAGAAGATACACAATATACTACTATCTCACTAAGTCAGTTAAACATGGACATGGATCCTTCTGGACTAAACGTCTTTTCCACTGACCTCGTATGTTCATAAGGAATGAGAGTGTTCACTTCCAATCTTCTGTCCTAAGACCAAAATAACTATGTAGACGCTTGGTTGTTTCATAAGACCGAGTACACCGCAGATATTAGAACATGTGGTGGTTTGTATGTTACTAATTTTCTTTAGAATTTATATTTGCTTCCAAGTTTCCCTGTTGGACAGCACACTGCACGCCAAGATACATGACAGCATTTAACCAAGTTTTATGGAGCTTTGTCAACATGAAGATTTATTAGATTGCACCCTGATGGCAGATCTCACAATGACATGTCGGTGACCACAATGTCCAATCTTTATACAACCATAAAATCAGACATTTACATGTGCTGTTTCAAAGCAAAACTGTCTCTTGGCTTTATGGCATTATTTCATTGCAAAGCTTTTTATATGTATTTATGTCTTCATAGTACTACTTCCTAACAGCCACTTGTCTAGGACTTTAATTAATGTGTCTGACGAGTAAGAGTTTATCATAGTTTATTTACAAGCACCTCACAAGGTAGTTAAAACACCTGTGATTTGAGATCTAGTTTTGTGATGCCCCAATGCAAAATATTTTAATTAAAATGAAAAGGGGAAAAATTCTGCCACTATAATCAGCCTCAGGATTCTGACATGCTGAGAAAACTTTGGGGCAACCTTCTAACTGCAAAACACAGCAGGTATCCTGCAATATGAAAAAGGGAACAAGCTTCCAAGTCTCCATGCTACAAAAGTACTTGGATACCACTTATGTGTTACAGCTCGGTAACGTCATCCTGAAGACCAGATTCAAATATTGCTGCAGTCATGGTAATATGCTTCATTACTTGCAGCTGAGATCAATGGGAATGGCAGCATTTCCTTTCAAGATTAAGTCAGACAAACTCCTTGCCTTGGTCCTGCAGTCCCCTGTTATCCTCAGTCTTGTGGAATTATTTATGCCAGTTTAAAAATACTAAGAACAGCAGAATGATAACCCTTATATAAATGAGGGTACAAAGTCCAGGGTGGTACAGATCTATTCCAAGCCATCGGAACTGTTCTATCTTCTATGGATGATCATTTCTTTTATGTCTCCCAATGGCAGGATCAGACTACTAACTTCTGCCATCTGCGTGCAGCTTGTTCCTTACCACAGAATTTTGACTACAGATTGTAAACCTCTGACTCAGCAGGTAATACCTGCTTGATTGTGTTAGCAGAGACTAAATCCTTTTCTTTCTGTATATATGCAATAGGATCAAATTGCATTCAGGAAAACACCAGACTAATGGCTTTCCTTTTTTAATACAGGACAAGCCAGTATTTTATGTATTGTCCTGTACATTGTGTGAAGGTAATTTAAGCTACTACAGGAAGCACGTAAAAGTACTCTCATTGCCACTTCGCACAGTTCAGCTGAGAGGGGTCCCTCACGCAGCCGTCTTCCACAAATTCCTAAGAAACCTGAGGCCTGAATATAAGGTAAGTCAAAGAACTCTTTTTGCAAAAATACTTGTTAATCCTTGAATCTTTTATGATGCAGTTCCTAAATCTCCAAGGCCTTCTAAACTTGTAATCTTAGATTTACCAGGCTACTGAAGGAATATCACAACAGTCCCTACAACAGATCACATAGTAACACCATTTGAAAAGGAGCAGAAAAAGTTCAAGCATCTCTTCCAGCAAGTTTCAGGCAGAGCAGTTACTTGCTTCAGAGGCAATTTCCACCTAAATGCTTTTCTGCATTTTGGCCCCAACTCACACATCCCACCACACCATCTGTGGACCTCTGCCATGTTTCTTTAATGTCAAGTCCTGCCAGAGTGCTTAAATAGAGCTTCAAGTACTAAACTGAATTCCAAATCATCTGGACTGACTGATAGAGGACTGGAAGTAAAGGAAAAATCCCAGCCTGAGTTCCATAGGTCACCTGCATAGCCAGGACACAAACTCCATACCTCAGCTTGGTTTTGGCAGCCTGATCCATACATAAGAAGGTCTCAAGTCATGAGCAGTACAACACCCAACTGGCAGAAGCTGACATCAATCCCAAGAGAAAGCGACAAGCAGCAGAAATTCTGCGGGCAGTCACCCACCCTGTCATTCCCAGCAAGACTGACCATCTGTCTTGGTAACCACCCTACCATTTATAACAATGCCAAGCAGGTCTAGGTGAGCTAGTCTGTCACCCTTGCCTTCACACCTCAGAAAGCCCAGGATGCATTAAGCCCAGTCATAAAACCTGCTGTTTGTCACATCTCCAGATGACTGTAGCAGCATAACTGATGCTTTCATTTAGCTTATCATGTTGTTTAAAATCATAGTTCATTTCTAGCTTCTCCAAAATCAACTTTAATGGCAGTGCGGCATATAACTTCCATTTATAAATAGAAAGTATTTAGCCTCTGTCTCAAAATCTCCCCTTACTTCTCAATTGGCTTCCATACTTCACATTTAATTAAAATCAATTATTTTATTCTTGTAGATTACTACTTCAAAGGTAAGTAACACTCCAGTAACTTCAATGAGGTGGAACCAATGGGATCATTTACAGAAGCAAAGGAAGCAGAGTTTGGCCCACAGTTAAAATTAGGCAAGGTTAATAAAATCCAGCTATGACTTGGCCATCTATTCAGGGAGCTGTGACAATGCATCAACTGATTTAGAGCTCAATACTGCAAGGTTCTCCATGTCAAAGTATATGAAACCAGTGGGAGATGAAAACATTTAGTAGTTTAAACATATGCAGTCTGTCAGCATTGAGCTTTGCAAGCTTCTTGGTTAGGGACTAGGAAGGACCTCTAAGTTGCAGATACAGCAGATTTCTTGATGAGGTCAAAATTATATTCATCCTTTTTCCCTCTCTCTCTCCCAGATTACATCCCTACCTCATAAGGAAGCACACCAGCAGTCAAATCTATAGTCTGTTTTAACCATGGTCTAGTGTAGGAACTCTTCTCACTTTTGCTGTTTTGCTGTCTACAGCAGCATCTGGAATAATCCCAGCAGGTGAGCATCCAATTCCAGTAGCTGGAGGAGCAGCCATCATTTCAACAGGAGGCAAAAAGGCTGCATCCAACTCTCCTTTACCCTCCCTCAAGTGAAATGAACTTAATCATTTAAATGTTTATAATTAAACCCAGGTAGAGCAAACAGGTAATTTCCCAGACAATTCAACCTAAGTGTCAGATTAAGTAGCCTCCTCATTGTTGTGCATATTTATCAGGATGTTAATGATTCATTTGAAGACATCAGTCAGAAATGTTTTCACTTCACTGGCCGATTCCTGTGGTTCGTACTTGCACCACTGAAATCAGTATGTGCCATTTCAGTATCTTTTATATTATTCAAAGGTTATGTCTATGCGCTCAGAAAGAAGACAGCAGAAGATATTTCTGAAATCCTTATGTTTTTATCATGGTTTTTTTTGTTTCACTACTTCCTGCTGATTCCTTCAAAGTGGTGAGTCTAAAAATGTATGGAAGTGTCAAGGTGTGGGCAGTTCAGCATATCTTCAGCCTGGTCCGTGTGGACAATAACTCAACATTAGAAGACATTTGTTTCTCCTGACTTTTTTTTTTTACCCTTCATATTGAAAACTTAAGGCAAAAGGGGGAAAAATCAAAAGAAAATCCTTCCTTTTGGCTTGAATCCCTCTGAATTTTGTGAAGCACATAGTAGGAGCAGTGGCCCACCTGAGAAAACAATAGATCAAATTCATCCATTTGATGAATGGCCAATAACTGGGAAGTCAGACCCAGAGACTGTGCCAGCATTAAATCAGACCTGAAGGACATTACAGGACTTGGGTCACACCATAAATCAGGAAAAAAAAAAAATCATTCTCTGCTCCACTTAGATTTGTATTTACATAGGAGCCAGGTTTTATAAAAAAAAGCTGACCTTGTCTTCTATCAAGATAAAATGTCTGCCCTTCTATCAATAGATCCAGAAGTTCAAAGCAGGGATTGATCTTCTGTAGTTTTGGGTATTATGCCAATCTGGCTGGAACAAGGGTAAAAAGTTATTTCTGCTAGTTCTTCTTAAAACAAGCATTCTTAAATCATATGAAGAAATTTCCAATAATAGCAGGCAATTTTCAGTCTTATAACTGAACTGGTGAATAAGGCAAAGCAAACTTTACTTAGGAATCAATCAATAGGGCAGGCACAACATAGGAAAGGAGTTGAGCTTTTCTTTATTTTGGATTAGAGGGCCTGTTATTTGAAGTTCTTTGAGATAAAACCTTCTTACTCAAATCCAAAGCCTGTTTTATTTCTGATCCCTCGAAGAGCAGATGATCTAGTCTAAAGTTTCTAAAAAACTTTTCACTGTTTATGAATGTTTGATTCAAGGCATATTGACCAAGTCTTAAAAACTCCTAAAACAACTACAACCAAAATTAAATGGTTTTACAAATTTAAAAGTATGAGGCCTCACACAACTGTTTTACACCACCTGCCTTCAGAGAATTCCTGGAAGCTCCAAGCCAGACAACTCATGTGAAGCAGATGGAATATGTGGTAGAAAGACTTCAGAGTAGTGAAACTCTTTCCATCTGTCAGATAAAGGGCATTCCTACTAAGAGAATTTGCTAGATAAATTAATTCTGAGCAATCACCTCTGGACTGCTGTGATGCTTGGGCTTAAGTTTTTTTTGGTTGTTTTTTTTGTTTTTGTTTTTTTTTTTTTTTAAGTGTTTTGTTCTTTGAATAGGAATTATTTAATCAGTAGTCATTCTCAACTATGTTAAGATCCACTCAAACTGTCTGAAAATTAACCTGGCTTCCTCATTTTATATTAGTCTGAAAACTCAAAAAGCATCCCCACATACAGTTCATCTGCAGGCGTCTCGTGGTACATAATTTTGCACTATCCTGCTACCCCTTTTTCAGAAAAGAAATGAGATTTTCTTTCTGTCATGAAAGCACCAGTCTGCCTTATTTTTCTTGACTGTCATTTAGAAACACCAAAAGGGCTGAATGACAAACGTTACAAGTCCCTGACCCACCAGACTTTGACAGCAGTTTCATAATATTTTTCTCTTGAATCACACCTTCTGGCAAAAGGTGAATACATTCTGACATTTGTTCCACTATTCTGATCCCACTGCACCAGCTGCCAAGCCTGCCTTGCATTCTTCATGTCTATTGCACATCTACATATATCAATATAAAGAAACAGCTCACCAGGAGAAAGGTATTTTTAGAAACATTTCCTGCCCCGCTTCTCAAGTTTTCCTAAAATACCATTACTTGTACTCAACAAAACAAGCACCTAACAAGATAGGCTGGAATCTCCATGAAGGTGTATCAGTGTGCAGCTTTTTAGAGGCATCTGGGAAATTTTCATGTCAAAAGTCTCCCTACTTTCTTCCCCAGAAGTTCAAGGTCCTGGTCTAACACCCCAATCTATAGAAATCCTCAATTCCCTTTGCAATAGCAAAAGCTTTGCTCAAACATCAAGCAGTTACAGCAGTCCCTTTCACCCTTTCTTTTATGCAGCCTTTATGAGGAACAGTTATATTTAAAATTACCATTTCTCATTGCCAGAAAACTCCCAGTTATTTCCATTCTACCCTCAATATCTGAGGAACTTCGTAGGTGGGATTCAGAAGCACCACAGACACGCTTCAATGTGAGCTAGATTTATTCCCCAAGACATGGAAAGGCCCTTTTGTATCCTTTCAATGAACAGAATCGTCAAGTGATCATGAATCCATCACCCGGTAGCAGTTCACTGATCTAATAACTGCTGTGATGCAGTATAGGGCAGACATCTCTAAGGTATCTTTACACCAGCTGACAGAGGTATTGTTAACAATACATCTGCACCAACTCCAGGTTTGACAGAAATCAACCTCCTGAGGATTTACTCATTTCCCCAGCTAGTTTTAGCAGAATCCAGAAGTCTGTGTTGCTGCAGCTACTACAAAACAGCTCATGAATCAACTAGTTGAATGCTAGCTCATGTGTATCGGCACATCAACACTGACACTGCGGTAAAGCAACTACTAATCCAGATGTAGCAGATGTGTAATAGTTGCACTCCATATCCACAGGCCAAAATCTTAGTAAATGTTGTGTTGGATCAACTGCTCCGAGGACCTTAAGTTCAGAATCACACAAGAATTTTAACTGTTCATACTTGCTCAGGGCCAATAAGACACATTTTCAATCCAGCCTTCAACTTCTCAGGTTCCACCTCAATTCCTTCCTAGCAAAAACAAGCTCACATGATTTACCATAGGAAAATGGCTATTCTCTCAACAACATCATAAAGCAATTATGAAACACTGTCGAATTATCCTTGTGACTGGAACAATAACATTGAGGCAAAACCAAAAGGAATATCAGGAAATTACACCATAGGAAAGAAAGATAAAGTACAGTTGGGAAAAGGACACTTAGAATTTGAGAATGAGGGGAAAGAGAAAGAACAATCTTTGAGACACCAGAGATTTTCCCCGGTAGAAACAGACATCTGTCAGCAAAAAACAGCTAATATATCCAAATATCTTTCCTGCTCATGTTCTTCATCCCAGTCCAAAATTATATACAGTATCTTCTTACAGGCCTACGGCATGCAAAATGGTAACGGCAGATGGAACTTTTAACAAGCCAGAACTGCTTCAGACACAGAACTCAGATTTCTCAGCAAGACCTCCTTGGGTCACAAGGACATCTTAAGCCTCAAAGTCTGGGATCTGCCACCTTAAGTACATCATAGATGTACCAATAGATTAGGGCTCAGTGCAAGCTCCTAAACCATAATGTAACACAGACTGCAATTTAAAAAGTCATTGACAACAGTACTATGGTAACCTGAAGAAAAAATATTACCAATAAATTCAGCTATAAGGGCCAATAACATCATAAACCAGAGAATCTTTTAAGTAGAACAGTCATCAAACTAATCACTATTGGAATTAGACTGTGTACTAAGGAATAGCATTCAGATAGGCAACTGGAAAGCGACAAGAGAAAAGGGACAGAAAGCTGAGTGAGCTTGGATTAAACTACAATAATAGGGGCAATATTCAAAAAAGAAATTTTCATCTAAATAGAAAAAAAAAATCTGTTTATGGCACATCTCCACATCCCACAGAATACTGTGTTAGTGCTCAATAAAAAAGTACTCAGTATATAAGCACACTGTCATATGATAAGTAAATAGAGAAAACAGGAATAATATTCTAGTTTCTATTACTGTTATTCTAGGAGGAATACTTTCACATGCAATTAACTATGTTTGCAATATACCAGTGACAAACAAAGGTAAATTGAAAAAAATCCAATTAAATTAGAGAACCACAAAGGACACATTCAGCAACCAATAAATAACACATAAAGCACTACTGGAGTAGGTCGATGAGCATTGCTGGTTATCAAATGTTGAAGGGAATTCCTGGAATAACAGAGAGGAAATATAATACTCCGATTCATTAAGGTGTTGCAGATGTGACAAGCAAGAGAGTAAGGGCAGCTTCAAGGCACAAGCACTGGCTGTTTAGAGAAGCTGTGTTCAGGGCCAGGATCCCACACTGAACAGGTTATTGTGTATTAGTTTCTCAGCTGAATAGTAGGGATAAACCTGCACCCTTACCTTGCCTACTGCACTGTAGTACCAATCTCTGATGAATTCACAGCAGCCACCACCATCACCTACTTTGATGTAAGTTCAAACAAGCATTTTTGTGCTTTTCCCTACACTGCTTCTCATGCTAAGGAGGAGGTCCCAAAAATTACTACAGCATGTCATTGATGTACCTTCTTTCCATGAAACGTTCCTTTGTTGTGATGCTTTTAAGAAGTTTTAGAACAGCTTGATGAGAAGGCACAGGGACAATGCAGGTTTTATTATTTCACTACTTGTAGAGTTCTTCCTGAGCATTCATTGACTGAACCTTTCTGCATGAAAGCGGGCAATGGAAAATTTGTATGTCTCTGCCATTTAACTCCTGACTGCAAGCTGCGTACAATTCGGTGCCTAGCACTGAGGATTTTCAGCCCATACGTCTTTGCAGTTTCTTTTCTGTTAATAGACCAACACTGGTTCTATCAAGGGAATCAGGTTTAGGACATAGAGTTTCTTTTAGTCTCCTTCGTCCCAGGGTTTTTCTTTTTGAATATAATTAACAAAAACTCTTAACTACATATTTAACTAAAGCAAAACAAAACCCATGGTGATTATGAAGCTATTTCAATAAAACAGCTTTAAAGTTCAGTAACAGCTCAATGATTTCTACCATGCAGCAACCATCTCTGTGGTTTGAAAATAGTTTTTTTTGCAGTGGTGGGGGGCTGTCAGATACAAATCCACCCTTACGTGTACCTTTGAGTCCAATGATACATGCCTGGAGGTGCAGAGGTACCGCAGTTACCAATTAAATGTACACATCTGCCTTGGGGACAAAAAGAAAGAACAGTGTGTAACAGCAACATAAGAGTCTCTCCAACTAAAGGAAAACCTGTATCCAGGCTCAGCAGCACATCAAACTTTACATTTTCTTACAAATATAACAGCTAGAGAGCAACACAGTTGAACTTATGTTTTAAAAGCACCATTATGAAGCAATCTAGTAAACTAGAAGTGCCTCTACCCTCTGAATCTGATCTTTGTGTCAAGTCGTGTATTTACAGTGGGTTTCTATGGTATTTTTAGTATACCATATCTGTATAAGATTATTACTTATACATAGAATTTAAGCAAATCAAGTCAATTCCATACATCTCAGTCCTTGTAAAGCCCGAGATCTACTGATGAAATGTACTTTAAGATGGAAAAATAACAAAAATACATACAAGTAGGTTGTCGGGGTTTTTTTTTTTTTGGGTAACCTAGTAAAGAAGCAGGCTGTACGGGCAGGCCAGGTAATTGCCTGTGCAACTTGTCTTATTTTAGAAAGATTTATGTAATTTAGGAATAAGAAGTAGTCATATAGCAAAGGAATATTTCAAACCAGGGGCAGTGACCCTTAAGATGCTTTTGAAATGTTTTCTCCCAGATCAAAACTCACACAGATTATAAGAACTCTGAGCTGGTCCCTAATGGGTTCTAGTCAAAACATTTCTTAGCATTCCTATCTATTATTTTTATTCTACACTGTACTTCTTCCTACTTCTTGTTGAAATTTAGACATATAGCTGAATTCAGAGCTATGTAAACATGTAAGTGTGTGGGCTTTAAATGGCACAACAACTTTGAAAGCATGGCAAGATCCATTTCTGTATCAAACTTTTCTAGTTTCTTTTGGTATCAGACCTAGAGGTTAAAAAAAATAATACGAACAGCAATAAAGACATTTTGGTGTTTGAGAGAAAAATGTACCTGCACATCAGTCTGTCTGGAGCACTTAACTAAGATGGGCAGCAGCAGATTAATTTCTACTTACTCTGCTTAGCATCGGGTCAGTCACACCTGTTGTATTAAGTAGTAAGGTTTTCTTGGTTCTATTTGTGGTTTTGAGGTATTTTTAGAATATCTTCTTTCTTTTCAGCCAGCACAACAGTCTAGGCGTGTTGGGCTATTTCTGCAACAAATATAATCACAATATGAGGTTATGTTTTCTGAGCCTCTTTGTTAATAGTGAATCATTTTTCTAAAGAGGATGCAAATAATTTACAAAGTGAGCATTGTTAGAAGCCTGTTGTCTTTAGCAGCCAACTTGAGCCTGATCAGGTAAGCAATTTTAAGTAGGACTTAACGCAGTACTGAAGTTACTTTGCTCAGTAAAATAAACAAAACTGCTGTACAGAAAAATCACATGCTGTATATTCCAACAGAAGAAGCAAAAGGAACATCTTGTTCAGTAAGAAGCCTTAGCACCAAGTCATCAGGTTGGTCTGCTTCACAACTGGAAGAAAGTCTTGCAAGAAAATACTTAATATAGAGTCAGGTTTCTCAGATACACTCAACATCCAACATCATCGGCAGTATAAAGTATCACTTACCAACTACTCATTCAACCCAAAACACTCTTTGCATAAAGCAAGCCAAAATTATGTCATTCACTCTGCCTGTTCCCATGTTCCTCTTTCCATGCTAGCACTTTATCTTTCGAGTTCTTTGGGGCAGAACATTGTATACACATCTAAATTTGCAACATGCCTAGCTCAAGAGGCCACCTGCCCTGTTTGGTGTCTAGCATCTTCAAAATTATGCAGTAAAAATATGGTGTGTGAGCCACCACACATGTACAATATGGCTTTCCCTAACTCATTCTGTGCAGAAGTGGAGCTGGTTGTCTTATTTAAAAAACACAGCATTTTTCCTCTTTCTGCAAAACACTGTTTTGGGGGTAAAATATAATCAGAATTGCTTGTTTTCTTGTGGGTTTGGTGTTTTGGTTTTTTTTTTTTTTTTTTATTGCCTTCCTGCTACTGGAGGAAGCTGCTTCTCAAAAACATAAAACAATAAATCATCTATTTTTGTTTCAGCTACCATGGTGCCAAATGTTGTCCCCAATGCACAAAGAAAGACTGAATAACTTTTTGCAAGTTTAAACTAATATGATGAGTAGTGGAATACTCATTCAAGTCTAAAGTGTGATACTCTCTGGGAGAAGGGAATATTCCAGTCAGCTTTACAATACACTCTTTTTCTCAAAGTTTTAAGCTCACTTTTCCAACACATCTTCAGAACAACATATTCACCATAGCTGCTCTCAAGTATTCTTGCATTTACTTGGGAATCCTGGAAAGCTGCATACCATTTAAATGTTTTAGAAACCTGACAGTCATACTAACATATGGGCCTTGTTATATCCCTTGCCTTAAGGAGTATGAGAGCTCTGTGATCCAGCATGTATGATTTTTACAACAAGACTAGTAATGATTTAGTTATTTCGGAAGTAACAGCAAATCCCGAGATCCTTTCATTTACTTCATTATCCTGGCTAATCGTCAGCTTGTATAACTATATTCACCTTAAGGGACATCCCCTGCAGTTTCAATAGGATTCTGGTATCTCCTCCACTTCCTCTCCTGACCTTTTCTTTGGTTGCACTGCTGCCCTAAGGAGTACAGCCATTTCTGTGAAACTGAAAAAGCCCTCTTCTTGCAAACACACTTGTCCTCTAAGTCTTTACAAACATTTTCTTTCTCACCATGCCAAGTTTTAACCTGTTCTTGCCACTAATTCTCTGCACAGTTCTGCACCACCAACATTGCATTCATCAGCAGCCAACTATTCTCCTATGTTTTCTTCTTATTTTCCTTCTCCTCTCTATCAGCATTCCTCATAAAGCATCCAGCATATTTACATTCTCCCTTAAAATCCACTTCTTTATTAGCTTTCCCTTTTGAAATCTAACTCTACAAGGTCTACTTCTAATCTCTTACCTCATCCTAAAAGCCATCAGAATTCAGGGAAGTCACCTGTGATTGAGTGCAACTCTCAATACAGGGAACAAACCCAGCTGGGCTGAAGCAGGTACCAGGAAAGGGCATCACTGTTCTTCTAATACTTAAGCACAAGGAGGAAACTGGAAAGAGAACCTTTTTAATCTACTAGTTAGGAATTGTGCAGCCCTACAGAGCCTGTCCTGGTAGGACCTGGAAAAGCCAAAGAAGGAATCTAGTTCAGTTGTGAAATGAGATAATCCCACTCTTGCCACAACCTGAGATTTTTCTGCTGTTTTCAGAACAGTGAAAATCAGTTAGTTTAAGCTATAATGCAAAGAGCTCTGCACTGAGATGATATTATTTCTGTTTGTTTTCTTTTGTTTCTGCTAACAGCACTTCAGAGAACAGTGAAAGTCCTTTAAAGCCTATCTATTGGCTTCAGAGGGAACCAGTTTTCCTTATGCATTTGTTCTGTTGAGGTTTTGTGTGATTTTGGTTCTGTCTGTTTTTAAGTTTCCACCTTGTTTTCAGGGGCACTAGTAGCCAAAATCCCTATGAAAACTGCAGTAAGGCTGAAAAGTGATTTGGGCACCACCTAAAAGAAAGGAACCACAATTCTTTAGTAATTGCAGTGATATTAAACTTGCTCTAGGTTGAAGAACGTAATTTCCTTAACACCACCTTCCTCCTATCAAAACAGCCCTGAGTAGCACAAGAATATTTGCATTGCATGAAGGGATTTGTTCTGTTGTTTTATCGTCCAAACAGTAAGGAGAAGCTGAGCTCCAGGCAGGGGAAAGGTGCCACATCAGAGCTAGGAGATTCACATTATTTCAGGAGCAGACATGAAAAAAAATTAATCTAACAGCGTAGAAGAAAAGAGTGTTTCAGTTTAGCAACCTCAACATGCAGGGGTGAAAAAGCCTTTACACACACACTTGAGGAATCAAATTATGAAGTTTCTCAGGGTCAGTCTTTTTTGAGGAGAGCCTGCTTGTGGTAGATTTTGGCTAGTCACAACCTGGGTGTGCTCCTCACAAAAAGAGGAGCTGATATCTTCCTATCCTCTTACACTACTTAAACACCGCTGCACATGGATGAGCACAAAGCCCTGATTAAGGCTCATCATAGCATAGGGGAAAGGGTAATAAAGCACAAAGCTATCATAGCTGGAGAAGAAACAATAACAAGGTACTCTGACCAAGAACTCCCAATTTATAAGTCTGAGAAACCTTTTTGTTGCATGGACATCACCTTTTCTGTTCTCTCAACCAACCTCTACTAGTTTTGCATCACTGCTTATTTAGGGACAAACAAAGAATATTAACTAGCTAACTATTTTCAAAAAAAACTTGTCCAGGTTTGAAGCAAGAATTACCTTCAAATTTAAGCTTGGACTGCAAAGCTGACCTGCTGTTTCCTATCATCTTAACGATTGATTTCTTGCAGCTGCAGGTTTATGCACCTTGGCCTTTCTTACATTGAGAGAGAAGAGGAACCCAGCCATTCACATACAACAGAGGATTTTGTAACATTGCTCAGCTACAAAAATGCTATAATAAGACAGAGTTTCTCACTGGGTAGATGTGTCTCTTGTAGGTAAAAAAAAAAAAGGAAATTAACACTATCTCATAGGAGTCTCTTTCCCAAGCCACCCATGTACAGCACAAGCACAATTAAGTACCAGCTAAAGACATTCAGGAAAGTGGCAGAAACACAAGAAAGGATTCTCAGAATTCTGTTAAAGCACTTTCAAGAGATTGATTGAGTTTCCCCCATCAAAGGGACTCTGTCTAAAGCAGATAGCTTTTACCATCATTCTGCTACTATAAATTAGATCCTTCTAAAGAAGTATCACAGAGTTTGTCTATCTCTAAACTAGAAGGTATACTATTAAATAGGCATAATTAATAAAACACAGAAGGAGATGTGTCAGGAAGTCTAATGAACTTAAATATGCACAAACAACCTGTTAAAGAGTGTGGAGAGGCTGGGTGTGGCAATACATTACTGTTTTTAAAGTTACTCTTGAAAGCCTGTTAATCCATGTTGCAGCAAACTATTACTTTTAAGAGACACACCCCCTTTATAAACAAAGCCAGCTGTATTTTTTTAGTTTTTTATTAGAGAAGCACAGACAGACTAGTTTTTCTCTGTGAAATCTTTTCAACTAATGTGGCTGGTATCAGGTGTGCAGCCTTAGTATAAATGGCTAATACTAAAAGGTGCCTTCAGGCATAGCCTTGAGCTATGGGGACTAAAATGCACTGCCTTGTGAGCAGTCTCTGGCACAATGGAAAGGGGTAGAGAAAGCAACCTGAAATTCAGATTCCTTCTTGCTCCCCTAGTTCCAATTTTTCCTTTAATTACCTTTTTCTCCCTGGGAAAATCCATTTGCATCTGGCTTGTGATTTCTGAATTCTCTGCTAGTGAGCAGCTGAATGAGCTGAAAGAAGACAACTGCATAACCCTTATAACCTCTCACAAATCTTTACACCAGATTTTGCTAACCCACAGAGAAGAGCTCTCCCTTTCTGAGGTACTGTTATTCCAGTCCAGCATAGGTTTAAAGTACAACAGCAATCTCCTATGTCTACTAGGAACAGGCAGGAGACCTGGGAGCATAGTATCTATTGTTGTTTAGGAATAAGTAGCTCAGGCTTATGAGCAGCTCTATGAAACCACTTACAAAAAAAATAAGAGAACTTTAAAAATGCCTCCCCACCTTCCCCCATTAGATGCTCCCTAGTTCACATTTATTTGTTACTTGATTCAACCAAAGAGATGATAAACCTTGTATAGAGTACAGCTACATATAATGCTACAACCCCTCCTTTCCCAAACTATACTCACCACATTAATTTAACAAAACAAACTCCAAAATTTTGGCTCAACTACCAAGACTCACAGAGATTAGCCATTAACAAAACCAACAGAAATCAGTGCCTACAGAAAGCTAACCTCCATACCCAGAAGTAATTCTCATGATCCTGCTGCACATACAAGTGTATCTGTCTATTAGCATAAGCTTCTAAAAGTGCTTCACCCACCTCTTTTGGATGTGGTACTTGTACTTCCCAAGCTCTGCTCAGCCTCTAACTAGCCTTTTGTCCTTTCTCGGCCTCCCTCATCTCTCTAGGATCTCTCCACCAAGAGCTCCTGTTCTGTTGCTATCCAAAGCTTAATTAGGCAGCCCCACCTCATGCTCTCCTTGAATACTGTGGACAGTCATTGGAACCAACTGTTCTGTTTTAAAGGATCCTCACCTTTGGTGAGTTTCCCACCCCATCACAGCTTGATCTTCAGGTTGTGATGAACTACCCAACCTGGCTCTTGAGCCTCCATCCTGTTGCATGACAAAGGTAATTCAGAGGCCATGGAACACTGATCTCAGTAACACAGGATCAATACTGTGCCTCTGCACTGTGCAAAATCATGCCTGATGGGTTTGGTTACGTATAGGCCAAGGCAAGCATAAGATGGATAAATTCTACTGTGGTGCAATGAAATTTGTGTTCAGGACATTACTCATCACAAATATATTGTGTCATACACTGACATGACAGATGATTCATCATTGCATTCTATCAGTGCAATACAGCATATAAAGGAGCAGTGGCATCTGGAGGAAGATTTCACCTGATTTCCTTTAAAACCTGCTGAGCGCTCTTCTTTCTCAAATGCTTCATCATCAGCGAGCATCTCTTTTCACACAGGGTGCTCTGATTGCACATTAGATGGAAACCCACTTAGCATTGCAACCACAGGCAGGACAAGACTTGTTTTTCATTGCAGGATATAGTAGTAATGGTATCTCCCTCCCTGTGCTGATACTTTATCATCTTTTAAGTAGACCTCTACCATAAATTTAAAAGTTACAGTACTGCTCCTTTCCCCTTGCGTTTTCCTGAAAAAGTATATTTATCAACTCTCAGCTGGAAGTTGAAGAGGGAGGAACTGGAAGTAAAGAGAGAATATGGAGGTAAATTATCTGAACTCCCTCTGTGGAAAATAATCCCCTCATCCCTTCTTCTTCATCACTAACTTGCAAACTTGTGTTAGCCTCAAGTTGACCTACTCTAGATAAAGCTCACAATCTTAAAAATTACACCAGCAGTCTGCTGGTCCATACAGAGATGGTCTGGGGGAGCTTGAGGAGAAAATGCTCTTCTTTCTATCCCATACAACGCTATTCATTTAGCTTCATTTTCTAGGAAGAATGTTTCAATACTCAGTGTTGATGTTTTCATTCACATATGAGCCTCAGAATCCGATAGCAAAACCCAGGCACCTATGCCACCGTCTCATTAATCCTCCTTTTCTTTTTCTAATAGTATGTTTGATGCTAGTCTACTACTGTCACCAACTGATGCCTCCATTTCTCAGGTCTAGGGTGAGACTAGTAATAACTACTTCTCTAGAGAATGTGCTGAGCTTTGCAAGAGAAAGCAAATACAGAAGCTTGAAAATACAAGTGTCACTGAAAGCTGGTATCTGAATATCATGACACATGGCTGTCTTTGAAATTAGACAATACATGTTGTGTCACCAAAGGAAGTTTTGATTCACCTGCCTATAAGCGCTTTATACAGTTTTCTAAGATTTCTTTTTTGTTTTCCTCCAATATGTTGGAAATAAGCCTACTGTTTATGCCAAGCAAGATCTAGATTCTTCAAAAAAGTTCAAAACACAGATAATGTCATTTGTGATTGTGTTTTAAAATCTTTTATATGAACTAGCAGACTGTACAATAGATGCAAGAACACAAGATTCAACCAAGACAAGCCCACATAAGACATTGTCAGTATCAAAACTTTTCTTCCCACTAAACCCAAGATTAAAAAATAGAAGAGAAGTAATTCTTCCAAACTACACATGTGTTTTAAAAAGAAAAACCATGAAGTCTTCCCTGTCTTTTCTGTTCAAATAATTGTAATGATGGAAGTTTGTAACTTCAGAAAAAAGGAAAAATCTTCCTTGCTAGAGCAGAGGCATTATGGGAAACAGTATCTACACCACAGGGGCCATCTGCTAAATTTACTTGGGAACTTGTAAAAACAAGGTCTGCTGCAATAAGGACTGCTTTCTAATGTTGGTTATCTTCTCTGCTAGGAGAACAGTAATTTTGCCAGAGGACAGTGATTAGATACAGAGTAAACCAGCGCTTACTCTAAATGCCCAATATTTTCTTGAAAATGTGGTTGAAATCCACAATTGCTATATAAGATTAAAGTATGGTAACTAAAAATAATTCTGGGGTTCCTGGGCCAAGGCAAATTATTAATGACTTGGATACACATAAACTTTTACAAGTGATCACAGTTCTGCACTGTTCCACACTGTTCCTCAGAGAACTGCTCTATTTTTTCCAGGAATCAAACTGAAGACATGGAGATAAAGTGGATTAACAGGTATGTGACGCCTAACCACGCTACGGAAGAGCTCTGCATAAAACAGACAAACCTAAGGTAAACTCAGGTAACAATGAGTGGCTGTCTGCTTGTCATCATCTACAGAACTGGACTTTCTGGACCCACTTGTCACCCTTTTGACAGTTACATCATTTGCAAGTAGGTGTTTTACATGGACCTTGTATCAAGGCATGACACTTTTCCACTGATGGAATGGAAAGGGGCCTACCTCTTTTTAGCTCCCACAGTATTTTTACAAGTAGTCTCTGTACATGGATGAACAAGGTTAACTTCAATGTAACAAGCTTTGGTAGCTGTAAGCTTTGGAGATATTGCACTGGAATGGACCAACATATTCAAAGACAGCCCTCCCCCCCCCATCTTACATGAAATATATGTACACATACAGGCATACATATGTGCTTGCACTGATATGATGGCAAGCTTAAATGACATTCATCAAACACAGAACTGCCAAAAGTGAGTTGTTATAATCTGAAATTATTGTACATTCTCCCTCTGCCCCTTCTGTCTACTACCCCTGAAGCACAATCCACATCTTTTTCATCTGTTCATGATGTTTTTCACACCAAATGGTATACCAGATTTATTGTTGGTGGCATAAAACAGGTGTGTCAGCTAAGTAGGCTTAATGTTGACGGGCTGTTCATGTTCATGGCCAGAACAGGTACTTCAGTTTAGCGAGGATACTAATCTTCTCTTTTGAATGCCAGCAACCATTTGTGAGGATTCATTTTGATCATCAGATGCTATTTCTCCCTAAAAATGAGGGCCTGCTTTCAAAAAGTGTATGGTATTTCTGAGGACATACCCTACATTTACTGCTTTGGTTTTTTAATTTTTTTTAGAAATCCTTGATATCCAAAAACTAAATACAGGATCTACATTCATTTCACGTGTGTCTTGAAATTAAATGTCGAGAATACCCAAGAGAACAATGTTAATGAACAGTCTTAGCCCACAGCACCCACTATCTGTCATTCTTATTAAACACAAAAGAACAATAAGGTTAGTATAAATGTTGATATTTAACCAAAAGGAAACATTTTCTGTGCATATTCATGAGGTATTAACAGTAGCACCTTTTTTGTTCTGCCCAATGAGTTCAGTGATAAATAGATATAAAAGATGGTTGAACATGGTTATTGAAAATAAAGATGTTCTGGTAGCTAGTCAGCACATCAATTGATTTTACATGCTTGGCTTTTCTCTTTCATTGTTCAGTCCTACCTCAGGTTATGAATTTTCAGAAACAAACAGGAGCAATTCAGAGTAAATATACAGTTGCTATTTGGGCTGGTGTATCACTTTTCTTAGTTTTCCTTTTACAGGTTGCTTAAATCAATAGAAAGGTACACTTGAAAAACATTGCAATATATATACCTGTATTATTCTTTGCCATTGAAAACCTTTCTGTAATTTCTCCCTCTCCTTTAATGTAAAATAAATATCAGAAATCCTTAATGATCTTAAGGACTGTGGCTGGCTCTATGATACAAAAATTGATTCATTAATATTTTTTATGAAAAGAAGTTGTGAATTCACTGCTTGTATTAATTATTTCATACTACCAGAACATGTATGTAAATATTAGTAAATTCAAAGTTTTCATACATTTTAACATACCATATAATTTAGCTCAAAACCTCAATAAAGCATATTATTCATTACACACTCTTTTATTTCTTTAGTCATCCATACATGCAGCAGAATCATGTGATACTAAACAGCCTAATACATAATCCCACATGAAGAAAACCGTTTACAAATGCATAGTTAAACTGCAATTCCATAGCTGATACCTATTTAGCAAAAATAGGTTGTAAGAGACAACTATATTTGTAGAAAAGTTGTTTTACTCGCTAGGGAGCAATAATTCACGAAAGTAGGATATGCAAGTGCCAGAACCAGGATATGTAACAATTTCTGCTAGAAAACCTGTTGGCCACAGTGCAACCATTTAATCAGCCTGTGGTTCTTTTCCTCCTCCCACCACGGGCATGTTATATCTACTATACAGGGTCTTCAGAGCAGGGACCAATTAACTGCTCTGGTATGCAGCGCCTGTCTTGAGTGGTGCCCTGATGACACTTGGGGCCAGTGGATGTTGCTGAAATGTATGTAAAAATTACCATAAAGTGATAAAAACAGAAAAAGTAATTGTCTCATGGTTCACATGTTGACTTAATATAAATCTATAACAGTACAATTAAGGTATCTTTTACAGTTTCTCTTAAAATAAATTCTGAATCGTAACACCAGTGATGAGCTCTCCTTTCTATCTGAGAAGCATGTGTGGATGTGGTCTGCTTTGGACGCTTTACATGGCTCAAGAAAGCCAAGGTGTGCCAGCACCAGACTGCAGTTTGCAGTGGAAATACTCCGTTATTGTCCAGGCAGTAAAGGGCATGTAATTTAATCTCTCTGCACTGCAGTTTGTCACCTATACAATGCACTGTCCCTGACCCACTGTCTGTTTTGTTAATTGAATTTGTAAGTTTGGCAGGGTAGGGACAATCTCTTGATCTGTGCCCATACCAATAACCTGTCACAACAGCACCAGTCTCAGTGCCACTCCCTGGCACTATCACAGCAGGAAGAAAAAACCAACTTAAACTGATCCACTGTTGCAGTTTCCCTTCTCACCATGTCCATTCCTTCCACCTTGGTCTGTCTTTGGTTTTCAACTGACTTTGGTCACTCAGTGCACTCTGTGAAATATGCCTATTAAAGAGAAATTGTCTTGTTGTGGTATTTACAGTATTCACCACAAGCATCACTAGTAGAGAGTGATTGAAATGCATACCAATTGAAAAAAACTCAATATTAATCTAATGATGCAGTGAGGATGGAAATAAAGAGACTTGAATATCTCACTGTTCATCTTGCAAATTCTAAGCTCAAGTATTAAATTCTTCATAGTAATTGCTACTGAATTTCACATTATTTTCTCCCTTTGACTCCTAATGTTGTATGATGCTATTACATGAAGTAACTGTCAAAAGGTAGATTATTTTATCAAGTGTACAGCCTGTCACTATAACAGCAGCTTGCATATTAGCTGAGCCAGAGCACTGTATCAGTAGGGCAAGACTGTACTAATTGCTCACTGCTGGACTGTATGTTCTTGTCTTTAATATGTTTTAAAGTAGTCATTGCAAATGCAAGTGAATTCTACTTAAGTTAGTACTGTCAAAATCAATTTAAAAGCAAGAAGAAAAAGAAAAAGCCTTAAATAGCCCAATATTTACAGTGTGACAATTCTTTCCATTGGGAAATTGCTTTGCCAAAATTTACCGTCATCAACTGTACCTTCTTTCTTAGTCAGCCTCTCAGAATCTTTCATAATCCCCACTGTCTGTTTAGACACCTGACAGTCCCTGTTGTCCCTACCCTTTTCCATTTCCCCCCTTAAAATCCACCCTTGCTGCACACTGTGAGAGGCTCTGTGGGAAGGGGTACAGAGCAGGAGGCAGCTGGGTGCCTGCAGAGGGGGGATCGCCAGCAGCCAGGAACGGTGCCAGCTGGATCTGAAACCAGCATACATGACTGTATGGCAGTGTAAAATCCTCAAAGCTTCAGCCAGACACAGAAACAAAGGGTCTCCCTGTGCAAAAATATATAAGAAACAAACTGACAGCTGTGAGGGAATGCGAACACACTCTAGGGGGAACTCCATGCTGAAAGGGGGGACGGTCAGCACCGAGGGGCTGCGGCCTGCAGGGACCCAGGCTGGGCAGGGACCCAGGCTGGGCAGGGACAGACCCCAGGGGCTGTGCAGGGACCCAGGCTGGGCAGGGACAGACCCCAGGGGCTGGGCAGGGATCCAGGGGCTGTGCAGGGACCCAGGCTGGGCAGGGACAGACCCCAGGGGCTGGGCAGGGACCCAGGGGCTGTGGAGGGACCCAGGCTGGGCAGGGACAGACCCCAGGGGCTGTGCAGGGACCCAGGCTGGGCAGGGACAGACCCCAGGGGCTGGGCAGGGATCCAGGGGCTGTGCAGGGACCCAGGCTGGGCAGGGACAGACCCCAGGGGCTGTGCAGGGACCCAGGGGCTGTGGAGGGACCCAGGCTGGGCAGGGACAGACCCCAGGGGCTGGGCAGGGACCCAGGCTGGGCAGGGACCCAGGCTGGGCAGGGACAGACCCCAGGGGCTGTGCAGGGACCCAGGCTGGGCAGGGACAGACCCCAGGGGCTGGGCAGGGATCCAGGCTGGGCAGGGACCCAGGCTGGGCAGGGACAGACCCCAGGGGCTGGGCAGGGATCCAGGGGCTGGGCAGGGACCCAGGGGCTGGGCAGGGACCCAGGCTGGGCAGGGACAGACCCCAGGGGCTGTGCAGGGACCCAGGGGCTGTGGAGGGACCCAGGCTGGGCAGGGACAGACCCCAGGGGCTGTGCAGGGACCCAGGCTGTGCAGGGACCCAGGCTGGGCAGGGACAGACCCCAGGGGCTGGGCAGGGATCCAGGGGCTGTGCAGGGACCCAGGCTGGGCAGGGACAGACCCCAGGGGCTGGGCAGGGACCCAGGGGCTGGGCAGGGACAGACCCCAGGGGCTGTGCAGGGACCCAGGCTGGGCAGGGACCCAGGCTGGGCAGGGACAGACCCCAGGGGCTGGGCAGGGACCCAGGGGCTGTGGAGGGACCCAGGCTGGGCAGGGACAGACCCCAGGGGCTGGGCAGGGACCCAGGGGCTGTGGAGGGACCGAGGCTGGGCAGGGACAGACCCCAGGGGCTGTGCAGGGACCCAGGCTGGGCAGGGACAGACCCCAGGGGCTGGGCAGGGACCCAGGGGCTGGGCAGGGACCCAGGCTGGGCAGGGACAGACCCCAGGGGCTGGGCAGGGACCCAGGGGCTGTGGAGGGACCGAGGCTGGGCAGGGACAGACCCCAGGGGCTGTGCAGGGACCCAGGCTGGGCAGGGACAGATCGAGGGTCTGTGGCCTGTGGGCAACTGAAACTGGAGTAGGCCAACCTCCAAAATTGTGCTGATTAGCAACAAATTAAGTAAAATTTCTCAGAGTCTCAAGACTCTTCTGCTTGTGACTTAAACCCACCAAAATCAGACATCAGACAATTATTGTGCTTCCTATGATCATCGCTTCCTAGGCTGACTGACATTATTTTTTCGATCTCCCCGTGCTTCCTGTCTTTATGTCCGTCTGGGTTTTTTTGCTTTCCCTGTAGACTGTAAGCCTTTCTAGAGAGGTATTTCTCTGTGGCCTGTGTTTAGACAGTCTTGGCAAATTACATTCAGGGTGAAGACTGGCACTTCTAGCTGCTATCATAAAGTATTAACGTGCCTACTTCTCATTGAGCATAATTTTTTAATGATATTTAACAGGAACTGGATGGTTATGTTTGCCAATTTAAAGGCTAGCAGCAATGCTATTTAACATGGTTTACTTTAAACGGTACATGCAGTTTACTTTAAATGGTATGCAGATTTTTGGCTTCTAATCTTGTTTTAACATTATTTCCACAGCATACAAATAACCAAACAATGGTTTAAGAGGTTTAATTGCCAGACAATGCAGAGAATTTTTCAGTACAATACATATGGCAAAGGCTGTGTTCTTAATGCTAAGGAGCAGCCCATCAGCAAGCTTTTGTCAGCAGTTACTGCATCTTAAACTTTGAAAGCATTTTCAGTCATGCATTCATGAAGACTAAGTTTTATGCTTTTCTCTCTCAGTTTTGCACTGCTTATTGGTGTGAAATTGAAAGAGGGAGTATGAGATAGTAAGAGAATACCATGTAGGGGAAAAGCAAGAGTGTCAAACTGTCTTTCAATCAAAAATATTATACCAATGAACTAGACAATGAAGAAATGGATGGTGTCACTGAACAGTGACATTAAGGAATCAACTGAATGTGTAAATCTGAAGTATTGGGTATCTGTCACCTGTGTTATGCATTATTCTTTTTAGACACTGATTCAAATGAACCTTATAAATTGAAATGTGCATGTAGAATAGGGTGTTCATTAAAGCCTTTGAGAGTTTCACAGTTTGGGCTATAATTACTTTTTTAGCACAATTCTTTGAGACAGTGACTACCTCTCAAACAAGGACTGATTATCCACAGTTCCTACTAGTTTCATTGCAAGCTCACTGGGGAAGGCCTTATGCTATACAGTGTCAATGGAAAATGGACTAATAAATAGAAATGGGATGATTGATTAAAAGCTAACAAGTGCCTAAGTACTCCAGATGATTCATTGTGCTGAAATGTCTCATGATCTGTAGACAAAAGAGACAAAGGAATGCAAGATTAAAGAGGCAGTCACTGGCAGCGAGGAAAAAGAACCCAGAAGCCAGTGGCTTAGTCACTAATCTGATGGTCAGAAATTGTGAAATTATTAATTATTATTACTAAAAAATAACTAGAAAAGGGGCTGTCACAAGGACAAAACAGACCTGATTGTCACATTAGAGACATAGACCAAGTAGGTCTCTGCCTAACCAAGTAATTGCATCTATACGTACTTGAGCTAAAGCAAAAAAATAAGGAAGGATTAAACAAGTCAATTTAAGGAACAAATCTTAATCTTGATGCAAATCACATGTTAAATGACTTCTCTCTCAGTCACTCTTTTTTAAATATCTAATGCCAGAAATTTACCTCATATTTCTTCATTTCTCTTGGTTCTAAACCACAATAAAATGCCAATACATCAAGGTGAAGGTGGGCCGAGAACAATTCTAGAGAGCTAACATGATATTGATCTTTAGCAGCTTATCTACAGCCTTATCCAAAGCCTAGAGCTCTACCCATTTAGGAATTATTTCCTTCACCTACTAGTTTACATTATTCATCTAGTTTCTTTGTGGAATTAATGGAGAGCACTAACACAGGCGTTTTTCTAGGTGAGATGATTCATGCTCTGGAGGTGCGAATTTCTCTTCCTCAACTAAAGAAGCAGCTTAAACAATTTTTTTAGATAATTTATTTTTATGTCATTAAAATTAAGGGAAATTAATATTACTGTTAATGGTTGACCTCCGTGCAGAACCTTTTTAGCCAAAAATGGTTACTGTCAAAACAGCACACAAGAGAGAGAGGGCCTTAGTCTCAATGGCAGGACAATTTAATTAGATTTCATGACAGCAAAAAACTTCTTTGCCCTGAGTTAACATTGTGGTCCTGCCCTTTAAAAACTTTCAGAAGTCCACTTCTCGACTGACATCATGAGGCAGGTTGATTGCCTACAAGCTGTCCTGCATTGTAGAAAGATGGGCTAATACTATAAAAATGGAAATATGAAGCTATTTTATGACTTTTTAATGCTCAAAGCTATTGGGATATGTTATAAGCTCTGACCTGCACTTACAATTATAGTTACCATCACTCTTTGGGAACGAGGCCTGAAGTTATAAATGTGTCCACTTCTAGGAGAGATTAGAAATTACTTCAAAGAATTCACTTTCAGAAAGGAATTGTGTACTAATTAAATAAAACCCTTAAAATTAAAAACCAGTCCCAGAGATAAGTCTACATTTATGCAGATCAGTGCTTCTGTCTTATACTAATGCAGAGAAAAAGATGGTGGGTAGAAAAGTTTCTTCAGCCCCAACACATCAAGCAGGCAGTCTCAGGGTACTGAAGTGCTACTGTCAAGTCTCCTCTTAGTGAACTCAAGAAAAGACCAATAGCTTGGAGAAGTGGGGAAAGAGAAGAATAGTTTATCAAAATGTTAAAATAATTTGTAAAATAATTGTCTAAATACCCCTACTTAATTTCATTGCATTAGAGAGACTCCACCAGTGCGCCAAGGTTCTCGATTAAACTTGCTTTAATATGGAAAGAGATCTTTCATGTGCCTAGAACTTTACAGGCATTAGACACAACTTTCAAGTTTCCAGTAGAGTCCAAAACGCCACCCATTCTTCAATTCCTAGGCTAATTTCACAATGCTAACTTTTGAAGGGCATAAAATATTTTAGCTATGTTACCCTTACAGCTTTACATAGAATCCTTTAAAAATGTAAAGAAATAATTTCTACAAAATAAAAGGTTTTATGAGAAAATTTCCTTTTACAACAGGTTTTTTTATATACATATTAGAATGCTACAGCCTAGACATTCTATTAAATTCTTTGATGCGATTTAAAATACCCATAATGCTGTTTTCATTTAAACTCCAGAGAATTTCTGTGTAAAAGCATATGTGCAAGACAGGAGAGGAAGAACGAACAAAATTTCTATCTCCTTACTCCTAGCTTACTGGCCTCTAACTGGAACAGGAGGCATTTGCAAATGTATCTAGCTCATTTATTTTCTCACCAAATTTTCTCAATGTATTGTAATAATTCATTTTCACTTGTGCAACAAAGAAAAAGAACCCATAAAAAGATGATAGGAGAGAATTCTATGCAAGTCTTTGAAGTAATGCTGATAATATATTCCCGAGAAACTGAATTCCCATTTGCATAATTAAATTGGCCAGAACTATCTAACCGTCCAGCTTGCGGGAGTTCAACTTCTCTGAAATGCAATATCTAACCCCATGAGACGCTGGTCAATTACACAGGTGAATTGATAGAAGAATTCAAGGCACAGTACGCTTGATTCAATATTACACATTAATGGGAAGTTTAATACAAGTTATACACTAGGCAGCAGCAATATTTTAATATTTTTGGTAAAAAACACAACTGCTGAAGACATACAGAATTGTGACACTGCAAAATTGGGGTCGACAGAGTTGGGTTTTTTTTTCTTTTCTTCCTTTCCTTTTCAAATAGGGAGTGGACATAAGGACGTGTTGATAAGAGTTTGTTAAAAAGCTGACTTGGTTTTCCCCCCTGCATAAATACAAATTGTCCACGCAAATTGTTTCTGCTATATTTTGGCACTCATGAAACATGTAAAACTTACTCATGTAAGTACTGGTCTGTTGGAAGCCTGATTTCCACATACATAACTGCAGTAATTAGGGGACTCGTGTCATATTGCAGAGAAAGAAACTTCTGCCAAGTGGGCCACTGTTAACCTCTCCACCCATAAATTTGCGTAAAGAAAAATGGTGCAATGGAATGACTGCCCTTCGAAACCTGCAGCTAGAGCTCAGCCATGTGTTACATCCAGGGCAGGTGAGGTCAAGAGCAGGAAGGCAAAGATGTCATGGGACAAGCTGTCTTTTCTTCCCAAGACACTATTATACTTCTGTCTGTAGAGCACAGAAAAGCCTTTGCCATATCAGTATTAGCAGCTGGTGCCTAGCCAGCTAATTTTCAGTTTCCTCTGGTTAGTTGGTTATGCGTATGTTTTTCCTAATCATTACTCAACATAGGTGAAAAAAAAAAAGTTCCTGCCCCTAGAAAACATGAATGTGGCTAGCTGAGTACTCTGAGACACTAAAGCATTTCCTGAAGGATCCAGAACACACTGAACTTCCCTTAAGGTAACAGTGCCTGCAGTAATGATCTTGAGGTACCAGCAGTTATGTTAGTAAGAAAATGTCACCACCATGGAGTGAACGTGAGACTTCAACACAAATTATGGTTTCTGTGGAATGACACTTTGCTTTTAAGTTCGGGAAACAAATGTGGAGTTTAATATTGATAACCTCTGAGAAAACAAACAAACAAACAAACCCCAGAAACCCACCCTGTATTTGCAACCAATCATAAAGTGGCAGAAGTCTATCAAATGTACTCCGTTTGACCAAAACCAAAAGCTGACCCATATGTTGTCTGATTATTCTTTAATATTGTATCCATTGATCAAAGACAATTTTCTGTGAATGCTAAAGTATGATGAACCACCTAAAGAAAAGTCGGACCATCTGTCTGCCTCCTTAGTCATTAACATTCACCTTCAGTATATGCTTGGCTTGTTTTATAACTACTTGAGTGACAGGAGAATTAGTTCATTCCCATGGTTTGTGTTTTTTTTTCTCCTGTAGACTTCATTTTTTCTATCATCTATGCATACATTTGTTAAACAGAAGGTGGGGGTGGAGTATGTGAAGTCTAAACTAATTTGAGAAACTAGCATAGCTTCTGCTTGCAGATGTCATGGTGTTTGCATTTTACATATTCATTGAAATGATTTTCCTTTTTCAGGGGTAATCAAAATGCATTTTTAGGCTGCCTTTAAATCCCAGGTACACCCTGAAGTTGTAAACATTTTCAAGTTTTCCCTAGTGCTGAGGGCAACTGTTCTTCCAAATGTCTCTGCATGCATTGATGGTTGTACACTTGCTTGATTTCTGGGCTTCTGTATGCGAGGACAATGGTGCACACATACAGGTCTTGCATCTGTCTCACATCTGTTTTTCATAAACTAAGAATGGCCTCCACAGAGGTACAAGAACTTGCCATGTACTGTCCAAGGTGATAAAATAGAGCAAAATAAATGGAGTCAAAAATTCCAACCAGAATTTGCAGGGACTAATCTGGAGATTGGCATATTACCATATGTAAGAGATTCACCACTTTCTAAATTCACAATTAAAAAAAAAAATCTAATTCTTACTCAATTTTTTAAGATTAATTTTATGCCTCAAATATTTTAAAATAACAAGGTCATCAGAACTATGTGGGTCAATGAGGACCGAAATAGATGAATGGTGACTAGAAATAAGTTCCCATTACTCAGGTGCTTTCAATATTTTTGCAAAAGTTCTGAACTAAAATATTTTCTTGAAGCTCTAGCTGCTAACCTTTAATGTGTGTATCCAGTAGAAAAGAAAGTATGGGCAGGAAATATACTCAGAAAAGGCAACCTTAAAATAGATTTTCAATAAAAAGTATAAAGAAAATTGTAAATAATTACAGGTTAATATGAAGTCTACTGAATTCAACAGCCAAACTTTGAGAATTACTCAACAATGACATAGGCAACATATTTCTCTACTTATTTCCAATGAATTCTCTCCTTCTATTTGCTGTAAGTTTAGAATTTTTTGACTCTTATAATAAGTGATGTTTCTAAGCCCATTTTGTAAGATAAAATTTTTCAAAGAAGTCTCCTTTTCCTCTAGAAATGAGATTATTTATAGCTTAGAGTTAGGATTCAAATAGATGAAGGCTGATTCAACTTGAAAACGTAGAGGTTCTTTTTCAGTGGGGTTCCACTGTCTGTCCACAACTTATTAAGAGAGTGTTTATATTGAAATTCACATTTTACCTAGAATTCCTAAAATGAAGTTCTTCTATTAGGTTATTTGTACAAATTAAAGACTGAGCTAATTACTTACTAATTTCCACAAAATACTTGGATTGTTAACTTATAGTTAACAATTCTTTTTTTGCTTCAACTGATTTAAAATTCTTCTGTGGGAAGTACTGCTCAAATGGACCATGACAGTGATTCAAAACTGCTTTCATCTTGGCAATGAAACAAGGGAAAAGAGATGGAAGTCAAGGCTCAGGCAAATGAGCAGGTTAACACGGCACAATGAGCTACCTCAGGTAACAGCCAGGCCCTGTTAGCTGATAACACGCTCTTAACCCACTGAAGGTAAGGGACGTTAACTTTTGCTGAGATTTAATCTGGTATGCTTTACCACACTCTGAGATGCACAAACCAACTAACATAACCACAGTGAGACATGATCACTTGTTAAATGTGCTAACTCATTCAGTGTATTAACAGTGTATGTAGTACGGCTCTGGTATCCTACACTGCAATAAAACTGACCTCAGATAACAGCCGCTTATGTAAAAGGCCATCAATATTTCATCTATAACTTCCTGACTTCAGCAGAGTTCATCTGGCTTGAATCGGGGGGGAGGGAGGAGTGTCTGTATGTTTTCTATCAACTTTTATCTGGCTTGGTGACATTTCTACCAAAAAACTAATGCACAGCAATATGCTGGTGGAAACTCTATTGAGAAAAATCTACATATTAATTTTTAACACGCAGGTGGACTTCCACCTGTATCAGAATGACTAAATTCAACACAGAGAAAACAGGTGACATGGTATTGCCTTATAAGAAGTAAACTCTCATTGGATATTCACATAGAGGGTATAAATAATAAAAATGGATGAATAAAGAATCAATAAAATTAAACACTTTTGCAACTGTTGACAGCAAGAAAAATTACCCTGTCAGCAAGTAAAGAACAGATCCAGCCTGTGATGATATTAGTACAACTCTACAGTACTGCTACCTTCTTGTGGCTCAGCTTGCATTTCCTTATCGAATACTATGAAGAAGGCAAATTAAATTAAGTAGTCAAAATCAATGAAATCAAATAATTGGGCCATCATATTCATTACTGGTGATTATTAATTGTGTGACATTTATCTGAGTTAAAGCAGGAAATTTGCAACAGAATGAAACAAGGTAGCTTTTTCTCCCTTTCAAAAATGCCTATTGCTTGTATCTTTTAAGTCTCCTGCATTCAAGGTGCTGGGCTTAGCAGATGTAATGAGAACTTATTTCATTATTGCAGAAGCTGTAGGGGCAGAGCTCCATGGAAGGAAGCTAGGATGTCCAACCACAGGCCTGTCAAGTGATGGAAATCACCAGAGGCCAGTGGGTCCTGCCTGAAGAAGAGACAGTCCATCCCTGAGCAGTCATGCTTACGGAGGAAGGCAGATTTAGGATGAATTTTAGGTTGGTCTGGTTTGCCCCTTTCCACAGGGTATAAGGCTAGAAGTCCTTCCTGTCACCTCTTTCTAGTCATGCTGCTGTGTTCAGGATGGCACCTGTCCTTTAGGAAGCTGTGATGAAGACAGAATCATCAACTTCTGTTAACCCACAGACAACACAATGTTAAATGTGTTTTGTTCCAGTTAGAGCCACTCCTGAGATATATGAATGTTGAGCCTACAAAAATTCCATTAGCAGAAAGCAGGGCTGTATCTAAAGTGAAAGATCACATGCACAAGTCTTTCAAGAATCAGGGTCTGACACACTATTCATTCAGTCTGTGCCTTCAGTTGAAAAATGCATGTTTCCGAATCTCAGAAAGTATTTGATTTTTCTTCAAGCTCTCTCAACTGAAGCATTCATTAAAAACATTTTAAAATAAAACAGTGCTGTTACAAAAAAAAAAAATGCTTTCTTTATGTAAATTTTAAAAGAAGCATTAAATAAATCCCCCCCCCCCAATACCACATTTCAAAACTAAACATTTGATATAAAGTAAGGGGCAGGGGGTATATTCCAATAGGAAAATGCAAAGAAAATGGTACAAAGAATTGTTTTTCTGCCAACCTAATTAGGTTCATGCTGAACTCAAAACAAAACAAGGATCTGAATAGTATTAATGATAAGATTTTGCTGATATTTCATTCTTGGTTTAAAAAGAATCAACATTTATGACAAATGCTAGAGAAAAAGCCTGAAGTATATAAAAGTTTAAAAGGCATTTATAAACTAGCTGAGATCTCTTTTTAGATGGGAATCTGTCTGATTGATAATAATATCCACCATGTTCTTTATAGCTAATTTCTTCTGAGTGGCTTTAGTATAGATTCATAACGATTCAGAGAAGATCCATCAACTAATTTAAATATTTCAAATGCACCTCTTCAGAAGTCTCCATTCTCTAATCTATTTTACCATCATTTTCTTAGGGAACATTTTTTAAAATTTTCTCTACTTAGAAGCTTGGCAGAAAAGACAGGCAAGAGAACAGAGGCAATGAATACAACCCAGAGTTGGCCATTGTTTTGTAACTCTTCCCTGTTCCACACTCAGTCAACATCAGCTTTATCTTGATTAAAAACTGTTTAACTCAACAGTTTGCTGGTGTTAACAAGACTGACTAGCATAATGCTGTGCTTCTCTGTAGAGCTCATTAAAAAGTACACACATGTAAAACAGGGAGATTATAATTTGCTCAGCTATACTTCAGTTAATCCACTGTCTCTCTGAAAGCAGCATGGCTTAGCGTATCTTCTGTAGGATCACCTTGTGCCGTCATCGCCTCTCCTGCAGTATGGCATGCAAAGGGAGTCATGTAATTAGGTGCAAGAAGAATAACGCATTTACTTCAATGCCATCTCTATGTTTCCTTCAGTTGGTTATAAAGATGCCATTAAAAATCCATGTTTTCCTTCTAGTTGCACTCAATTATCATTGATCTCTGCTGTTTTAAGTATGGGGTGAAATTCTGGCACAGTCAAATAACCCTACAGGTAACCATTAGCAAACATAGCACTTTTGCTTATAGCAGTCAGTTGCTTATAAATGCTGAATTGCATCATGTTCAGAGGTGGAAATGGTACTTTTCAGAGAAAAAAGAAGAACAATTAAAAGATAATGATCCAATACTGGAATCAGATTCAAATAGGAAAATTCTTACTAGAGACTGTCCATAGAAAGCACACTGTAAAATTGTAGCCTGCATTGCAAGACTATATTGCTCTAAGAGTCAGTCTTGTTTCAGTACATTTATACTGACACTCCCATTTATACTCCTGCATTCTTGGCAACTGAGAATAGTCATACAGGTATATCATGACTTGTCAATTGAATTATAAAATCTAAAAAAAAAAAAAAAGCAGATGTTATAGTGTGCAGTATTGGATCAGTCAGGGTAATCATGCACCCTTATTCTCTTTTAAATTCAATCTTGCAACATAAAACACTATCTGACAATGATAAGGCAATTCACTGTGATTCCTGAATTTTCAATGAATTTTTTGCCACCTTCTATACCAAATCCTCCTATGCAGGTATGGCCTATCCAAGACCAAACCTAGACAGATTTGTCTGGCTAGGCTTTAAACTCAGAACCATCCTGGGTAGCAGCTCTCTTTGCCATGGAGGCTTAGACCTCAGCTAAATTTCTGACAAAAGCAAAATTATTAAGAAGTTAGGGGTTTACCCTCAACAAACAAACAAACAAAACCCCCAAAACACAAACAAAACAACAACAACAACAAACCCCTTTACTTTGTTCTCTGTCCTTTCTTTTTTTTTTTTACTCAATGAAACAATACACTCTGTGCTTAATACTTGTACATGTGCGGGCGATGGGGAAATGACTTTTCATTGCACAAACGCACATTTTTATTGTTTTGCCTTCTTCCTCTCTTTTCCTTCCTATCGTTCACATCTTTTCTCCCTTGAATGACTGAAAAAGAATCAGAAAAAGGATGAATTTTCTCAGCTTCTATGTTAGTTTCTCCTCAACTCATTACTTGCCCCAACTGTTATTACCCTTCTTTTTGCCTTGTAACTAACATGCCATTCTCTTTATCACCTTCTCAATGTCAGTGGTCTCCAAAGAACAAACAGTGTAGCAGGGAGAGAATCTGCTCTGAGTCACACCAATGTTAATGCAAAGCAAGTCTTTCAGATTTTGTGTGGGAATTCAAACTTGATATTTGTGTAATTGAGAACAGAATTTGGTCCTCTCTGTTGAAGTATGTATTCCAGTCTGCTTCTACAGGAAGCACTTGTCCTTAGAAGTTATTCTTTTAAGATCTGCAGGAAAATTAGATATTGTGCATAGTAGTCTATATGCTGTCCGAATTTTTGAGCAGTGCAGATACAAAATTTACAGTGCATTTTATTAACCTGCTATGCATGTTTTTCCCTCAAGATGGATGCATTTAGATCTCTAAACCTATCACATAGCATCCATTAATAGACAGTTTTACATGTAAACTCTCTAACACACACAAGTACATTTAAAAGAGAACTAAAAGCCCTTGACAATAGTATACTTGATCCTCTGCAAATCCCTGGGGATGTATAGTACACAGTAAGTCAAAAATAATTAATAGGGTCAGCTCCAAAAGATGTCAGGTTCACTGAAGCATCGTATGTTTCTCTGAAAGAGAAACAACGCTGACACATTTTTAAAACTTAGGGTAAACTAAATGTTGTCTTTAGAGACTGGCGCTTCCATAGTGCTTTTGTAACTTGTCATTGCTACCTGTGTTTACTCTTAGTCCTATTGGTGGAATGCTTTTCTTCTTTTAAGGATGTGGAAATGTAAGGGTAGAATTGAGTGAAAAAACCTGCTATGCACATTATCACATTGTTTTGCATTTAATCAAGGAATATAAATGTAATGGTCAACATCATTTTAATCTGTTACTCTAGTTTTTCACTGCAAAAAGGGCTTATTTCCATAAGGAAGAAGTATTCACAATTCAAACCCAGTGAACACACCATCTTTTAAATACATGTCAAAAATTGGATTCGGCAAAGTACTTGGTATTTGTCTACTTGAACCCATCAAAATCAAATGCCAACAAGCTTCAAAGAAGGAAAGTCAATGCTTTTAAAATATCCCATTATGTGGGAAGGTATAATAGGCACTTAAATTTTGTCACCCAATTCCACCTACATTTAGCAACTGTTTTCAACCTAAATTCACATTAATATTTGCTTTTCCAGACACAAACAGCAACAGTAGTGGCATGCTGAAATTTCAGTCACTGAGAAAGAAAAAAGATTCATCCTATGCAAATAACAACAACCTAACAACCTGACAACTAGCCCTGCTTAAGAACCTCTCCTTCCCAACACTGAAAGCGCTTCCCCTAGAATATAAATTTATCCCAGCATCATACATAATAATTTCTTTTGTTAATCCGTCATTTAAAATAAACCCTAAGGATGTGTTCATTTGTATTCAGAAGTTACAGCGAGTGCTGCCAACTGAAGTTCTTCAAATTTTTTTGTAGTTGGAAGACTCAGTTTATTGGTAAACACTGATTTTAACAAGCAAATAGTAGCTTCACTTCATTGTTTTAAGAGCCACAGACAAAGCTCTAACTTCTTAGGGACACACTGGGGGCTCAGAAGGAAGACAGGAATCATTAGGAAGAGGACTGTCAGTTCCAGCGGCAGCTCTCTCTTGTGGCTATGACAAGTGACCTCTGCCAAGGCAGGTCATTGCTATGAGAGGAGCCATGCAGGAAAAAGAGGAAGAATGAGGCAAAAGAAACCAGTAGACTAATGCAGTATAATTTAAAAGCTGACCCTGTACATTAAGGCTAATGGAACTAAACAACTGTAATCCTGAAAAGAAAATGGAACATTATTGAGAATGTAGCTACAGTACTTGAAATCCAATTAACTGTTATAGCTCCCTAAAGATTTGGATCACATTTTTTTTTCCTTTCATTAACTGAAATTTGTTTTTTCTTTGATTAAGCTTAATATTAAAAACCAGACAGAACGGTAATCAAAAATATGTATCGTCTTAGGCCCACTCTGAATTATTAAAATCTCTCGTTTCGATCATCTGCATGATATTTCATTAGTAGTAGACTCACTTAGAAATAGCCAGTCTGCCAATTAGCAAAATTGTCCTCTAAACCACAGCTTCCATAGTTCCATGCTAAGTATATTTCTGCCTTCTACTCTAGCTTGGCACATTCAACACGGACAACTCAATGACGTTCCGAGCATATCCAAATCCAAACTTATACCAAAGCAGGTGAATCTGAAATCTGAAGGTTGTTGTTATTGATACCATTAATTAACCTTCTTTTAATCTCTCTGTGATACATTTTGGGTAAATTGTCTGTAGTGAAATAAAATAAAACAACATCATAAAGAGCTTTCTACCTTACTTATTAAAAAAAGAAGGAGGAAAAAAAAGGGTATCACTTAGCATCTGGGTTTGATACTGGGTTTTTGGGTTGGGGTTTTTTGGGGGTTTTTTTTGGTGTTTTTTTTTTTGTGGGTTTTTTTTTGTTTGTTTGGGTTTGTTTTTGTTTTTGTTTTTTTGAAGAAAGCCAGAATTAGACCGCTGGGTACCTTCAAAAAAGAGAAGTACAAACACATTCAGTGGTCATAAAAGAAATGAGATATGTGGAGGAGTATCTCAGCCTGTAATTAAGGACAGACATTCTCTCCAGACTCCCTTGAGGCACTTAGCGAAGATACCGCATCTAGGTAAACCCTGTGGATTCTGGCAGTGTACAACTTCTATATTTCACAACAAATTCCCAGACCAAACAGTAAAGGCATTAAAGAAAGTGGGATCAATATTTCTCAGCCTACTTTCGTTCTCCTCCCTAAACCTCAGAGTCAAGAGTCCTAATACTCTTTCTCTGTAGTCATCACCATCACTATCATGGCTGCAGAAGAGTAAGTAAAAGTTTGCAGCTTAAAACAGAACAAGCAAGATTTTTTCCATTCTCACACCCTGGAAGATGCAGAGCTGGTTTATATAGCAGCATCTTACTGTTCCTATGCAGCTGCACAAATGAGTGGACCAGGAATACCCCCATAGTCAGACATCAATTTCTGCTGAGAAGCAGCAGCTACCCTTCTCACAGCTAGTGATGGCCATTTCTTAGCTAAAAGCATGTGAGCGCTGCTTCTTTATGCTCTAAAACAACTTAACTTAAATCACCAGTGGAACAGATAGCCAGAGATAAAATTCCACTGTTGATGTGAAAACTGTAATAATGCTGAAGATGGGCAAAAAGCATGGTAGAGAGAGGGGAAACAATTAGGAAGTGCTTGACTTGGAGAGCAACGCTACAGGGAGCATGGACGGTCCCATTCCATAGAGCTGGCTCCCCGTGCATCGGAGTTAGGCTTTTTGGACCAGATTCTACCTTAGCTTCAGCACCAGGCATCTAAATTAGATAAATTGGCTGGGATTGCTACTGTATAACTAAAGACAAGTCTTGCTTAGATGAACACACTGTTCCCACACATGTACATCATATCTATTGGCAAAAGGATGATCAATCTCCAGAGCTATTACTTAGGCACAAGATCAGCCAAAAACATCAACTTGAGGCACTCTCACTTTTCTAAGGAAGTGTTTGCATAACTTGGTTGATTTGTAACAATTTTCCATTAAAGTTAATTATTTTACTAGTTTCTTACCCCATCCTCTGTCAATGAGATTACAAAGTGCATAGTTTCTCTTATTTTAAAGAAGAAAAAGGAAACAAGAAAGAAGTCTATTAATTGGACTGTTTAGTTCTGTGCTGCTCCGTTTCATGAAACAAGCAGAGTTATTCAGAAAGTTAATACAATTTTTTTTTTAAATTTTCTAAAGCTTATTTCAGAAACCCATTAAGTAGTTTGTGAAGGGCAAAAGCTGTGTCTGTGTCCACCCTGAACCTGTCTCAGTAATCAATGTTTTCAAAATACACTACTTGGTTCTCCAAGCAAAACAAGTTGAACTGTGCTAGTACTAAGCCACCATGTGGTCAGAAACATATTTGAGCTGGTCCAAAGCTGGAATTTATTAGCTCCCTTCCTGACAACAAATTCCACATAGGACATATCTAAGGTTCTGTTGTGAAATTTTGGTGATTCAACTTCATATCAAACTGATTGAGTACAAGTATATTTGCAGCCCAAGAGTGTAAGTGAAATCTGGAAGCTAATTTTGTATAAGATCACAACCTCCAAATTAAATAATAGATGTAGCCTGCCTGCTGCATCATCAAATTTTAATTAGATTCTTTGCAGCTGTATGTCTTTGATCTCAGCTAAATAAATCATAGATGCATTGCGGGTTTTTTGGTTGGATTTTGTGTCATGCTAAACTCACATATGAAACAGAATAATGTGTTTGAATCTGCATTGTTACAAGAAGAAAAAGAGAAGGTAATTCCCCCTGAAGTGTCACCTAGAGCACTGAATTACTTCAACATCTACCTTTATCCTCACCCCTATTTTCAAAATTAGGTAAAATCAAAATTTTTTCAACTCTTTTTTTTCAAATGGCAGTACCACAATCCAATGACTGCATTTTTGTAACTGATGAAGGCACAGGCTGAATCCAATAGCCGTAAGGGCTCCTCTTGAACCAAGATTTGAAAACTCTTTGTCGCTTGATGTCATCAGATTCTGAAATGCATTTGTGCTTTTTTATTTTTTTACTATTCCAATCTGAATTCTTGGGCTCATTTATACAGACAAACTCAATCAACAAGACTGAAGTACAAAAAATACTGAAGTTTACGGTTCCAGTCCTGTAGCAAACTGCTGCTCACAAGGAGGGCAATTTGATTCTGGTTTAAAAGATGAAATGATAGGCCAAATCCTGAACTACAGGATATGGACACCACATATTTTACCTGAGAAAGGAATGGATTTATTTGCTAACTGCTTGCAGTAGGATTTGGATTTCAAGAACCACAAGATTTCCAAGAGCTCTGAATGCACATACACACCCTTAACCTAGTTCCGAATGAGATCAAAAGGAATCCCTCCAAGGAGCCCCTGCTGGAGCTGGGAGCTTCGCTGCTGCGTGTTTCCAAGAGCTATACATTTTAGGCTCCGTTTTGCTCCTAATCTCATAACAAGAACCGATTAAAATAAAATCAAATTAAAATGCAACTTTATGTAAAGTACATATAAATGACTGCATTAGGTAGATTTCATCTGCTAGTGTACTGCAAGTCATAAGTTAGCAATAATCCATAAACAAGTAAAGCAAATCATTGTAAGGTCAGACTCTGTTCATGGTTATTAGTATTTTGAAGAAGTTGCTTGTTTTAAAAAGAGCGTACAAATTACTTTGTAAACCAACTGAAATCAGTTATGTTTTACCCACAATTTATTAACAGCATAGAAATTGTTAGTCTTATAAATGAAAATTGTTAACCACAGTCCCACTGTAATGAGGGCAATTTAATTCTTTTAACGCTTGCATGTGCAATTGTTTTTGAAAAATAGTAATATTCAAGCAGAAAAAGGCTGACCTGCAGCAGCTTATATCTTCCATAATGTAAATATATATATATTATAATTCCTAGGAGGATATATCAAAAGGATTTTACATATGAGAATATATTAATACAAGATAAATAATCAAATTATTACCTATTTATGCACTGAAGAGAAATTGTCATTGAAACCCAGTGCCAACTCTTTTAGAAAGAATGCCAAGAAGAACTGTGAAAGAACATATTCCCCATGTTATTTCCCACAGAGAGAAAGTTTCAAGGAACACTTTTCTAACTCAGATAACAGTAAATCTTTGGATTTCTTTCTTCAACAGAATGGACATCAGCTACATTTTATTTTGCTATTACTCAGCACTCTTCACAACAGCTAGCTGGTAGATCCTTTACATACACAGTGCATAAGGCCAGACTATATCTATATCAATACACAGGCACACTAAGAGATTTATTTGGTTCTCTAAAGCGTCTTCCTCAGTAAGCTGCATAGATTTGATATCGAGTGTTTAGACATAGACCATTTGTACAATTTAACCTGCAGTATTTATACAACTATAAAGGGAATATGGTGTATTTTTATGTCCCAAAGCAGTACATAAAAGGATAAAAAATGCAAAGAGTGGATAGACAAGCTTTCAAAAAAATGTAGACCCTGCTCTTATGTTGCTACATAATGGTGTGTAAAATGTACTCCAATTTTTTGGTCACAGGACATGGAGTGTAGCGTGAAAGCAAGAATATTAATCACATAAATTTTGCCTATAACTTGCCTTGAAACCTTTATATGTCAAAGAGAAGTTTAATGTTCTCCCCAGACTAATTTTTTTCTTGTTCTTTTCTTTTTTAAAACAAAGCACTTTGCATAGCAAAATATCTTGATTACCTACTCCTGTGGAAAAAAGCATGCCTCAAGGCATGTTAACTTATCCCAATTCACCGGATTCATTTTTAGCTGAAAGGGTTTTCTCATCATCTCTCTCTTCCTCAATGGTTTCTCTTAAAACTACTAAAGCACAGGGTACAGTCTAAAAATATGTAACTCAATCCATTAGTTTCTTTGCCACATCAAGGACATCTTTTATAAAGTAAATAACCGTGACTGGCTAAGAAACTATGCTGTGTATTATAAAACACTTCATGTTTTCTTTCACCTTTTGCTATGCTTTTTGAAGCTAGCCAAGAGCTGTAATATGTTCCTTTACTTAGGTTTTTTTTCAACTCGATAGCTATCTCTCCACAGCATTCTCCAAGTAAGCTCAAAAGAGCACATCTGTAGAAACACCCCCAAACTTCTGAAGATAATCATCTAGTTTTTTGAAAACATTTTTGAAAATATATAAGGGTCCAACTTAAGCCACTGTAGAAGACTCTGATTCACAGCATGAGAACTTAGCTTTTTCTGAAAGGTCTTTTAAGATGTCAAGTTAGCCATATAAAAGGACCAGTCAGTTCTAAAATTCTAGGTCATTATGAATTAAATGCATGAAAAATTTTCAAAAGGAGCCATGGGTTATTCCTCAGAATAACTAACACCAATATTCTAAGTCACTTATTCAAAAGATACTGTCATTAGATTCCTACTTAATTCTGTATGCAAGATACTCAAACTAAGAGGAAACCTAACTCATAAAGTCAACAACATAACTGCTACTGCGTGAAGACTTTTATTGACAGAAGCAGAGGAACTGAGACCTGTTTTCCTGCAGGGAGAAAGAAACAAGCTCCACAGAAATGTTCCCAGGCTGCATGACCGCAACAGACAGGAGAGCCGGGAGGATGCTCTGGTATCCACGTACTGACTGGGGAGCTGGGGAGGCAGCTGAATTTCACACACTGGCACAGGCTTAGTGTGATTTTGGGCAAATCAAGCAGCATAGCGCAGTGCCATGGGACACAGCGAAGAAGCACCACCAATACTACTGCATAGGTCTATCTGGGTTAGCATGCCCTGCTCCTCTAAGAAGGGCTGAATCATTGTGGTTATGGTGCCTCCAGTACTCAAGCTAGCTCAAGTACCACTTCAGAGCCCTACACTACATAGACCACCCCGTAGTTTGTGTGGGAAGTGGGAACAAAAACACTAGTCTACCTCCAGGGGACATTTTGAAGACAAACACATTGAGAGGCACTCAGGAACAGCTTGAAGTTCTTTGCTCCATCCTCTAGCCAACAGGCAGACAACAGACACGTACACACACACATATGCACACAGAGGAAGCAACAACTTGTTGCTGCTGCTCCCTCCTTTTTCAAATGGAAAGCAGAGACACGAGATGAGAGAGACTGACTTCACTCAGTACAGCCTTTTTCAGGGGCTGATTTACAAACAAAGCAATACCTCTGTGCTCTTTGCTAAAAATTAGATTGAAAACTAGCCATTAGTCCCTGCATATGACTGTGCAGCTGCTCTCTGTCCAGCTATTATTAACCATACACGGTCAAAAATGAAAGCAGTTCATACAGAAAATTCAAAGTATTAAATTCTTTATTCATTTCAAAGCTTGTTTGAATTGCAACTTCTTTAAATAAAAAAGTAGGCTTCTAATCAGGTCACAGTGAAATTTTCATTTCCTGGAACCCTAGCATTTAGGAGAGAAAAATCTCTTTTTATTATGTATGTCACATACACTGTCATATTTTCTGAGCCCCTCAGAAGCATTCTTCAGGGCAGTCTGGGTCAACTAATTTAGTCAACAGTTACATAAAAGTCACTTGCTCTTCAGGTCTCAGTCCTACCCTGAAAACCAGACAATGCCCATGTTATCACGAGTGCCTGACTGGGGGGCTGTGTGAAATCATGACTGTATTAATTGGGGAAGGAGAGGGAGGATATGAAAGAGGAAATAAAAGCATATTCAAAACAGAGATCTAAGATTAAAAGAATCAATTACCTGTTGTTTTAGTCTTGTGTGCTCTTTAACATAAGGATCTTTTATAAAATAGATGTTGGAGGTTGTCCAACAAATAGCTAAACATGTAGAAGGTGCAATTTTTCTTTTAAAATATTAGGCTTGCTGATGCTTGCACATGCGTTCTGTACAAGCTGAAAACCAAAAGAATGCTCTTATAGTTGATAGCAGCCAATTTTCCTCATTAAGTCTAAGAGACTATTTTTCTTCCATGTTCTAGCTCTTCAAGACCCTGAGTCATTCTTGAGTCACATGTTTTCAAAGTAGGACACGCAAACTAACATGGCTCAAACCACTTGGAGAAAAGATTCTGAGAAGCCTAAAATAGGCACTTCAGTTGTAAAAGTGAAATGAGGACAGGTATTAAATAAACAATGCACAGAAGGCATGAGCATACAGGCCATGTTAAAGATGACACAAGGAGGACAGAAGGGAAATAACATCACAAAAGTTTTGAAGAGATGTGGTACATTAAAGACTTACCACAATATTTTCATCTCTATTTTTACCTCCAAGTGCTTCACAACTGTGAAGACTGTGAGTTTGGGGCATAAATGGAATTATTGATTATAGAAGTTTTGTTCTGCTTTAGCAACTGGATTATGAATTTGTCATGCTTTACAACTGAGAGGAACACGTGCCTATAGTTGTAAAGAGTCCATGAATTACACTTTCTGCATTCCTCCGCAGATGAAGCACAAAAAAAAAAGTCATTTCCAGTTTTGGAGATGGCTGAATTAAAGAATTTGAAGAGACTCCCTGTGAAAGACCTTAGCAATCTCAGAAGTCCAAAACATGGCAAAACTCCTGTGTCACAGGACAGCAGCGTAGCACCAAGAGGTGCTGGACCAAGAGGACTCTGGCAGGAGTAGGAGACATTCAGTACCTCACAGAAATTGATTCAGAGCATGGTGTGCAAGGCTTTTACAGAAGCAAGCAGAGCTTTATGTTGGTTTTGTATTTAGCAACACGACAGATAATACCCATGAGGGGCATATTTCAGTTTCCTTGTAATCAAGCTGAACAACAGCACTTAACTTAATTCATGCAACTGCCATACCCAGATAGGAGATGTCACAACAATATGAAAATGGAAAATGTGATTGCTGAAAAAAACAGTTAACTAACTTTCTAAAAATAATATCACATTTTTAATTGTACTCTCAGTTAGAAAAAGCTAACAGAGATGCAATAAATTAGTCTTCAACATCCTCCTTATCCTAGGGCTCCTATGAACTAGCTGTCTAATTCTGGAAAGGCATATTCTCTTGTTGGGGCCTGGCATTACAGGTCTGTCTACAGGAGTGGTGAATCCTAGCAGATGACTTGCTTCACTCTCAGGAGCATCCAGACTTAACGAGGAAAATCATTTCTGTACATCTCTAGCACCTTTACTGTGTTTATTTTCACGAATCCTCTATAAAATTGGCATTATCGAAGAAGATAAGGAAGGTTCACCCACCCCAAAGCTGACAGTTTTCTTTACAGAAATGTGTCTTCTGAGGCACAGAATTTGAAGGACTTCCCAGAGGCCATCCATAAATGCACGGTGAGTAGGGAAATGAGTACAGGTTGCTAGAGTCCCACGCCAGCACTGACTATTCCTATACTTAGTGATCAGGGTACTAAATCTCTTGTTGATCAAGGATCCATTAGTCACTGATTTTCATAATTAACCTCTTGCTTTGGAGATCATAATTTGTGTGCAAATTGCCTATGAGTAAAGCAAGAGCACACAGAAATGAAAGGCAGCATATTTCATCCCATGCAGATATTCACATGGAAGACATCAGAAAACAAATACTATCAGTAAAGTGTAATTGAGATAATCTCACTCAGCTCAGCCGTGTGTCAAAATATCCCTCTGACAAAATAAGAGCCCAAAGAAACAAACCAATTTATAACCAGGGATAAAAATATTAATCACTCAAAGGCAGAGGAAGAACTAGGTAGGCAAACACTGTACAGTCATCATAAAACATGTATAATAATGCCAGAAAACAGAAGATTACTACATTTATTATCTTTTTCCAGGAACTCTTCTGTTTACTGAAAAAAATTTCCCATTACACTGCATGCAAGAGAAAACAGATTGGTTTTAAAAGGTTCCCCACTACCACCAATTTTGACAGCAGCAGATGTACAAATTTACCGTCTGAAGGTCCTACCTAGCTGAATTCTGATGATGAGTGTAAGCTGATTTTCTCTCTCCATGGGCACTAAGCTTTCGGTTATTTGTGTAAATGCAAGTGTTTTCAATCCTGCACCCACTCAACAGTAGCTTAGTTAGCTAACTACTCATGTTGAAAGAGAAAATAAATGCTGTGGTGCACATCACAGCCTTTAACAAAATCTAAATAGAGAAACCCAGAACCTTTCTCAGGGACTGCAGAGTGCCAGCTACGGCCACCACAGATTTGCCATCTATTTTTTTCCTCTATGTCCAGTGGATACGTATGGCTTGAAACCACAGGTTGTCCTTTTACCTCTGTACACCCCACCATGTCTCTGCTGCTGAACTCTCAGAGATCTGAGACAAAGCTTCTTTCACAGTTTGAAAGAAAGGTTTATTCTCCTTTCATTCTCTGGTTTCCTATCCCCACATTTAGCCAAAACTCACTTTTTCCCATGTCCAGGGTTTTGGGTCTAATATGGAGACTGACAGAGTGAAGGAGGGAGGGAGGAGACATTAGAGTTGCTCATTGGCTCTGTGACAGACCCAGATGAAAAACGGGAATATGTTAGCAGCTTTACTCAGCTCTGTTATATTTCCCATCAACATTTTGAGAAAATAATCAGTTTTTCTGCAATAAATGGCATTCAGTGACAAACAATTGGAATCTGGGAGAACACTGACAGCAAACTTTGAAAGTATGGTTTTAGAGTTCAAAACAAGCTATATGTGATTAAATCAGCTATGTAATAGCATTCATACCCTCCCTACTTTGTGTAGGACTCAACTCATGTAGATCTTCAAGTCACTGTCATCCACAAAGGCTGCAAATCCAAAGGACTTTTGTTAAGTATAATTTAACTGCATAACATGTTAGCCCTGGTCCTGCCTTAAATCCATCTTACAGGATAACCATATTTATAATGAATTATTTATTGGCTTAATTAACTTGGAACAAAACATGGCTCGCTAAAAAAAAAGACTGAAAAATGATAATTTTTATATATATATATGCACATATATGTGTGTGTATATATATATAAATAAAATGGAAAACAGTTTTCCTTGCTAAGCTGAACAAAATCACTACAAGCAAGTTTTCAAAAGAAGTTCATATTGTCACAAGATGTTTTCGTTTGATTATATAGAAATTAGCACAGGAAGCAATGAAATCCCAGACTTTCTCTCAGGGCTATGCAAGAGTTTAGAAGCTGGAGAACTAGTTCCTGTTTCTGTTAAAGGACTTGGATTAATCAACTCATTTCCCTGTGCCTAAAATTATTCTATGGCACTTGCATCTTTATTATCAGAAGTCCACAGATAAAAGACACAGTGCAAGTATTAATATTATTAGCAGAAATGAAGAAATTGCACACAGCTTCCACTCTTTCCCTCTTCTCCCTTCCCCCAGAAGCATTAGGGTTGTTTTTCACCTGATGTTTATCAGAAATTACTATTAGCAGACATGCTTCTCTCAAGCCATAATTTGTAGGCTCAATACTGTGCACTTGAACTCCTGTTCAAGTCCCTGGGAGTTTGGAGATAGCAAGTGTTATGACCTTTGTTATGGTCTGTCAGCATGCCAGAATTACTAGTCTGTATTACTGACTTTGAAAAAATAACTCCATTACCCAAGAGTGCTAGTGGGATCTTATTCTTTTTACGCTCAAGTTCTAGAAAGAGATTATCACCATTTATTCAGTATATTTTACGGATTGTAGGAGAAGGTGGCTTATTTCTATATATTGGTCATATAATACCTCAACATTTTCATAAAAATAAGGGGCTTGTACTGCAAGGTGCAGAACAGCACCTCCCATTTTAAATACACTGCTATCTGAATATTGTGGAAAAAATGCATTTCTTTGGATCAGCCTCTCTCCTGCGAGTAAGTATGGGCATGTGATCCAAGTAGAACTGGCAATACCTGATATTAACCTGCAAAAGTGCTCCACTCTTTCTATGCAGTTGCATTATGCAGAAGGAAATCCCTTCCAGCTCCTTAAAGTGCCACCGATCAACATACTGTGATCAGCAGTGAAACTTAAAGGCGATCATATTGATCCTTCTGTATAAATTGATGCTTACCGAATTCCGTCTCTTAAATGCAGTTACATTTCCTTGTTTCCAAGTGAATGTTAGAGCTTCAGTTGCATTTTTTGCAGCTTATAAAGCCCCAGATGAATTAATTCCTAAATATAATTTTAATCTCATTAAAAAATTTTCATACACTGTCCTCTATGTCATAGGGCAAATTAGCAGAGGATGACCGATTTTTTTGGACTGAGGCGTACTGCATCTAGCTTAAAATTTTGTTTGAACCAATATCCTCATATGAAACACTACAAGTTAAATAATAATAAATTCCTGTTGATTTCCTCAATGATATAATCTCTATTTAAAATGTTCATTATTTTTAACATTTCTTAGATGGCATCTTACAGCTCTATAGAAGTACTTATTATTATTATTCAGAAACACTAATAAAAATTATTAATATTTCCTTGTTTTTTAAAAATCCTTTTCTTGCTGCTCAGACTATGGCTTAGGTTTTTCTTCTCCAGTATACAGAGTTAATATCTAAGCAACATGAAAAGAAATCCATCAACATGTCTGCAGGCCTCAGAGGCTTGGTAAGAGGATATTGAACCTTTCAGCCAGAGGTCGTTGTTTCCAATGTGCCCTTGGTTGGCCACGACTGAAACTCATTAGCATTTATGGGCTCTTCAGTGGTCTGCAAACCTGGATCTTTAAAATTCAACTTCTCATGCAGTCAGACTTGGCCTTGCAGAGGAAATTCCTCCAAACGGGACAAAATATGTAGAAAAGTAATGCACTCTTCTTGCTGACAAGTAGAACACATTTAGTCATAAATGTAATTTAGACAGTCATTTGTATCTGCCCTTTTTTGTAGCCCAGGAAAAATAACAATGCGCAGTAGCTAGAAGGCGTCTGTCTTAGCACTTCTGGGGGACGCAATAAGTGAAAGGAAATTGCTGGTGAGGTGTCTTCTTACCCGTAGAGAGGGTCCAACCACAACAGCATTGAGATGAAGTGCCAGAAGTACTCTCAGTTAAGCTCAGCTTGCTTCATGAATAAACAGAATTTCAGTCTCTAGGGCTGTCAGCCCAGGACATTTCATAAGCCTGTAATTCTTATATGAAGCACAAACAGAGATATTTTATATATGAGAAGTGTAAGAAATAATTGATGGTTACAGTGCCATTGACTGCAGTAGGGGTAAGATCAGGTCCATCACAAACTACTGATATGCAGTTTCCAGAGACACAGATCAGCCATGACAAGATGTTTTCTCCTCATTAATGCTCCATTAATGAAATTCCAAGAATTTGCCCAGTGGAACCGCACAGATGCCACTATTTTCTTCTCATCTCCTCCCATGTGACAGTCATAAACCCGAGCCTTCCCTGGTGCTTTATTAAATAACTTGAGTCGACTACTTGATGGAATTTGAGAATTATTTATACTCCAACCTCCTGAATCGTTCTTTCTTTTGCTGTCTTAATGTCGGATGTCCCTGTGCCTTTGCTACCTGGAAGCAACATAAGTCAATGGGAGCTGAGAATTTCCCTTCCCTCAGGATTATGTCCTTTAGCTAGACCTCAGAAAGAGAAATGAAGCTCCCTAATTGAACATACGGTTTATTTGAATATATTTGCTCCGTGAAATTAAACAAGCATTGCAGCAATAACTTGATCACAACTCTACAGACACTTGAAAATCTGAATCAAGTTGTTGACGCATTAAAAACACAGTGAATGGCATATAGCAGATCACTGGAATAGGTGTTTCCATTAATTCTTGGAAACGCTAAATTTTTGGCAGAAAACTTTTCAATACCCTCAAGGCTTTGTCTGTTCAAATTTCAATGAAAAACTTCACTATAGTAACAGAATTCCATAGAGAACTGATAAGCCTCTGCTCTTAAGAGCTAGGTAAGAAAGGAAAAATAAATCACAATTAATAAGGGAAAGTATTTCTGAGTTAATTAAAATGTTGCTATTTAACGTACTGATTTAAGTCAGATGGGTTTGCCTTTTAAAATATGCCCCTTGTAGTTATAGGCTTAGAAATAATTAAGATCAGTTTGTGAATTGTGTTTAGAAGCAGATGCAACTGAATATGTAAACGATGAGAAAATAATCACTGGAACGAATAGTTCTCACCTTATAAACACTTCACAGTATATTAAAAATCAGCTACTGCATTATCTCCTCCCTACCTATTTCCTTCCTAATATACACAGAACTAGGCTGGATGTAATGTCCTTATACTAACAAAGTAAGAATGTAATTTCTCCGTATTCATTAAATTCATGTTTTTAATCATATCATAAGTAAAATATAGATGGAGCTCAAACCACTGATCATAAAGATGAAGATTTGTAGAATGGGTTCAGCAAATAGCCTTTACATCAATCATGGCATAAGAAGTAGCTTATGGGCCAGATCTTTAACTGGAGTAATTCTTTAATGAAGCTGATTCTACATCACTGGAGGATACAGCCTTCCTCTCTCTTCCCTGGGAGCCATTCAGTACCACCCACCTCCTGCCACTCCCTCTGTTCCATCCCCATCTTCCAGTACGAGGGAGAGATTCATGTTGTCATTCTCTCACGTACCACGAAAGCCTGCTGCAACAACTGGCTGTATATTTATAGAGCATTTGTCATTCAAAAGGATCTCAGGTTCTTTACAGAGCATGGTTTATGGAATCATTTTGTTCACTGGTAAAATTACAGCAGCTCTGGAAGGATATAGAGCAGATATATATACATAAAAACAGAAAATATATGCACAACACACTGAAATTTAGGAGATAAAGAGAATACTCTGTACACTTGGGTTTATGGAGGTAAATCATGGCAGACTAAAATATTTCATTGAAAGCAATCCTACAGAAAAGTGCAGTTGTTGAAAAGAGACTAAAGAATACAAGCAAAAAAGAAGTTGCTTTTAATCTGGCATCACAGAAGCCCCATGAAGCTATGCTGGTTTATGTGGATTTATTCACCCCTTATCCGATACCACAATAACTTTCTGCTTTTGACAAGCCCTTAAAACAATGAATACCATGGGGAACAGAGAGTTCTGCTCTTCCCTTTGCGTTGTTCCTAGTATATTGGGGCCTCATTCTTGGTTGGCAGCTTTGATACCACCATAATAAACATAGTACTTCTGGGCTGGTCATCGTGATTCCAATACAAAGAGCAGAAATTAATAGTAAACTTGTATTTCAAGATACCACAACTTTTCCAGCTGAGCAGTGCAAATTTTAATTTGCCCCGCATAACTGAGGTACAGAGCACATAAGCACCATGCAAAGCTGCCTACTCACATGGGAAGTCCATGGTAAAGCCATGAATCAAACGTATTTCTCCCAAGTTGCAGTCCAGTATTCAAGCACAAAACTATCTTCCCCATCTGCAGCTGTGCCAAAGTCAAACAGCTGAAGAAACTGTAGTATAATCCTGCACCTAAGAGCTGGCACTGAACATGACTTCATACTAGTGGGGCACAACTAATTTAAAGCTGAACCAACTGCCTTGCTTCCTTCTCCATCAGTTTTCTCTCCCAGCCTCTCACACAGACCTCAAGTTGCTTAAATTATGAGATTTGACAAGACTGTTGCCCAAGGCTGAATGCGTGTCTGTACTGATTCAGTTCTCAGGTATCATGGGCTTTTTCTGTGGACAAATTCTATTTCATTGTCTAGACTGAAGTTCTGCTCAGGACTCGATGCAGCAGAACTAACACTATCACAGAAGATAGAGACTTACTAATTCAAGACTTGCCAACTGGCAGCCAACCAAATGAATATTTCCTTACACTGGAGGACCAAGTTCATATGGTTTCATCTAAGGGAGAGCCTGCTTGTCAAGGGTGCCTCTTTGATGGTTATAGTGCCTCCTGGATCAGAAAAAATAAAAGTCAAATAAAATAAAATCTAAAAAAAAGGTGTTTCCAGAAAATCATTCAGCTTTCAATCTGCCTACATTTCCTTCTTAGAAACCACATATCATTTCATTTCATTTCAGACCAGGATATTCACTCTGACTGGCCTGATTAAATTGATGTCTGAAACTGCAGTGTCTGAACAGCTTAATAGTGAATCCCATGTACATCACATCTCTCCACTATTTTTTTTGTCATTGCAACAACTGAAAAATATATATAGTCAAAAAACCTCAAATCCCTCCCTCTTTATGCAGAACTGTCTTGTGATATGCTTGTGGATACCAGCTCTCCAGTGTCAGCAAAAATCTTACAATTACAGTTCAAGGGAAAGCTCAAACACTTTCCCTCTCCCTGAAGCCACTCACAATTCTCCGGATCACCCCTGAGGAGAATGTTCTCTAGGGCTCATAAATTTTTAACGGGGTACTTCTTCCTTTGTCTGCCCCCCAAGGCAAGTTTACAAAACTTTCTGACAAGAGGCTCAGATGCAAAATGACCAGGCAGTTGTGGGTTTCCCCCCGCACACCAAGTCCTTCCCAAGCTACACATACAAGCTGATGGTCAGCCTGCGCTGTCAATACGTTCAGTACATTTTGCAAGATGAAGTGCAGTCTTTTCTACCATGTACAGTTTGCAAACCAACAGTTGGTCCTCTTTTAATATGAGCCACTCAATTTGTTTAATGTCCAAACCAAAACCAAACTAAAATATCCTCATCACCTAATTTGTCACTTTATGACTTGCTCATTCTTCATCCCATCTGTCAGAGTCTCCTTTGCAACTAACAAAAAAGAACTAGTCTGTATGGGGTGGGGGGGGAGACGAGACTCACCAAAACAAAAAAAACAACCAACCAAAATACCTCCAAAACTCCCAACCCCAAAACAACCCCAAACCCCTCCATGAGGTATTGAATAGGCCGTAAAAAGCTGTAGGAAGCCCTATAGGGCTCACCCATATCATAATCCCTCTGCTTTTATCTTCCATCTTCTATTTCCATGTTATAGATTCAAGAAACATTGTGAGATAGCTGAATTGTGAAATAATCATATTTGGAATGCTAGGGGCAAATGTTATGGGCAGCCTTGCATTAAACCCAAAGGTTCCCTCATCACGTGTACGTATAACAAGCAAGAAGGATTTGGGAATGTGACAGAATATCAACCCCTGATACGAACCCTGTGAACGTGGACATATCCATCATGCTTAGACTTTAAATTAGCAAGCAATAATGGGACTAGGTAAAGGGGTTCTGGCATGGCCCTCTCTGTTTAATTGATGAGCTCGATTATTTGCATTAGTTAGCATGCAGCTGCAGAAAGGGAGAAGATCTTGATTATTTGCACGCTGGGGTGCAGAGCACTACATTGAGCTGCTAATCCTAACACTAGAGGTGTACCTTTAGACTTCTATTTAAAAAAAAGGGGAGGGGGAATAGGGAGACTTTCCTGAAATCAGAGAGAAAATTCTTATTAGACTACATTTCTGAAAGTCCTGGCTACCAGTCCCACGCACAAAATAATATGTTTCTTGCTCCTTTTGAGTGATTTCATTAAATTCACAGCTTGTTTTGGAGAAGATCCTACATTGCTGGGTAGACATTTGCAGCTCCCAGGAACAGATTGCACAGAATTCTGGGAAGAGCACTTACCCTGGGCAGGTTCAAAACAAGGGGTGACAGCAGAGATGATCAATGTAATCATCACCTTCCATCAACACTCATGTTAAGAGAGCAGCATAATCAAAAAAACATGCATGTGTTGAGAGAAACATAAAAAAATGCATCCTACTAATGCATCAGTCATTAAATAAACAATAAAGCCGTTTCTGCATTATTTCCAAAACAGCCTGCACAAACAGCAACAAAGCAGCATCTACCCCCGTGTAGTGCTGGGATCTGTGCAACAGCCAGAGTCAGGCAGTTTTCAGGGTGGATCAATTTAAAAGTGGAAATTAATGTGCCAGGTGAGAGCCCTCATCTGCAGCAAGTTGATACTCCCTGAGTGCCAACCACAAAGACTTTGCAGCTGTTGAGCCTAATCCCAATTTAGTGAACAAATCTCTCCAGCACTGTGTTGCAGATCTCTTGTTTTGGATTTGGTGATGGTGCCAGGACTGCCTGAATCCATCATGTGGATATTGGCTGCCTTGCACATACAGAGATGATTTTCCTCACAGGCATGCCAGAAACAAATGCACTGCTTCTCAGTCTACCACCTTTGGAAAAAGGATTGCCAGGCTCAGACACAGAAGAAAAAAAAAAAGCCCAAAACACTTTACTGACATCCCCTGTCTGAGCACCAGGCAGCACAGTAACTACCCAGCCTCTTGCAGGTTGCCTCCAAAGGCAGCTGCCTAGTCTGTCTATGCAGCTTTTATACAGGCAGCTTTTATTTTGGAGCATCTTCTCCAGTTCTTTTCTTTCTTGGCCACTTTGGTTAAATCCAGGGATCCCACAAACCTGAGTAGGGTTTTCTGGGGAAATTTCAGAAAAGCCTGGGAAGTTAGATGTCCAAATAACCAACAGAAAAAGCTGCTTAGCTTCCCATGCTCCTTTAGAAACTGCAACCTGTTCTTTCTCTTGCTTTGGAGATGCAGTCATATTTCTCAAAGTGGCTTCCATAAATTTTCAGGCATTTAAAATAAACACTCCCTCAAGGTCTCTGAGTAGCTTCATGCTTCCTGATACATTCTCTTCCATTCACTGGTGCTAAACTAATAAGGGCTCCTGTAGTTGATTAGTTCACTAATCTTAAGATGCTGTGTGTAGCTCGTACTGCAAATTCTTTGATCCTAACAACTCCCAGCTGCCACAGTTTCAGCTTTCCCATCCTCATTCCAGGTCTATTTGACCTGAGAAGCTTGTGACCCCCATACCTTGACTCTATTATTCTTAAACAATGCCCTGGATGCGTTCCTTCTTGCCACCTGGTTAATTTTTCTTGCATTTTCCTGACTCTTCCCAGACCTTGTGTCAAGTCACAGTCTATTCCTAGGCAAAATGGCCTCAGCTAGCCTTCTTCATCTAACAAGAAAAGCAAGTTCTCTGATATAACTTCCTTATAATTTACCTAGGGATGCTGATTCCCGTAACACCATCAACGCTAATGGAACTGCCAAAGGGGTACACAGCAAAGTCTCGCCCCCAAGCTGGTGGCATTTGCACTTTATTATATAGCATATAATAGGTTGAGATACTTTTGTATGAAAGAGTCAATACAAAAATAAATAGTTTGGTATATGTGCTGTTTAATTTGATTTGACTAGCTTTTGGAGAGTTTCCTCAGACACTTTATTGTACTGCTCTATTTACTGATGTTTCCAGTGCTAGGAGCCTGGATTTCTTGTTTATTAGAGTTGGCATAATGAAAGTTTGCCACCTGATTAATTTTAATAGTTCTGCAGGGAACCTGAGAATAATGCATATTAGCTGCCAGGCTACAGATAAATTTTGTCCATTTGGTTGCAAAGATTTTGGCAGAAATAAAACCTGCTTTTTGCTATTGTAGAGAATCATTTTGTTCAGTGAAATAGTGTTTTCTAAGGAAACCACTGTCTCATCTGCCTTTATTATGCACCAAGACTTAACAGTCCCAGACAAACAGGTTTGAGATGATACAACATCCCAGTTCTGATATCCCTCACACTAAGTGCTGACGTGAGAGACTTGAAAAGACTTTGTGGATCTAGTACTAGTTTAAAGTCTATTTGCCTGGCAAAATTCCAAAAGAGCCCAGGGCAGGGAGTCAAGAAATCTGGGTCTTACTCCCAGCTCTTTTAATAGCCACTTTTCTCTTCTGTGCCTCAATTTCCCCAGCTAAAGTGCACATCACATTAGTGATTTCCTCTGCAAAGCACTTGCAGGTCTACTGATAAAAAGCGCTTCGTAAGTGCTCATTACTATCAGTTGTAGTAGCAGCGTGTTCCAAGAGAACCTGAAAAGGCTTCAGAGATCACTTGGAGAGACTATCTGCAGGTGAAAGCATTACCTAATTGGCTCTGGACTCTAACCCTGAACACCCAAATACTCATCCAATCTGCAGGGGAACATTTTTATTGAGCTTTCAGACCTTTTGGAAGTTGCTAACACCCTGTGTTGACAGGCTTTATGTGTATACTTCTTCCAAGTGGAAAGAAAGAAAAAATTTCCTATCCTTCTCTTGGGTTATCCTAAGGTCTTCTCCTTCAGAGACATTATAATGGGACTAAATTTTCATAACATGTCAATATTTTATCTGGATTCTATCGCTGCTTTTATTAGGGATGTTTGACTTCTCTGGTTAGGAACTGGGCTGGAAGAAGTAGGTGCCTGGTGGATTTGTAGGATGGATGGGTCCTGACAGCTCAGGCTCTGGCAAGAGGAATAAAAAAAAAAAAAAACAATAGTTGTCGGCTCTTTTTCAAGTCACTTAGTTTGGAATATAAAAGATTTACACTGAAATGATTAGTCAATGCATTCATTATACTTGCATGCTTACTGTTTAGCAGCAAAGCAAGTAAACAACAGCCTGCAGTATAGCAGAAAAGATGAACAATCTTAGGCCTCAAATCTACAAATTAATATATGAAAGTGAACGTCAAAATCTCTGAACAGAGACGACTTTAACTCAACCCACACAAAGCAGCAAGCAGGATCAAGGCAATAGTGCATCTCTTCTGATACTCCACGGAGCAGATCTTCATTTACTAGCCAAACATCATCGATTAAAATTAAAGGGAGTTACAAAATTTGTTGTTGACATAATGAAAAAGAATATTTAATTCTATTTAAGAAGCACATCTATTTAATGTAATTCATAGACGTTTCTGCAGTGATGGGTTGTTTGTTTGTATTAAATTCAAAGGGGTTTTTTTTCAAATGTTACCTAAAACTTTCAAGAAACTTGACAAAATTGTCCTACCAAAGGCATCAAAAATGCTCTGTGGTGCTAAATTTTTCTCATTTCCTGTATATATATGTTTAGTCCAAAATCATGCGAACATTCATTTATAAAGTAATAGGTTAATAATTTCAATATAAATTTATCTTTTCTCCCTTCTCCCCAGTTCTATCTCTTTTGCAATGTTAATTGCTAAATTCTAGTACCCAGTAATGAACATAGTAAAATAAGTAACCTGGATAAAACAGATAATGAGAAAATATGAGTTTGGATCCTTAAATTGTCACTAATTTAAAAAATAATCATATCATACTGCATCTATCTAGAATAGAGTAGAAAAGGAAATAAAATGGAAGGATACACCTCACAGTTATGTCAGCCTACATATATATATATTGTTGCATGAGAGAAACACACAAAGTACAGTCACATACTGCACGATACCTGCATATGTAAATAGACAAATCTTAACAGCTGAGCAGGAAAAGCAAACACTCATTTCTCAACGTATCAACTTAGTATGCTTATTCCCTGGATGAGTATTCGAAGAAAACAGGTTCATTATAGAAATATCAAGGGAACTGGTCAGACACAGGGGATGGTAAAGCAGAACAACACAGCAAACCTCAGCTTAAATAGAAAACGAGCAATAATTCATCAAAAGGCCATTCACTTGAAGAAAAAGCACTGAAATAAGTGGATATCTTAAAACCAAAGCAAAATAAGAAATTTCTCAAATTACTATTTTCAACCACATTAAGTGAAGTATATAAAAATCTCCCAAATCACAACGTTGTCACAGTATCATCTCCAGAACCCTAGGGGGTTGTTTTGTTTTGTTTTTAAATTGTTGTGGGTTTTTTCCCTTCAGGTCCCTAGCTTTTAGCTCACAGTTGGGCTTGGGCCACATTTTCAGGACTGGTATTTTGGTGGACATTGAGGGCAACCAGAAAGCAGGGTAGTGGGGAAGAAAGGAAGCATAATTTAAAATGGAAAAACCTGAAAGCAGACGTCCTCTTTAATCCAACAGTATGCCCCTCAGTAAAACTCTCAAAAATCATGAATGTCAGAAAAAATTCTAATTGTACAGGAAAGCAAATTTTGAACAATTAATAAAAGCCCATATCCACCCCACACTAAATAGACTGTGCTCTTAGTCCTTAACTAGCTTCATGGTAACAAGCCCTTCTGTACTGAAAACCTCAGCTCAGCTTGGTTGGACTATTTTGGCTCATCAAGTCTCACAAAGAGGCAAATTTCAGAACGCTAGCCTGCCTTCAATATTTAACATATAATCCTACCTACATTAGCACACCTGCTTTCTCTCTGCTCCAAATGTCAGTTAAATAAACTAGCTGTGTAACAATGTACAGAAATAACTACGCCAGAGTTTACAACAGAAAAATAAAACCAAAGAACACTGCCCTTAACGCCATTACAGTTCCCAAAAAGCCCATATCCAGACAGAAAACATAAGAGGAATTTTCTGTGCACATAATGAACTGCAACATGGCTTCTTTGGGGTTTATTTTTAAAGGACCAAGGATTCTGCGTATACAAAACTAGTTGAGACACTTTGGAGGGCTTCCACAAAAGCCAACTTTGGCCTGGCCACGCTAGTGCCCCTGGGCGCTCTCTGCAGGTAGTGGATAGCAGCTTCTCCTGAAGGTAACTCAGGACAGGAATCCTTGGTCCCTGAAACCCCCTGGTCTGTAACGCTCAAGCAAAAACATATGCTGTTATCTGCTTGTAATTCCAGCACACCTACCTACACCAACTTTGCTGAAACACTCAGCTTTCTTGGAAATGATCCCTCATTCTTTACAATTTCAGGCATATCTATTGCTGAATGTTTTTGCCCAGCGAGCAGAACCTGGATCCCTGGAGCCTGGGACATGACAAACAGCACGGAGCACATGTCATTACCTCGTCCTCCACAGCTGCATGACTGCTTTCTGACTTACAAGAAAATAAATATTTGCTTCTTTCATTTCTCCCAGTAGGACTGGAAATGTGAAATATTTCCTATAAGATTTGAGATGGTGGCACAATTTTCTCTCTATCGAAAGAGAAAGGCTGATTCATGAATAATCTATAGCCACTATAGACTGAACCCTTAATCAGAACTACTGAAAAATGAAATCAAGACTCTTAGATAATTAAAGAAGGGCGGGCTTTCAGAGGTCCATACAGTAGAAACATGTCAAATCACTACTCAGAAAAATCCCTGCTCACCCACAAATTATCCAATTAAACATCTGACAGACACTGACGAATGTTACATACCCCTTCCACATCAGCTGAATCTTTAGTATGAAGAAACTGTGTACTGTAGATCTGTATTTTTAAATGGACTAGCAGAGACTTAACATTTGTCCTCACAAGATTTCTTTCTATTCACAAATCTATAACCTAAGGCTACAACTATAGCAATAAACCAAAACATATTTGCTCTTCTTATGATTTTCTTTTAATTTAAATTCATAGGAAAAAAGACAAGCTAAACTACACATGCAATATGCTGGTATTGTACTCTACACCAAAAGCCTTTACCCACGTAATTCTTACCTATAAGCGACTCTAACCTAACCTTTCGGGCACAGCAAGCAACCAAGGGCAAGGCAGGGCTATGTCCAGATCCTCCATCAATATGGGTGCAGTGCACATCCATCTTAAGAGCAACTCATCCCAGCACAAGTCCAACCATGTGACCAGATAGGTAAGGAGCTCCATCCCCGCTCCACGTTGTGACCTACCACGCATGTGCTGCTGCTCCAGATACTCACTTGTGCTGTGAATGTGACACGTCTAATGTTCATTTCACGGACAGGTGTCTGGGCCCAAGGGGGACAGGCTGTGGGTCTCTTAGGAGAGTAGCAGAGGGTGGCCATCAGTCTAGCTCACTATCCTGTTGTCCCGGAGCAGGCTATGGTATGTGGTTTTGCCATTGTAAACTCCCAATAAGGAATTTTCATAGATATCTTTTGTATTAAGTGAAATCTCAGCACGAATAAAAAGAGACCCTTTAAGGCATTTTATTTCAATCATCAAGCCTGTGTTATTTCTTAATGCACTCATAAAATTGAAAAAGCACATTGCACATCATTGCAAACATGGCGGGTGCAAACATGACACAAACCAGAGTTCTGAAGCTGTAAAAAGCATCCAGTGTTCCATCCAGCTCTTCCATTATACACCACTAATCACCCCACTGAAATTCAGATAAACTCTATGAAGAACAGCAAACCTCCTGTTTAGGTGTATGGGATGTGGTTCCCAAGATCATCTCTCACTTTGAAAACTACAAATAAGAAGAAAGAGGGAACTACTGTAAGCTGCAGGTCTTAATTATTTTACTTGAATAAAATAGCAATAAATTAATCAAATTTAGCAATTTTGTGGCCAGCTCCAATAAGACTTCATGTGGTCTGAAAGATCTCAATGCATAATGGCAACCTGACTTTGAAACTGCCTATTTGCTTTGCAACACACAGCCAGATTAAAAAAAAAAAAAAAAGCTTCCTGCCATTTTCCAGTTTCATTAAAATCTTTGTCTTTGGAATGAGACATTAGAAATGAAATGCTTAATACATTCAGTGAAATATAATACAGCTGTTTGCCTTGGTGACCTTTTCAATATTCTGTATTTTATATTTTGATTAGCCATGTACTGGTAGAAAATCCCTTCCATAGCTTTTGATAGCAGACCTAACTTCTAGCTATGCATGCTTTTGTGTAAAGTAAAATAATGCAAGAATGTCAACAGCTAGCTGTTTCAGAGCAATAGTATCTGATACCCCAAGCCGCATTTCCATAAACTTTGCAGAAGGCTCATATGCAGGTTTTATAGCACACAGGGAGCGTAGACAGGGAGTCTTAGCTCCTGCAGCTGTTATGAGAAACTATTGCATCAAAAGCAGTATTAAAGAATAATCAAAAATATATTTATTGAAAATAACAAATAAAGCTACAATGCACCTGTGGTTTTTTTTTCATATTCTTACAAGGAATTTTGAACTTGGCAATATTTGTAGCCACTTCAGCCTTCTCTACATGCACAGGCAGAAAAACAGGTGGATTAGATAAAGTATGAGCACAGATCTAAAAGCTGGAACTGTACCCTGAAAAAATCAACAGATTCTGGCTAAAAATATTTCCCGAATCATTCAGGCTTTGGTGTAGACCATTAAGATTATTGATAACAGACAGTGGCTCTAAGCTCAAAAAATGGTATGATGGAATTAAAGAATCGTGTTTGTATCTATTGCAGATGAGTATAAGAAACAGAGATGCAACCTGTACCATAACTATTCTGTTTCTTCTATCCATGTTCAGTAGAAAAGTTTATTACAGAAAAATTATCTAGAAAAAACAAAGCATGTCTATTTTCAAGAAATTTATATCAAATGCAAAACTAAACAACTACAGTAACAGAAATACTTAAAATAACATAACAGTTGTTTCACAAATTGACAGAAGACATTGAATTCACAGTTAAAACTGATGCTCTGTTACTGATGGCGATCCAAAAAGCTTTTGCTAGTTCAAAAAACTTACTATTCTAAATCTGTTGCAGAGTTGAGACTAACAAACACAGTCACACTTGTCAAATATTTCATTTTAAAGTTCCTCCTTATTTACAGTCCAAGAGTCTGAGCACACAGTTGCACCTGAAAGGCTGAACGCTTCCTTGACATGGCAAGAGGCATTCAGAGCTCCCGTTGGGTTTCACTTGAATTCAAGAAATGAGAATTATCAGGTAAGTTCTGTCTTTCCAGAAGGACAGCCATGTCACTATGCGATGATGCTTCCTTAGGAAGGACACCACTGGCTTTTAGGATACAGTGTAAGAAATCAAAGACCAAGTCAAGTCTTTTTTTGTTTCTCACCACAGGCTCTTTGGGTGGTGCAAGCTCAAGCTTCGACTCCCATACCCTTGTCTGTCCTCTCAAATCAGCTTCCCTCATGCCATTCAACCTTGTGTTTCAGCTAAGCTCCAAGTAGAACTGGAGGGATTTCTAGGCTATCAATATCACTGCATGCAAAATAAATCAAGAACAGGATGGAAAAACTTACTTCATTCTTCCAGACAGATATAGCATAATATCAAAGCAACTGTCAGATCAGACCCATGGCAGTTCTTCAATCAATTTTTTTCTGTCTGAGTCCAGTTAGTGTAGGTGACTTGGAAGGAAGGTGCAAGAAACTCTTTCATGGACAACTGTTAAGTAAGCTGCTAACTGAGAAACCCCAGTTAGTTAGAAGACAGATTAGATTTTGAAGTGGAGGATTTAAAAATCTATCACTCCTACTGACATCTCATTCTTTAAATTCTGTTTTCAACAATACTTTATGGTGACATGCTCAATAGGCTACTCAGTCCTGCATTAAATTTATGAACTTATATTCATAAATTTACATTTCCCCAACATGAGCCTAATACAGAAATTGTCCGGAAAAAGTCTATGGCTGTAGTACACAAGAGGGCAGGCAGGGCTTTAAACTGTATGAATCTATGAAAACAAGAACCTCATGTTTTCATCAAAGTTGTCATACTCACCTCCACATATGATGTATGCAGCCTAAATAATTAGGAGAAGAGTTCGGGGGGGGTGTTTTTTTTAAAATACATTTCAGTTTCTAGACTTGTGTGCATTTAAATTCATAACCTTATTAGTTGCATCAGCAAAGGTTTTTCACATTTAATTATATGGCACATGCCATCAAACACAGAGACCCTTATGTAGTGTCACATACTCAAACATATGGATGTAAACAAAACTACAACACCACTGAAAGAAATTCTAATATTGAATAAAAGACTTTCTTATCTAACATGAGACTACATTATGAAGCCACAATTTTATTATTTAGTTTTATTGTTTTAAATTAAATAGAACAAAGTGGCTATTTCATCTTGCTGATTTAATAAGTTAATAAAGTCTGCTGGCAAACATATACTTGATGTATTGTAGAATACAATAGCTCCTTCTCATGTTGAGGAAAGTATTAAAAAAAAAAGTCTGCCTAGGAGATGTTGCATCCTGCACTGTACTTGATGAAGCCAGTATTTACCAGCAGTAAAGATTTAATTCATTCTCAGACACAGCCTCTTCTCTCACTTTACTTGTGCTTTGACTATATTATGGTAAGTTCTCGCCATCCTTACAAATATCTTCCTCCTTTATAACACTTTCAGGTGTGGCAGTGATTTTTTTTAAACATTCCATTCAATCAACAGTGTTTTTCTCCAGCAGGCAAAATACTGTACCGGGAGATGCAATATACCTTTCTCATCCCTTAAGGAATGCTAAGTTCACTACTATCAGATGGCAAAGGGATCAAAGCACCCAGTTCATTTCTGTGCTGGCTTTATGCTCAAACTGTGCCTTGGTCTGCTTTCATGCTATTAGCTAATGAACTTCAGAGGGATGTTGTCATGCAGGTCAGCATTAGCAGGGGTGTCCATGAGTCAGAGACACTGTGTTAAGTATAAGCTTCTTTCTGAAGAAAGATGATTTATCTGAGAGACAGCACTGCAAAGGTCTGCATGTTGTTGTATTTTTTTTTCCTTTACAATAATACAAAGATAATTAAAATAGTTAAACTTATCAGATGTATCTGTGAAACTTATTTTACAATATATTGATGAAGTATTTATTTGCATGTTATGGTTTTGATTTGGGGGGTTTTGTTTGGGGTTTTGGGAGGTTGGAGTTTTTAACTTACTTTGTTTTTCCCATCAAAACATGCAGTAAGTTTTGAACTTCTATCAGACCATTAACATAACCTAAAAAGCAGGACAAACTTTTGGGAGGCAGTCAGTTAAACAGCACTGGATGATCAAATTCTTGTCAGTACAGATGATAAAGCTTCAATATACCTAAACTATGTCCCAATATCTTCACAGTTAACTAAACAGTTACACACATGTGCTCCACTGCAATGGGGAGCTGAACTTTTCTGGGTTTTATAGTTGAAATTAGTAAAAACATGTAGAATTACATTCATTGTTTAGAACTAACATAAAATTAGAAGTGGTCAGTCATACAGATTGCTCAAAAATGAGGGGATTATCTCTCCACAGACTACAGCAGTGTATGTCAGTTGGTGACTGTGAAATATGAAACCCTGAAAATAAATCTTGACCTGCCTCTATACCAGCTGGCATTTGTGGAAGCACTGAGCACCTCTCGAAAAGCAAAGTGCGCCTTGGCTGCGACTTGTCCAGAAGCATATCTTAAGGTCCTCATTCTGCACAGTACTCAGTAGGCGATGAAAATTAGTAAGGGTTAGACAACAGCAGGCCAGAAACGCAAAGCCGGACAGAAGAAAGAAAAATAGAAACGGACAGCCTCATAAAGCCACATGAGGAAATTAAAACCTGACTGGACAGAAGCGAAAGTCAATTAGAGAGAAGATAATCAGAAAGAGAATTTGAAACAAAGGCTTTCATTTTCTCTGATGTTGATTTTAAAATTTTGAAGGGATGAGCACAGGTTTAATGAATGTTATTTAAAAATAATTAGTATATCACAACTGGGCATGTCAGAGAAAGATGAACATTAAAGGCTTAGAAGTATTTTCTTCACTCCCTGCAGAGAAGTGCTTGATATGAAGGAAGCAAGAGCTGGAGGAAACTATAACTATGTTTGTGAGATACTTAATATAACAAGACTATAGACTCCTAAGTTTAGGTGAAATAACACAATACGAACGTTTGCCGTTACTGTACAATGACAGTAACAGAATGATATCTGCTCAGTAATCTTCCCAGGAAGAAATTCAATTCAGTTAAGGCAATTTTATGCGCATATGATAATTAATTTCTGTAATTTTAATGACTTCAAAGAGAGGCCAAAATTAAGACACTTGCTATGTACTACTCAGCCCATCAATTAACCAAAAAAATTGTTTGGTTCTCAAAGCAATAGGACTGGCCTATGGTTAATCACTACCTCTTGAATGAGAACAAAACCCCAAAGCATCCTGAAATGAAAGGAAGGAGAGGGTGCTGAATATTGGACATATTGTCCAATAAATTCCCTTTGAAAGTCATGTATCTGCTGTGCAGTTGCCACCAGACACCAAAGCAATAAACACACTGGTAAGACTGGGATTAGTCACGGAGCTTTATGGGAAATTTGCCAGAAATCACAAGAGATCTCAGGAGTTCAGCTCGTATGAAAAAGATAAACGAACTAGGAGGGAAGTGGAACAATTTCAGAGAGCCAAGAATGACTACTTAAATACTAAAACCCAGGAAATCATCTCTTATAAATTAAAAAACCCACATAAATCCAATAACCTGACTGAGGAGGAGGGGTCAGTAGATCCTCAGAGCTATAGATAAATAAGTTAAAAGCTGTGAAGACCACAGCTAATTAAAATATGCTGGAAAACACAGACTCTTATTTCATATAAGTTGAAATCATGACTTCTGGAATGAGGCTAAAAAGACATAGAAATAAAATCTGTGCACAGGTTCCCGTAGGCAAGGGATCAGGCCCATAGTTTGGGAAGGCAGAGTTATGGGGGGAAAGGGGGCGGAGAGTGCGGGGTGGTGGCAATATTTTTAATTTTGGTTTTTTTTTTTTAACTCCTACCTTTTTTCCATTTCCATCATGGCTGCACGATTTGGTTCCACACAGGTAATTATGGAAATGGGCTGAGGAGATGACATCTGAGATTTCAGTATTAACTGAATATATGCACAAAACCTTCCACTTCTCAGAGCAGACAGCATAGGAGGCTCCCCGTGGAGTACCTGTGAGGCATGAATAGACCAGAACCTGAATAAGAAATGTGTTAATAGCAGCTATTGTAGCCCCTTTCCATGCCAGAGGAAAAATTCACCCCTGTGCAAAGGGCCAGCACAGGACCCACAGCACCTTTAATTTCCACCTGAGCCCTGAAGGCAGTGCTTGTAGGGCACCTCCGGAAACAGGAGCCCAAGGGCTTGCCTCATGTCCCTCCTCAACCAGCACACACAACCCACATTTACTAAAGCCAGGCTAATTTCTTCCCCTTCTTCTCTCCTTCAAACCAGATTGTACTTTTTTTCTGGAAGACTACAGAATAATCTAGCAGTACAGATTGACTTTTCCAAGGTAGAGCCACCAGATGTAATCAAGAGCAACGGTCTCTGTACTTAGGTACTCACAAAGTTATCCACACCCCACATTGCACAGCCTTCTCCCAGAGAGAGAGAAAGCCGTGGTGTGAAGCCTCCAGCAGATTACAGGTACCTGTTTACATCACTTAATATTTATTTGTGACCATATTGGGTGCATTACATTCCGTGTCTCACATTCACCAGAGTTCAACTACTTTCACAGCAAGTCCCTAATTCAAAGTATTATCATGGCATAAAGCAGCTACTCTTCCATAGCAATTCCAGTTCAGAGCCAGCAGTGCTTTACAGAAGAAATCCTCAAAGTGTCTGTCTTGAAGTGAAACAGAAACCCAAATGTTTTTAGTGGTGTCAGGATTAGCCAGTGGACCCACAACTGTCAAGAACTGTGTCGTGTGGTTCTACACTCCTTTCAGTATTTTCCTGAATTAAGGTCTTAGTGAGTGTGAGAGCACTCAAGTATCTCATTAGATATCATTAGTAAATCATACTGAAATATGGTATCAATTTTTTGTTCTTCTTGAAACACTGTAATAATTTTATAATTAGAAATACTGGTTTCAGAAAGAAATTAAAACAAAGTATCACACTACTCATGAAAATAAAGTAAAATAACACCAGAATGAAGAGATAAGAAATAAACCACAATAGATTCAGAAATAAGAAAACCCTCATAGAGTGCAATAACTTACAGTAAATTGAGATGTTAATGTAATAACAGAGGAGACTGGTTCAGATCATTACCAGTGGTGTCACATTTTATATTTGAAAAGGTTAACTGTTGATGAGCCAGTTCCAGACTAAGAGGGTAATATGGAGTAAGGTACAGCTCTAGGGAACGAGTAGCAAATGCTGCATTCTGTGACAATGCCTCAATGCCAAAGCATGCTGTGAACCCCGAGTACAGCAGGCTCCAATAATTGTAAAGCAGATCAATTAACAAACATGCAAGGCTGTGGCTGGCACTGTATATGTGAGTATTCAACTAAACTAAATAAAATACATCATAATCAGTAATGAGTTAGGATGACCAGATCAGCTGCACCAGAAGTCTGACCATCTAATTCATTGAATCAGCTCTATTAAAGAATCTTCCAACGCTTCTTTAAGCACACCTTTAACAGTCCTTCCCTGGACTATAAAATTGGTGCTTGTGGCCTTCTGAATTTACAGGTTTTCACATGTAAGAATACCTTTGTTGCTTCTCTGTCTCTAAAATCACAAATATTTTGCAAAGAACTTGAATTTAATCAGCAAACTTTCTCATTTTAAAGGCTCTTTCTAATTATTTTTGGGCCACATGGGTTATTTTTCATTCATCAAGTCCTGTCTCTACTTCTGGATGGGGGGGGGGGGTGGGGGAGTATCTTGATGCAATCAAATGTAAATTGTGTCACTCATTGTATCAAATCTGGGAATCCAAAACACAAATTGTTCAAAAAGGAGAGCAAATATTTCACTGCATCGTTCACTGAAAACACAGAAAACAACACAGTCCTCTTCTTTTAGATATTTCCAGAACTTGGCTGAAAGACCTTATTACCATTTTATAGGAAAGCAAATTTTACTGATAAAGTACTCAACAGGCGTTTAACTAAAATCAGATCTCACACAACAACAAGGGAAAAAAAGAGCCCAAACTGAGAAACTGAACAGAAAGAAAATTGCAGTGATTAATGGAAGCACATTGTAGTAAAGAAATAGATTTTAATCACAGCTATTAGGTTATGTGAGTTTATTCTAGTCAAAGAGTGAGAAAAAGCCACTGAGAAATTTAAGTCCTGTTATATGTCTTGAAGGTTTTGAATTTTTTCAAGAGACTAATTGCTAGATGGCAGAATTTTTTTTGTGTGTTAATCTCAAACTGACACGTATCAAAATAAAGTCACTTGGGTAAGTGGCAGGAGAACATTAATCTCAAGTGTAATGAAAGAGGAAAGACAACTCTCAAATGAAACACCAAAGAAATGCCAAATTAGAGAAACTAAAATACTTCAGGAAGAATACACACAAACATCTACCCTTTGCTTTCACATTTGTCCAGTATTTCTAACAACAGATATACACCAAAGCAAAGCTAGATAAATTTCTAAGTATCTAATTCTAATGAATTCTGAAGAAGCAGGTCAAAGGCACTGCCTCTTCGCATTGCCGTGTAGGTACAAAACTACTCCTCCAACCTGCGGAGCGGGTCCAACACACCAGGGATGTACCGGAGTCATTGCACCTGCAGTGTGGAGACACGCTCTGCAGAGGGACAGGTCCAGGATTTGCAAATGATTGCGGAAACTGCATTTGAACAAAGCAGCAGGGCAGTACATTGCTGCTCCGTGCACCGCGATCCATTGGGTTTACTCAAGATACTGAAGATCATTCAGCCTTAACAAAGACACCAGTCTGCTCAGTATCTTCTCAAAATTAGACCATATATATTGCTGGAATGGGGCTGTGTAATTTAAGTGGATTAGTTCACACAACAACTCAAGTTGGAAAGAACTGAAGCTCCAGAAATGGTTGAAACTCAGATTTTGAATTAGTGTTCGTGGCATCCAACCACCTATTCGCACTCTCACTAGCAAAAGGCGAGAGTTCTCCAGAACAGGTCAACTGCCTCTGCAATTGCAGGAGCACCATGGCTTTAGTCGCAGCCATGGTGTGCTTCCCACTGCTATACTTCCTCAGAAGGGATTAAGAATGAGTCATGATACAGCCTGTGTGGATTATCCACAAATACATTTTTAGCAAGGTAGCTGAATTCAAACTTATTTCACTAAGTGAGACTGAGCTGCTTGCTCAAAACGTTTGTCTGTTCACACCCACCAAGTGAACCCACCAGTTAGGGTGTTACAAACTACTAAAATCTTGATTCTAACACCTAAAATAGTCTGCTCAATTCTAGCAGAATTCAGAATAGGTTGACCCTGAAGTTTCTCCATTGTTCACAATGGAGAACAAACTGCAAATGCTGAAAACCAGCTGTTGATACAGAGCACTGCAACCAAATATTTCTGCAAAATTTGGTGGTTTTTTTTTCCCCTAGTTTTTTTTGTGTTTTGTTTTGGGTTTTTTTAACATCTACAGTTCACTTATCAGTAACGGTTAACTTACATTGTTTAACATTTAATTCCCAAATGCACTCCTTTTTTTCCCAGGTAAAGTTTGGTTTTCATAAAGATTGTTGCTACATGCATGAATTTGAGATAGGCTTTGCACCAAGCAGCTGCTCTTCTATCAGGTGAATTGTAATAATGAATATCTGCCTTCCAAGGTAAAGCTGGTCAGGGTATTACACTTCCCAAGTATGTAACAGAAGGGAAAATCTATCTGCAAGACCAAATGGCCTTCAATATAAGTACAGTATCTCCAAAAGATGAAAGCGAGCAGATCTGAGCTTATTAGATACTTGTCAATAAGGGGAAAATGCACCTGATACAGTTGACAGCAGGGAAAAAAGATGACTTTAATATTGTTCACCTCCCAGAAGCAATCCAGTTAGGCAGGGGACAGATATATTGGTATGAGCAGCAACGCTACACACTAAGTTGGCCTTCAACTAACTTTCAGTTTTCCTATAGAGTGCAGATTTTTTCATACTTTAGACAAATAATTACCACATGATAGATGCAAGCTACCTCTGTAACACATGTAAACATGCTTTTTGTGCATACGGTTCTGTTAATCAATCCCCATAAGTGCCTATACAAAGAAGCCGGACCTAATTTTGCATAGGCACTTGTCAGACTAAGCAATTCAAAAACTTGTACATGAAAGGGGTTTTTATAAGTCCATTATTATTGTGGAGTCCTTTGGTAGCTGCTTTTCACAACCATTTTATCTTAGATATCTTGAGCTCTTGCATGTCATCCATTCTTGTCCCTATAAAGGCTCAAAACACACTTTTTCCAGTAATTTGGTGCAGAACCTCCTCCTCCATAACGGCTCATCTAGTCCTTTACTAGCCTCTCCTTTCCGGTTGCTTTTGCGCTCTTTCCAACACTTTCTGCGCTGTTCCATTTCTTTAATGGTGTGGGGCGGGTCCAGGGTGAATCTCACTCATTCAAAGCACTAATTTGTTGATGAGCAAAATTCACATGGAAATTTTGAAGAGCAAAATAAGAAGACTTGGAAGCAGCAGGATTGCTGGTTTTAATTTCAATAATTTAAAATAATAGATGTTTATAAACTATTAGTGACAACCTGGTAGACTATAAAACAGGCATATTACTAATAAAAAATTAATATTTGAGTCCATTTCACTTTTCACTTTCACAAGTATATATCAGTAAAAGTGGGGATACACAGACAAGTGTTGCTGAGTTACTCAGCACGCTGCTCTGGTATTTACTGCTATAGAGGTAAAGACAATTCAACAACCCAGAAAACAATAGGATAATAATCAAATAATCTAGAAAAAGGATATTTGTATTTCATTCCACCCATTTAATTTTTATTTTTAAAGCCATTTCAAGCTTAAACAACTTGAATGATTCAGCTTTCATCTGTCAGCAATGACACTACTTTTTTGTTGTTGTTTTTCCCATTGCTAGGAAGATTTTACTAGAAAGGAATGTGAGCCTTTCTGAATGAGTTACATAGAGATGGAATTTAGAGCTGATGCTTAAAAAAAGGAAAAATGATGAAAAATATTCCATTAAACTTCATCACATTTTTTGCCTTTCATTTAAGTGAATTGCGTTTCTTTTTCTCTGTCAGAAATCTACATTTGGAATTGTATAGTGAACACTCTCTTAATTATGATCTTGCTCAAACTCAATTGAATTTCTGTCTCTATTTCTTTCTTTTTCTCCTGCTGCTGTTAATTAAGATAAATACGTCAGAAGTGTTATTGCTGAAGGGAAAACTGCAGCAAGTGTCATCGGTTCCTGTGATATTTCCCATTTTGCCATGAGCTGCCACCAATGATTTAGGACCAAGTGCCAAGGATTATATTAATCTTGATGAAATTAGCAAATGCTCTATGATGTTGACATCCCTTGGTGCCAAATGACATTCCCCTGGCTGGACCATTACCACTGAGAAAAAAATACCCTCTCTTCCTCAGAGGATAGCAAATGAGGGCATTAGGTGAAGACTTTTTTTTTTCCCCAGAAAGGATGAAGGACAAATCAAAGCATTACTTGCTATAAACGTTCAGCCTTTATTTCAGCATCAGTGGTGAAAGTCTGTGACAGACTCTTAAGGGATACGAAAAAGCCCATCTGAGGCCAAGGGACGAAGGCAGAAAAGAATCCTATTCTATTTCTGCTTGATAAAGGACCACTGTTACATAAGTAAATACTATGCAAGAAAGATTATCTTTATAGTCAACATACAATAGAAAGAAATATAGATTTTTTTTTCTTTAAAAACACATTGCATAACTCTACCTGTAAACAGACATATGCACACATCCACCTATTGTACATTTTCCCGGATACAGGATTTTCCTAACACTTTCCTAGACTGGCTGTGTACAGCAGCCACAGACAAAAATCACCTCAAAAAAAGCCCCCAGCAAGCCTGGTTGCTAGAGACTGTGTCAGGCTGACCAGTGCTGTCTCCTTGCTTCCTTTCATTGTTCACTGTCCATTTGTTCACGGCCTGACTCAAGGTATCTGTAGTCTTTTGTTCAGTCTGAGGGGGCGCGAGCTTCTTTTAATTCTCCATGTCTAACCTTGCCCAGCCCAGGAGATGTAGCAAATACACTAGAGCTTTGTTGTGTTTAGGTAAAAAGCCTCACTAGTTAGCCATTAAAATTTGTTTTATTTGCACCAATGGGCAGCCAAGAGGTCAACCTGTGCGATTTGTTCATCTGTGTGATCCGCTACAGTCATTTATATGCTCATCTACATGCCTCTAGTGGCTATTTCTACTCCTAACATGGACTTATTTGTGACCTTACGCATGACCAGATCCACTATGCACAGGACCGAAGACACTGATGCTTGCACAAGGTACTAAATAGCATATTGTACACTTCCAAAATTGACCCTAAGCCTTTTAATGTAGTTCATATATGACCTGACAGCTGAATTAAGCTCCAGTTACCGCAGCTCCCACCAGATCTTTATTCCCACTGAATAAATATGCTCATATTCTAGGAGGGCTAGTGCTCAAGCTCTGTCCTTAGAAGAACCTCATATCTTCTCCAGAGCTTCAGCTGGTTGCCTGTGAGCACAGCCATTTGCAGGATCAGGATTTGCGATTGCTGTGCTGATGCATCTTAATACTGATGTGACCCTCAGTAAATTCTACAGTTTATGGATTTGCTGCCACGGCAATGTAAAAGTAGACAGTTCTCAGCAAGGTTGAATTAAGATGTGTCAGCACAGATTTAGACAAGGATAGCTGATAACTTCCTGGCAGGAAAGGAGGAGGAAGCTATTTTTATATGAAAGCCTGGAAGTTATAAGGAAAATGCAGAATCAAGGGAGAGGTGCAGACACCTTTTCAAGAGGAACGCAGCACCAAGTCTCATTTTTACATTTCTGATTTTCATCAGTTCGACATCAGGAGGGATTCTGTTAGTTATTACCCTGCCAGTACAGCCCTCCATAAAAGGCAAAAAGGCTGTTCCTACAGTTACAGGTACCTCTTTCTTAATTGTCATCTGTTTAAATTGTTTTCTGCTTCATATCTTTAGGAAACAATCTTGAATTATTCTGCATTTTAATACCAAATAGTTTTTTTTTTTCTTTAAATGTCTACATGTAGCTGTAGCAATACATAATCTATTATAAAAATTGAAAACACTGTAGTACTTGTAATAATGCTGTATTTATTAGGAGCCTGAATAAGAGGATTTTTAAAATTTTTGTTGGGGCTTTAAACATATAAATGTACATAAAGTAATGCTCTGTAAAGGCTACAAATGTGACCACAAAACCTAAGTTAAAGTAGATTCATCATGTTTAGTAAAAAGTATCAGACATGTTGCCATACTCTCACTTAAATTATCAAATAAGACTACATACAGTATATGAAATTGTTTGACAAGTAAAAAGACCCATGACCTACCCTATAAAGTTTACGCACTTTATTAACTAGCTGTTGCTTAGTTTGATTTCCACTTAAAAAATAGTTCATGTGAAATAAAATCTCTCTCACCCTATTTAAGGCTTTCTGCTATGACTGATTAAGGATACTACATTTAGTCCCTGAGTACATTAAAGCCAGTGATGATAATTCTTTCTAGCAATACTGCTTTAACTCAAAAGAATTGATTTTTAAAGCTTTGCATTAGCATAGGAGAGAAATCTGTTCAAAAAAACCCAAGCATTCAGGGACATTCACATACAGATGCAAATGGGCACATCAGTATTTAAACCTGAAGTAATCTTACAGATGACTTAATACATATGCAGAAGTGTTTGAAAATATAATTATCCTATTGTCACACTTCTTATTTTAAGTGGAAAAACGTGTGCATACAGCTGGTATGGTCAAATATGGATGAATGGATCATGTAAGATTTAGATTTTTGGGAGCTAGGTGCTGTTGGAATAAAATTTCTGCCTAGGAAAAGAAAAAATATTCTCCATAGAAAATAAATCATTGTCAAAAAGACCTCATCAGTGGGGGAGGGATGTAGGAGCTGGCTGCCCATACAGAATGTCTCCACCAAATCCCACAGAATGCTGCTCCATAGGATCTCCATCCACTGAGTAAGACCATGCTCCACTACAATAGGATTCAGCAGATAAATTATCTCCAGTATTATGGCAACGTATTTCAAGGATGTAACCCATGACCAGGACTTTTAATGTTGACTACTGAGATACTCTTACTCTTCTGTAGAGCCACATACACTCTCTAGAAACAGTCTCCTAAGATTTCTCGGCAGAGAACTTTAGGAATTGCAGCTTTAACCTTTAGCCACTTCAGAAAAAAAAACTCCTATACATTTGTCTTCTGTTCAGACTACTGATGTTACTTATATACTTCAGTCCCAGACTATTCCTGCTCCAGTGGACAGAATATAAGAGGCAGTTATAGGACAAGTCACTTTTTGCTAAGGTTAATGCCAGCACATCACCAGGCTTTTGGGGAAAATGCTCACATCAGTTTGGCAGATGTTTGCAGCCCTGGTCACCATCCCATATTATCTGAGCTGTGAAAGCAGTTAGATACTGTCAGATACAAGCTGTGTGTACAGAGGAGTAACAATAATTGTCAGTTGTTCTTCTAGACAATTATCAAAAATGTATTTAAGTATAAGGATTTACTTCCTTGTTCTTGCATAGGAATTAGAGGTGGCTAGAAGTTTCTTATCAGGAAACTGTTTCAATTACCCAGCAAAAGCTTTGCAATAAATAGCAAAGAAAATAGCAAATATTCCTTTATTGAAAGGAAAATGGATTCTGAAGCAGGATGAGGAAATAGAAAAGGAAAAATTTGCCACTATGTGAAGTTTTCCTAATGTCTGCAGGTGAGATTGTACGTCAACAGTTACTAGAGAGGATTTTAAATACATTTAAAATATGCTCAACTCTCTCTATCAACATAGCAAGAGCTAAATGCTTTTAAAAATTATGCTATTTCTTAACTACAATTTTTGTTGTCAGTCCAGTTCTGAACAAGACATTCCATCAATCATTCTATCAGAAGGAAACTCTAAGTGAATTTGAAGACACTACTGAGATAAAAGGATCTCATGTTTCATTCATAACATTAATATTTATACTAAAGCTCTCCTTGTACCCATGGAAAGTAATTAAAGCAACCAAAAGCTATTAGAAAATTCAGTTTATAAGAGAAAGTTTGTCAACTTCTATTATCTGTTTTATTTGTGCAAGACTGCAGCTGTCATAGACCAATTCAGCTCATGCTACCACATTTGAGGTGCAAAAGTTTAAAAGATACCAGTAGTCTCAGAGTTACATGTCCACATGCAAGCACACAGGCAGAAATAGGACAGCTCCTGCAGAGGCAAGTACGAGCATCATCTTTAGTCACTGATTAGACTGCACTAACCTGGGTAGTAGCTAATTTTTTAGCTTTCTCAACATCAGTCACTTCTAATTCTCGTAATTCATGTCAGCAGCAGCTTGGTGAGCCGGCTCATTCTCCTATTAGTCTGCAGCATGTGCCACTGCCTCGCGAGCAGCACACAATTCACCGAGCGAGATCAATATTATTGATTGCTTACTTAGGGGGTGCATCAACAGTCACTCCCAATGAGGCCAAATCTACCTCACTGCAGCAGCACCAAGTCCAGCTCATTCGCACCACAGCAAGTACAATTTTGATGCCTTGAGGCACCGAGTTAGTAAATTTAAATTCTTCCGGCCAGCAGCAAAACCAAAACATGCTGCAGCACAAGGCACTCCCATTAAAAACAACAAATAAGATAATTCTAATGATGCTGAAACACCGAAGACTTGATCATTACTATCAAGGGCAACTTGCTTTTGTTATAGATTAAAAACAGAGAAATTACCTTGCACGTCTAGCTAGTCTGGATCCATTAAGAGCAGTGGTATGCAAAATCTTTCACTCAGATTTTGGATCATCCAGTTATCAACAAGAACCAGAAACGTTTAAAAAGTTCTCACCCAAAGTTCAAACCTAAACTTGGCAAAGCTGAGTGTGCTTGGACATGGAAATCTGGACTGATCTACTATAAGAAGGAACATAGACTTGGGGAAAAAAGAATCACGTTGAGACTAGAAGCACAATTCAACTATAGCTTTCAATGTCAGAGCTATGCTTTAATGTTTTTTTAGATTCCAATTATCACAATTAGGAGAGGGAGAAATTTACTAAGATTCCTCATTTCATTTTCATTCATAAAAAAGGCAAATGTCTTGCTGATTAACTTTGGTCTATGTTTGATGCTGTGATGATGAGGCACAGTGAAAGAGGGTAAGTAAATAGAATAAATGGAAGGAAAATTGGTTTCAAGCCCTTACAAAGAATTACCAAGTGACATTTATGATTATCACAACGTATTTGTGGTTTCAATGCCAGGTTTTCTTTTGCTGTTTGAGTGCTATCTTTTCCCTTTACAAGCATCATCTTTCAGAGTTGCCCAACTGAAGTTCACAACAAAGCGCTACAACTGAATAAAGCCTGGCAGGTTTGTTTTAATATTGGCTTTGCTCTGCAAAGACTGGATGAGCCCAAAACTCCATACCAGTCCTACTAGGCACAACCTCCACAGACCTGAAATGATCTGAGAAGTTCAAGAAATGTCACATGATGTGACAGAACTGAGTTTCACAAGGCAGTGTTTAAAAGTTGCTTCAAACAACAGCAAAATAGAAGGAAAGAAAGAAGGAAAAGAAAGAGACAATGACAACAAAGGAGATACTGGTGAAACATCTGCCTACCACTTGGGGGACTTATCCTCATCAGTTTGGGATACCCAATGATTTTGTTATTAATTGCAGTCTAGAAAAACCTTCTACTCCAGGAAGACATTGGTAAAATCATCAGCTGAAGTAGCATGAACTAATAATGGTGATGACCCAACCAAAGGGTTGCACTCTGAACTTTCTTTTGGGCCTTCATGGATTGAAAGCAAGAAAATGGACATAATTCACGGGCTTATTGGCTTAATTTTAATGGTAGTAATCAAACGTCAGACAGGAGAGAAGAATAAGCCCATAACTTACCATTAGGCATTTTAAAACTAGTAGTAGATGGATACTTCTAACTTTGGGGACAGGTGCAAATCTTACCAGGCTGCACAGTCTCAAACAGCCTGCAGCAACCCCCAGGATTTGTTCTTTAGAAAGATTAACAAAGCCCCTAGGTGCCTTTCCCTCCCTCCTTGCCTCTCCATCCAAGGCACTGGGGGCAGAATACAGAACTTGAGTACAAAGCATAGACAACAGATGTACAAAAGGACTTGGAAGAGGAAAGAGACTGCCCTTCATGTGGGATTTGGGTCTGACTGGACATTAAAGAGAATTGTGCAGCCACCCTGCTGGGCTGACAAAGCACTTCGTTTATACTAAAGAATAAGTAGAGACACTGCCATGTTATTTGCCGTAGTAGTGATTCTGTAGGGTTGAGTATATTATCCAGTGTGCACCCTTCAGGGAAAAAAAGAAAAAAAGTCTTTCTGCAGCATTTGGGAACTGTTGTAAACAGCGTTGCGGGAGCAAAATGCAAGTTAAAGTACTTTATAATTGTTCTAGGATGTTATGACCACTTGTGAAAGACAAGATTTTGAGGTTTGTATGCCTAGGGAAAATGGACACCTCAAAAACCTGATCGGTAGCAGCACAGACAAAAACAAGGGGAAACCCATTAATCTTGCAAACAGAAGAAATAACAGAGCTTAGAGACAAAATTTAATGGGCAACTCTGATACAAACAACATACTGAGTACCTAAACTACAAAGGGCAGTAGCTACATGGCTGGGCATGATAATGCTTCTGGGCTGTCCTGCAATAATGAAATAACCTTATGCAACGGCTGTATCTCTGTTATCTGCAAGACAGCAACTCCTGCAGATCTTGAGAACTCTAATTACTTAAATTTACTGCTTATCAATTGTATCAATGAAGCACTATAGAGCAGCCTGGATCGACTTGTAAAGTCATCTCTATGCAAGTCATTCTCAAAGAACAATGAAAGCTGCTTCTGCTTTGGCTCTGAGAACAGCTTTATCTCTCTTTAGTTCTTAATGATTTATCCTTTTGTAATATTTTACACAATTCAACGAAGCCTATGGTGCTTTTATTTATCCCCTGTGATGCAGTGCACAATCGTGATTATGACCTCTATCATGACTGCATAAATATATCACTTCACTCAGGTTTCTGCTGTGAATAATTTTACTTCCATGATTAACATTTTTCTCCCCAGAAAATGGCAAACATTTGCTTTAAGTTCTTTGCTTCTTTGTATTTTTTGCTAATAAACCAATTTGCTGTAACAGGCATGAAAAAAACAAGATTTTTTTTTCTTTCTTTAAATAAAGTTTGAAATTGAATCTCTTTCACTTACTATATTGAAAAAAAAATCAGAAAACACTACTAAGCAATAATCCTGAACATGCAATGAAGTTTGCTTATTTTTCAAAAAAAATACTCAAAAATCAACACTTTTCAATTCTAGTCAAATAGACTGGTTATTTCACCAAAGAGCAAAATGAAGTATTGAACTACTTTGATTAATAAGATTAGACTTAGTCATAAAATAAAATTTGTATTCCACAAGTAATCCAGTTATTTCAAAGTATCAAGTCAGTATGAAAAACCTGAACTGGAATTAAGAAATCATCCGAACAATTTCTTGGTTAATCTCAAAAAGCATAAAATGAAAGCAAGAAATTCTAGAGGTATTGACTTTATTCTGCTGAAAAATCAACACGCTTTCTGAAAACATTTTTTATTTGATGAAATTACTACTTGTGATCAAAAACAGTTGTTAAAATTTTCATCCAGCTCCAACAAAGATGTTTTCAAATATGTTCTCTGCTATTAAGTTCATTACTTAGATTTTATAAGATGACAGACAGTAAAATTTAACACAGATAATTATTTAAATTAGAAAGACTTTAAAACTTAAATTGACATGCCATCTTAGAGTCAGAAGAATATTTTCAGCTCATTCTTTTGAATACCATCCACTTTGCCATTCAGTTTAATGTAACTATCAAGCAATTAACATACCACTCGGATTATTCTGAAATTTTCATTCATTCTACCAGACCTCCGCTGAAATGTTCAATTCATTTACTTTACAGATTACCATTAAAAAGCCATTAAATTTACCGTAGAAAAGACTAGTAGAGACCAAGTCTTATATTGAGAATACCATTAAAGTTCAACTAAATGCCACTAATTACTCTATTTTAGCAACAGTAATTACTATTTGTAACCAAGGTGAAGGATTTCATAAAATTATTGAATTCTACTATTTTAAGAGTAATTTCAACACATCCATCAAGACATCACATACGGCCAGAGGGTTCAGTATCATATTTGGGTGCTAACAGAACTACCTGTTTTGGTGACCTTCCCAGTCCCGTAAATCTTGCCAACATCTAGTTCTTCCCTGACCCTGTGTTCTGTCCTTCGCGTGCATTTCAGTCTGTGCTCTACTTCCAATCTTGAAATTGTCAGTTTATAAGACTTGAATGAATAAAAGAAACACCAAATAATCTCCTACACTATCTCCTTAGATTGGCAACACATGTAAGCGACCTAAGTATGCAATTATTAGTTAATTAACAGGTATTTGTACTTCAGGCACACACAGATCAGGAAAACCCAGTCAATACTGAAGACAGAAATTCTCAGAGAAGATAAGAAGCTGAAACATATGCATCAGCATTATAGATAAACCAAGAGATGGTTTGAAACACACATTGATTTGGTCCTCTCACCCTTACCTATTTAAAATGGGATACAAACACAGCCGCCTTTACCACAAAATGATAGCGTAAGAGAGGCACTTTTGCCATCCAACAGCTTCCAGAAAAGGATACCTAGGGGGAGTTTTAGAGGTAAGCAAGACTCAGAGGATGAATGTTGCTTTCCAAGAAATAATTCCCTGTGAACAGATGTGTTTCCCATATGTATGCACAGAGGACACACTGTTCACTGTGAAAATGTAATTGTGAATACACTGCATAACATTTCTGAGGAAAATATCTTCTTGCCCTCCAAACATTAGACACTTAAATGAATGCAACTTGCTTTTAGAGAAGTTGAGAACCTTCTGAAAAAAAGTGTGGAACATCTTTAAAATGAAAACATTTATTTAGGTGTCTAAATTTATGTTTGTGAGATCTGGCATCACGCTTGATTGTTCCCCCCGCCTCCCCCCCTTAAATCCTTAAACAATAACAAGTAAGAACAAGGAAAAGTACCTGAAAAAGAACAGAACTTCCCATTTCCTGCAGCTCTGCTCCATGAAGCAGCTAGCATGCTTTCTGATCACAGTTAAAACACAATAGCAATGCATTTTTTACTCCAGCTCTGTTAGGACAGAAGAGCATGAGAAAGGTCCCCTTAGGAGTACTGACTGGAAAAGAAAAAAAAGCTTAAGATTTTAAAATCTTGAAGGAGATGTTAAATCAAAATCAGTTTTTAAAAATGTAATTCTTTTTTTTTTTTTTTTTGCTTGCAAACTTCTTCGCAAAAACACAAGCATATTGTTACAATTGCAGCTTATGGTACAGTGTGATTTTACCTTTGAGACACAGATTGTCATTGCTCTAGGAAAAGAACAAAGGGTCTAATTTTCAGAAGAAATGAACACACAGAATTTCTGCTGAAGTCAAGTATAGCTGTGAGCACTCCAGATCTCTTGAAACAAAATATATCATGCTCAGCCATTGTTCATAGTGTTTTGCCTATTTATGCATAAACAAAAAAGAAAAGGGGCTATTCCCACAGGATGGGCTAGTTTTCTTTTTTATATTAAAGAGAATGTTCAGCTTTTAAATTATTTTGTGTCAAGAATAGACACTTTGCCAAATTCCAAAGAAAAGTCAAAATTCCCTCAAGTACAGTTACCTGAAGGCCCCCCCCAAAAAAAAAAAAAAAAAAACAACAAACCCCCAACCTAAAACCAAAACCCAAAAAAACCTCACCTTCATTCTAACTATTCAGTCAAAAATAGGAAATCATAACACTGTTCAAATCCTGTCTCCCCATATAAAGCCTCTACCTTTAACACTTGCTAATTAATAATTGTCACTCTGTAAGGCTCAGAGAAAGCACTGGTTAGAGCTCACGCCTCAGTCCCTACTTGGGAGTGGGCTAGGGCTGTTCAGATCTGCGCTCCACAGCCTCAGCTCAAGTGCCAGCCTTTGCAACGAGCACCTGCAACTCTCGTCTTTCCAGGGATAGAGACACATACTATTCACTATTTTACCAGATCAGACAGCAAAGCATCAGTACAATTATTGCAGTTCACATCTGTTTTTTAAGTGTTATTAAAGCCGGGATGCCTTTTACCATGACCCACATATCCTCAGAAACAGTGTCTAACCAGGGCACAGGTTTTTTTCAAATGTTCTTGCAGCATCAGGTATCATTTCAGTAATGACATTAGTAATTCCAGGTGTGTCACATTAATTGGAAGAGAAAAAATAAGGTGAGAGCACTACATTTCTATGCTTGTTAATCTTCGGTAAGTAATGCATGTTCCTGCAAGGTTGAATAAAACAGAAGATTTGGTTTTTAGATAAAAGTAGCCAGACGGAATCACTAACACCGGACAATATTGAATTGGATCAGTGACTATTTCTTGAAAGTTCACCCAACATACTACGAATATTTATCTGGCCACTAAAAAAAATAATAAAAAATCACCTACAATATTTTATAAGATGATTTAAGATTAATTGGTAAACATGATTTGTATTCATGTTCAGCTACTTGGGGGTCTGAAGAACATGTGCCTTATTTTTCTAGAGGAATACAACATGATCTGCTAGGGGAAGGGGAAACATGAATACTCCCCACCCCCTTGAACAGGGCTGTTCAAGGTGGGACAGGAGAGGGGGCACCATGAACTGAACAAGATATAAGGGGAGAAACTGGGCTACTCAGAGGAGCAAGAGGGATTCTCTGCCTGCCTTTGCTTTCCTTGCCCACCTCTCTTGCTTGCCACCTCACAGGAGTGCACACTTTACCCTCAATTTAATGCACAGCGGGATGTTGAGACAATTCTTCAAGTCAATTCTGGCATCATTCCAGGTTGGCAGCAGGGAACAATGAAGTCTTTTTAAAGATTTGTTTATTTGTTCGGCTGGCATAAAACAATAATATAAAGCTAAAAATAAATATGTTGAGAGCACCAAGTATAAAGACTGCAGGTAGTATTCTGCTGCAAACTCTTGACTGGTGGAGGGTGTCTGGGGAACAACGCTGTTGCCCTCTCACAGCTTCGAGTCTGCATTTTAAGACCCTTGTTAAATTACCATCAAAATCTAGGGAAAGGGTCTCCCCCTCATCACCATCCATCTGTCCATCATCCCCATCCAAAACAGTTAAAAGATACACCTGATAGACACAGAAAAAGACAGACAAGACATTCTTATATGTGGGATCACCACATTGCAATAGTTTGTCATTTAAAAGTGTTTACTAAATTGCAGTGGAAGCCTTCCAGGAATAGGTGCCTTTCTTGCAGTGTGAACACTACATCATCATCATGTCTCTGTTCACCATTGCCGTAATTGACAAATAATTATCTCCAAAGCCTTCTTATGTTCTCAAAGCCATTTTGTTCAGAAACAGGAGCCCAGATGTTTTTATTCTGGCCAATGTTTTATTTCAACAATTGTTAATTTTCAAAAGCTTTTACAAAGATTATATGATTTGATACTTGCAGACACCTAAAACTTCCCATTGATAACAGGCTCACTGCATTCTCACTTTGGATAGACACTGGAGTGCCTAAATCTAAGCATGGAAATTTCTGATCACCTGTATTTGGACTGAGATTTCACATAACAAGCTATTCACTTTAATTCATGAAGAACAACCATCAAGCCCAACAAATCACTACAAGCAGAAATTGTAGAGGTTTTATAACGCATTTGTTAGATATTTTCTGAAGGATCTGGGTCAGTAAATACACACACACACAATCAAATAGGTTGGAAAAGACCTTTAAAATTGAGTCCAACCATAAACCTAACATTGCCAGTTCACCACTAAACCATGTCCCTAAGTGCCACATCCAAACGTCTTTTAAATACCTCCAGGGATGGTGACTCAACCACTTCCCTGGGCAGCCTGTTCCAATCCCTGACAACCCTTTCAGTGAAGTAATATTTCCTAATCTCCAATCTAAACCTCCCCTGGTGCAACTTGAGGCCATTACCTCTCATCCTATCGCTAGTGACTGGGGAGAAGAGACCAACACCCACCTCACCACAACCTCCTTTCGGGTAGTTGCAGAGAGCGATAAGGTCTCCCCTCAGCCTCCTCTTCTCCAGGCTAAACCCCCCCAGCTCCCTCAGCCGCTCCCCATCACACTTGTTCTCCAGACCCTTCCCCAGCTTCGTTGCCCTTCTCTGGACATGCTCCAGCACCTCAATGTCCTTCTTGTCCTGAGGGGCCCAAAACTGAACACAGCATTTGAGGTGCGGCCTCACCAGTGCCGAGCACAGGGGCACCATCCCTGCCCTGCTCCTGCTGGCCACACTATTCCTGATACAAGCCAGGATGCTGTTGGCCTCCTTGGCCACCTGGGCACACTGCTGGCTCATGTTCAGCCAGCTGTCGACCAACACCTCCAGGTCCTTCTCCGCTGGGCAGCTTTCCAGATACTCTTTCCCTGTAGTGTTGCATGGGGTTGTTGTGACCCAAGTGCAGGAACCAGCACTGAGCCTTGTTGAACCCCATACAACTGGCCTCAGCCCATCAGTCCCACCTGTCCAGATCCCTCTGCAGAGCCTTCCTTCCCTTGAGCAGACCAACGCCCCACACAACTTGATGTCATCTGCAAACTCACTGAGGGCGCAGTTCATCCCTTTGGTCCAGATCATTGATAAAGATATTAAACAGAACTGTCCCCAACACCGAGTCCTGGGGAACACCGCTTGTGACTGGCCACCAACTGGATTAAACCCCATTCACAACTCGTTGGGCCTGCCCATCCAGCCAGTTTTTCACCCCATGAAGAGTACACCTGTCCAAGCCATGAACAGCCAGTTTTTCCAGGAGAATGCTTTGAGAAACGGTATCAAAGACTTTACTAAAGTCTAGGTAGACAACATCCACAGCCTTCCCCTCATCTACTAAGCAGGTCTCCTTGCCATAGAAGATCAGGTTAGTTAAGCAGGACCTGCCTTTCCTAAACCCATGCTGACTGGGCCTGATCACTTGGTTCTCCTGTACATGCTGCATGATGGCACTCAAGATGACCTGCTCCATAACCTTCCCCAGCACTGAGGTCAAACTGACAGGCCTGTAGTTCCCCGGATCTTCCTTCCAGCCCTTCTTATAGATGGGCATCACATTTGCTAATCTCCAGTCAACTGGGACCTCCCCAGTTAGCCAGGACTGCTGATAAATGATGGAAAGTGGCTTGGTGAGCACTTCTGCCAGCTCCTTCAGTACTCTCGGGTGGATCTCATCCGGCCCCATAGACTTGTGCGTGCCTAAGTGGTGCAGCAGGTCACTAACCATTCCCCCTTGGATTATGGGGGCTCCATTCTGCTCCCCATCCCTGCCTTCCAGCTCAGGGGGCTGGGTACCCAGAGAACAACTGGTCTTACTGTTAAAGACTGAGGCAAAGAAGGCACTAAGTACCTCAGCCTTTTCCTCATCCTTTGTCACTATGCTTCCTCCCACATCTAATAAATGCTGGAGATTTTCCTTAGCCCTCCTTTTACTGCTAATATATTTATATAAGTATTTTTTATTGTCTTTTATGGCAGTAGCCAGATTAAGCTCTAGCTGGGCTTTGGCCCTTCTAATTTTCTCCCTGCATAACCTTGCTACACCTTTGTAGTCCTCCTGAGTTGTCTGCCCCTTCTTCCAAAGGTCATAAACTCTCCTTTTTTTCCCCTGGAATTCCAGCCAAACCTCTCTGCTCAGCCAGGCTGGTCTTCTGCCCCACCAGCTTGTCTTTCAGCACATGGGTAGAGCCTGCTCTTGCACCTTTAAGATTTCCTTCTAGAAGAATGTCCAGTCTTCCTGGACTCCTTTACCCTTCAGGGCTGCCTCCCAGGGGACCCTGTCAACCAGTCTCCTAAACAGGCCAAAGTCTGCCCTCTGGAAGGCCAAGGTGGCAGTTCTGCTGACCCCCCTCCCTACTTCTCCAAGAATCAAAAGCTCTATCGTTTTGTGATTGCTGTGCCCAAGACAGCCTCCAACTGTCACATCACCCACAAGTCCTTCTCTGCTCAGAAACAACAGGTCCATCAGGCGCCTTCCCTAGTTGGCTCCCTCACCAGCTGTGTCAGGAAGGTCTTTTCCACACACTCCAGGATCCTCCTTAGACTGTTTCCCCTCTGCTGTATTGTATTTCCAGCAGACATCTCATAAGCTGAAGTCCCCCATGAGAACAAAGGCTATAAACTTCTGAAGAGTTTATAGCCATCCATTGCAGCACGCCAGTTGTGCGAATCATCCCACCGTGTTTCCGCCATGGCAACTATATCATAGTTTTCCTGCTGTACCATGGCTTCTAGCTCCTCCTGTTTATTGCCCATGCTGCGTGCATTTGTGTAGAGGCACTTCAGCTGGGCTGTTGTCTGAATCACCTTCTTAGAGGAATACCCCTTAACTCCTTTGAGGCATTTCACCAGCGTTCCCCTCTTGGCTCCTGTTACCTCAGTAGCCCCTAGCTCATCTCTGTACAACTTCAGCTGGGCTCCAGTGAACCCAGCACATCTCAGAGACACAGGCTGAGTGCCCTCGCTAGCACCCCTTCCTTCTAACCTTGCTATGTTGTCCCTCAGCTTCTCGGGCAAGCCTGATATTAACCCCCTCCCTCTTCAAGTCTAGTTTAATATTAACAATTAATATGGAGGTGGGTGTGAAATGCAAGTGGGAAATCAAAATATTATTCAAATTAGAGAAGTGCAAGTTGGTACTTGTTTTATTTCATAGTATTCCTGGTAGATTGCTGAAGTTCTTTTTATTTTCACTTGCCAACTTTACCCAATGAAAAGCTCAATATTAAGTCAGTTCTAAACTTTTTTTTTTATTCCTAGAATCCCAAAGTCTTACTGTTAGAAACTTGTGGAACTTTTTTTTTTCTTTTCTCTTTTTGTCATTAGTGTGGGTGAGGACTTTCTGTCCACATAATTGGAAGGTGTCATCCTCTGCCAATTGTTCAGCTTCCATTATCATTACAGTGTCACCTCGTAATCTTTCACATGGCTATCATGTCAAAGAGGATGCCACATACAGAAAGATTAGGCTCCTTTGCAAGGAGTAAGGAAACTGAGCAAAAATGGCACTTGTGCAGAAGTGCTTGTAAAGGAAACCCTTAATTTTATAGCTGGAAGTTAGTTCACATAATATGTAGTAATGGAAACTGTCATCTCAGTGTATTTTCTTCCATTACTCCATTTGCTTTTGTAATGGAAGACTTTTTGAAATATCAACCTCAGATACTTCTCTAGGGTGTCAATTTTTCTCCCTGCATGCTAATAAAATTGGTAAGCTAAGTCTAATAACTGAACTCACCCAGAAATGTGCAGAAGTAACAAGAAAGGTCAGGTCCTAATTGGGCGTGTGTTTGCATAAGGACAGAACATGCAGTATACGCACCCTTACAGAGGCTGACCAGAGCTCAGTGTACACAAACCACAAGCCTCAGGGGTATGGACACCTTCCCCTGTGCTATCCCTGGAAATCCCTTCCTTTGAAGCCATCCCCCTCCAGTTATTAGCTCGTGCTATGTCTGTGTACAAATACCAATTTAAAGAGCAATTTACTGGAACTTTTAAACCCTGATGTCTGTTTTTTCAATCTCATAAATTGAGATCTGCATTCAGTTAAACTCTTGCTTGGGGCATGCCTGATTTTCAATGATTAATAACTATTGCAATGATTTCTATAGTTCAGCATTTGCCAAGAGACAAGGGAGCAAACACTCCTCACAGCACCGTGCATAAGGAACGTGATGTCTTGTAACTGCCAGCATCCCCCTCCCTTATGCCTCGAATTATACCCTACTCAAAAGGCACGAATGCTTTCAGTAATGGTGCAGATAGCAGTTAATGCAAAACATTAGCAAAGCTGTAATTTTATCTTGCCATACTATGTGAAGACTTGGAGAACTTGATTTCCAAAGCGGCTGAGATGGTAATCAACTCACATCCATTTACACTATCCAGTTATGAACATTTCTGTTGTGCCTTATTGAGATAGAGGATAATTTAGCAGACTCCAGATCACTGGTTCAGAGGCCTGTTACTTAGCACTAGTACTTAAAAATACATTTGTGTTGAACATTTATGTTGGATCTGGAAAGTCTGAGAGTGTGGTCCTGCTGGCAAGGGCCTTGCAGGATTTAAATTGATTTTTCAGATATATGTGCCTTCTCAGCTAATTTATATTTTCTGCCTGGTTTGCTTAAGGGCTTTAATTCAGTTACTGTGCAGCGCGCTCCAGAAGTGTACTGTTTGAGGCTATACAACTGCATTGTGTTGAGGAGATGATATTGTCTCCAGTTCCCCACTCTGCTGGGAGCTGTTTTACACTGTTAGTACCACGAGCTCTCTCTGCTTTGGTCATGGGCTGTTTAGTACATTAAGCCCACCTGCTAGGTATTGCAGAAGAGCCAAGGAGTCACAGGGATTAACTGGATAAACCATACAAAGCTAAAGCTTGCCTAGACAACTGCCAAGTCCTGCCCTCAGATATATTTCCCCCCTCCTGTCCTGTTTTTCCCTGAATTCCTAAGAATCCTGATTTTAAATTGTGATCAATACCTCAGCTGTTTGCTTCCAGGGAGGTTCATTAATTCTGGCTTTCTAATCTAGTTGAAAGAGCCAAGCTAATCTCCCAGTCTGGTGCAGGGCGATTCCCACACACAGACAGGATTATTCAATTTTTGGAACTTCCAGTACTAGAGATTGGATAGCATTTTCTTTTCAAGTTCAACTTTTAGGCTAAATATGTACTGTCAGCTTCAGGAAAAAAACCAAAAACAAACCACATTGTACCATGTCTGCCCACCTGCTGACCTAGATGTTTGCCATTAAAAACACAAACCAACAAAAAACACCCTACCATTTTTGTGACAATTGTGTTATAATGGCACAGAAGCTCCTGTAGGTAAATGTCAGCATTTCCATTAACAACCCAGAGAAGCACTGATGTGAAATTAGCTGACTTCTGGTCATGGAGCCAGCTGGTTTCCCTCACTCTCCGGCATCAGCAGTCTCAGCAGATGGACATTGGACTCAATGGATTTAACAATTTACCTTTAACCTCCCAGCCAGAGCACAGCTTCAAGTCCAAGCAGCCTGCAGGAAGCAGCAGCACTGCCACAGTCTGCCCAGCTTGGCAGAAGGCCTTCAGGATCCAGAAATAGCACACCAAGCTGTTTGACAAGTCCTGACTCTGCGCTTCAAATATTATCAATATTTGGCAGCAGACTTCATTTAATTAACAATCTCGTACTATAAAAGCAGATATATTCTTTTAATGAAACAACAGTCCTGCTGCTTTGAAGAATTCAGAGCAAGATGAAGCTGGCACCTAATGATAATTCTAAGAAGCCTCATTGCACCTTCTTGGCAAAGCTGTTCAAAAGGCCCGTTTCATTCCCTTCTCTGATCAGTGGATTGTATGCTGCTTTCAAGCTATAATACACATTTTGCTTTTTGATGATGCAATGAAGAAGTTGATGTAAATAAGTAAAAGGCAACCATACTTTTAGAGAAGGGGGAACTCTAAGATCACTTTGTAGGAAGCTGGAAACTCTTTAAACTGTATCACGGCACACTTTCATAATTGAGTCGAAGTTGTATGAAATGTCAGAGATTAAGGTTTCAAAGTTTAAAAAAATATGCAATTAGATTTGTAAAAATGTTTGAGAGATGATGCAGCAATGGCGCTATGTTTTTTACTCTCATTTAATGTGTCATTAAGACATATAAAATTCTTCCGTAGTCTATCCATCAGCACTGTTATCTCCAGCATGGCAGGAGCCTTGAAAGAGATCGCAAGATAGCTCTGAGGTACTGGAAATTCTCAAAGACACGCAAACAAACAAAAACCCCCACCAAAACCCAAATGCCAAACAGCTATCATCGGAGAAGTAAACCAAGTCTGGGTTTAAGAAATCCAGCTCATGAAATGATGGTAAGCAGGGACACGCTTTCTGCTCTTCAACATTTAGCTTGGATGAAAATTCACTACACTCTAATCTTTTTAGGAAACTGAATTATCACAGGTTTCTGTCATAATCAATGTGGCAGGTGGCTTGGTTATCCTGGATAGATGACAGCCTTAGAAACATTTAAGAGAGTCATATATTCACACAAAAAGCTCAGCACTCTTTGAGTAAAAAAGTTTACATTTCCTTTACATGCTGCTAATAACTTCTCATAAAATTAAAGAAATCAATTATTAGCAACGGATCTCTAAAGGTAAACTACCTAAAGTTATTGTAATTCCACTTTGATCCACATTAAAACTTCCATCTTGGTATTGATTTCTCTTAGGCTCCACATACAGAGTTTATGTCTAAAAAATAAGAAAGAAATGATTGGTAATGAATTGACACTACATTAAAGTGGCTTAAATTCTTATCAACACCCATGAAATTTTGCCTATATCTTAAATAGTTATAATTATTCCAAGACAGCCATAAAAGATGTTTATTCCAAAGGGTGGGTAGGAAAACAAGTTTGAAATCCAGCTAAGTTAAACCTTTGCAGAAGGTCTCAGAGTCCAGCTCTACAGTCCACTTCCCAGCCTGTTCAGGCAAATACAAACAATTAAACTCTGAAACACTGTTCCTCAAGACTATCCTCAAGACATGCAGTGTGTATAAGGCTGATGTAGTTTTCAGTTGCAGTTTTTTAAATCTGATTCCTAACACCAGAAGAGGATACAGACCCAGCAATCTGTGCTCAGAGTGGCAAATCCCCATTCACAAAAATGCTCCTTTAAGTCAACTGCTACTACCACAGAGGGGGCAATGGCTGTGGCTGCCTCTCCTTTTCTGTTACCTGATGTTGCAGTAAAGGATAGTGCAAAACACCTTCTATCCCTCTCAGGTGTTCAGAGGTACAGCTCTGCCATGCAAAGGATTAAGATGGAAAGGATTAGAGGGAGAGGGGAAAAGAGAGGGTTAACGAGCGTCCTTTTAGTTCAACAAGGAGTTTGAAATTAACTGGTTTTCACCTCCTCAGGTAACAGATTTTCAGGGTTATATTAGTACAAGGATTTGCATAGACACAATTATATGAGAGGAGAGTTTAATTTTCAGCTTTTACTAGAAAATTTGCTAATTCACCATACTTTCTTCTCATGGGTATTTGCTTTATAGTTCAATAATGTCAGGGCACAGGTCAGTCACTAGTGCTCTGCAGAACATTTATCATGAGACTACTAATTAAATTAAACAATTTATGTAATCTCACTTTCCAGTTCTCAACTTGAGCACAAAGGCAAAGCAAAGAGAAAGAAATTAACTTCAAAACAAATGCCTCATAATTAAAGTTTAATTTTCATAAACATGAAGAAAGTTAACAGCATTCACTATCCCAAATTAAGAAGTCAGCCTATTCCCTTTGTGCACATATGCACATCAACCATTAAATTTTAATGTTAATGCACTGCTAGCAGTTCTCATATGCAAGGACTCTAATCCTCACTCCAAGAACCAGTCTGCTCCAACATGATCCCCTCTACCACCATTCAGTAAAGTCTGTGTACCCTTTACACTTGAGAAAAGCACAGAAGAAAAAAAAAATTGAACATAGTTCAGTTAAGTTGAGCAGAGATAAAACACACCATTATTTTCAAGCATTAATTCAAATTAAGAGCCAGTCTGCATCAACAATGCTGATTTGCATTTCTTGCTTTCTGCAAATGGTTTTGTAAGTGGAGAGATTAAGTCACTTATAGAATAGTTAGTGAATGGCAGAAACAGGAGACCATCTCTCCAAACCACAAGCCTACAATGTAAAATTCAGCAGAGTCCCCCAGACTTGGACTACAAGTACTGCCTGTGTAAATGCACGCTGCCAGAGCAGGATATTCTTGCAGTCAAAACACAACCCTCAAAGGACTGCACAATTCCTTACTGCAGGTAGAAGTCTGGAGTATCACCTGCTTAATCAACCAGGTCATGACTGGATGAAAACAGAGTAAATCCACCAAATGCATTTTTCTAGAAGAGCAGTTCTACTAATATGCTCAACTACTGTAACTTTCCAAATCAATATAAGCAGCCAGACATAAAGCTTTTTGTTGCAGATAGAGACTTGCCTTCCAGGTCAGAGCCACAAACGTGGCACAGAAGTGAAATACCAAACAGCAGAGGAGAAGCAGAGTTGCAGAGAAACATTTTTCTTGTTGAATATGAAAAAGTTCTATACACTTCAACACAGGCAAACAAGCCAATTTGCCTGAGTAAGAAAAGCCAGATTCAATTAAGCCACAGCTTTTCTTGCCTTTGGTTTCCAAATCTATAAACATGGATCGATAGCAATCCTAACCCCTTCACAGATCAGCAGTGCAATGGGGGTTCCCCAAAGCTTTGAAATCCTTAGGGGGTTCCTATATTGATACAGAATGGGGGCAATGAAATCTAAAGACAGTTTAAAAATGTCAACGTTTTTCTTTTGAATAGAATTAGGAGACAAACTGAGAACTACCTTATTTTTGTATAGGGCATGAGCCTCAGAATTATGAATCACTGCTGATTACATGAACGTCAGGCTGCTATGAGACTCAGCAAGGTCCAGACCAAAATGACAGCGTTTTCTGTATTTTGGTTATTATTTTTCATTATAAAGGTTAGGAAAATGGGCCCCCTCTACTAAAGAAAAAAAAATTCAATCCAAACCAGCAGAACAAGTCTACTAGGAAAAGTTGGGACAAAGGTCAAAATAATTCCAGCATCAAACAGTTTGAGGTTTTTATGCAAGAACAATAAAACAAGTAAATAAACCAACACAAAACCTGACATAAAATTTACTTATTTCAATGAGTCAAAGCTTTGGCTTTCCTTTCCAGTTCAATCAATTCACACCATTTGAAAATATAAATCTGCGTTCCACCCTTTGGGGAGGCACAGTTATGTATTAGGAAATTATGCTGTAATGTTCTCTACTGTATGGTTCTGGTGCAGTCAGCCTTTTTGTGGCATTTTATCTTTAGTGTAACCACAGCCCCTCATAGGATTCTGTATGAGTCCCTGTTAAAAAATAGTGGCAATAAATTTTTTCCCCCAAAACGCAGGTAGGATTTCAGAGTCAGCTGTTTTAAAATTTATGAAAAGAAGCAGTAATTTAAACGTGAGATGGGAGCAATTTTATTCCCATTTCAACTAATGCTAATGTTCCAGTTTTAGTGATTAAAATTAATTTGCTTCAATTATATTAAAATCAGTGGAATTGTGTGCCCCTGTATTGATGGATAATAGCAATAAGCACTAAGTATGATGTTTGAAACCTGTACTCACTGTAAGCAGGAAGCATAAACACAGCCACAAAGGCAAGAACAGAAAAAGGAGAAGAAAACTCATCCCTGTCATTGACGAAAGCAGAAAGCTACATGCAAAAAGCTGTAATTCAAAAAAAGTTCTGCCTGCATTTTAGGTGAATCATGTCCTTTGATACTGATCTCATATTCATGGACTTACTGACACCTGGCCAGATCTCAAACTTCATCTCCTACAAAGTTCTCTCATGTTCACCTTAAGTCACAGAGCTCAAATTCTGCTGTACACTTCTTTAACATAAGGTAAAGCCAAAGAGTCTGGTTTTCGCCCCACTGTCATTGCAAAAAAGCAGGGACTTAACTTCCCAGCAAAATATGTGGGTAGGGCTGCAGAGAAATGTCTTCATCATCTTGGTAATCTTTAAAGGAGCTCTGATTGATCTTATTTACAAAAGGGTCACATGGATCTAGATTTACTTAAGATGGGAAAGCATGTATTAAGAGGCCATAAAGCTAATGGAGGTAAAATTCTTCAATACTGCAATCAGTTACAAACTACCTTACATATACCATGAGTGACTGTTTTTCTTTGAGCTGTTTCTAAGCCCTTTATCGTGTAGATTTCCCTTCTTCCTTTCTTCTTTAATATGTTTATTGAATAATTAGGAAACCTTCAATAGAACACAGAAAAGAAATGAGCTGGTAAAGTATTTCTGCATTCAGGCAGACCCAACTGGAAATTGAAACCCCTCCTCACAGACGCAATGATCCTTTCCAGTTCTGACACGGAACAGGACCGAATATATAGGAGAGACCTGCCACAGACCTAATTAGCCCTGAGAAGACACTTGATTCAGTGAGAGCTATAATACATGAGGCACAGACTGTTTGAGGACGATGATATTATGGGCCAAGTAGTCACATCATCTGTAGCATTTCATCTTGCTGTCTTTTGAGCAGCAGCACCTATAGACATCCACATTACTGTGAGGTAGAAGCAGACCCCTACAGACTTCACTGGGAAAATGATCACAACCCTTATTAAAATACTTGCAGTTTAGCTGTTGAACAGGTTTTACATGACTCGGAAGATCTCAGCCCTATAGTCTCAAGGTGCTACACCAAAGGCACAGCCATGGTTATATGCATCCTCACAGTCTATCATCCATCCAAACCAAGCAGCAATTTCTCAGCCTTCCAACGCTCCAGCAGAAGTTACAGCAGTTCACTGAGCACAGTGCAGCTCTTCATCATTGACTTTGAATAATATGAAGAATAAAACCCAGGATCATTGGATTCAAAGGCAGGAATGCTTACTATCTACAGCTCAAGAGACTCTTGAGTTGTAGAGACACAGAACCAAACTGACAGTTCAGTTTACCCAATTACTTACATAGCCTTGAAAGAATGCACGGTACTTAAAATACACAGGGTATGACACCAGTCAGAAAGTTTCCACTGGAAGACAACAAAACAGGAATAAACTTACAAATTGTCTGAATAGTTGAGAACTTGCTCTTGTGTGTTTTCATACACTTGCAAGTCAAGACAGCCTTTAGACAAGGTAGTAGTCTAGAAATTAGAGTTTCAGAGCTTGGCATTCATTAACTGCATTGTGGTATTTTAGTTTAAAACAGTGTTTAAATATGCAGGTTGTTCCTAAGCAACATTAGTCCCTTAGTCCCTAAAGCTGAGAAAAGATCTGCTAGAATGTAAGTGTCCCCTTTGAAACGATTGTTTCTTGCACAAGGGTTTTCAGGCCTAATAAATTATTCCAGTCCTTAAGCTCACATTTACCTCTATTTTTTGTTGCCCTTTACTTCTTCATGGTAGCCTTAAGAGAGTTATCTTTAGGGCTCCAATATTATATTGTAAACTAAGGTAGACTTTTGCTAGCATTTTCATTTACTTATAGTGTGAGTTATGGACCCCTTCAATGATACTGAATGGCCAAGTAATATCAGGTCAAATGGAGTCTGCCGAAAGCTAATGCCTATCATATGCTAGACTGAGAGCAGTTAAGTTTCATATGCATTCCTCCACCATACTAGTATTTTTTTTTTTTTTATTTTTATCTTCTACCTTTGGAGAGGACAAGACAGTCAATAATACTGTGGGGGATTCATCACACAATAGGCAGGCCTTTTTCGAGCAAGGAGCTTGCTAATGAAAGTATTGAAGAATGATCTGTACATTTTAATGGACCTTGAACAAAGATTTGAGCTTTCCTTTTTAATTTTTTTAAACACCACATGAATTTTTATTAGTATATTACTCCAGACTTGTTTTGACTACTTGGGGGTCACCTTCTTTGTTGGAGCCCGCATAATGGCAGAGAGGGCAAAGTGGAGTGGAATGAATAAATAAGGAGAGATTCAACTGTATCTTTCAAGGACAGGAACTACAGATCAAATTTTGGGGGGTGTTTGTTTTGTCTCTTTTCCCCCCCTCCCAGTTTTTAGCTTTTTTTTTTTTTTTTTAAACTTGTCAACACGTCATGCACTATTATGCATGGAAAACATCTGTCATACTTTGAGACTAATGAGTTTTTTTTTTTTATATAAGATTACAGTTTGTTGTCAACCATAAGCAGTCTAGATAATTCAAGCTTTAAATTAAGTTTGCCTAAGGGTACCAAATAAGAGCTAATGACAACTTAATTACAGATGTCATTAAACATTTAACCTTATCACACTAAGTAAAGCCCATCGCACATTCTTCAGTTCAGCTGGCAACAGTCAGCCAGGAGAAAAACAAAATACGCTCCTTGAGCATAAAGCCCAATATATCCCAAAAGAGTTGGGGGTTTGTGCAAACAAAAGTCAAACTATACCACTGATACAGCCTACAAGTGTGTAACCCTGCCTCTTTGCATCTGGAAAGATCGTGTAGGAACAGGAGTCAACTAAAATGCCAAAGCACTGAGCACCCTTGGCTACCTTGGCATGTGTAGATTAAGATCCACAGCATCCTACAGAATTAACTCCTGAGGTCGCAGGCAGGTAAGGCTCAGAGCTAAGGGATGATGTGTGCCTTGACTTAAAAATTCCTTCAATGGGACGAAATATTAAAAAAGGCAATTCACTTTCAAGAGCGTGTTGTACTTTGAGCCTGATGGGATCTCGGGATCAGGAAAGAGGAAGGAGGAAGCACACAAGGAAGTAGTTTGGCTTTTTAAATAATAATCCAGATCGCTAACATCCCGGCTGTCTCCATGACAACTGAGCTGGATTGCTTTTGAACGAGATTGTGGATTGCCAGTTTTTAACCCTCATGAATAAAAGGGCATTGGAGAAACCCACTTACGTGGTTTCAAATATGGTTTTCAGCAAGGAAGTGATTTAATGTACATGTAGTTTTACAAAATAATATAAAAATTATGTTTTTATTTATTGTTTGAACCAGTAAATGCAGAAAAGGGACTCGCAAAAAGCTGAAATAAAACATTTTTCTGCAGAACAACCAGCACTGGAATGTGAAAATCCCAGACAGTAAATACAGGCTTAATTGTAACTTTCTAAGAGCTTTTTGGAAGTCATTCCACAGCCACCTAAAAAAGCAGCAGTTCCCCAAGAATTAAATTCCCTTATATTAAATCCACATATTAGGTACAAACAATATATGAGATATCAGCTGCATGAAGATCAAACTACAGCATATTCGCCATATAGCCACAAACAAATCCGATCACCCTGTAAAAGTTCATACTAGCAGTTAGTACCACAGCCTTGTTTTCTACTAACAAGAATGCATGAAATTTTGACCGATATTAATGCAAGCATCCACCTGTGTGCATCCGATTAAGGGATCAAGGTCACCTGGTCCCCAGCACCAAGTTGTTTTGTTCAGCCCTCAAAGTCCTGGTGAGCAAAGGAAGAAAAGAGCAGCAAGGGACCCTCCCACCCCTCCAGAGTACGAAGTAGAAAAGACAGCTTTGGCTAGGCACCATCCTGCCTTTGCAGCCTAAATTAAATTCAATACTTCTCTAAGCACATATAGCAATCCTAGAAGCAAAGGCAAACACAAGGAAAGTAAAATAAATACAGGAGGGACAAGGAGAAAGTGCTTGCCTGACACACAGGATCAGATGAGCATATTAGGCAGGCAGACATCAGGAGATGCAGAAATGAAGTCTAGGCATGTTTTGTTTCCTGTAGTAGAAAAAGGATATTTTCCTCAATCAACACTCAAGTACAGCCAGGCACTGCTCCTTGGGATTCCCCGTACCCACCAGGCCGAGCTCTACACCGCATGGATCACCCAGTACTGTACTGACCAAATATCGACAACAACGCACTTGCATATAGCGCAAGAAGGGAAAAGCAGCCCAAATGAAGTGTCCCTTATTACAAAACATTCCTAATAAAAAGAACCCCCCACGTTATTAAAAATGGTGATACTGGATCATGTCACCAATAAAAACCACATTTCTACATTTGTACATGGCAACAACTGGTAGCAAATTAAGGAGGGAAGAAAAAAAATCTATTGATTTAATCTCCAGGACCTTTTTCCAAATCAATGCACATTTTAGATCTATGAATTTTATTTTTCAATAAATACAAGAATTTTAATTTTCCTATTATTTCTACACACCAGGGGTTTTTTGTCCTACTCCATTTTTATTCCAGTAGAGCTCAACCAAATTCAATAGTATTACTGTTAATTTACATTAGTGTAAATTGAATAATAATCAGGCCTGGAAGACTGATATGAAAAAAATCAGATGTGCAGCTGTGATTTTTAAGATAATGCTTTCTGAATTACAACAGACATTATGACAGTACAGGGTAAACGTGATCCCCCCCCCGGCTATGTTAGTATGTCCCTTGATTGTACTATACATATCAAAATGTGCACTACCATAAGAGAACAGAGTTAAATGCACAATCGTGAAAAGGTCCACAGACGTTAAAGAGTAAATGTGCATTTTTAATTGTCATATTTGTTGCAGGGGGGTTAAATCAGAAACCTATCACTCATTTCAAGCTACAAGTGATGGAGCCACAAAAAACCATAACATAACAACCCACCAAAACTATAACACTGTAAACTCTTGAAGCTGAAGAGCACATTTTACTGTTTCTGTTTTAAATAAATTTGCATAGATTTTAATACACGGTGATGAAAGCTTCTGAGCATATTTGATGACATATTACTTAGCCATCAGCACACCTAGCTGAAGAGGTAGCAGTAGATTCTCCATGAGAGGAAGACTTTAAGATTAGAGTTAGATTTGACAGAATTCCCACATGAGGGGGTCTGTCATCTAAACAAGATCTACTAGCTTTGCCCTCAAGTTTGTTGCTGCAATCTGCTTCCTCTCACTTCAGGGACTGATCTAATGCATTTCTAAATATCTGGTGGCAAGTAAGGTGAGACCACGAGAATAATATTTATTGTGGCAAGCAGAGCTCAGGCACATGCATAGCAGAATCCAGCCAGAAGTCAGAGCAAGTGTATCAGCAACGTGTCAGTCCTTGCTTTGCTCTGGCCATGCCTTAGCTATTGGAAATCTGCTTTGCAACTGAACATTTTCTCCTTTAGGAGAGAAAAGTAGTCCAGATGTAACCCTTTAACTGTCAAAAAGAACTAGGATCAAGTTTCTGGTTTGCCAGATTTTCACTTTAACAATTCGTTGAGCATCTCTTCCTCGGTTTCATGGAAATAGAGCTGGGAGTTTTCTGACCCCTTAACACAATCAAGATTTATAGCTATCCATCTTAACTTGGTCTTGACATTGATGGGAATTGCCTGATTTCACTCCACTGATGTCAATATTTCTGAAGCCATTTAAAAATCAAGTAGGGATCTGTCCTCAGGTATAGTAACAGGCTCCTGGTTTGCTTCAGCAGCATAAACCAGACTCAAATAAGAGTCCACTATTTCACATAATAATTTATGAATTCATCAATATAAAAGGCTATTATCAGAAACCCCTAGAACATGATGTGGGCTGTGGTACATGTCAATGTTGCGGTACTTTTTTCATGATTATTTTATTAAGTGCATATTAGCATCAGGCAAGTCTGCCTCGCAGTCAATCACTTGGGGCAAAAGGGGAGAATATAGCAAAATAAAAACATACTGTAGGCACCTTGTCAACCTTAACGAACCGCTATTAGCAAATCTGCCTCTTCTTGCTTCAGAGGTGTCAGAATTTATGCTCTATCTAGACTCTTACTTTTAAAACACTGCCATCACCACATGGCAGCCTCTCATTTTATACCACTTATAAGCAAAACATCCTTTAGCCTATGCTGAGGGATGAGTGGCTCTAAAGGTTTGTGCTCCTCTTGCATCTCTTTGCAACTTCATAGAAAGTCTATATCTAATTAAAATATTTTAAAAATCAAGCCCACCTTATTTTCTCAAATGAATTAGCCTGAAAAAATCCTCTACTAAAAATAATTGAAGATGCCACACAGAATTATTTCAGACTTCATTTCTCTTCCAACCACATTTTGATAGATTTTCTTTATATGACATCTATGGACAACACTGAAAACCTTCATTTTCATCAAATACGACCTTAATGTTGATGGAGCCTAACTGAAATCCATGGTGTCACAAATTACATAAGTACTTACCATAGGAGTAGAATTACTCTAAAAATACAGCAGAGATGTCCATATAGAACTGCCAGAAAAGCTCTCACTTCTTTCAGGCTCCAACACCACTGTCAGCTCACAGCTGTTATAGATTAACCTGTCATTTTTCTGGCAGTTTTGCATATTAATTTATGGTATTGATTGTGCAGAGCACTGAGGTATGTAAACATTAGCTTTAAAAATGAAATCCATTCAAAATATTTTAGCAATACCTGTCACTTTTTAAACCTACATTGTACTGTCCAGAGTTCTTGCTTATAATATTGATTATACTGTTAGTTCCTGCTATGACTTATTCTTACAGGTGTCTTAGAGCCATAAAATAGTATAACATTTAATCCGCATCCCACACTGCAGCTTCATAAAGTCTGCCTTCTAATCCTGCTCATCATGAATTGCAGAGCTCAGGTAAAACCTCAGGTAAAATGTCATCCCCAAATCTTTATTTGTTTTCACATATGTTTTAATTAAACATTGAGGTGTGAAAAATGTCAAAACCACCTCTTCATAGATCCCCAAATGCAGGTGTGATTAAAATGACAAATATTTATTTGTTTAAAATTTAATCAACAGCCTAAACTCCTGAGAATTGGAGCAGGAAGCAATGCACAAGACACACCCTAACACAAAGGTTTCTGAAGGACGCTGTGGCCAGGCTCTTCTGCTGTTCAAGAGTCAACAGACCAAGCAGGAAGATACAGAAGTCAGCAGCTGAAGTGGGCTTAAGTTGCTGGTAGCTTGTTCTCCAGAAACTATGCTTTATTGTAAGTTTCATGGAACATCTAGCATCTGCATAGTCTTGCCAAAATATAAACTGATTATTACTTGAGTCTGCCCGCAGCCTGAAACAACTGACATATCAATTCACCCATCCATCATAAAGATATGTTCATTTTAAAGCTCTTGAGAAGACACAGATCTAAAGAACAGCATTATTTGATTCCCAGTAGATGAAGAAAAGGAGGAATATCAAAACAGGAGTCTTGTCTGCTATCACGGGTGGGTGGAGCTTGACAGTATTCATCAAACCCCCATAGCTAACTGGCACAGAGATAATGAGCAATTCAGGGAAAGGTGACACAGGAGCAGGCAAAGCTGCAGGAACCAATACATGTCTTCTTGAGCATGTGGACAGGACAGAGTTAGATGCTGTTTTGTCCAGCCATTAAGTAGCTCTTATTTACAGTCCCAGACAACAATACTGCAATAATCAGGCAGTTTTTCAGACCCAACTCCCACTGCCCCATCTCTCATTCCACTTGTTATTCTACAAAAAAATATTAAACCAAAGAGCAATCAATTCAGTCACTTTTGTTTCCTCTATGAAAATATGGTATTGTAGTTTGAATACAGATATGCTAAAATTATGTAGTCCTGCAGCATTTTGCTTTAATTCTGCAATCAGTCCTAAACTAATATGAAATTCTTGACAACATGAGCTCTATTCCGAATTCATCTATTAATCCTACCTGTATGAATGGCAGTGGTATTAACACTGATTAACTGCTGATTGTTTTGCCTATCATGTCATTTTGTTAACATGCAAAAACAACTGGCCTTATTAAAGTATGTTTTTGAGTCTCTAATTTCAGTCAGTAAATCAATTGTATTTTCTAGGACTGCGGAGTCTGAATAGTATCATATGATTCTTGTGCAAGCAAACTAAGTGTAAATAAGCTACTATAAAGCAGATGAGTTAGAAATATGAAAAAGCCCTTTAATAGCCCTAGTGTCAATATTGTTCACTTGGCTAGAATCCTAATAAACAAGGCAGGTGATCAGCAATTTCATTTAAGTAACATAAGTGCCATCCTCTCGCTGTTACGCTCTCCCACAAATAAAGCAAGTATACTTGTAGGTTGATCAGACAAAGGAAATGGTGTTCAAAAGCACAACTTTGATAAACAGAAATTAATTAATGTTCCTACAGTGCTTTGGAAAGCATCCCACAAATACTTTTTAAAATTGAGCTGTGTTCTTATGCAATAAGCAGAGCACTCTACATTTAAAATCACCACTGCCTATTCCAACAGGAACAATTGCAATTAAAAAGGTGTTAAGAACAATGATATTCTGGTTCAGAATTAAATCTGTCTTCATACCATGGTTAAGGATTGTAAATTAAATAGAAGATGACTTCCCACCTGCAAGATTTGTACTAGTACTTGTGCCATAATTCATTTAAACTAACAAGCTCATTTAGCACAAATTGATTAGAAATGCCCTGAAATCCCCCTCACCACATACCTTCTGTAGCTAGGACAGGGCTCTGTTAGAAAGAGAGATGCAACATATCCCAGGGTTACACACAGCCTTCCACAGCACTCTAACCTATAGCAAAACAGTCCAGTAACTTACACGTAATAGCAGTTAAAGAGGTTAATAGCTATCCTACAGCTGATGAAAAGGACAAAGAGAGCTGTCATTCTTACTGGGAAAATAGTATGAGGTCAAAATAAACATGAATTACTCAATTTACAGGAGGTCAAACTAGCAGTCTGAATGCTCCTTCTTGGCCTTAGGATCTATAAATTTTCTCATGCTTAGATTCAGCTTCCTCTGGCTTATATTCAAGCTTGCTTGTAAATGTGTTTTTATTGTGTCAGTGATCACACTGATAAATGGATACAGTCCACAGGATAAGGTCTGAAGCATCTTTTTCTATAAAAGTCCACAAGATTTGAGCTTATGTAGCCCAAGATGCTTAATTACCCACACAAAGATTATTTGCTTCAAGCAAACACCAAGACACTGTCAGAGATCCATAGGGCATGCTTGCCTTCTTCAGTCACATGGAGCATAGGTGCCCTTGGATGCCTAATTCTGATCAGCATTCTTTGCAAACTCAGCAATCCCACTGTTCTTGGACCTGGCCTGGGAATGTTAAGGTAATGCCATAAAATTGGAAGAATAGAAGCAGGCAGAGAGAAAGCAGAACAGCAATTCTGAAGCCAGACCCTTGTGTCAACACAAGGGCTTTGGACTGGAAAAGCAAGTGAGCTTTGGGTCTTTTTACTAAAGTTAGTGCCTTCTCAGAAATATTGGTCAGAGACAGGCAGACTTTTCCTATGGATCTATGATGGATGCAAAGCAGGGGCATGAGGAAGACATTTACTGAATCATAGGCAGCTGGAAAAATCATATCATCCTTCTTTTAAGTTTGCTTTGTATCTATGGGGAGGAGCCTAATCTTCAGAGCACACTAGCCAGACCAATTAAGACCCCATAAACATCACTCTGAAAAAGAGACTGACTCCCCAGTAAACATCTAGTCCGATATGATCGCATTTCAATGCAAAGAGGGAGGAACAAAAAAGGAGAATGCCCATGTTTGATACATTTAAGTTTTAAAGAACCCAGCACAAAAGGATGTAGCTCCACAAAGAATTTCAGCAGTAGGGAACAAGTTGATGTACAAAACCTTTCATCACTGCATAGCTAGGGTCATTAACACAGAGGCCTCAGGCATTAATTTCCCTAGCTGACTACAAGTGAGAGTTGTACAAAATAAGCTTTTCATTGCGTATCTGAACAGTGTTAGAGTCTGCACCAGGTCTATGATTTGGGGTTTTGGTTTAGTGGGTTTTTTGGGGGTGGTTTTTGTTTGTTTGTTTGTTTTGGGTTGGGTTTTTTTTGGTTTTGTGTTTGTTTTTTTTTATATATATAGTCTACTTGTTTTTAGCTACTGGGATATGTCCTGCATTACAAGACAGCCATACGCGCGTCTGACAACAGCAGAACTGGATTTGTTGCTGCTGTTCACAACAATCAAGCTCAGAATTTACTAGCAGAAGTGGAAAATGTACTACCCCTCCTAGCTAGATACAGGCCTATAAAAGCATGCATGGTACTTCATAGCCATGGGACTACAGGTTATCACTAGCACATCTCTGCCAAGCAGTGCCTGCAGTTCTACATTCTTCATAAAGCTGTTGCTCATTAGTGTGGGACAGGAAAATTGCCACGTGGAGACATTTCTGCTTTCTTTCCATTTAAGCTGCAGTTAGATATGTTGCTACAAAAAGTTTTAAAGCTCACTGTTATTCTAGAAGTGATAATTTTTAAAGATTAACTTTCCAAAGTTTATTCCCTTCCATAGTTGACTGTTCCCCCTCTTTTCTAATGATATTCCACTGAGACTTAAGAAAGGCAGGATTCAAAGCCGTTGGAGTGACAGATTTAGAATTTGCAAGGTACTGGACATCTGAAGATATAGACATGGTTCCCAGACACCGCTCAAATGGGAGGATTACCTTGCTTTTCAGGAGATTCACTCAGCACTTCACCTTATTCCTAGAAGTTTTAAGACCATCAGATCTAAACACTGTATCATCATGAGGCATGGAATAGCGAATTTTTTTAAGGTTGCTATCAGTTATCTTCCCCTCCTTCTTAGAAATGTAACGTTAGGTTCGTTACCCATGCAGCTTACACAAATTCACTTGAAGTGTTAGAAGACAAGTCAACATGGAGTTTAAAATGGGCCCAATACTGGTATTGGAGAAGGTACATGCCCACTTTGTACACTGTAGCAGAGCATGAAGAAAATTAAATTCACTACTGATAGAAGGAACTTAATTTACATTTTAAAGCATTAAATCTGAGCATATAGTAAGTGTAACTGAACTAATGCGAGGTGGCTGGAAGGAACATGAGAATAATCACAGACTTTACAGATAGCTGCCAGCACTCCTCTGAAGAAAACAATGGCTTTAATGCTAAGATATGTAACTGACACAGGAGAACAAAAGACCATGAAACCTAGTGATTAGGTGATGTGATTTCCAGGAAACTCCCCAAACCAGTTTCTCCTTTATATCCTCATCCAGCTTTCCTTAGAGTTCTTCCTCTCAAAAACATCAAATGAGGTTAAAAAAAAAAAAATCAGAAGCATGAGGGTAAGAGCATGGCTTATTAGGAAACTGGAGTAGAAACAGAAACAGTGCCCAGTATAGACAACATGCAACACAGAACAATAGAGAACTCTGAATTTTCTAGGATCCTAATCAGCAGAGGTATTTATACCGCCAGAGAAGTCTTTCACTTGTTTCAGTGAATTCTTTCTCATTCCAAAGCAATTACAGCAAAAGAACCAGAAATAAGATACAAAGAACAGTTAACTTGTTTTTTAAATGCATTGGTGCACTGGAATATGCAAAGCAGCCAGTCAAGCTGTAAGCTAGAACAGCGCTAAGGAAGAACAAGGGAAAGAAGTTTACTTTGGAGTAAATGACCTTTTTAAATTGCCCATCTTTCAAGAAATTTTAGGGATGACAAATTCTCCAATAGCATATTCCTTTATCATCCTTGCCCTTATTAATTCTTCAGAAATACCCTCAAAGACAGAAGGTTGTCAGGTGAGCCAAAAATTAATGGCAGACAGCTCTATTGTGTGATTCATTTGACTTGTTATTGCCATCTATTCTGGATTTGCCCCACAAAAACACACACAAATTGGGGGCATAGCCATTTTGATAATGTAAATATAGACATTAGCATTTATTGCATCTCTTAGGCAAGGGAGGGAACAAGATAGCTGAGCACAAGCACTAGTACCACTGCCTCTGAGTGCTAGACCACCCACACCCCGATAAATACATCACAGTCTTCAGTCACTGCCTTTCAGCCTACTTGGCTGAACCAATTCATTACAGTAGCTTGTTTGAGCACCTAATAAAATTACAACATTTACGAAAGGTACCATGCATCTACACTTCCCAAGAAGTACATTTTTTGATCCAACAAAAAGCTATTTTGCAAAGCTTTACGATAATATGAATGTAAAGAGATCTTTTACAATTTGAACAGGAAAAAAAACTGTAGGTAATTTTATCTGGCTTTTTTTTTTTTTTTTTTTTTTTTTTTTTAAGATTCTCTTTGAGAAATAAGTTGCAGTGATATTTTGAATGTGTTGGCCAATTGAGTGGGTTTGCAAAATAAAGACAGATGGCAATGGATTACCCAAATGTTTCATTGTGGAAGTCAGCCATTTGCTGTGCCTCCAACATGATTGTTTCTAAGATCCTACCCTGCTCAATTCCCCTACAGCTCACATACCACCTGCTGCCCTACTATGGGGTTATATGGTATGAAGATGAGTGTTGCAGGTGACCGATGTTCTATCAGCTATGGGAACAGAAGAGAATGGTGTGGGAAACACTATACATACAGTTTTCAGGACAATGTGTGAGTATGAGTGGTCAAGTCCCATTTGCTTTGAAGTCACTAGATGTTGGCGTGACTTTGAAAATCCTGATTTGAAGAAATTCTTGGTGCCCTGGGTGATTTCTGAATTTTTCTAAGCATGAGGTGAATTGTGTCAACAGCTACTCAGAACTGTCTAGAAGCCCTGGTGTTCCCCGATTCTTCACTTACAAAGTGACATCAGACTGGAACCAGATTAAAGGGAAAGCTTAAAACTACAGCCTATGGCTAGCTTAGACACAGAGGAGCGCAAATTGCAACAGTAATAACACAAACATTCCAGGTTGTCCATCACACAAAAGGCAGCTAACATGTCCACTGTCTGGGAAAAGAAACTCCTAGGCAATGCCATTTTTGGAACCAAAATATTTGTTGCTGCTCTAAAGCAGCCTCTTTAAACAAATGTATTTTCAAAAATAATGAATATTGGAATACCAATTCACACATCCGGTTCTCTTCCGCTGCAGCACCAAAGAGGTTCATTTCAAGGGCTGATTGATAGTATAACTCAGCTAAAACTTTGAAGTGGACTGTTCTTCCCATCCTTCTTTCCTTTCAAAAGACAGACCAAAAGACAGGAAAAGGTTCCCAGTCTCTAAAGCCACATTTTATTACAAAATCAAAAAATAATAAAGTAGAAGATAAGCCCTTAAACATAAAGAAGTCTCAGGTCTGCCGAGGGAGACAAAGTAAATAAAAGGCTCAGAAACAACCCCCTCCAACAGCACCAGGAGGATGACAGGTCCCTCCTGTCTTGCTTTGCAGCACAGCTTCCCTCCAGGTGTTGCTTTGGGTTGGCTTTGTGACCTGAGCTGACCCCCAAATCCCTCTCAGGGATCAGTCTCTCCTTCCAGCAGACTCCCTGCCTGACACCACTGCCCCTCCAGCCTGCCTCCCCCCTCGCCTTCCCCAGAGCTTCCCTTCCCTCCTTCCCCAGGGTGACCCCAGAGCACAGCCCACATGACAAAGCAAATGTAAGCATTTTCTCTCACTGCCAGCTGTACCCTTTCAGAGAAAATATATATACAGTTTAGTGAGCTGTGAAGGAACCACTACGCCACTAGTCTGAGACAAACTTGTAAGTGTTGCTGTAAAAGCGTGACAAACAGAGTCCCCTTCTCCTCAGGCTGCATACATTTACATCCTCATTATATCCTTACCTGCTTGATTTTCCCCAATTTTTCCAAACAAGCTCGTGTTGCCAACTCACTGCAGCAACTTTGTGCTTCGCCAAAGCTGCTGCTGCCAGACTTGAGTTCTTTGTGCACCAAATTTGTGCACACTTGGTTCTGCAAATTTCATCTTCTAACAGGGCTCTTACCATGTTCAGGCAACGCTTTATTTTTAGACTGCGATTCATTACTCACCTGCTTTCTACAGCCATAATAGACCACACTCAGTCATGTTCAATTTCTTCCCCATAACACTGAAGAGTTCACTTATATACTTCAAAATACTGTGGCTACTTAAAAGTTCTCAGTCTGAGCTGTGAACAAACCACACAGGACATTGATCTTCATGTCCCTGTCCTTTGGCATCTCCAAGTTGCAGCAATCAACTACTGATGAGCCCAGGGAAGTTCAGGGAAGGTGGTATCGCTGCTCTGCAAGCCAGGGTTCTCTAAAACACACCCTGCCATCCAACAGAGCTTCATGGAAAAATTGCATTAATCTATTTTTGTATCTGTTTGTACAGGTAAGCTCAGGCAGTTTGTATCTTCTTTACAGTACTAGCATTTCTACACTGTATATGCAGTCTCAGCTTCAGACAAAATTCACAGACTGGTACCCCCTTCTCTTTTTTTCTTCCTTATATTCACACATAATAATGAAAGAGGAAAGAGGCTGTCAAATGCAATAGGAAATCAGGAAAAGCAGCTTTACGTTTCAATTACTTTTACATATCATTAGGACTGCTTTGCAAACGTCTCCCTTGCAACTTCAGGAAACCATTTAAATCATCACCTTCCAAGAGTACTAATTCAGCCATTCCTACAGCCAGGTATCCCCAGTGTGACCATCTCTGCGTGAAACCACTGAAACTCCGAGTGATGAATTTAGAGCAGCTAAGCTATAAATCTTGTTGCATTAAGGGATTTCCTGTTAGAAACAGACTTGTTTCTCTCTTTTGTGATATGACTAAGCATTGGGATCTTTTAGCCTGTGTAATTAACATACCAGTATAAACCTATTTTTTGCCACCCACTTTCACTCATGATCCCTGTAACACAATATGATGATCGGGAAGTTTCAGAATAAAACTGTCCAGTCAATTCAAACAAATTTTAAAGAATCACAGAACAATAAGAATGCATAAAATGTTGGATTATAAAATGGGTTTTTTAAAGGAGTTCTGAATGTGCAAACATTATTAAAAACAACAGATGTGCAGCTATTTTATGCAACGTATAAAACATTTTGCCTTTGACAAGATTGATGCGAAGGCTGAGACTTTCATACAAGCAAGACCAAAAAGCCTTACTATAAAAATGTCAGCTCCATTGCAATAACAACCTAATACCTGAAATACCCTGTTCTTTGGGAAGAATAGAACCATGTTGAAGACATTGGATTTGCCATTGCCAGTTTTGAATGGGATGGGGGGAAATGGAACAGCTTTCCCACTGTGCTTCAAGTTTCAACTGGATTGTGTCCTGTGCTCTTTGACCATGTAGGCGAACGGCCACATTCAATTCCTTCAGCCTTTGTTAGTGGTATCAGAGGCCACATTACTATATTTTTACCCATGTTGCAGTTAATCAGATGAAATGAAGGGGATCATTAGGTTAATTAGGAGAACAAGGCTCACTAATGGTAATAAGCAGCAGAATGCACAGAGCAGGCTTCAGTGGATAAAATATAGTGGCAGCTATTGGCACGGAGTATCCACGGTTATTTAAATCAGCCTCGGCTGAAGAAAGAGTAAACTCTGGTCTAGTAAAGTACATAACCCACAGACAGCCATCCTGACCTCAATACTCACATGCCAAAGCTACAGTCTGGCCTGAAAAGAATTCTTGAAGAGCACAAATTACAACCTTGTTCTGCAAACCTCTTCACAACTTGGAGACACTTTCATTAAATTTCATATTCAAAATTTATAGTCCGAAGTTATCTCATGGAGAAATTAAAAGTTGCCTAATTTACCATGTGCAGCTCGGCTTTGACTCAGACTCTATTCTTGATCATTACATTATGCAAACTTCTTCATAAAGCTCCATAATCCCCTTAATGCAGCCCACACTGGTTTAAAAATTAAAAATCACCATTGTTTCCATTATCTTTTTAATTGGATGATGGCATGACTAATATACAATGTAAAAGTCAACTATTTAATCACACATAATAATCGTGTTTTACATTTTATTCATGCCAGGTATTTCTAAATTCAGATGCTATATTGTCAATTAACATAAAATTTATAGCTTTCAGCTTTTCAGACACACATTACCTTTGAATTAGTAAAATATTGAAGCATGATTGAAATTCATGGTAGGAATGCAGTGTAAAAATAAACAATTGCATACCAGACACTAGATGTTCTAAACATTTCGTGTCAGATTGTGGCGATTTCTCTATGCATGTGAGAGAGAACATGACGAGCATTCGCCCTAATAACAAGGCTTGTTGCATTGGCATCAGCTGCAACACTCCTGGGAAACCAAGAGATTCCTTTCTGCTTCTCTAGAAGAGGATGAAGGAAGAAAAGAATGACAAGAGCTTCTATTCAGCAGCACATAAGCACCTGCCTTACTAAGTGATTTGATGAGCTGATTCCTATGCTAAATTGAGCACCATATACTTTTGCAGAAAAAAGGCATCAGAAATTCCTCTAGCAATGTTCACTCTTCAAGAGAAATTCTTTCTGGCTGAAGCAATTCCCCATGCAATATTACACTGAGTCTGTAAAAATATCATCTGGTATTTTATAGTATTTAAGTGACTGACTACATAAATTATTTGGTTAGAGAAAGAACTACACATGCATTGTAGCAGACAGTATCAAAACAGTACAAAACCATCCAAGATTAAGGTACACAGGCAGTTCTTTCCAGACTGTCAAAGGAAAGGCTAGATGGTCAGTTCTTAGTTAATGCTCAAGTGTCTTGTCTGAGTCATTTTCTGAAGCATCTCAACCACAGTTTCTCATTAATTTTTAAATAATTCTTAATAAATACTGATTTGCTAATCATTTTGCAGAAACAGTTCTGCAATTTTTTTTTTTGTTGTTCTGATGAATTTTCTGTTCTGGCAGAAAAGGAGAAACAAAAAAGCTTTACGTGGCTGAAAAGTCATGTTTTGACATTTTATAACAAATTTCTTCATTTAGACTTGAGAATTATAGAACGGTTTAAATCTTTGTTCTACATGTAAAAGGTCAATATCTCAATGAAATGTCTTGATTAACCTAGTGCATACTTTTTTAGATTCAGTGCACAAACCATTCAAAGGTTTGAACCTTACATCCCTGCTCTAAGAAATATTTTTCTAAAAGCTCAGATGTTCATTAGACAGAAGAACTTTTTATTACTCATTCTAGTCCCAGCCCATCCTCATATTCCTCCTTTAAAGATCCACTTGTCTATTTTCCTCATGGTGAAATATTCATGGATTGCAATTTATGTAAAGGAATTAGTTTAAACAGAATGCTTCAAAAGTTACTATAAAATATGGTAAACCATTTGAATGGTAGAGAGAACACTAAATCTAGAGAGGACTCATTTATTTGGGAGGATAATGTACGAAACATCTGAAGCACTCCAGTATTTGATAAGAGAAAGTTGAGTTTTAAGTATTAGACTACAGTTTGGAGTAAGGGAAAGAAGGTAATATTTTTCATAATAAAGTAAAAATAAATTACAGGCAATTCAAATTGTAAAGCCATTACAGAAAGCAGTAGTTAATGTCTACGTAACACAGTTACTAGAAAAAAAACAGTAGTAGGATCTTATTAAAAATAACTAGTAATTGGCTCAGCTGTAAAATTCCCAAGCAGTCAGATAAAGTCAGTCTTCTCCTAAATTAAATAGCTGCCACCTACAAAACAGATATGAAAGCACATCAGATGCGTAGAATTGAAGCGTAACCTGAAACAAAACAGGAGGAGGAAAACCAAAACACACTATTGAGAAAATAAGACTGCTGAAGACCAGAAATGCCAAGAGTCCAGAATATTTGCCAAACACAGTTTCTAGAGTAGTTAAAAGAGCCCCCCATTTCATCACACAAGGAAATAAACAAAGCTTAGATGTCGCCAGAACTAAAAGAATCAACTCCAGAGGCAGAGCTGGAGTTGGGTTTTTTTTAGAAACAAACAAACAAAAAAACGAAAAAAAAACCAAACCCCAAAACCACACCACACAAACAAAACCCCCAAAAACCACACCTAGAAAACAAAAACCACAAAACCCCCAAAAAAACCAAACCAAAAAAAACCCCAAAACCACAAAACCCCAAACAAACAAACAACAAAAACCCACCAAAAACCCCACAAAACAAAACCCACCTTGATTGGGTTAGGGTTAAAA